>JAEQBA010003137.1:2400000-3600000 GCA_019434445.1 Phalangium opilio
GGAATCTTGGAATTACTTAATGTACACTGATAGAGAGCGGGACTTCGTACTGACCAATTTAAAGATCGCGACACATTTCTTGTTGTGAAATTTTCCGATCATTTTTTAAATATGTTTCATCAGGGATATATTTAATTTTAGAAGTAGGAATGGAGAACAGAGTAATCTGTGCGCGCGTCAAAGTCCCGGACCCCCCTTCCACGGGACGGGGGGGGGGCTATGAAAGAAGTGGCGGGTCATAGCGACAGAGGTAAAAAGGAATTGCGTATTTTTCGCCGTCACCGTCAGTAACGTCATCAAAACGTAGTTTAAGTGAGCCAAAAAGATAATTTAAACTATTCGTTACGTGTTGGAGAGAGGGGTTCTATACTGGGCTATGAGTCGGACTGAAGTAAATACTAACCGTTCTCCATTCCTACTTCTAAAATTAAATCTATCCCTGGTTTAATATTACCGTTAAACTTGTATGCCACATATTTGGCCAACAAATAACTATTCTAACCATCTCTAGGAGGCTAAGCCAGCGTTGTGCAATATCATAACTTAACTTAATTTGTCAAAAGTACTCACCGATTAACGTTAAACATGGCAGCTGATGTTTTTCTTTGCGCTTCCTTTTGCGTGTATTTCTCGAAATGTTGCAAACTGACCGCCCGTTTACCATCGACGATGGTACTTCCATCGTCGCTAAGCCTATCCTCCTCGAAGGCTTGGTTCTCGATGCCTTTAGCCCCGATATCGTTCGTTGTTTCTGAACTATTATCCGAGCCCGTTGTCGTCGTTGTCGTTTTGGGCTCTGTGTTACTACTACTGTCGTTATTACTCTCTTCTTGTCTGTGGGCTTCCACTAATTCCTCGATGGACGTCGCCTTGGCGCGTGATCTCCGACACGTTGTTTGGTATATTTGAGGGGTAACGTGTGATTGTAACGAACTGCTGCTCGTACTGGCGCTACTGTTTGAGTGTGGCATTTGCTTTAGTTGGTCTTGACCCACGAAGTACCTATAAGGCGTGTCGTAGTCAACTTCTAAGATGGTTGAGAAGGTGTTGGGGTATAGTGTATCCAATATGGCCACCGCTGCTCCTACCACGAACGCTATAATACCTGGGAAATAGATTAAGGGGTCAAAGGTTAGTTCAAGTACGCTAATTTGATATTTATAATGTGGAGTTCAAAAACTATAAATGTAGAACAATGAACGAAAAACTGTAATACTAAGTATTTGGGTAATAATTTTTCTGACTTTAAATATCAATTTATCCAAAATATTTTAAATGTTAAAAAATTTAATATGTTATTTATTATTGTTTATTGATGAATATTTTAATATAATATAATAGGCATTTTAGGTTAGTTAACTTAAAATTGTTTTGAGAATCAAGCCCATTTAATTATTGATATTTTCGATTTAAACATTGAAAATTTCCCATAATTTAAGTAATTTTTTAAACATTTTAGGTATCATAAAGTCAGCTTAATTAGCGTAAAAATTCGTCGAACTTAATATTAAAGTTGGAGGCTTTCGAAATTTGCACCTCTCAAATTAACAATTAATTCATTATTCATATATATCAGTCAATGTCAGTAGGTTATGTAACTAACCATGCCTAACCATTACATGACCGTCGAATAGTTTTAATTGGCTATTAAGGGTTTTTTTATAGACTTTTTGTCACACTCCACCCAGAAAGTATGGTTGTAAATTTTTTTGGTAAACCTTGATGTATGACCTACACAAAGAGCCCAACCTCTTTTTTTTTTTAATTTTGAAAATTGTTGAATTTTACACTCTCTGTCGATTATGGGGAATTATAATTCGAAAACCCCTTTCAAATTAAACAATCCATGCCTATTTTAATTTAATGGAAAATCGAGAGTTCGGCCATGCGAAACTTCTGGGTCCCCAGACAAGTTTCCGTCGATTTTTTTGTTAAGTTTTTTCTAGGACGGGTTCAAAATAAATAAAAAGCCTTTATTTATTTATTTATTTGGTAATTGTTTATTTACAAATAAACATTAAGGTCTGGAGTGGAATAAACTTATTATGGTGGCGAATATTTTTTTTTACGTGTTTTGGTGCAATATCTCCATTAAACTTTATAAAAATATTTATGTAATATATATATATATATCAACACCGAATGATTTATATCAAAGGAAATTCACTGTTTCCGCACGAAAGTGTGCGGTGTTAAAAAGTGTTGTTTAGTCTAGGTTTTTATTAAGTTTATGGGCATATCGTGACGTTGTACCGTTTCTAAAGGGACTCTTAATCTCTCCCAAGAACGTTGAGCTAACTATTAAGAACCCATATAAGACCTTAGAACCTTTAAATATATAATCAGGGATAGATTTAATTATAGAAGTAGGAATGGAGAACAGAGTAATGTGGGCACGCGTCAAAATCCCGGACCCCCTTCCCCGGGACAGAGGGGATGAAAGAAAAGGCGGGTCATAGCGACAGAGGTAAAAAGTAATTACCTATTTATCGCCGTCCCCCTTCAGCAACGTCATCAAAACGTAGTTTAAGTGAGCCAATAAGATAATTTAAACTTTTCGTTACGTGTTGGAAGGAGGGGCTCTATACTGGGATATGAGTCGGACTTAAGTAAATACTAACCTTCTCCATTCCTACTTCTAAAATTAAATCTATCCCTGATATAATTAAACTGTAGTTTTACTCCCAAATAATCAAGCTATAAGTTTAATTTTAGACAAGTAAAAGTTATTTGATGAAAATACTTAATTTGGTTGTTTAAGTATTCCTTTAAGATGATATATTGCTCAGTACGTAATTTTAAGTTAAATATCTGTTGCATCAGGAATGCATACAGCCAATAGGAATTCTTGTGTAACCATCTTCTCAACGTATCTAGGTGGATTTTGTATGAAGAGATAGACTAATCATTATATCATCTTGCACCTTGGGCGCGCGCCTGACCTGAAGTTACTACCAACCAAAGAAATCAGGTCAGAATTAAGAGGCGTGACTTTTAGTAAGTTCTCAAGCACGGTCCACAAAACCCGCATAGAAATGAATATGGAATATATATATGGGGTCACAATGATTCCTGTTATCTGTATGTATCCCTGTGGTTCCATTATATTTAAGTTGTAAATATTCGAAGGTAAGAGTTAAAGCAAGTTTGAGAAGAAAAACATGGCCTAGATTGAACTTCTTTGACTGTGGCACGTGTTGAGTACGTGGATTGAATTTAAAGATGGAAGATTTTAGTTTATTTTTAAGCTCCTTTTTGTTGATTTTTCTTAATTTAATTTGTCAAGTTTGATTAAAATTGTTTTTGTTTGATCAAAAACTAGTTAGTCGGCATACCGATGTATATTCTCAATCGTGAATCGTGATTGTCACAATATCCAACACTTTTTTTTCAAAGGGGGTGTGAAAGTATATTCTAAAAATAATTTTTGTTCACTAGTTTTGTAATATATATTTAAATTTTTAAAAAAATTACACAAATTGGTTAGGTCAGTGAGCTTTAAATTTAAAGTAGAATTGCAACCTGATATATTATTGAGTAAAATTTTGAACGACACCGTAATATCTTTGTACAGGGAATTCGAGAGTGAATAGCTCCTCTTTTTGACATCAGTATACAGGGTGTTTCTGATGAGTTTGCCAGAAATTAAAGGGTGCTTTCTTTTGGTCAAACTGAGTGGAAAGTGCATCAAAGAACATGGGGTCTACAACATTTAGTTGCGGAGATATTCGCTTCCAAACATTTTTGGCCCCTAAAACGTGGGAATTGTGACTCATGTGAAGTCATAACAACCTTCAATTGTCTTCAATTTAAGCTCGTTATTAAACCTTTATCTAGATTGTATACTTGTTTATTTTAACCCTAAACATCACCTCAGAATTAAAATAAATGTATTTCATTTCAACAAAACTTAAAAAAATCCTTGACCCTAAAAAATCAGACTTGTAATTTCGAAATTTAATCTTTTTGAAGACCTTATCATTAAAGAGACCCATTAACCCAAAGCAACATTATGGAATTTCCTTAAACACTTCGCAATTAAAATTTATCGTTGCCTTAATTTAAAGGGATAGTAGCTATGATTAAATTAATTTTCTAATCTTAATTTTTAGAATCCAAGTATAAATTAAGGGGGATATTCCTTGGGAAATCGATTTTTGAGTCGAAAATGTAACTTCTATCTCCATTTTACCACAAGGGACACTGTTTTCGAGTTATGATTTGACTTTATTTTAGGGATGACCCCTTAATTAATTAAATTTAAGGGGTCACCCCTAAAATACTTTGACCAATCTTAACTCGAAAAGAGTGGCCCTAAGGAGAAATTTTCATAGAACTTTTCGACTCAAAATCGCCCAAAGAACATCCCCTTAACCATGCTATCCCTTTTTCTTCTCAGTTTTTAACCTTCTTAAAAATGCAACTGAAAACTTTCCCTCTCATCTCATCTCGACTCTTTTAAAAACATTGTTTTAAACCCTAAGCCACAATTCAACTTAACTAACCCAATAGCAGACGACACAGACTAGTATATTGTTACATCCCAATAGAGAGTTAGGAAATTGGCACGCTTAATTACGCTAGATGAACCGATAGAAATAAAAGTAAGGCATTAGCTGGCCTTTTTGAAACTGGTCATTATTGTACAGATACAGTAGTTAAAAAATCTTTTAAGGGAGATAGAGAGAGATGCGATGGGATGGAGGTTTATGGGTCAAACCATCCTCTATTGATTTAAACGAACAATGTAATCGAAGTAAAGTTAACCATCTATACTACATACTCGACCTTAGAATGGACCAAATTTTGGGAAGCAAAACCGGATTTTTACTATCGAAAAATAACCCATCTGAAAGTGTTTAAACTATCCTAGTAAAGAGTTAGCGTCAGGGCTTAGGATTTCGGAAATTATCTAGGTATGTTCCCTATACTGTTTGGGATGATTTAGGAAAACGGGATTTTATTATAACTATTGGTATTAAATCTTTTCGAGATTCATTCTCAATTTCGTCGCATTCTTCGTGAGTAAAATGATTGTCGGAAAGTAGATTAACCAATAAGTAATAATAAAGATATCTAGATTTGTAATTACAGGGTGTTTTTGAAAGGTCTGTTAGATATTAAGGGTGGAGTGGATGTTCTTAAGGCGATTTCGAGTCCAAAATGTTCTACAACATTTTGCATTAAGGGACACCGTTTTCAGGTTACGTTTGGAATGTTTTAGGGATGACTCCTTAATAATTAAGTTAGAAATCATTGTCTTAATCAGTTTCTTAATTAAATGTAAGGGGTTATCCATAAAATACTGCAAACATAACTTGAAAACGGTGACCCAGATGACAAAATGTCATAGAAAACTTTCGACTCGAATTTGTCTGAATTCCCAAAGAAGATCCCCTTAATTTCTGACAGACCCTTCAGAAACATATGAGTAGCTGACCATAAGATAAAATAACCCTTCTTTGCTAAAATATCTCGTTTTAGCCCTAGTATTTAAGAGTTTTTGCAAAATGTAACGATATTATTCAAGATTGGCATATAATAAATAAGTGACCTTTATCCATCTGACCCAACGTTCCAAGCTAACTAAATATTAAGCTGAAATTGCATGTTTCACTTATTAAGGCACTGTTCAACTTCAAATTAATCTACTTCTTAGTGACCGGTAAAATGAAACCCATTGAAAAAAATAAAGAAAAAAGGATTCACGTCTTACAGAATTTGCAAAGGGTGATACTTTATAGCTTTTTAGTATTATTTCAACGCCCTGTTTTTTTAAGAGGTTGATATTCATTTGCACGACGTTGTTATATAACTAGGCATTTCTAACTGAAAGAGAAGGGTCAATTCTTTTTGTAATTATTATCGAAACTAGACTGACAACTGGCTGGCTATATTACCTCGCATATCTATGGGCGTTAACTAGTTGTTACATTGAAGCGAGTTAGCTAGCTTAGGGTGTCTTTTTTAAATAGCGTAATTGGGCTAACCCCAAAGGGTCTTCTTATACATAACATGCTTTATAATGGTCGGGTGTTAATGTATGACCATTGGGGTTTCTTTTTTCTGTCTTTTTTAGTGCGATTTTTCACGCCATTGTTGATTTATTTATTTCAAATGGGTGGGATTGACTATCATCTGTGTTTCCAATAAGTTAAATTATAATTATATGTTTAACTTTAAAGAATGAATAGGGTTTTGAGAATCTGTTAAGTTAAGTATATATAAACTGCACCCAAACCTGAGAGGCGTTGATTATTCAATATTTTAAAATTTTGGTAATGAGGTATACCATAGAAAATGGTTATGTGTAGATAAATATTCATGAATTATAAGTAAATTTAGAAAATTCTAGTCTCATAATTTTCATACTTAAATATGCCATTGGCGTTCCAACGTTACCGAATATTAGGAAAAAGCTATGAAATTATAAGCTAAAATTGGAAAGAAGAGTGATACAATGTTATTTACTTCACTTAATATTTAAAAATGTGTCAGTTTAAGGCTTTTTTATGTATTAAAGATGTCCTTTTCTTTGAGGTCCCTGCTTTCTAAATTTCGGTGCCTATTACCCTGTGTTTATCCCTTTTTCCCTTATTTATTTTTGAAATTTGGTGGAAGCCCTGATTACTACCGCTCCCTTTTGAATTATTTTAAAATTTGTCGAATACCAAGTTAATTTTTTAATTAGTTTCAAAAAAGCATGGGAATCTGGTATTTCTTAACCTAACCCTTGCGCCGTTTGGCAAGATTTTCAAATTATTAATTCCATTGAGTGTAAAATTCTTATTTCGTAACATTTTTTGTTTGACCTTAATACCTAACCAAAAACTTTCAATTTCGAAATGAAGAAAATGAACTTTGAACTTACCAGCTGCCAGCAGCAACCAATAGCACCATCCATATCTGAAAGTGACTGTTCCACCTTCGAATTGTATGGCTAGAGGTTTTCTGGGTAATAGCACCGCGTACAGGGCGTTGGTCATTACCATAACCGCGCCGGTCAGTTGCATGATGTAGGCCCCGTACCTCGGCACTGAACACAGTAGAACGTTCATCAGTAACCACAATGCGAACGCCGTCCTGTCAAAGACATTAAAATAAACAATCGAGTTAAAAGAAATATTCAGGTCATATTGTCAATTTCGTGATGACATTCGCTACTGAAAAATAAAGTTGAAGGCTTTTTTCATTTCTTTTTGTAACCCCTAATTGAAATTTTATGCGGGTATGGTGATAGTCCAAGCTTTCTTTACTCGCATGGCCTCGTGTAAAATAGAAAGTGTTTAGAAATGGAATGAATTGGCACCTGTTCGTACCGTAGGCCTATACTGTTTGAAAAATGGCTGATAGATCAGGAAGAATGTACCATAGCAAAATTTGTGGTGTTGAAAATAAACCCACCAGCACACAAGTGTGCAAAGATATTTTGATACTACACTTAAATTCTCATAATGAAGTAACCAAACCCTGTTTTTCTTGTCCTCCGTTTATGACGTGTTTAACTATAAATTCATTAGAGATGTTCCATAAGTTTGTCACTGGTTAATGAGAGCTTGTCATGAAGTGACGTAGGTCATAGATTCGAGGTAAAGCGACGCCTAGTGAGGGCTGTCAAAGGCTTACTACAGACTAAATAGGAAGATGGAAGTCCTGCAAAATTAACCACCGAGTGTAGGACTTCAATTCTGGTTTGTCGTTCTCGAACTAGCTCGAGCTGTAAGTCTCTAGCATTACCATGTATAGGAAGCGTCATACTTATGGAACATATCTTATAAAATTATGGTGTTTAACTTATAGAGATTGGAATTTATTACGTTTCGAAATGGATGGACCCAAATAAGACAATTTCTAAACATTCTCCTTTTACTTATTTCATTGAAAAGTGCATGACG
The DNA here is from genome assembly GCA_019434445.1 of Phalangium opilio. NCBI lineage: Eukaryota > Metazoa > Arthropoda > Arachnida > Opiliones > Phalangiidae > Phalangium > Phalangium opilio. The sequence continues at coordinate 2,407,896 of JAEQBA010003137.1, forward strand.
TAGTAAATGGTGGTATACTCGTATCTTTGAAAAGTCGTGATGTTTTTATGTAATGGTGAAAGAATTAAGGATTTGGAATTTTGTAGTTTTTGTTGATAGCTAGCCGTATCAGACACGATTATTATTACTTAGGAAGCTCGATTTGTGTAAAACGACCGACCGACCGAGCTACCTGTTAGGTAGTCGGTATTAAATTTCGATTGTAATCGTACGTTACATCATACTTCTTTTATGTACGTTGATTATGAAGGTGTACTCTATGTGTGCCGCGTTGAAAATGTTTTCTAATCTTTTTATTTTGGACAATACTAGTGTTCTTCGTGTAATCTCACGTTTGCGTTGGTTTGTCTAGATGCGGGGTTTTTTTCTTTATTTTTATTCAATGGTGATTGTTTTATGAATTTAAAGGCTGGGTGAAGTTTGTTATTAAAATTTACTCCATTTTTTATCGTGATATTTGCTTTACAAATGAAATTATTTAGAATAAGTATCAATTTTGTTTTTGGCTTATTTGTGGTGAGAATAGAACTTTACTTTAAAATTTTAAATAATTATCACTTTATAGCCTCATTTTAATTAAAATAAAAAAGATTTATAATCTGGGCCTTTCTTTTAAAAATATTAAAGTGCTAAAAGTTCGAAATATAATTGAAATTTATACTTTTTCTAAGAATTAATCATCGATTTAAAAATTAACTTCATCTTCCCTTTATAAAAAAATATGGGAAAAACCAGTCTAAGCCGCAATATCTCGATTCTCTAGTCAAAACAAAAGATTCTACAATAGAATTTTGTAAATAACGTGAACGCCTATTTTTTTTAAATTAATATTAAGTAGGACAAAATCATAATCCTCTTTTCGTTTTCTTCCAAACTTTTTTATTACATCAAAATAAAAGAACCCTTTACCTAATTTTGATTAATAGACCTGTGTGAATCGAATTAGTTAAATAATATTAATTTTCTAAGAAAGCAGCTCTTTAGCAGTTAGCCTTAAAAACGATTTAAAGCCCATAGTTCATAAATCGATTTCTCACGTTGATCAATTAGTTTTGTTATCTATTGAATTTATTTAAACATATTTGATTATTGAGACATTTTAATAATAAGTATCGCAACTTTGAACGGATCTATTTGGTCACTATTACTGTGTGTTTCTGATAGGTCTGCTATAAATTAAGGTCGATGTTATTTGGGCGATTTTGAGTCAGAAATGTTCAATGACATTTTGATGTTCGGGCCACTGTTTTCAATTTAAAATTGGAGTATTTTACGGATGACCCCTGGAAGATTATGCTAATTTAATGAAACACTCCAGTCTTAACTTGAAAACAGTGGCCTGGACGGCAAAATATCATAAAACATTTTCGACTCGAAATTGATTTGCCAAAGAACATCCTCCTTAATTTATGCCAGACTTATCAGAAACATAACAAAAAAAAACTGCCCCATATTTAAGGTATTTACATGTGCCCGACAAGCTTAACTCTATCTTATGCAAGATTCCATGATTGTAAAACGACGTTACTTAAATCGAAAGAAATAATTTATCTCGTAAAAATTTTAAAATTTAGACTAAAAAAATCTAAGGGGAAGAAATCGACTTTCACTTTTCGTTATGGGGAGGCAAGAAATCTTAATTTTTTTGAAGGTATTCGTCAAGCATGGACGGATATCTGGGCTTCTTCGTTCTGGAGTTTCTTAATTTTTATTCTTTTTTTCTTTTCCCAATGGAAAATATGCTTAGGCCTAATCTAGCGAATGCGAAGGAGGGTGTTTAGCGTCAGCGTGTACACGTCGTTTGTAATTATTTCACCCGTTTATGTCATTGATTGCGTTCATGGCAACTCCGTTTTCACTTTTATTTACTGCGTCGTATTTTTTTCTTGACTCTTCCGCGTGATTGGCGAGATGTGTCAGGGTTGTCATATTACTAAGCCTAATTTAGATGAAATTCCCGTTACTAATTTCTAAATTGGAAGTGTTGAAATTATTTTGAGGACATCGTAATGAAATAGACAAAAATATTCATGAAGGACTTTGGCTTAATTTTAGTTTCTTAAGCCATGTTCACACGCACACAGGTTGGAAACCGGTTGAGAGCGATTCAAAACGCTTCCATAGATAAGGATATTTCACCTGGGATCAAACTTGTTTTCAGGGATATTACTTGCCTTAGCCAGGGAGAGAAAGGGAGAAGCCGCCTAATGCTAACAGAACTCGTATCTAGCGGGTAGGGGTTGAAAACGGGGGTATGAAATACTATGTTCTCTCTCTCTCTACCTTGGGTCATTCGGTGGATCATTGAGCATGCGCGAATAGTCGCTACATGAGATAAAAACTTTGGATTTTGCGCAGTAGCGCTCGCGGTGGCCCGGGCGATACTACCCCCGTTGGCTGGGAAATTTACTTCCCCCACCCAAAAGAGAGACACCTCGCGCTATTCACGCGGCATCTCCCTTTCTCTCCCTGCCTTAGCAGACAACACCAAATGAAGTCCTAGCAGACAGCACTAATAGAGGCGTATTCATGTGGTGGGAACCGAGTCTGTTGTATACAGGGCCGGAAATAAGGAAAATCTCTTATAAGACATGTGTCTAGTGACGCCCCCCCTTTTTGACTGGAAACATTATAGGACATGTGTCCAGTGACGTCCCCCCCTTTTTGACTGGAAACATTAGACATTGTCCACTGGAGTGTGTAAAAATAGTGTCGCATCTTCATAGTCAAACTATGAAAACCTCGGAAAATTTATTGGTCAAAATGTCCAGTAAATTTTTAGAAAAATTATGGGACATTTTAAAATTTTATTGGACAATGTCCAGTGTTCTGTGCTTATTTCCGGCCATGGTTGTATATGAACGATATATATTTAGATAAATTGAAATGTTTGCTATACTTATGTTGAAAAATTGCTCACAATATATGTCTTGTAAATACCTTAAAAATCTTCTAAGCTTTGTTTGCCATTTAATGGTTTCAAAAAATACTTAAAAACTTTCACTTTCAATTGGCAATATTTACAAATTTTCCTAGGGACGCGCGAAGGTACGCGTCTTACACCACGTGACTGGTTTTCAATCAGTCTAGCTAACGAAAGTGTTGACCCACATTCCTACCATCCGCCGAGTAGCTAGCTATCTAGCTAGTCCACACGTTTTTCCCGTTTAAAACATTTTCGCCATGCACAGCGTGTGCCGTAAGGGGAATCTCGAACTCAATCCATTCAAAATACGATAGGGGGTGCATGCGCAGTTAAAGAAACCCCTCTCTATTTAATTGTACTTAAAGTTTAGATAATAATAATAAAAAAATTCCCCCAATTCTTTTAGGACCCTGAGGCCAAGACGGGTTTTTTTTCTTTAAGGATAAGTAAAAAAAAGACATTACGGACTCTGGGAAGATCACTTAGATCACCAATAAGAGGAAAAAAATTATGAGTTATAGAGAATTTGTCAAAAGGAAAATGATCGTGATTATGATTTTTTTTTTTTTTTTTGAGGAAATGAATATCATAACGGCTTATATTTTAGGAGGAACTTGACATTCGGTTTCTGCTTGTCGATAATGAATTTGGGATTTTCTTTATCAATTAAAGGCACCCTTTCCGGCAAAGAACTTTTTAACTGACTAAACTGACTGACTGATTGGAGGTTAGGCTTTTTAATTGAGGAAACCTTTGTCTGGGAAATATTACAGTTCTGTTACAACGGGCCGCGATTTTTTGTAAGGTCCGTTTTGTTACGTTATTAAATGTATATTAGAGAGGATTAGTGATACTCGGAGATGTTTTTTTTTCTTAATATAGTGATGATTTAATAACTAATTTATATGTTTATTAAAATGTGTTGTGATTAGGTTAGGTTTTAAGTAGCTTAAGATGCAGTTTTCTCAAATGAATTTAGCTCTATCCCTTTTCGATTTGCTCTTGCTAATACAAAATTGTGTAGAACAGGGTTCATACAAAACTGGAAAACCTGGAAAACTCAGGGAAATAAATTGTTGACTAAAAATTTATGAAAAACTCAGGGAAATAAATTGTTGACTAAAAATTTATGGAAAACTCAGGGAAATAAATTTTTGACTAAAAATTTATGGAAAACTCGGGGAAATAAATTTTTGACTAAAAATTTATGGAAAACTCGGGGAAATAAATTGTTGACTAAAAATTTATGGAAAACTCAGGGAAATAAATTGTTCACTCTAAAATGCAGGCAAAACTGAGGATAATTAATAATTATTAGTCAAATTCAGGGAAAACCTTTAAAGTTGTGAGGATTGAAAGGGTTGCCCCAACTAAATATAAACAAATATGGACTTGCACCTGGAAATATATGGGGAAATTCTCAGAAATCTCAGGGAAATCGGTTTCCCAAAAGTTGTATGAATCCTGGTAGAAACAAACCGATGGTTTTGTTTAACTAAATATTAACATCAGTTAAAATTAAGTCTTAAGACCTTGAAACGTAAATATAGTAATTCAGCCAAAATGATTTTGTAACGATCGAAGCTTGATATTTCCTATGTAATGATTGACGTATCGTTATAACTTCCAAATTAAACACTATTATTTAACTGCTATGTTACCGTGAGAAACAACACGCACACGGAGCAGTTGATAAAATATTGCGAGAAATAATTAAGATTCTTAGGCCTAGCTTTCATTGGATAAAACATATAGAAATTTATCTAGAAAGATCGCAGCGTACAAATTTGCTTCTGAAACAATATAAAACTTTGTATAGTCTATTCAATCAAAGCATGAAAGATATATTTCACAATTATTAAATTTAACGAGCTGGTTATAAGGAGGAAGTAATGACGCAGATGAGCTAAATGATATATTAGTGCCACCACAAAAATTATTATCTACTACTAAGTGACATAAGTAAACATAAATTATTCATAGGGTTTGTTTTACGGAAGTAACATCGCAGATAAGTCAATTGATATTAAATTATTAGTCCACGAAAATTAATATTTATTGGTATTGGTATTAGAGCTAAGTTGACATGATATAATATTCGTTACTTATCTGGTTTTCTATGGAATAAATTTCAAACTGTATACAGGGTGTTTCTTGTACGTCTGGCATGAATTAAGGGGGTTGCTATTTGGGAATTTTGAGTCAAAAATGCTCTGTGACATTTTGCCCTGAGGGCCACTGTTTTTGAGTTATGATTGTCCGGAGTATTTTACCGATGACCCCTTAAATCTAATTAAGAATAGGAAGGACAATGATTTCTAATTTAATTAAGGGGGCATCCCTAAAACAGTCCAATCATAACTCAAAAACAGTATTATAGAACATTTTCGACTCAAAATCAATTACCCTAGAACATCCCCCTTAATTTATGCTGGCCAGACTTATCATAAACACCCTGTATAAACTTTGAAAAGACCCACATATGTCATTATAGACTAGATTTAAATCATTTACTAAATAACCCCCTCCTTGTCTTAAATTTTAAAGTCTTTTTGAATCGTTATCTTATATTTCATTTCTCTGAAAAATTCGTCTCTCGCAATTTGATATATAAAATATAATATATAACCAAATGGAGCACTAAAATAATACTAAGTTTTAATTTAATGAAACTCTATACCAGGGCTGGTGCAAATGGAAACTCCCTTAGGCATGCATCCCCGACAAAACTTGGCCCAGACACGCAAAGTTATCTAACTCGTAAGCAATTTAACGTTTTTAATCTTGATTCTTGAAATGAAACAAACCTTCCATTTTAAAACGGGTTAAAGCCTTTACTAATCGGTCCGTTTCTAAGGTTGAAATTTTAACTACACGTTTAGACTACTTTGTTCGCGATTTTAACACTAATTAACCTTAAAAAGACGAGCCGCTAGTTTAACCGCGGGCAATTTGACATTAAGCGCGAGAACTAAAGACACACCACCTTTTTTTGCACCCTTAGGTATTGAGAGACAGAAGTAAATTCAATCGACGTTGTCGTTTTTTTTTTTTTTAATTTTTGGGAGTTTGATTAATTAAAATTGACTTACTGACTTTGAGGAGGAAACTGGTTAGGGAAATGTACTAACTAGTGTAAGCTAGAAAATAAGTAGCGTTGATTATAAAAAGTAAACCTTTAGACCATTTTTTAGAAAACGTAAAAGTAGGCAAAAATAATCGTTAGTGTTATCACAAAAAAATATATTGATCTACTGATAAGAGATTTCCTTAGTTGTAATTTTGTACTTGATTAATCAGATTGGAATGTTCGAGTCCTGAATACGTTTCTATGTAACAACGCGCCTATTTAATCCTGACTAGTCATACTTTGACAATAAACCATTTTAAGTAATTAATCACGAGTTATGTTTTTAATTAACGGCACACGTCAACGCAGTAACACTCTCTCCGCAACGGCTAAGGGAAGAGGCAGTTTACATTTCAGAAGTGGGATCTGTTTCAACCAACCAATTTAAATAGTTTTTCGGTTACTTAGAAACGTGGACATTAACGGATAACGGACTTGCCGAACTTTACGCGCCAATCATTACGAACACTTTACGATCACGAAAGTTCTACACGAAAACCGTATGCAAGAACAAACGATTTGCACTCATCTACGTTACAGCGATAGAGTGAAATCTGTTTATTCAACGAAACTACGGGCAGAACAATGCAACGCTTGTAAAGATAACGCGAAACATACTTCAAACGGTAGTGAAAGTAACGCGGATGCGAAAGTTGACGGCAACGACCTTTTAACAACACGAAATAAAACGGTAACGCGTACGGGAGACCTTTTAACTACGGACATATACGATACTGCTTCGGAAAATAGTGACCCAGACGACATTAACGAAAGTATCTTAAGTAGCGAAAATTCCAACGACAACGAGGAATTATACGACGACGGCCACGAACGAAGTATACACGGCGATCGGACATTGATTACGTACGACGTAACACGAAGACGATCAAACGCAATGTTTAACAACACTAACGATGGTAGCGAAGAATCAGCTGTGCCACCACCTGGATTCATACCCATGGATTTCTTGCAACAAGCTATCAAAGCAGCAGTATCCACCGCTGTCCAAGAGACGATGGTTGCAATGAACGCCAACAACGTTAACCAGATGGCCAATGGAGTACATCAAGCTGCGAATGGACTAAACCGAGCAGCTAACGGAATGAATAATCAAGCCAGAGAAAACGTATATTACAACTGGGGTGAGTCAAGCCAGATATTGCCGGACTTCAACCCAGAAAACGCTCCACACCAGACAATCACGATGTGGATCAAAAAGGTCAACGATGTTGCTCAGGCTTATGGATGGCATGAACGTTTAATTCTCAACAACGCCTTACCGAAGCTAAAAGGCTCAGCAAAGACTTGGTTCGAAGGACTGGAAACGAGTGTACATTCATGGGAGGAATGGCAGAACAAGTTAATTGAATGGTTTCCTTCATCAAAGAACACCCAGCAGATGCACAGAGAGATGGAACAGCGCATACGACATCCACGAGAGACGATTGAAAAATACTTCCACGAGAAGGTAGCGAAATTGAGACTCTGCGGACTTAATGACGATGCCATGATAGAGTACTTAATAACGGGACTTAACGATAAAGAACTGATTTCGGCGCTAACCATGAGGGATTTCCGTACTCCATCTGAACTACTAAAATGCATCAAGCAACTCGAAGCAAGACTGACGGTAACTAACGCGACCGTTACAACATCGAAGTCTAAAACCACATACGAAAGACCACAGGGATTCGGGGATAGATGGCAACAACGAAAAGACGAACCATCTAAAATAAAGGACGATCAAATGCAGCAAAGTATTAAGAAGAACCCAAGATTCAACGAGAAAGGCGAGGCGCTCTGTTTTAACTGCAATGATTACGGTCACTTCTCGAGGAATTGTTCACGACCGCAACGGAGGAAACGTTGTGAGATATGCAACCGCACCAATCATGAAACGCAAAATTGTAGACAGACCAAGATGAGAGACGATCGATCGGCGATGCATGTAGAAAGTGACACCATAAATGAAGATGGCAATGCAAAATACTTCGTGAATGCATTTGTAAACGACGTGCCAATTAAAGCATACGTGGATATGGGTAGCAAGTGCGTCATACTACGTCAAAGCAACGCCAACGAGTTTGGGTTAGATTACAAGAAACCGAACAAACCCATTTCGATCGGTGGCTATGGAGGTGGGACACGAATCGTACCCCTTGGAGTCACTAAAGCTACAGTTAGAGTCGACCAGGCCAGCGCGGAAGTAGAAATCATCGTAGTACGAGATGAAACACAAGCCATTCCTTTGCTTATCGGACAGCCATTTACGGAACTCCCCAATATTACGGTTGTCAAGCGTAAAAATACAATCCGACTATTCGAGGAGAATCAACGATCCAACGCAGAAGATGATTGCTTGCGAGGCATACAGATCCCAGAACTACCTCCACTAGCCGTAAACCTTTGGGCTAAGGAAGCCTCAGTAATTCCGGCAAATTACGTGGGATTTATCGACCTAATTACTGACGAAATCAACGATCAGGAGCAAGACTTGTTTGTTGATGGGCAAATTCGAATGACTCCCGGGAATGAGTATTGTATTCCTCGAGGTATCTACGTTATTGGCAGAGAAGGATACTCACGAGTTCCGGTCATAAACCTCTCAGGTCGTAAACTTGAATTCAAGTCGGGGCAGAAGATACTACGAGCAGGCCCATGTCAAGAGGAACCAATGGACCAACGAAATATTTTCCACGTAGACAAGAAAGATAGAAGACAAATAGACGCAGACGAAATTAATACGGGACCACTGGTAACAGAGAATTGCAAGGAAAAGTTACATCGGCTTCTCAACGAGTATCGCGACTGCTTCGCCGAGAATTTAGGAGAATTGGGAAGGACAAACGGATCACCAATGAAAATCGAACTTACTACTACACAACCAGTAACGTACCGACCATACCGCCTATCGTATTCCGAAAGGGGCAAGGTTCGACGTAAAATTTCGGAACTATTGGACGCCAGAATTATTGAAGAATCAACATCACCGTACGCTAGCCCGATTCTAATTGTTAAAAAGAAGACCGGCGACGAGCGACTGTGTGTGGACTACAGAGCCTTGAATAGAATTACGAAAAAGGATGCTTTTCCCTTACCCCTAATAGACGACCAACTTGAACGACTAAATGGACACAAATACTATACTAGCCTTGATCTCGCATCAGGATATTATCAGATCCCCGTTGATGAAGAATCCAGAGAGAAAACCGCCTTCGTGACGCCGGACGGACATTACCAATTCTTGAGTATGCCATTTGGTCTTGCCAATGGACCTGCAGTATTCCAAAGAATGATGAACACTGTGTTGGGTTCGCTGCGCTATACGATCGCATTAACGTACATGGACGATGTTTTAATACCGTCGGCTAACGAAGACCAAGGACTTCAACATTTGAGATCCGTACTCGACGTCTTTAGAAGAGCCAATTTAACGCTAAACCTGAAGAAATGTTACTTCCTGCAAACCAACGTTGATTACTTGGGGTTCGAAATCAATCAGGAGGGAATTCGACCAGGGCAACGAAAGATCGAATGTGTGAAAAACTTTCCCCGACCACAAAATGTACATGAAGTTCGTCGATTCATGGGATTGTCCAGTTATTTTCGAAGATTCATAAAAGGTTTTGCTGGTGAAGCGGCGGCTATTTCTAAACTTTTGCGCAAGGATGAAGAGTTTCGGTGGACGGAAGAACAAGAAACGGCATTCGAAAAGCTGAAGACAAGGTTAACCGAAAGGCCTATATTGGCTATGTACAACTATCAAGCGATAACGGAAGTCCATACAGACGCCAGTCAAGTGGGAGTCGGTGCAATTCTGATGCAACGAGGTTCAGACGAAAAGATGCACCCTATTCATTACGCTAGTCGAAAGACAACCAAAGAAGAAGCCCGCTACCATTCAAGCGAATTGGAGACATTAGCAGTCGTGTGGGGCCTTGCCAAATTCCGAGTATATCTAATTGGAATAAAGTTCACGGTGGTTACTGATTGCAGTTCCATTAGATCAACGTTAGCTAAGAAGCATCTTGTACCACGGATCGGAAGATGGTGGTTATCTTTGCAAGAATACGATTTTGGAGTAGAACATCGACCGGGTGAAAGGATGAGTCACGTTGACGCGTTGAGTCGGGCACCTCTAAACGAAGCCGAAGACCTGGAAATAGTTAAAGGAATAGAAGTCTTGCACACGGAAGTATCAACCGAAGATTGGCTTATCGCTGCACAATCTACCGATTCTAAGATCCAAGCTATTAAAGAAATTCTTAACAAGACTGGCAAGCTTTCTAAAGAGGAAACAAGAATTCGTGAAGAATACGCATTAAAGCATGGAAGACTTTTTCGTCGTTCTCAGCAAGACAATAAGGAAAAACTACTTTGGGTTGTGCCGGACGTTGCCCGATGGCGTATAGTTAAAAATCACCACGACGATATTGGACACGTAGGCGTCGATAAAACTTACCTGAAGATTGCAGAGTGCTACTGGTTCCCAAAACTACGCCGATACGTTCAAAGATACATCTCGGGATGCCTGGAATGTCTTTTTCACAAACGACCAGCCGGAAAACAACACGGTTTTCTACATCCTATCGAGAAAATTGGTACTCCCTTCCACACTGTCCATATGGATCACTTGGGACCCTTCGTCAGAAGTACAAAGGGGAATACATATCTGATCGCAGCCATTGATGGCTTCACGAAATTTACGATACTTCGAGCAGTTAGAGATACTGGAACTATCTCAACTATGAAGTTTTTACAAGATCTAATCGGTATATTTGGTTCGCCCACGAGATTGATTACGGATCAAGGAACTTCCTACACGGCGAAATCCTTCGAAAATCTATGTAAAACATCAAACATCAAACATATCCTAAATGCAACGGCTACGCCACGGGGAAATGGACAGATCGAACGAATAAACCGACAACTTACGCCAGCGATAGCAAGCATGTGCGAAAGGGCCGATGAAAAGGATTGGGATGCCCACCTTCACCAAATACAATGGGGCATCAACAACACCTACCATAGTGTAACGAAACACACTCCTTTCGCCCTATTATTCAACTACAAGTCCATAAACCCTACCAATAACTTCACTGAAGCTGAAGTTATACAGACGTTTGATGAAGAAATCATGAAAAGGCGAGAATCTGCTATCGAAGCCATACGGGATAATCAAGATAAACAAAGACGCCGATATAACGAAAAAAGGGCGAAAGCACCAAACTTCGAGCCAGGAGACCTCGTCATCGTGGAACGTCCACCCCAAGCCACAGGCCAATCCCTTAAAACCGCAGCCAAATACAGGGGGCCGTACGTAGTCTCTGACAAATTGAGATACGACAGATACTTGATTGAAGATCTACCAGAAAATCAACGGACGAAGAAATTCTATCGCAATACGGCTCCAGTAGACAAGCTAAAACGTTTCAATATCATCGACAACGCAGATGACAAAGATTTCTGCCAGGACGTGGGCGTAACTCCAGATGACACAGACAGTTCTCTTTTAGATGACACCAACGGGCTACGGATGAATGATGCCAATGATCAAGTCTATGATGAATCCAGAAGTCAACCGCGTAAATCATTAAGAAATGTCAAACGAATTAATTATGCGATAAAATAAGTTAATAATAGTAGGCTTCATAGTATTTCATGGAAAGCTTGGTTAAATTCTTTACTGTAAATTTGTTTTAATGTAAATTTAAGTACCATTACAATTATCAGGAGATAATGTATTATCAGAATGGCCGAATGTAAGCTAGAAAATAAGTAGCGTTGATTATAAAAAGTAAACCTTTAGACCATTTTTTAGAAAACGTAAAAGTAGGCAAAAATAATCGTTAGTGTTATCACAAAAAAATATATTGATCTACTGATAAGAGATTTCCTTAGTTGTAATTTTGTACTTGATTAATCAGATTGGAATGTTCGAGTCCTGAATACGTTTCTATGTAACAACGCGCCTATTTAATCCTGACTAGTCATACTTTGACAATAAACCATTTTAAGTAATTAATCACGAGTTATGTTTTTAATTAACGGCACACGTCAACGCAGTAACACTCTCTCCGCAACGGCTAAGGGAAGAGGCAGTTTACATTAGTATGAAAATAGAGAGTTTATTAAATGGTCAGGGTAAATTAATTCCAGATATTTGAGTAATTTTAAGTTTAAGGATAATTAATTCAGGAAATTAAGAGTTCCTTTAAGTTTAAGGATAATTAAGGAAATTAAGAGTGACTTTAAGTTTAAGGATAATTAATTAAGGAAATTAAGAGTGCCTTTAAGTTTAAGGATAATTAATCCAGGAAATTAAGAGTGCCTTTAAGTTTAAGGATAATTAATTCAGGAAATTAAGAGTGCCTTTAAGTTTAAGGATAATTAATTCAGGAAATTAAGAGTGCCTTTTAGTTTAAGGATAATTAATTCAGGAAATTAAGAGTGCCTTTTAGTTTAAGGATAATTAATTCAGGAAATTAAGAGTGCCTTTTAGTTTAAGGATAATTAATTCAGGAAATTAAGAGTGCCTTTAAGTTTAAGGATAATTAATTCAGGAAATTAAGAGTGCCTTTAAGTTTAAGGATAATTAATTCAGGAAATTAAGAGTGCCTTTAAGTTTAAGGATAATTAATTCAGGAAATTAAGAGTGCCTTTAAGTTTAAGGATAATTAATTCAGGAAATTAAGAGTGCCTTTAAGTTTAAGGATAATTAATTCAGGAAATTAAGAGTGCCTTTAAGTTTAAGGATAATTAATTTAGGAAAGTACCTTTTAGTTTAGGGACAATTAATTTAGGAAAGTACCTTTTAGTTTAGGGACAATTAATTTAGGAAAGTACCTTTTAGTTTAGGGACAATTAATTTAGGAACGTACCTTTTAGTTTAGGGACAATTAATTTAGGAAAGTACCTTTTAGTTTAGGGACAATTAATTTCGGAATAATGGAAAATTAATTCAGTTTTAAGTTCAGGGACAATTAATTTCGGAATAATGGAAAATTAATTCAGTTTTAAGTTCAGGGACAATTAATTTCGGAATAATGGAAAATTAATTCAGTTTTAAGTTCAGGGAGAATTAATTCGGGCAATCAACCTGGCTACAAATATCCAAAATTTTATAGCGACATTGAATTTTCGGAAAAGTAGGGCGATTATACCAAAACAAAAAGACACATATATATAACTTCGATTTCATTTTTTTCTGATAACGCTTAAAGGTATATTTTAAGCGCAAAATTGGGGGAGACCTACAAATCGACACCGGAAGAGTTTTTGTTATCATTTTTTAATTTCATCGTCGTTTCTTTAAAGTTTTAGGGCGTTAACTCGCATTAAAAAAAGCGAAACATTTCATCCAAGGGTCTTTCTTTATGATTCAAAGCCTCGGGTACATTTCGCGAAACCAAAAACTAGTCTAGATTGATTAACTCTCTTACTACAGTATCTCTAGTTGCATTTTCTTAAGAGATATTTTGCATAAATATTTAATCAAATGTAGTAAATTAAAGAAATATCCAGAACGGATATATTGTATTTCTTATCAGTGTAATATATTAATTGTGAATTTGACTTGGTTCATAGGATATGCTCCATAAGTTTGCCACTGGTTAATGAAAGCTTGTCATGAAATGACTTAGTGTAACCAAGAAGCGATATCTAGTTTATTAGGGAGAAGGTATAAGATGCCTAAGTATTCGCGCGCCATAGTCCCAGTCCCCCTTTCAAAATACAAGGGGGGGGGGACGTAAAAGGAGGCCGGGCTATTTCGCCTCTCCTCAGAAGGAAAATACGTAGTTTTCATCATTCAATCTCGCTGACGTGAGTTTTCAAGAACTAATGAGATGCTGGTTGTAATTTAGAGGCGGGATTAACTCCGGACCTACGTTTTTACTGGAGATAAAGCTGGAAATGTGGCGAATTTATATCTTCTCCCTAGTAAACTAGATAACACTTCTTGGCGCTGTAAAATGCCTACAGACTAAATAGGAAGATGGACTACAAAACGGATTGTAGTCAATTCTGGCGTCGTTCTCCAACTATCTCCCACCCAGTAAGTCTCTAGCATTAGTGTCATACTTATGGAAAAATATCTCATAAACTTATGGTTTACCTTTAAATCTTTTTTCATAGTAAACAGCGTCTCAACTTTTTACTTTTAATTAGGGGTGCTTGAATATAAATTATGAATTTAATCATTTTCGATTTAAATGCGTGGGAAAGACTAGATCTTTGACGATGGTTAATGGTTTTGCGCTTACTATTGTGAAGAAATGACACGTCATTATCTTAGTAGTAAAATATGATCGTTAAAGGCATTTAAAAAAACCGCATTTTTGTACAATTTACTGAAGATAATTAAGAACTTGATTGCGTAAAAACGTGTGGGTTTCTATCAATGATAGTTTTAATGAGGACATGACCGATCCTAAGACCGACGGCTAAGACATTGAAGGAACCCATTGAAAGATTTGTTTACTTGAATTGTGGGTTATATAGGCTTAACCAAAGACGATATGAGGTTAAATACAGTTCTTATAATGTAGACACGCTTAATGATATACAGTGAAGAAAAAGTAATTTGTTTTTAATTATTTGAAAGAGATTGAGCAATATATTTTGAAAGGTTTTGTCAACCCCGGTCAAACCTTATAGGATGTCAGAGACAATGTTCTGTGATATCGTATTTTTTCCTATCATTTTGAATTTAGTGATGTCCGCTATCGTAAATTAGGTTAACTAATGTCGATATCGAAGTTTTATTAAAACCGACAACGGTTTTAACCGATTATTTAAACTCGACGAGATAACCGATTATTTAATTCAATGAAATCGATATCGAACGATTTTTACCGATTATTAACCGATAAATCTGTAAATTAACCTAGAACCGACGATTAATCGGTAAAATTTGTAAATTAACCTCCAACCGATTAATCGGTAATAATTGGTTAATAAAGCTTGTACTGATTGATTGGTAAAAAATCTATAATTTATGCTCGAGCCAATTAATCGGTAAGTTAACCTTGAACCAATATATCGATTAAAGTGCCATATCGGTCACCGATACCGATATCATATCGATTTGTACCTATCACTAATTTTGATTAACAAACTCAAATTGCACCATTGAGTTTAACTCTACGTTCCACATTGAAATTTCAGCTGGTAAGAAACTGTAGTGGAGGGATACTATCTAGTAAATTCTAATAGAGAAAATAGTAATCGCTGATAATTCAAGATGGGAACGAATGTTTAGGTTTGACTTAATTGATTCTAACATATATTGCTCAATCTCTTTAAAGATTCATTAAAATAAAGCAAAATCTGACTTACCACAAGAGTATATACGTATAATAACCGGCTAATCGATACCGCCTCCCCCAAGAAAATCCTTCAATATCTTGGCTGAGGTATTCGGCTATTGTGAGAATGGGGAAAGGTAATCCTTTCACTAAAGCTTTTCTGTATTCGTCTTTAACTTGAGTAGCTAAATATCCGAAAAAAGATCAAAACAAACAAAGAATTCATTAACCTCTAGTTTAATAAGATTAATTTTGTTCTGAGGTCAAGAAAGGTCACATACCTCCTACCCAGTAGAATCTCTCGTTATAATTAATTTCTTCATTATGCCTATGAACAGGAGTGGCTAGAAGATAAAAGGATGTAATCAAAATTAGATTTTGGAATGTTAATTGTTTAAATTAAGTGTTGGGGTTAGGGTTAGTTTGAGGCTTACGCTTACCTTTGAGCGTAATGTTGACACTGTTAAGACCAATATGGACTCCTATATCTGCCGAAATTTTCTCTGTTGAGAAAGCGCGGTAGGGACTAGATATGGTGGCCACTCCGACTCGCCAATCCGAGCCAAAATTGGTAACTGTAATGGACAAAAATAGAAATATGGTTAATTGCCTGTTTTCTGCAGGGTTAATGTGATTTTAATATAGGCATATGCGTATCATTAAATATATTTAAATTAAGCGTGGAAACGGATGTTTTCTATATTGCGTCCTCTGGGATTATTTAAGTTAGTAATTATTTCATTAATTGATATAATTATTAACTTCAGCTATTAATGTTTCCAGGTCTTATATAGGACCATAGACAGGGTACATTGTACGATAATGTTATGGTTTGATATTGAAATTAGTTCCGTTTAAATCCGGTAAAGACTACAAAAGGCAAGACCCTAACAAAATTTTGTACTCTAATTTAGCCATATTAAATGCACCAAAAGTACATACTGGCTTCTTTTAAATTTCAAATGTTTTCTTTAATGTTGCAAGATTTTTTTACTTTTGTCTTTCGTTGTACATATTTAGAGATTAACAGCACAAAAATACGAAAACGGGAAATTTTCTAAGTTGATTAAAGAATTTTTCCCGGAAAATATGAATTTTGAAAAATATCAGAATTCCCAAGCAACATTTTAACATTTGTTTTGGAATTTTTTAGTTTATAATATATTAACCTCTGACTTTTCTAAAACAAACTCAATATTTAATCTTTGATATTTAATAAAGGCGTGCCATTTTAATTGCTTTAGTATTTGTTTAAACATTAAGTTAACTCGACTTAAGGTCAAAATACACGAAAACATTCAAACGAAGCGTCTATCGCTGACGTTTCTGAACACCCATCCCAGTCCCAGATTGTAAAAATATTTTTGATTTAGTCGACCTCGTTATACCAGGACAGTCTGGGTTAGTTTTTACAAGACTTACAGTAAAATAAACTTAAGTTTCAAGAACTTTCGACTCTGGAGATGAATCTGGAACCGTTATGATCTATCTACTCAATGATTCATGGTGAATTTATTCCCAACAAGATGTTTTTGTTTATGTCACAAAGAAGCGAGGACATGAATACCTAGCATCTTTGTTGTCACGCTAGGATAGGTACTCTCGATCTGGGGCTACGATCTAAACTTTCAAAGTTCTAAACTCACGGTCCAAGAACCCTAGGAAGTATTTGATTACGGAATAAGGAGGTTGATATGGTATTTTACAACGCATTAATCATTCATGCCTTGTTAGGGAAGTCATCCGAAGATGTTTTTTATGTTGTTATTATTATTCATAATTGTTAAATTTGACACATTCCGTTCAGAATATATAGCAGGGCTCCTACGGAACCTGGATAAGTCAGGAATTTGGATAATGGGGCGGAAATGTTAGCGATATGTCAGGGATTTAAAATAATTTCCTAAAAAAAGTCAGGGGTTTTGTTTGATGTATAAAAGCATGTTTCGGGTAATGCTAAATATGGACCAGGTGTGATCAAGTGGGCTTAGAATGGTCGTTGATATTGGCAAAATTTGATCGGGTATATTGGCAAAATTTGATCGGGTATATTGGCAAAATTTGATCGGGTATATTGGCAAAATTTGATCGGGTATATTGGCAAAATTTGATCGGGTATATTGGCAAAATTTGATCGGGTATATTGGCAAAATTTGATCGGGTATATTGGCAAAATTTGATCGGGTATATTGGCAAAATTTGATCGGGTATATTGGCAAAATTTGATCGGGTATATTGGCAAAATTTGATCGGGTATATTGGCAAAATTTGATCGGGTATATTGGCAAAATTTGATCGGGTATATTGGCAAAATTTGATCGGGTATATTGGCAAAATTTGATCGGGTATATTGGCAAAATTTGATCGGGTATATTGGCAAAATTTGGTTAGGAATGAACCAGTTTAGGACGGTTTTATTTCCACCTAAAACCATAGTTTTGCTTTTGTAATAATATATTAAAGTTTAACCAGTTTCAAAAGGGTCTGACTCAAATAAATTAACCCTTTTTCTAGCATAAATCACCTACCACTTGGTCTAGTCTAAGAAACGGAATTACAAGACCGAGAACATAATATTGAAATTTAATGTTGCAATAAATTAAAACCGAGCTCTTTTAAATTATTACCTAAACGTTACGGTTCATATAACATCTGGTCTTTTACACTTGAAAATATAAGTAAATTCAATAAAAATCGGTTTTATTATGAAAAACTTTGGGTATTAGATAAACTTTTTTTATAGATATTTAACTTATTGGAAAACCCCCTTAATTTGTAAATAAGGTCAAATTAAAATTACGAAAGGAGAAAGTGAAATTTAATTCGATGCTAGGGAATTTTAATATTTAATTTACGCGGTGTTTCTGTCTATATATAGACGTACATATATTACAAGAACATTATTTGGAAACTTATTTGGGAGTGTGTGTACTCGATGAACGAGACTTTAGACCTAGTTCCCTGGTTTTTCTTCATTTATTCCAATATGGAGAAAGTGATCAGCATAAGTTTAAGGACTTGCCTTGAGCCAGAGAAATTTTAGTACATTTATAGCGAAATAATTTATTTGGAAATTTTGAATTTTTGAAAAAGGAATTTGAATGTTTATATTCGATAGGGAAATATTTAAAGTAGCTTTGTATTTACTTTTTTTTTTCAACATGTGAAGAAATTCAGATAGATGCATAAACCAGGTCATAATGTTAGTAGAACTTTGATTAATTTTAATTATTTTTCATGGAATTAATTTGTTTTAATCATATTAAAAGATAAGTTATATTTTTAAATTAGTATACTTGTTGTAGGTAACTAGCGCCACTTTTAATACTTTTAAGGCTATCATAGTGGCGACTAAGGGTATTAATTGATCCGCCTATAATTAGAACCTTCATACTCCTCAGTTTTGTATTATTAAATAATAAAAATAATTAAATTCGGAGTGAGAAGTTTCAAAATACAAAATTTTATTTATTTATTATCAGGAATGCATATAGCTAATTGGAATAAGTGTGCTGCCATTTTTCTCAACGTATCTAGTCGGGTTTTGTGGGAAGTTTTCAAGTGCTAGAATAACAATATGTTTGAAGAATTTTAGCTCGCGAATACTCTATCTCGCTGCGCCTTGCACCTCGCCTGACTTCGCTTTGCTGCTAACCAACCAATGAAATTAGAGTTTGAATGAGGTCATAATCATTCAAACTCTAATTTCATTGGTTGGTTACAAAACCACATATAAATTAATTTTCGAGACATTTTGCACAATGATTCTTATTAGATGTATGTATTCCTGTTATTATTAATTATTTTAAGATAAAATTTATAAATATTAATATCCTTATATATAATATTATTTTATACCTACCCTTAAACCCCTAAAATTTCCAAAGGAAACCCATACCTTTAGGCTAAACTCCTGATATTGTTAAGTATAATTTATAACTCAAACAATTAATAAAAATTGAAACAGTAGGGCGAGGTATTTGCACGATTTTTACCGCAAAACCTAGTATAATATATATTGTATTAACATTAAGGGTAGATTAAATTTAAAGTCAAGTATTTTTATTTAAACTAATTTAGATATATACAAAAGCAAAAGTAAAAGATAATTTTTCCATTTTTCATAATATATTAACTTAAAATATATAAATTTTAAGTGAATTTTTCGAAATATTTCTCCAATAAAAAGCTGTCTGACTAGTTAAAAAAGACAGGCGGAAATTTTTGGGGGTTGATACTTGATAAACAGTTTTTTTTCTTAAGGTATATAATACACCCATCTGTTAATATGATTTATGCATACTAATTTAGTGATCTTTAGGTGTTGACTTTTGGGCCATTTTTTTATTATTATTTTTTTAACGTGTGCCATTTTGCTTAACAGCCTCTATTTGTAATACATTGCCAATTACGTTTTTTTTTCTTATTTTTTGAAGGGGAACCTAATGTTATTGATGTTATCAGAAGGGGATAATAGATGAAGGATGACACCGTGTATTCTCTTAATACTTTAGTTATGTAACATGATTCTTCCCAGGCTCATGTATATCTTTTTGTTTGCTCTCCTGCTCATCAAACTTCTTTCAGATGGGCATCGCACCGTGCTGGGGTGAATTCTATAACTATTTGGTGGTACTAATTTCCCCAGCAATCAACCCTGCACAAACCTTGATTGTCTTGACGCTGGACAAAAACGCACAAGCGCATGCGTGTGCCTTGGCAAATAGTTAAGCGCCAATAGAGTAATGATGAGGGAACTATTTATCGCGTAACCTTGCTCCAAATGTTAAAGGATGTTGGGAAGAATCATGTTACAATTACCTCTCCCACTTTATGGTGGTACACCTCTCTGGAATGGAAGTATTATATACTTCTGATGTTATTTAGAATGCTTGTAATTTGGTCGGCGAGTGAGGTGTGGGAAAATAATTTTTTAAAAATTGTTTACGTGGACTTGTGGTTGGTAAATAATTTCAGAGCTCTAAATGCACCCTTGAGCTACGTCGTGATTTTATAAAGAAGGCCTTTAGGGAAGATATTAATTATTATTAAGTTGTCAAATGTTAACCATATTTAATTTATTTTCCTTATACAGGGAGTGGGATTTTAGAAATAAGTGTACTAAATATAAACATTCAAGAGAATTGACGTTTAATTTAGTGTAATTTAATTGTAATTATGTATATTGCGAGCAATTAGGTTTTATTACTGAAGCCCACGCTTTTAAGCCTCTCTATGAAGTAATGGCAACGAGGCTCGGATCTCCTTTAATCTTAGAGGACAGAGGTGAAATGGAGTGGTAATCTCATTACTTATAACCTGGCTAGCTAGTTCCTGAAATTTAGCTTCTATTTTTAAATGGCGCTACGCGGCAGCACTCAACAATCCCTTACCAAAGGTATGAGCATGCGCAAGTTACTCTGGGAGACTTTCATGGCCCACGAACAATTCTACTCCATCTCGCATCTCTCCTCTAAGCTTTAATATTGTTTGAAATATTAAATTATTTGAAATACTATTTAGTCACAAATTAAATACAGTTAATTTAAATTAAGGGTTTTTTTCTTTAGAACAGATATTAGTCAAAAACTAAATACAGCTAGTTTAAATTAAAGAGGTTTTCTTTAACTGATCCAAATTCCAATTAAAATTTATTTCATTTTGCAAATTATGCAAATTATTTACTCGATATTTAAATTTTAAATTTTTTACTTCCATCCACTTATTAATTAAAATTCTTTCTTTAATTAAAGAATATCAAAACTAGAAACCCACCCATTACATTAGGAGTAAATCTAAATAGTTGTTTATGATTGCATTCGGAATGAATATTACGAATCTAGTTTAATTAATGTATGTACTAGATCAACAAAGACTCTGATGTCTTGTCTTGCCTTGGAATGCGAGACCTTTTTTAGTTTTTATGTCGAGCCAAAGGCAACTTTCGTTTTCATTTCAAATGAATCTCGAGAGAGAAAATATTATCATAGCACGCGGAGAAAAGAGGACAACTAGGCGCCCGATTAAAACGAATCTTGAAAAAATAAATAAAGAAAATTTCAAATCAAGAGATACTTAAACTCGTCGATAAATATTTTGATTGTTTATAGGTTAGGTTTCAATCTATGAAATGACGTATTTTCTTGGTGTAATTTCTATGCTATTTTAAGGACTGTTTTATTGTAAAATTTTTGTGAGTATTTATGAAGAATGTTTTGGATAAATATTCATGTAACTGGGATTTGGAAATTCTGTTGTGTCGTCATTTTTATACGCATATTTTGCAGTTAATATTTATTAAATTTTTTAAATATTTTGCAGCCCTACCTGAACCCCTTCTTATGATATGTTTTCTAGCATTCCTTTGTACCACTAACAGTGTATGAAGTTTTACTTTAAAATTTTCCTAAAGTTAAACCCGATACACTATTTGAAAAAAAAAAACGTATTTGTGGTTTTTGGAACGTTTCTGTAGCTCTTTGAAAATAATTCTGCCATACTTTTTGATGATTTAATATGTTTTGTAAGGCCGATTTACAAGCACAAGTTACGATGTTATTACGACTGACTATACAAATTACTTTCACTCGAATTTCTTCATATGAAATGTAAATTACGACAAATATTTTTGAGATTTTTTTTTTCTTTCCGGCCTAGGCCTACAATCTTTTCTCATGTTTTTTTTTATCGAAAGAGCTTAAAATACAATGAATATATGAATTGGAACCATGTTTCTATCTGCAATATTAAAGAAGGTACGAGCAATTAAGTTTCCGTAATGGAAATGGACACTACGCGTTAGGCTACTCCGCGAACTGGGAAGTACCTCTATTGGATGAATCTGTCAGGTGGTACTAGGCATCTAGTATAGGAGAGGTCTAACGCGTAGTGTCCAAAACTGTCCATTGCCCACCATTACGGAAACTTCAATTGCTTGTATCTTCGTTAATATTGAAGATAGAGACATGGTTCCAATTGAGATATTCATTATTTTGTACGCTCCTCAGATTAAAAATGAAAAAATTCTAGCCAGGCGTATCCCTTTAAGTATTTGTGTGGTCGAAATAATTCACTTTTTGAGGTTTTATAATGGGATATTATGTAACGAATTATTCGAAATTATTGCTAGCGTGATAAGTAGAGAATTTATCCGCGGATAATCTAGTTTGAAGATGATTGATCGTGTTCAAAGGGTAAAAAATACCGAAGTATTTTTTTTTTTTTTCGTGTTACTTAACTTCTTATAATGAACTTTCACTGAAATTTTTCGTTTGTAATGAACGTGATATGCGCTCTGTTATTACCTTGATAAGTTATAGGGTGAGCCTTTTCATTGGAAACTAGTTTTATACAGGGTGTTTCTGATAAGGCAGACTTGAAAGAAACACCCTGCATTGTTTATAGTTGGTTGAAAGGCTTGTACATGAATATTTGTACAATATTTTGCAAATCGCGTCATAATCTCCATTTTCCCTCTACTCACACCCTAAGAACACACCCTTTAATTTATGTCAGACTTATCAGAAACACCCTGTATATTTCAATGAATGGATATAGAGTTTTAAACCTTAGTGATGTAACAGATAGAATTATAATAATATACACATACATCTGTGACTGCTCGTATATTTAATTATCTTTAAAATAAACAAAAGCCTTAAATTAGAAATTCAAGCTACATGCATGCAGAAATTCCCATTGTATAATATATTTGTATAATATATATGTATATAAATAACTCCATCCGGTTTTTAGGGAAGGGAACCGCCTTATTTCTTATAATAATTTAAATTTTATTTTTAGCTTATTTCCAAATACCAAACGGAACTTAAAAATTTTATGCGGAAACTCTTGGCGCGTGATTTAAGATTACGTCAAGTTGTAAGTTATTCAAAGGGATAGTAGCATTATAATTTTGACTATAACGTAACCTTTAAATTATGCGAAAATTGAGCCTGTTTGGAAATTGAAAATATTTTTAGTACCGAAAATAAATATGACACAGCCCTCAGTGTATCTTACTAATGACGTCATAACTAGAGGTGTGAGTTGGTAATTTACCATCCTCCGTAACTTACCAGTAATTTACCAAATACCGCCATAAATTACATATTCTATTAAATATCATACCGTAATTTTACAATGGTAATTTACCAAAACGTTTTGAAGTTTTCCCAATTTCAAATTACGGTAATTTCACATCTCTAGCTATGTCACTCTTTGGTGGAAAATAATTGTAACCCTATTTAGCGCACCGTGCGTGACGTCATAAACGTGCCTTTTGTTTTAAGACTTCATCCAATATTTTTTATAAAGAGTAAATTTTAAAATTTAAATTTCTCAAATTATAATAAGGAAAGAGAAATTTTTGAATTCAAAATTTTCAATGGTCCATTTATGTAGGTACTACTATCCATTTAAGTTAAAAGATATTTCTGATACATACACAGTAGTGTCTTGGGAATAAATTAACAAACTTAATAGTATGCCTTTTGCCTTTGAAGGAAGTGTCAAGTGACTTTGGTTTAAATTTAAACGAATACTTGAAACCCATAAGCGCGCGTTCGCATTTTTATAGGACAACCACGCCATAATTGAACTTAAATATATTTTTTTTTATTTGCCAAAGTACTTAAATTCTTAATATTATCATTGGAATTCTGTTGGCCCTTTCACCTCCTACAAGGGTATTAAAGACAGACTGTTCAGAAACCCCTTGTTCATCCATGCGTGTAAATTCAATATATATATTTTTGACTTTTCAATTTTATTTTTATTATTTTTTTTTTTTGCTACAGATCTGACAGTTTTTGTCTTTTTTGCCCCATAGCTATAGATCACTAAATTATTCCCACCCTTAAAAATCCGCTTAAACGCGCGGCCCTTATGCCTTTTAATTCGAAAAACAATGGGATTGGGGATAAGCGCTGATTACGTAATGTGGTAATGGTTAATAATGACGTGTACCACGAAAATTAATGATCATTCCATAATTTGAGCTATCGTACGGCGCAGGAAAAATTAGCAGTTTGTTGGTACGTTTTTGGAGATAATTTACGTTATGGGGACGTTTAAAAGGTATGTTGTTCATATTTGTCTTGAACAACAACTTATAATTTTTGGAAATATAAGAGTTTGTTTTAGGTGAATTTTGACAGCCTTAAGTTCTTGCTTCTAAGTGTATTTTCGGTATTTATATATCAAGAACCCATTTAATGCCTGAGAAATTTGTTGTTATATTCTTGCCAGTAATAGGCATTATATTCGTTTTGTCTCTCAACATGTTGAAGTGAGTCAGGGGAAAAACAGAGATGGAAGGTCTACGTGAGGGTCGTGAGCTCCCCTGGTGGAAACTTCTTTATAATATCTATTGTGGGTGGAAATGCGCGGGATATCAGAAGTGGTAAAAGCCTGTGATTACGGCGCTACAGCCCGTTCTTTTTTGAACGTTCTCATATATTATAAGGGTTCTTTTTATATTCAAATCTTATAGTTTTCGCTGTTGGGGCTAGAGAAAATTCCCCCCCTTTCTCTTAGCTTTAACTACTTCAGAGAAGTGTTGTCAGGCCCTCTGTAAGCCAAGTTCTGACTCAAACTGAACTGCTATCATTTTTATCTACAATATCCGGGCTCACCAACGGTGTGGCAGCAACACTTGGGTGAAAACAATGTCCATAGAAAAGCAATTGCCAATATAACATATTGTTAATTATAAATTGTAACCTGGTGTATTTCGCTATCCCTTTTCAAATTCATACACTTAAACGGTAAACCTCATTCCTCCATATTTTGAAACAAAAATTTAATTCGTTACATTAAATAAATTGCAATTAAGAACTCCCCAAATATTTTGCACTAGAAAATTTAGGCCGGCTTGGGATTAACTTAATTCTTTTTTCTTTCATTTTTAAAAAATCTTAATTATATTATTTTTTTATTATGTGGGCGATTGTGTACGACGTTTTACCACTTAACTTGACACTGATATCCTGTTAAACACAAACCAACCCTTAGCTACTGATAACGCTGAAAGGTAACGTTAGTGACGAGGTTCATATAGAATTTTAATTTATTCGGGTCTTGTTTGTAACGCGAGTTAGTCTGCCTGGCGGGCTCGAGGCTTGCGCGCGAATATCGGCCAATATGTTAAAAAAACTATAGGGGAATTCGACAAATTAACCCGAATGCGACTAACCCATCTAGTCTATCATTATGGTTTATTTTAATTGCGCTGCCACGTTAACCTGACGGTTTATTAACATTTTTTCTTTCTTTCTTTCTCTCTAGGGATGTCGATGGCCCGAACGACCTTCTAAACGGCCTTCCCTTTTTGCCAGGTAAGAAGTGGTATTTTTTAATGTCTTATAAAACAACTAGGGCCTCAATACCGTTATCTACATTGGAGTTACAGCGTCAGGCGGAGAATACTTTATAGTTAATAACGTTTAAAGGGTCCCCGATGTTTAGGTCCTGTTATATTGTATTGTCGCGAAAAATTAATATGATTTTTTTTAAATGTTTTATGCGAATTTAGTCTCAAGTTTAAATGACAATTTTTGGCCAATTTTCCATTAAATTGAACTCTTATGATATCCGAGAGGCTAATCACTATTAGATTCCTTGTACACAGATAATAGGTTACGTATATACGTGTAATAATTCTGAGCATTAAAATGGAATCAGTTTATAGTACAGCGAAAGATTTTACACCAATTACATTGGGGCTAATCAATATTAAAATTCCTGTAATTGGTTTTAGCTTTTATAAGTTATGTACAGCGAAAGGTACAGCGTTTATGCTGTCGCCTATTATACTGTGTGACTGGCCCCTCGGTACACGAAAACTCACGATATAACCCCCATAATCTGAAGTTTTTGGTGTACTGTACAATTTTTTGAGGCATATACCATCAGATATTATTAATTTTTTTCTTTAAACATGTACTTTCCATCTAAACATTTAAGGACTTGTCTTCTCTACTTGGTTATTTGAGCAAACTCTAGGTGAACCCATAGTCAAGTTTTCGTAGAAGTTATATTAAGAGCTCCTATAACTTTAGAGGCACCATAACAAATTTTCTGCATTTTTTAAAACTTTTCGACTAATTTTGATTTTTCTATTGTATGCATTTGTTTTTAATTGTTTTTCTTTTTGTAATATAAGAAATGTCAAAGTTTTTGGGCGGTATATTTTGACTTCTCGAAGCGGGTTATATTATATCGCCCCGTTATATGGGGCTAATGCGGGCTAATGGTATTTTAAATATACAGTAAGTAATACACTATACTTGTAATTATTTTGTACGTTACATGCAAATCTACATTTCATTACATTCAAATAGATATAGGGTAGTTAAACCAAGGAATATATGAAATATTTTAGTTTACTGTCCGTGTAGACAACAAACATTAAGTTGTCTTTGGGCCCACTAATATGAAACATCTGCATTTTTATTTATTAATTTATTATTTTTTTTGCCAATTTTAAAAATTTAATACTATTATTCAATTATGCTTAATTAGGGGTTAATAAGTAAGCTAAAATGTTACGGGTGAAGAACTGAACCAAACCAGTTCTAATGAACCTTCACCTCGTGCAATTTCGTCAAATTCGGGAACTAATTTACCAATTTTGACTGTGTTTATAGAACAGACGAGCATACATACAAATAAATAAACAAAAATGAACTTACTGAGTATGACGGCTCCTACGAATAAACTTATCGTTACACAAATAAATGTCGATAGTTTCTGAAAATAAAAAAGAAAACGAAAACATCGATTAGAAATCTTAATAGCAATTAACCTTATATTTATCTAATATATTAAATTATTTCCTAACTGGGCCCCAAAAAAAAGGGGGAGAGAAAAAAATTCCAACTTATTTCAAAATCTTAATGAAACGATAAATCAGTCACTTTAAAACTAATAAATACTTTATCCTTTAGTGAAAGGGGCAAGTAATTAATCGTCAATGTTGGGTTTTCATAGGGCGATTTTTTGTTTAAGGGAAAGAATTTCGCGAAAAATTATACGAAAGAAGGTAATTTTCGCTGTTATGGTTAATTTTTTCAACCACGTTTTCAATTAAAGGGATACTGTGGCTAGAAATTTTACATTTTTAATCGAAAGAGCACGTAAAATAATGAATGATATCAATTGGAACCATGTTTCTATCTATAATATTAAAGAAGATACGAGAAATTAAGTTTCTTTAATGGACACTACGCGTTTGGATTTCCTGCGAAGCACTGTGAGCTACCCCTATTGGACGACTAGTACCACATGAGGGATTTGTCCAATGGGGATACTTCCCAGTACTTCGCGGGAAAAGCCTAGTGTCCATTACCATCCATTACGGAAACTTAATTGCTCGAATATTCTTTAACATTGTAGAGAGAAACATGGTTCCAATTGCTATATTTATTATTTTATACACTCTTTCGATTAAAAAAGAAAACAAAACCATCCCGACGTATCCCTTTAAGAAAATAAATAAAGAAAGAAAAAAATGCAAAATAACCCAAAATGGTAATTTCGCAAGATAAAAAGAAGAGTTAAAAAAATTATCTTTTCGCAAAATTTTGCGAAAAACGCTCAGAAATCTCCCAGTGAAAACAGAGCATCTGTAATCTCAAACTAGCTCGGTATCTCACTTTCACTGTTCTATCAAACAAATCCAAAATCCCCAGGAGTGCAAAGATAAATCGTTTTGTTGTTTTTTTTTTCCTAAAAAAATCGTACTTTTTTTCCTGAGTCTGACCTTTACCGTATAGCATATATATTGGATCTTCGCGGTCGTTAGCTCTGGGGCTTCCTCAAAGATTAAGAAAAAAAAATTCTTAACTTTCACTTTCTTCCTCACTCATTTAAAAACACAGCGAGCCTTTGCTGTGTTTGATGATGTTACGTAAGATTTAGGTTTCCCGGGTTTGGAACTATACCTTTCTAGACTAAAGGATTTTGCGTTCAAGTTAATTACTTGTGTGTTTTAATTGCTCTTTCGGGCGCTCAAAATTATTTGGTGCAATTAAGTTTTGTGTGATACTAGGGTTAGATGATTGCTTGAGAGGGAAAACAGTGCACTTAAATTCTGATTTAAATGATTTGATAGTTAGTTATTGCATTAATTTAGACTTAACGATATTTATTAATGCAAATTATTCTTAGTTATAATCTGGTTAAAATAGTGGAACAGTTACATAAGGAATGCATATATGTATTCCTATTATCTATATATAGATAATAGGAATTATTGTGTCCCCATATATCCCAACGTTAATTTCTATGCGGGTTTCGTGGGCCGGGCTCGAGTACTATACGTCACATCTCTTATATCTAATGTTTTTCTGAGGCATGACATACTCAGCTTCTAAGCCTGCAATAACAGTCATTTAGGTTTAGGTACTCTGCATTTAAAATAATACAATAAGGCTTAACTACTCTTCATAAAAATAAGCCAATTAGACTTAACTACTCTATTTACAATATATATCATTTAGACAGTTAAACTCTGCTTCTTTGGCTGCAACAATGAGCCATTTAAGCTTAGCTACTCTGCATATAAAATAATCCAATAAGGCTTAACTACTCTACATAAAAAATGCAATTAGGCTTAACTACTCTATATAAAAATAAGCCCACTAAGCTTAACTACTCTCCTTATAAAATAAATCATTAGGCTTAACCATTCTCCTTACAAAGTAAGTCATTTAGGCTTAGCTACTGAACAATTTGGACGCCTAGCTACTTTGCTTGCAAAACATCAGAAAATATTCAAATTAGATTTATTAACTTAGACCACAATATATGTTGAATTTAACGAAGAAAACTCAATTAGGCTTAGTTACTTAGGCCATAAAGTATTCCAATTAGGCTTAAAAATATACAACCCTATCTCAAGCTAATGATGACGTTGCTTCACTTTTACTCTTTGAGAAATGAAACCAACTTTCGAAAACAAAAACAAAAAAAAAAATATAATTAAAAACAAGGGTAAATATTTGCGAGATTAGTAATTTTAAAAAGGTTTTGTAGGTTAAATGACTTCATCATTAGTCTAGCCAAAGGAAGAGTTAATTTTCCGCGAACCCACCCATGTGTAAATTACTCAGCGTGTTTTTTTCTTTATTTTTATAATAGGGGAGACCTTTCCTTCTTAATAAGTTGCAAATTACCCGATCTTATTAACGTACCGGTATTTAAAACACCAGACCCCATAGGGTAGGATCATATCGCTTTTAACCTAATTCGTTATGTAATTAACTGGGCCAAATGCGGTAGTCTCTTTAGAAAAAACTTATGTCCTCCATAGAAGGGTGAAGTTTATAGATCGTGCTAAAACACATGCAGGTATACTAGAATTATCTTATATAATTTGGTCAATTTATACCGTGGTTTAAATGCCGCAAAATCATCTTCTAAAGGGGCATGTTTATTTATTTCTGTTAAGCTCGAGTGACCAATCCCTATTATAGAATTAAAATTGTATGTTTAATTTGGTTTTAGAAACGCGAAAAGTAGTTGCTGTATACTTTTCTTGCGAGCTTTGATTTGATATTAATTAGCTAAAATATTATATAATTCATTAAATGTTTTAATTAACGTTAGTTTATCACAATTTATTTTTTTGGTAAATTAAATTATGACAATTAAACATAAAAGTAAGCAATAAATGAAATATTCGAAGTGCTCGTCTCTTGTCAACCGATTTTTAAGGATTACTAACCGATATTTACCGATTTGTACCGATTATTAACCGATTTTTGAATATTATCAAACGATATTTACCGATTATAAACCAATTTTTGAATATTATCAATCGATATTTAATGATTACCAAATGGATTTTTATCGATTATTAAGCGATATATCGGTAAATTAACGTCTAACCGATTAATCGGTAAAAATCACTAAATTAAGCTCTAACCAAAACATCGGTAAAAGCGCCCATCACTATCATATAATCTAAGCTTTGTCTAATATATACCAAATAATTTGTGGTAAAACGACTCAGGAATGTAACTACAACAAAATCCACCTTAGATATGCAAATACGAATACAAAAAAATATTTATTTTTGTTTCAGGGGCTCCCAAAACTTAACATAACATCGATTTAAGAGAATCTGTCAGAAACCGTTATTTGCGAGTGTATTCGAATGTGAAATTGATTTACGTTTTTGACCGAAGTTCCGCTGTATAACTTTCTACGTGTATTATTTCTCTATTTAAAATCGGCTTCGAATATACACAGACAGTTAGCCCTCAACTACTTGTATAAAAAAAATGCCTCCCCAACAAGCAAGCAAGCAAAGAGTTGTTTCTTTGCCTTTCTTGTTTTAAATCTATCCTCAACATAAATGTTCAACGAGTAAAAAAATTAGGTTGTCTCGCTTCGTTAGAGACGTGTCTCATTTAAGTCTTGTCGGTCGGATGTGTATATAAATATTCTTTATGTCATTGAATTTCGAAATTATACGCTTTTTAAAGAGAATTTAAACAGGGGGAAAGTGTTTGCTATGGTTTTGGGGGAGGGAAGTATCAAAAAATATTGTTTAAAAGGATACTAAAGAAACTTAATGTAAGGTCTACGTATACTTATTTTTGGGTGTAGTAATTTTTCAGCGTAAAATTTGAAAAATAATTAAAAATATATAATTAATTTAGAATTTTCACAAAGGAGACCTACGTTTTCAACATTAATGTGTTGAATTAACTAGTATTAATTAAATATTTAATTTACGCTAAATTCACACGCTAATTTACGATAAATTAAGTTTAGAAATTTCGTAAACTAATACACGAAATTAACTGGCTAATTTACAACAAATTAAAATTCGAAATTTTGTAAATAAAGGATACTAAAACTAAACGCGAAACTAACATGCCAATTAATTTACGATAAATTAACATTTAAAATTTCGCTAATGAAGGATGCTAAAATAATACCCAAAATTAACAGGCTAATTTGGGACAAATTAACATTAGAAAACTAGTAGTAAAGAATGCTAAATTCGGCGAAATTCACAAGCCAAATCATATATAATGCCTTGTTTTAAATTAAAGTATAACGAGTTGGTTTCCGACAACCCCTGAAAGTTATCTTCTCTAATATAGCCTTCCAAATTTCTCTCTGAATTTTTACCCTTGAAATTGAACTTTACTTGGCACTCCCCATTGGAGTGAAGTTCAGTCAATTTAACTGAACTCTTTTTGAGTAAAGACAAAGTTTTTATGGATAATTGACACTAAAATTATCTAAATGACTTAGCTCTACGATATTACCATAACAATTTAAAGATAATAAATAAGTAAATAAATGATAACACCCAAATTATCTAAATGACTTAGCTCTACAATATTACCATAATAAATTAATAACCAAATAAATAAGTAAATAAATGAAAGATCAATACTCACTTCTTTTCTAATTCCGGGGAATACGATGAGAAAGGCTACGAATAGAGTTGAGAAGGAAATGTAAACGAGAATATTCCTTATGTCTTCGACAACCGGCGTCCTGTTAGAAGCGTGGTATAAAGTCGGACCACCGTCGTTACGAAAAGCGTCGAACCAACCGGTCAGCATCTTGAAATATCCGAGAACTGAGAAGATCCGATTTCAACGCTATCTGTATCAATGTGAACAAATCAAACGGAAGGAACCACTTTATAATCAAATACCGCAAGAAAAATTTAAAATATCGCGCACAATAATTCACAGCGCACACTCGTTGCCGTTCGCGCAATAAATTCCGTAAGCAAACCCCTTTCCAAATTTATTTATAACTAAATATCCACTTTGGAAAGTAGTAGGTAACCACCGAGTATGAACGGATCGCGAATTGCAACTGATACGTCTTTACAGACTGTCAGTCGTATTATAAACGTTTGACGCGACTGGTCCGCAAGGTCTATACCGCAGTTAAAAATGGTATATTTTGCGAAGGTCGATGGACGTGGATGTGTTGTATACGTTATCGTAATTAGCATTCGCCGGAGACGCGATTCTGACGTGACCCATCGCGGGCACCGTCGGGGTGCCGAATGCCGTTGAAAGAACCGTTATGCCAACGTAAAAGGGAAAGTGATTATAGGCCAGTGTCGAGGCCTTCATAAGACGCTAGCTTGTTTCTCTCCCTCTTTCTCTCTCTCTTTCTCCCAATCTTATCCTCCTCCTCTCTTTCATTTCTCTGGAAAACTCTTACTCTCTAAGTTTATCCCCGCTCCCACCAGAGAAAATGTGTTTTTTTTTTCTTTTTCTTAGTATACCCGCGACTATACGCGTCTTAGCGGCCGTTCGAGCAACTCGTGCCCCATATTCGTTGGATACGTAAGAAAAACGCTGCTCTTTTCGGGTCAAGGGCTACGAGCAATGCGAATGCGCGGCACTTCTCGCGCGAGACTATACTATTTCGAAATATTTTTAACCAAATATCACGCATGATAGGATTCCTGAAGTTTGTAAAAAAGAAGTATATAGTCATGCCTAATTCTGACTGGAATTTCATCAATTATTGCAAGAGTTTTTGTTTGAAAAACCTTCAATCATAACTCTGATGGACATAGCTTCGAGACTAGAATCCCAAAGTCCTTAATGTATACGACCTTTGAGCTTGAACCCCTGAGTACCAAGCTTCAAAGCTTGAACCATAGTGGACCAAGCTTGGAGCCTTGATCCCCCAATGTACCAAGCTTCCAGCCTTGATCCCCAATGGACCAAGCTTCCAGCCTTGATCCCCAATGGACCAAGCTTCCAGCCTTGATCCCCAATGGACCAAGCTTCCAGCCTTGATCCCCAATGGACCAAGCTTCCAGCCTTGATCCCCATGGACCAAGCATGGATAAGCCTTCGACCCTCAACCCCCAATATATAACCTTCAACCCATGATCCTTCACCAAGAAACTCATAGTGGCATTTATAAGTTCATGATATTCCTTACACCAAGGGTTAGTGAGCATTGAAGAGAAGAGTACCTTAACTTTGTAGGCATTGAATATTAACAGTGGGATGGAACGTGGGGGAATTTAAGGGAGAAATTTCATGATTAGGGGGAAAATTGCTTTCTCGCTTCTCTCTAGTTCTCTCCTCTGCAGCCTCTATCCCATATTGCATCTTCATCAATTTATCATTATCAGCGGCTTTCGTTTGAAAATCGTGATTTTTATTTTGTTTTTAAATGAGGGACATTGTGGGATTATGGCTTGTAGGTGGGGTTTTTCCCATAGTGGGCAGCTTATGATGGGCATTAGACTGTAGCTACTAGATGGGAGAAATCTGTATTTGGGGTGAAAGTATTTTTAGAAATTCTCGTAGGATGGGGCCCCATTTTTCTCCGATTCCATTTGAAATTTTATACTTTGGAATGTGTGGGTTTTAGACGTTGAAATTGTCTGAAGTGTTTGAAGTTCATTAACTTGTAATGTTTTTGCCAAAAATGGCCTTGATTTTTTTTCTTTTTTTTTTAATAAGATTATGGTTTCGTGTTGTTTATTCAAATATCCGATTTGTAGATTAGAATTTAACTTCAATGGAAAAGTCACCACGCTGTGATTGTGATGCAACTTATTCTAATTGACTTGTCTAATTTGATTATTAGACAAGCATTGCTTTTAGTGCATTACTTAGGCTTAAGAGTTTATTAATTAAACTTGGCCCGTGAAGACTTCAAATTGTTTTTAGAGGTCAAATTTTCACACCGCAATCTCAATGGTTTGTTGTGAAAATATTAAATGCCCCCAAAAAAGACGTAGGCTATTTCAAAATTTAAATATTACCCCTTTTTAACTGTTTAATTTAAAATTGAAAGCAGATTCTTTTTAGGTTTGAAACCTGTTTATTTACTGTTATTATTTTATTATTTATATATTTATTTGAGATTTAACACCACACCCCAGTAATGCATAATCCCTCATCACACCAGGCAGCGCCTAATCTAGCCATTACCATTGTTTTAGGGATGGCCCCGGGATAAAATTAGCGTTGTCTTCCAGTTTTTTTAAATTAAATTGAATGGGGTCATCCGTAAAATACTCCAATCATAACTTTGAAAACAATGGCCCTTACAGCAAAATGCCATAGAACATTTTCGACTCAAATTCGCCCCCCCCCCAAAAGAACACACTCCTTAATTTCTGGCAAACCTCAAATAAATAAATAAATATGTAAGCTTTTCTACAGTTATGAAAACCTTGCTAATAACATAAACAATAATACAAGACCACCCCAAAACCAATCCACTTTATACCGACGAAATATTGTGAAACCAACTTTCAATCAATAACGTATCAATAGCTCAAAGGATTAGGTTTAGCACACAGTACCAGTAGGAGATCATATTAATTTTTGGACAGTAATTCTACGACGAATCGTGAACCAATTTAAAACCCCGCGTGGTGATCTAGTATTCTAGTTCGAAACGTTACTAAACTATTGTTAAATCAACCCCCTTTTTCCCAAGTTCTATCTCGGTTCCTCCCTCAAAGAAAAGTTTTTTTTTTAAAAAAAATATCGTTATCGAACTATTACGTAGTTACGTCTCGAGGTAGAGTGATGAAAAATTCATATCCAAAACATATACTATGAGAAATAAAAAAGAAAAGAACTGTTTTTATATGATTGAAGAATCGGGCCTCGCCTTAAGACGTTTTAAACTTTATATACTACTAACTTTGAAGAGAAGAAAATTTGGAAGAAAGAAAAAAAAAGAAAAGAAACAAGGTTCTCCCGGGAAACCCTCGCTATAACCTACTTTATTTCGTTTTCTGTTATGACTTACAAATAATAAATTCCGTTAAAGGGATACTTTAAGTATTTGTTTTGGTTATGAATATGTCTAACAAATATAAATCACCCTTGATTTCGACAATACGAATTTTGCCATGTTCACGAGAATATTTTAAATCTGACGCGTGAACTGTGAAGTAATGAATGTGTAGCTTTATCTCGTGTTATTTATATTTCTGTTCGTAGAGATGAAAAAATAAATCAAACTCTCATTCTCAAAATTATGGAGATTAAGGATCAAACTTATGAGAATTTAATGTTCGTACGGTGACCCTCAACCGAGCCTTGACCCCAAATACCCAGGACCCCGGACTTATTTCCCAAACCCCCTGTACCTAAGATCTAAAATGTAGAACTTAGGGTTTTTGCAGGGTTAGATTTTGGTACAAGGGAATTATTTTTTTTTTTGGCCTATTCCAAAAACAATCGTCTGATTAGTCTCAAATGAGTTCTCATTTATAAAAAGCAGAGAGGGTAACAAATAAACAGAAACCAAAGTTCACCATCCTCCTTGGCGTCCCTCGACCCCTTCTTTTCCATTTGACCCTTCGCTTGAATCGCCGCTGCACATAGCTCAGAATTCAGTGTGCTTTTAATAGTTAGTAGACTGATACTAGCAGAGGTGTATCAAATAATCCTCCTTATTAATAAATAAGCTAATTTCCAAATACCAAGAAATTTTAACGCTTTTCGATAATTTTTCTATTCAATTCTGAAACCAATATTGTCTTACCCCGACGTGAGCAACCACGACCCCAACCACTACTTGGTTTTTTTTCGGAGATACCTTGACCCCGATTAATATTTTATCCCATACGAACTTTACCTGAAATAAACAAAACTCGCCTGTCACTCAAATGTATCTACGTTCAGTTATCAAAGAAGTATAAACCATTCCATTAATTACTCGCGGTGAAAACCAACGCAAAGGGACGGGAACGCCACAATCTTAGATTATTTCTCTCCTACCAAAAGACACCGCTAGAGGCAGTGCAAGTTGGCTATACATAGTTGTCACTCAGACTGCAGGCAGGATTGATACCATTTAAACCAGGAGACCAGGCTACTTGGTAAGTTCTTCACTTTGCCCGCAAAGTAGCCTGGCTCCTTGTGTAAATGGTATCAATCCTCCTAGTCTGAAAACTATGTACAGAGAGCTTTCAATTGGAGGAGCTGAGTCTGGTGACATAATTTACGCTGCCATATTGGTGGGTTTAAAGCAGGAATGAAGCTGAGACCACGTGACCCAATATGGCTACCAGAACAGCGGTAAGACTTGAGTGTGACGTACTACTACCCCATCTGGAAGCTCTCTATACGCGCGTTTTAAGTATATCTTTACGCAGAAAAAATGTAAACTTCGGCATAATGTATAGTATAGTTGTTAATGGTCGGGGGCCGCCGTTATCCCTTAAAGGCCGGCATTTCTGCTAAAGGGTTCTCCTTGAGCAGAAAATTGCCGTGACCGAGTAACAATGGAGATCGGAGCGACGTAAAATAAAAACGGTTCTACTTGAGCAGAAGACCGTGCTTCGGGGTTCTGCTTGAGCAGAAGACCGTGCTACTGTCGTCACGAAAAATATTTCGGCCCCTATTTTTGGCCCCAAATTTCGACACCCCGAAACCACCGAAAGTGCGGTTCTACTTGAGCAGAAGACCGTGCTTCGGGGTTCTACTTGAGCAGAAGACCGACCAATAAATATATAGCATCAATGGACTAGATTTGAATCAGTTGAAACATACACAATAATGGGGCTAATTTAATCACCTTTGAAAGTAAAAAATCGATTTTTTGTACACCATGGGATTAGTCTCGCCAATTGTTAGTCTATGCACTATGAAATACCAAATTGATTCCATTCACGTCAAAGAACCAATAGCGAAACTATGAAACTGCCTAGAAAGTCATTCTATAGATAGTTTATAGGCATGGAGGGTTCCATTTACACAAGGATGCCAGAGAGGACTACTTAGAGAGTAAAAACGCAGCCTATAGCCTCGCCTCCTTTTGTAGATGGATTGAATCCTCCATGACTGTAAACTATCTAGAACGAGTCTTTGAAAATCTCTGAAAACCAATGCCTTTTTTTTTGTGTGTGTGAAAATGTAACCAGAATTTGTAGGGATAGTTTTCATACGTGGAGGATTATACCATTTACACCAGGAGGTAAGGCCACCTGGAGTACAAAACTGCATGCTATTTTGTACTCAAGATAGCCTCACCCCCCTGGTGTAAATGGACTAATCCTCCACGTGTGAAAACTATCTATAGCTTAGGCGCTAAATTTATGGATTTTCGCCCATACAGAGTTAATTATTAACTATATAATTCAATGCAATTGCCACCAAAATTTATTCAAATTAAAAAAGTAAACGAAACTTATTCCCAACGGTGGTCCATATAGGGTACACCTGGGATGTTTGGATACAAATATCGCACATGTTTCACAACACATTTAGGCATTACGTCTCTTCGGTGAGTAATGTAATATTCTCTATTGTGTTCAGCACCGGCAACCTTTCTCGCAAGATATCTTGGATCTCTGAATACGTTCATATTTGTTAGGCAGGACCAATATTTTTTATATTTAATTTTCCTGATGCCGGTGTTGTTTCTATGGGGCTGCTGTCCGGTCCCTAACCAGGGAAATTGACGTGACGTGATACACGGAGTCTGGAAGCAGTGTTCACATTCTGAGTTGGTGATATCCCCCCCATTATTTGGAATTTCAGGTTTTGGGACTGGTAATGTAGAAATGGCGTTTTTTGAAGGCTGCTGTACCCCATTCGCTTTTCTTTTTCTTGAGAATTTGGACCCTGAGACAAATAGCCGTGTGAAAAATTAAGACTTTAGGAAATGAAATTAAACATACCTAAGCTTTCGCCGTAATTCCATCCATTTTCACTAAAAAGATTTTTGATGGCTTCCTCTTGCTCTTCATTAACTTGGAGGGTAATGTTATTTACTTTCGAACTCATTTTAAATCGTTCTTAAAAAGACGTCCGCAGATTTCAAATACTGAGAAACCAATAAGCTTCTTTGAGATGGAAAAACACGGTTGTAATTTCTAAAGTCAGCCTTTCAATTTAAGAAAGGGCACCAAGCGCCCGTCCCTGTCTCTGTGAGACTCAGAGAGAGAAACCATAGGCGCCATAGACAGCGTCTACAATACATGTCAAAGAGAGAGAGAGAGAGAGAGAGAGAGAGAGAGAGAGAGAGAGCCGAACGCAGCGTATTACTACTATTCATGAATACCAGCTTTACTTTGAACCCCCCCCCCCACCGGGAGGTATTTCCATGAAGACACCAACTCTGGAAAATTACTTGGGGGCGGGGATGGGGGTCACAGAAAAGCGCGAAGGGTTAAATTTTTTTCCATTTCATTCGTATTTTGTACCGATATTGAGAATATTGGGTCGAAATAATTCAGTAGGGCGATCACAGCTTAGCTATGGAATCGACAAAGAAAAAGCAAAAGAAACGCCTTTCAAATGGATCGGAAAAACTCTACGAAATTTGGGGCCAAAAATAGGGGCCGAAATATTTTTCGTGACGACAGTAGCACAGTCTTCTGCTCAAGCAGAACCCCGAAGCACGGTCTTCTGCTCAAGTAGAACCGTTTTTATTTTACGTCGCTCCGATCTCCATTGTTACTCGGTCACGGCAATTTTCTGCTCAAGGAGAACCCTTTAGCAGAAATGCCGGCCTTTAAAGAGAAACCGGACTATCCGTTTTGGGTGGTAGCTTTTGAAGTGACTATAGTATCGGCTGGCTCTGCCGCTGGCCCTCTTTAAAATTTTCTAGTACTTGAGCTAGCTTAGGCTGCTCTTAACTCCAATGTCCTCTTTTTTCCCATGCTGCTCTAACAACAACTCACTCACTCCTCCTTGATTTTTTAAAGAATTCCTTTGACTGTTGCTTTCCCCCATTGGCTATTTTACACCCACCCTTCTGATTCCTACCTCAGCTATCTATAATTTAAAGGGCGAGTGATGGTATCTTTAATGTTACATAATTATACAAGGAGAAAATTTAAAATTTACATATATTTGAACCCCATAACTCATGACTACTGGAGGAGTTGGTGAAACAACAATGGTTTTAAAGTATCAACTTATCAAGTCTCCAAATGAAGCATTTTATAGAGAAAGGCCAGAGGGGTGTAGTTTAACATGGCTCCTCCCCTTTCCATCAAAATGGAGGCAAACTTTACAGAGTGGAAGGCTTGGGGGGGGGGCTATGTAATTGAACCCTATAACTCATGACTGTTGGAGAAATTGGTGAAACAACAATGGTTTTAAAGTATCGACTTATCAAGTCTCGGAATGAAGCTTTTTATAGAGAGAGGTCAGAGGGGTGTAGTTTAATATGGCTCCTCCCCTTTCCACCAAAATGGCGGCAAACTTTACAGAGTGGAAGCCTTGTGGGGGAATGTATCTGATTGGCTAAGCAGAGGCATGACGTTGAATGGGGGATATTTTCACCCC
This sequence comes from Phalangium opilio, assembly GCA_019434445.1. Classification (NCBI taxonomy): domain Eukaryota; kingdom Metazoa; phylum Arthropoda; class Arachnida; order Opiliones; family Phalangiidae; genus Phalangium; species Phalangium opilio. The sequence continues at coordinate 2,447,535 of JAEQBA010003137.1, forward strand.
TTTGTCCAATCTCTATAGAAGCTATTTAAGTAGGAATTGCTTTCTAATATTTATTTTTTTAATAAAGCTCGAGAACCGAAATTTTACTATATTTTATCTATTCTATTGCTATTATTAATTTATTATTCTCATGACAAAAAAACCAATTAATATTATTAATTTATTATTATATATTAATTTGTACTTCGCTCTCTCTTTAAAAGTCCATAAGAAAAAGAAAATATTTGGTATATTTGTGTCAACACTACCGCACGAGTTTGTTTATGGAATATAATAACAATAACTTGAATTGACAAAATCTTACGGTCGAGTGCTTACCGGTAAGGGTTAAAATAACAATTGGTAAAATACCTGGAAGTTATTATTGGTCCCCAAGATATGCTGATATAAGGATTAGACCAATAAATAAGCTATTTTAATAAGTCAAGACAAACAGGTGACAGTTCCAATCCCTTAATTATATAATTATGAATCGATGGAAATAATAATTTAGATTTATGTATCTCCCCTAATTTAAGGTGTTCTCCAAGCTGCTCAAATACTACTAGACAACCTAGAAAGTCGTTTGTTATTCGAAATTATTTATGAATATCGGACTTGACAATTTAAACATGATATCAAAATTAGACCAACCCCGATTTCACCTCAAATATCCCTAATTTGATAAAGCCTATATAAAGGTCAAAAAAAGGTCGTAAATCTTTTTACACTCTCTTAACATTTAAATCTTCAGATTAAACAAAATATTTCAAATAAATTTTTTTCTTAGTAGATTTGCATAAATTTAAAATCTACCCCGTTTCTCTTAATCAAATTTAAATACAATCTAGATTAAACTCGCAATTAAGTTAGTGTAATCTTAATTTTTTTAAGCTCTCAATCGCTGGCCATTTCCATGTAGATAAGATTTTTTAGTTATTTAAACTTACAATTTAAAAAGAAAAACTTTTAATTTTTTAAATAGGTTAAGAAAAAAAAAATATAAAAACCGCGTCGTAAAACTCGCCACCCCAAAAAGTCTTAACACATAGAACCGTCCTAAATAAGAATACCTGGCGGATTACCTTTTCGCAAATAAAATATAATGAAAATTTCGCTTACCGGAGTCACCCATTTTTAAGTATTTAATTTAAATCACTTCATTAAATTTTGTATGATAATTAACGCGATAATTAAACAATACGAAATATGATAAAACTAATTTGAATAATAAGAGAATTCCCTTAAACGGTTAAACGTCTGGTCTCGCGTTGTATTGAGAGAGAGGCTCAGCATCCAGTTTTGCCGCCTTAGAAGAACTTTTAAGCAGACGACGGTTAGGCTTAGCGGAAACTAGTTGTTAACGTATGGTAAGAATGAACAGCCGGTCCGGTTCCAAAGGAAGGAAATTTGTTTCTTTTTCGAATCTGCAAGGAAGGAGGCTCGCGCTATGATGATGTCACCGGTACCGTTCTGATTTATTTTTAAAGCTAAAGTCACGTATCTTTGGCACGTGGGTTAATCGAAAACAACGTATTTTTTGCTTTTAAAGTAGAGCGATTATTTTCCGTGCAAGTGATGAATAAGTTTGAAGGGAGGATAATGTGAAAGGAATAGTACCGATTATCAACCGATTTTTACCGATTATCAACCGATTTTTACCGATTATCAACCGATTTTTTACCGATTATCAACCGATTTTTTACCGATCGTCAACCGATTTTTACCGATCGTCAACCGATTTTTTACCGATCGTCAACCGATTTTTTACCGATCGTCAACCGATTTTTTACCGATTATCAACCGATTTTTACCGATTATCAACCGATTTTTACCGATTATCAACCGATTTTTACCGATTATCAACCGATTTTTACCGATTATCAACCGATTTTTACCGATTATCAACCGATTTTTACCGATTATCAACCGATTTTTACCGATTATCAACCGATTTTTACCGATTATCAACCGATTTTTACCGATTATCAACCGATTTTTACCGATTATCAACCGATTTTTACCGATTATCAACCGATTTTTACCGATTATCAACCGATTTTTACCGATTATCAACCGATTTTTACCGATTATCAACCGATTTTTACCGATTATCAACCGATTTTTACCGATTATCAACCGATTTTTACCGATTATCAACCGATTATCAACCGATTTTTACCGATTATCAACCGATTCTTACCGATTATCAACCGATTCTTACCGATTATCAACCGATTTTTACTTTTTTCATCGATTACCAAACGATATATCGGCAAATTAACGTCTAACCAATTTTTTACTTATTATTAAGCCATAACAAAGGAACCATTGACGTCATAACTGTATTCGAAAATACAATTTCTATCCCAAAAATTAATGACTGATTTATATTATACCATCCCTTTAAGGGTGCTTGTGTTTTTTATGCAAAATAAGACTGTAGTGAAAGTTGTTTGTGTTTGCGTTTTCAGTGGCGTTCCAGTTTTTGGGTAACTTATGCTCAGCGCAATTTAATTGTATTGCATAAATATAACCTTAATTTTAAATTATGTAATGTTTCTTATTAAAATAATTTAAAATTTAGGCCATGTTACACTATTTGATAACTTCAAGTTTTCGAGCTGAAAAAACCGGGTGACCAAGCCGCTTAAAGGCCGGGAAACGGCGAGAAGGGTTCTTGTCAAACTGAAAACCGTACATCGAACTAACAATGGGCGACCGTGCTTCAAACGTTTTAGGGGTTCTTGTCAAACTGAAAGCCGTGCAAAGCGGTTCTTGTCAAACTGAAGATAAACAATGGACAGTCTCTTAAATTTTGTTTCCCCGACTTTTTGCATCCCCACTACGGAAAAATCGCGGTTCTTGTCAAACTGAAAGCCGTGCAAAAGGGTTCTTGTCAAACTGAAAGCCGTGCAAAGGAGCTCTGGCCAAGCTGAAGATGAACAATGAAGCGTAACTTAGACAGGTCCCGAATTTTTCGGTTCGTCTAGATGAAAACGGCTTTTGTAGTCTATCTAAGGCGGGCTCAAGTCAACAAAAGTTGTTTCAATATTGGCATTTTAACAACATATTGAAAGAGAGGGGATGGTCATAGACCTATTGTAAATTACCACAAATCAATTCTACTACAAAAGGTGATGTAATTGATATTTAAGCCAACAATGCGATGGTACAAAAGTGCAAATGGTGCCCCAAAATTTCTACTGTATTCCTATAGAGATTCAGACAGATATCAAATGTAGTGTCGAAGGGGATCACAGCACGGTAGGTGCTTGATTTTTGCTGACGTAGTACACTTTTTGAACTGGATATAACTCCTACGAGTCAGATATGGCCCCCTTGGACCCTCTTTTAGTTTAAGTTTTACATCTGCCCAACAATCGTAATGTTAGTGGAAATAAACATGTTCATACCTGATCAAAATTGATTTTTATTGTAAACAAAAAAATCACAATTACACGGACACATTTATTCCCATCTATGATCCATATATGGAACGCCCGGAGGGTTGGGGTATAATTCCCTTACTCTTCTAACTACACATAATGGCAAAATGTCTCTCCTGTGAGTAACATAGTAGGCCAAATTTACATTATTGGCTGCGGCAACTTTCCTTGCAATGTACCTCGGGTCGTTGAAAAATCTCAAAAATTTTAAAGTTGCCCAGAATTTTTTGTACTTCAATTTCCTCAAGGCCGCGTTATTCCTATGAGCAGGTTGTCCATTTCCCAACCATGGTAAATTCCTTGTTATTACACATGGTTGTTGAAGGCAGTGTGGACATTGTGCATCGGACACTAAATTAAACTCGTCCATGATCGGGGGCTGTGGCGGCCTCGGTGGCGGCGAAGAATCTCTTGGTTCCGGTTCAGACGGTGATATGGACGGTTGTTTAGTATTCTTTTTTTTTAGTTGGTCTGACTGAATATAAAAATTTGTGAAATTTAGGGCATTTTCTCGTCGAAAATTATTATGTGCTACCCTCACCTAAAGCGGAATTGTAGTCAAATCCGTTGTCTTCGAACAGCTTAATTATAGCTTTTTCCTGGGATTCGGTTACGCTCAACGTTATTTTTTTACGTTTGTTTACTTCCATTTCAGTAGTCTATATAAGTTCTGATTGAACTCTTTCCCAGTAGTAAAAACCGATTTCCTTGTGCTAAAGCGAAGAAGTGAAGGAATTCTGACGTCAAGGGTATTGGGGGGAGAGGGGGCAGTAGTAGGGGGCTACATCTACACCATAATGTGACGTCGATAAGTCCAAGGAGAATCATCTTTACCCGAGGGGTTAACCACTCAGTATAATCGGTGTACATGCTCGTACCTTTGACTGCATTAAAGGGATTACGCGTAATATTCAAAACTCTAAGAGAGATTAGCCCCTCGTCTTTACCACTCTCTATTCTATATATAAAATAGTGGTTCAACACTCTTTTGAAAGGATATATAAAAAAACATGAGGGCGTAACAACCCTTCCCCTCTCCTGGGGTTGCGGTAAATTTCCATTCTCGAATCTCGAGGTGAGGTCCGATCAACTCTCACTCGTAGCCACGTGCGCTTACTTTTTAGCGCGGAAAAACCAACCGATTGAATCTGAGTTTGGTGTATTCTAAACAGGTTTTTGGAGGCTCAGCTCGGATAAAAAGAGACTATTGTACGTTTGACATTTTTGTAAGTTTTGAGTCAATAGAGAGAAAGGCAGGGACTAAGCAATCGCCTAACCATAGCCAGTCATGGCTTGCCTGGATTTCTTTATTAGCTCAATAGTGGTGGACGAAATTTATGGTAAATAACATCGTAACCCTCCGATTTTGGTTCTCTTTTGGGTTGAATTGAAGGACATTTAGTTTACTTGAATTTCTTGAACTGATTAGTTGCTAAGTGTAGTTAGAATATTTTCAACGGGAAAAAAATCGCGAAAATGGAAAATGCATTGCCTTTTCGAAGCCCTAAAAAACCTTTGAAACAGAGAAAAACTTTATCAAATGGAACTATCAAAGAACATTCTTACGAGGATAGTCCTCCACGTAAAGTTTTGACGTTATCATTTAATTCTGAAAACGAAAGGAGCAAGTTTGACAACATTTACCAGATGGTCAATGATAAATATCAGTCATTAACGGCTGAAAAAGTTATTTTTAAAGTCTTGACGGCTTTGGGAAAACTAAAGGAGCCCTTGGTATCGGAAGAAGATTCACCGGTGGCTAACAACGAAGGAAATACAAATTCACCTCTTGGAACTATTTCAAACCGGTGCGAAAAGCGACTTTCAGACGGCCATTTAAAAGAGTATGTTTACTATAAACAAAAGAAGCCTAAAAGATTTTTAAATCTGACATTTCCGTCTGAAGCTGAAAAGCTAAGATTTAATAAAGAGTTTGATTTAGTCAAGAACAAACATAAAAAATGTCTCTTATCCAATTTGATTACGAGAGGATTGACCATTTTGCATACTCAGAAGGAAGATGTAATTTGTGGACCGCCCATCCCCTTTGAAACCGATTTGGGTACGGAATGCTATAGGAATCAAGCTCGGGCTAGTTTTGAAAATGAAGCTGCCAGCTCTAATAGAAATGAGGCTTCCACTACCGAAAATGAAAGAAGTCAAGACGGTACTAGATCATTTTGGGGCACCATTTGCACTTTTGTACCATCGCATTGTTGGCTTAAATATCAATTACATCACCTTTTGTAGTAGAATTGATTTGTGGTAATTTACAATAGGTCTATGACCATCCCCTCTCTTTCAATATGTTGTTAAAATGCCAATATTGAAACAACTTTTGTTGACTTGAGCCCGCCTTAGATAGACTACGAAAGCCGTTTTCATCTAGACGAACCGAAAAATTCGGGACCTGTCTAAGTTACGCTTCATTGTTCATCTTCAGCTTGGCCAGAGCTCCTTTGCACGGCTTTCAGTTTGACAAGAACCCTTTTGCACGGCTTTCAGTTTGACAAGAACCGCGATTTTTCCGTAGTGGGGATGCAAAAAGTCGGGGAAACAAAATTTAAGAGACTGTCCATTGTTTATCTTCAGTTTGACAAGAACCGCTTTGCACGGCTTTCAGTTTGACAAGAACCCCTAAAAAGTTTGAAGCACGGTCGCCCATTGTTAGTTCGATGTACGGTTTTCAGTTTGACAAGAACCCTTCTCGCCGTTTCCCGGCCTTTAAACATTACAAATACATGATTAAATTACGTGAAAATACTTGTTTTAAAACGTTTCTAACACAAATCTATTTATAAATTTTGAATAGAGACTTCATAACTTGGTTCTGAATATTTTACCGTAATTTTTGAGTAATATTTCTTCTAAGGGGAAGTGTGCTAGATGTATTTTAAAACTGGTTTCAATTTTATAAAATCAATGTTGTAAACGCCATCTATGTTATGTTTAATGAAAGTATAAATTTGTTTCGGCTTAGTTCACCGTTTCGATTCCAAGGAGCGCCACTGTAAAGGGGGTATTTAAGAAAGTTACTAGGCCATGGGAAAAAGTCTAAGACTCTAGGTCCTTTCTTTCTAGGAGACTAGGAGGGGTGTTTGTACTGGAGTGGAATACTCTAGAGCGCTAACACGAGAGGGCCCTTGCTATGCATGGAAGTAAAATTTACCCATAGTACCCAGCGTCTATGTTGGTCATAAGCCTTTGGTGCCACCTGGTTATAGCAATAGCAACTATTACTTGCACGTGAATAAGCTAGTAAAATATTTCCACCGATAGGTGTCTGCACTTTAGTGATGCCCAACCTTGAATTTAAGCGTGCTGGGATGGCCCCAACAATTCTACTCCAGAATCAAACTTCCCTCCTCCAAGCTAGGTCTATCATAAGCTAGGCTGCTCTGTATTGCGTATCTTCATGCATGTAGAACACCTTTACAGGGGCTCGGAGATGTTTACTACTCAAGAAATTTTTTGATTTAATTTGATTTAAAAGCTATCTGATTGATCAAGGGTTTTTTTGTCTAATTGTGTCGAAAAGGCTCTATTAATTTAATTAGTTTATCATTTAAATATTTTGGAAATTAAAATGGCCATTTTTTAACTTTAAAATAAAAATAAATAAATTATAACGTAATTGTTTATTTATATCTGAAACTATTACTTTCCATTTTAATCTGCAAACTTGAGTCAATTGTATTTTGCCATAGACATTTATGAATTAATTATAGGGTGACCCTTGAACTCAAATATCTCAGGGAACAGATTGATTTTTGAAATATCGATCAAGTCATCGATGGCAAACATTAATTAACCTCATTTATCACCAGAAAAATCGTTTCCAAATTAGCTTTAAGTAGCCCTTTAATATACGTAAAATATTAATATACATAAATAATAATTCGGGACTATAGTAATCATTGTTTCCGCTTCGGGCAATACTGAACTGTAACTTCAAACCTTATTTATGGTTAATATGGTATGTACCTGCCTAAAACTCGATTCTTTGGTATTTTAATAGCTCATACACGTTTCTACATAGATATTCATAAAAAAGAATAATTTACCATCAAGGTTAAGAAAACTATAAAAAACAAAAAACCCAAAAATAATAATTATATCATGGTAAGTAAAATGAATCGAATTTATGTTCGATAGTTAAACGCCACTCGCATACGAATTTGCCTAATTATTATTGTTTATTATTGTAACCTATAGGCCTAATATAACGGTAAATAAATAAATAAATAAATATTTACTGGTATTTCTTAAGTTACAATAGACTAGACAATTTTTCCCCTAAATCAATTTGTGGTTGTCAGTTAAGAAAAACGAAACCCCCATATATATAAACTGGTTCTTTTCTTATTGAGTATAATTTGATACGCCTTTATGAAGCCAATGACAAATTCGATATAAAAACATTGGATATTTTAGACTAGGGAAATTATAATATGACTGCTAATGTGCATGCCCGCATTTCGCCTGTGCTGTGAAAGACAGTTGTCATTTACCTACAAAAATGTTTTTTTATTTCCAATTTTAAATATATAAAAAAATTTATATCGAATTTTATCGAAGCAGGTGTTGAATTTTATTCAAGGCTAGAGATTAATTTAATTCACTGATTTCACGAACTGTTAATGAAGGATTTCTATTTCGTATCAAATCAGGTGGTCGTTAATTAATCTACATTTTTGCGTGCTGATTAGCTTATGCCTCTGCACGAATTGAATTGTTTGCTAATTAAATATTTATGCAGGGAGGCCAGCAGTGCTATAATTCCAATAGAGTCCTATATTTATTTATTTATTTATTTATTTCGAACTGAGGGATCGGGTCGCTAAGCCAAGCCGGCTAGTGTGCAACCCCCCAAATATTTTTGAACCTGCCCTATATCATCCTATAATTTCATGAAAGGTCCTATAATATCCTATATTTTTGACTTAGTCGAAGTTTTCGTAGCTTAGAATCCAATTTTTCAAAATTTAGCTCTCTTATCGAGATCACATTTGCTCAGGATTTTTTTATGATTATTTAAAAAAAATTGTATCTTTGGTGAAATGTGAACTGATTTTAACGAAATTTGTTTTATTTTAAAGAGAAAAACACCCGCTACCCCATTAAATTGGATTTAAAAATTAAAACTTTCCTTTTAATTAAGTGCGAACTCCCCCAAAAATGACCTTTTCTAAACATTCTGTTTAGTTATAGATACTTTTCATACTAGGACTAAGGATTATTGATACCATTTACACCAGGAGGCGAGGCTTCTTGGTACTGCTCTTTGTCCGCCAAGTAACCAGACCTCCTGGTGTAAATGGTATTAATCCTCTTAGTCTGAAAACTATGTATACTTAATTAAAACGGTATCTCTGCATCCCTACCTCATCTTTTTGTTTCATAAATAACATTATTAGTCATAAGTATCACACAGACAATACCGAAAGTGAGTTATCAGGTTAAAAATTACGTGACCCTCAATCCAGAAAACCAAGTAACATTATTTCTATCAAATGATGTATGCAAATAACATACGGTCACTGAATAAAATGTCACCTACCCTTACGAGAAACTATATCATCACTTAATTATGATTAAAATCTCGTGTAAACGAAAACGAGACTCTTAAAGCATGCATGCATGGACGGGGCTACTCGAAAACGAGGCTATTAATTGACGTCACGCCTTGACGCATTGTTTGTAGGGTGTAACCACCGACCACCACTCCGAGAGGGAATGAAGGAAAGGCATTTTTATTATTATTAAATTTTCTTCTTTTCCAAGCCTTTGAGATTGAATGATATATATATTTTAAAGGCGGTAATTGGAGTGAGCTCGCTATATAAAAGTGTTACAAGGTCAATCAAAAACTTCAGGTAGGGCTGGCTGGCTGCGTCGTGGACTTAAGTGTTGCTTTGCTGCCATAAACGGCTCGCCGCCACTCTCTGTAGTCTTATATGAGAAATTTTGAAGGCAAACTGGCTATACTAAGCTAGACTTCGTTTTTTTTAGTTTAGTTTAGGATAAGAATTATATATTTTTTAACACTGTTTTAATTTTAGAGGTTAACGTTTCGGTTTTCAAGTTTGCGATCACGTGATGTCTATTCTTAGTTTTCTTGGGGTTTTCCGCATGTTTTACTTGATACGCTCTTTTGAAGTCGGAAATTGGACTAAATATTGTTAAAATTATACTGTATTTTTTAATTTAAAAGCTATTTATATCATAGTATATCTTTTTAAAAAGGGACGGGGGAAGCAGTGTCGTCTGCGTCGTGTAGGGTTAAGGCTGGACATTGATTGGTTTGTGGATCCAAGCAGGTTAGATGGGGTTTCAAAATTTGCCAGTCCATGCACCAAATTTGGTCCTTTTGTTTGAACTTGAAGCCATATTTAATGTCTTTGTTTTTACACACACTGGATTTATGTATACCGTCTTTAGAAAACATTGTAGTCAAACGCTAGACTCTATTTTACCCCCGATTTTTGAAAAGTGTCTATTTGAAGGCTCGAAAAATCAACTTCAAAAGAAGCCTTGTGTCTTACTTAAAATTGTTGTTGCCGTTTTTGGTTAGTAATTAGCGATCAAAGATTACTAAAATGCGTGTCTTGACAATATAATACTTCTATTTTTGACTGATAAGGTTGTAACGTCATAGCATTTCCGCCGTAAATTTCCGTTGAATTTGGTAAAACTATTATCAACAATTCATTCATGTTTTGCTAATAATATTCCATATATGACTATAAGAGCTCTAGTTTTCTTTGCACAAACAAAAATTTAATATTTAAATTCAAGATTACGCTCTGTAAAGGGGCAAGAATTCCTCCCAGCATGCTCAACGTTAGGTAGGGTCGTACGGTACGCAAACGTAAAGAACGCCCTCTCTGTTTTAAAAATAGAAGCTAGTTCTCATACAAATACAATGGCGCTACGCGGCAGCACTTAACAATCGCCTCTTCCGAAGGGTAGGGGCGTTCCCAAGGTACACTGGTAGAGTTTCATTGTCGCAGGTCTCCCATAATCATTTCCACCCCCTGGTGTAGAGACATCACACTTTTTACCATCGTTTAAATCCTAAAATTTCATATTCCCTTTGAAATCCCCAAAATTTGACGTTTAAAATTACATAGAAACGTAACGGTTCTTTATACTTCCCATAGTAAAAATATCGCTTATATTCTCTTAAATGTCTCGTTTGAGGGCCTCCGTTATTTCCAAGGCTATTTATTCCATTCCTTGCCTCCCAAGTTCCTACCCTGTGGCACAGTACCGTACGTGTGGCCTAGAGCTTTAGCTTGTCTTAATCATTATTAACACTAAATACGATAGCTCTTTCCGAATTTAGCAGATCTTTGATTATAAATTGAGTCAATTTTTCTTTGTTCAAAAATTCGTCATACCCATTTATTCCCGATAAAATTTCAAGTTAATTATTTAAAATAAAAATCGATTCATATCGTTCCTAAGTTCTAAAGCGAATAGAAGCGGTTTAGAATAAATTAATTAATGTCATTTATACCTAATAGATACTATACAGGGTGTTACACAAAAGGACCGAAGTACAGTTAGTCGAAACAGCAGAGATACACCCTAAACAAGTTACGATTTGAGTGTTTAGGGATGACCCCTTATTTATATTAGCATTGTATTTTACTTAAATTAAGGGGATGTTCTTTGGGAAATTTTGAGTCAAAAATGTAACTTCTATCTCCATTTTGCCACTTCAAGTTAAGATTGGTCAAAGTATTTTACTAATGATCCCTTAAAATTAATTACAAAACTGTTTTAGACAATGATTTCTAATTTAATTAAGGGGTCATCCCTAAAACACTCAAATCATAACTTGTACACGGTGAGCCTTAGGAAAAACTATCACCCTGTCCAGGAGGAATTATTCAGCTTTGAAAGCAGGAAAATACCTCGTATAAAATTCAACTCGCGTTTTCAAAATTTTTTTTACTTTCTTTTTTCATTTTCAATTTTGATTAATTTCCTTTTTTTCCGAATTTCACTGGTGATACCAATTCAATTTAATGAACGAAATTATTCCTCATATCCCGGCTAATAGGAATATAATAAAATAAAACGTTGATCAAATATTAATTTCTTTTTTCTTTGACAACTTTTTAAAACTTTGACCTCGAACACGCGTTTCATAAGACGTTTTTTATTTTTAATTATGCTTTAATGTATCGAAGGGTATACTTATTTCCTTTCCCGCCTTTTATGGATTTTAAATTGATGGTCTTATGGGTTCTTTATAGCCCTACCTCTTTTTTTTAACAAGTAGTAATTCGAAAAAGGGTTCTTATGTAAAGACCGCGTTGACAATTTTTTTATATATAAAAAATATGAAATTTTGCACGTGCAAGTGAAAGGGATGCCCGAACTCAGCTAGAGTTATATAAATGTGAGGGAACGTTCTCGGCTCTAAAATAGGTGTCGATATCGAAGTTTTACTGGTTCCGATACAATTATTTGAACTCACCGAGATTATGATAACTGTATATTAACCAGGTGACCGATTTCTAACCGACCTTTACCGATTAACCGATTTATTGCCGATAATTTACCGATTTATTGCCGATAATTTACCGATTTACTGCCGATAATTTACCGATTTCCTGCCGATAATTTACCGATTTCCTGCCGATAATTTACCGATTTACTGCCGATAATTTACCGATTTATTGCCGATAATTTACCGATTTATTGCCGATAATTTACCGATTTATTGCCGATAATTTACCGATTTACTGCCGATAATTTACCGATTTACTGCCGATAATTTACCGATTTACTGCCGATAATTTACCGATTTACTGCCGATAATTTACCGATTTATTGCCGATAATTTACCGATTTACTGCCGATAATTTACCGATTTATTGCCGATAATTTACCGATTTATTGCCGATAATTTACCGATTTATTGCCGATAATTTACCGATTTATTGCCGATAATTTACCGATTTATTGCCGATAATTTACCGATTTATTGCCGATAATTTACCGATTTATTGCCGATTATTAACCAATTAAATTTATTACTAATTATTAACCCAATTAAACCGATACCTATTGATTATTAACCGTTTAATCAGTAAATAATCGATAATTTAAGATTGAACCTGGTAATCCTAAAATATTTTGATTTTGATCACCGATAACGATCTCAGATCGATTTAGGCCCATCACTATAGCTAAAACCAAACTCATAGTAACCAACCGTGGTGCAGACTTGATCTCATTTTATCTCTTAATCGTAAATTAAAAACTAACACCTATCAGAAAGAGAGAGAGCGAGAGAGAATCTTTTCCCTAAAATATACCTAGGCACAGACCGGTAAAATAATCACCCTATCCGTCGAATTAATTTTACAATAAATATTTAAAATTTTACAGCATTAAAAATTAGTTAAATTTAAAAATTAAACAGAGCTCACGATTTTAACAAGTCTATTACGAGGTTTTTAACACATAATTTATTGTACCATGATACCGGTATCGAGCACGTACATCGATTGAACAAAAAACCGAAATTTTATTTCTTATTTATTTATTTACTTAATTTTGTTAAAAAAAACATCTTCGAAACATTTAACCCTAAACAGTCGAAAGTTACACTTCCCTATATAGTTTCTACCTATTAAAAGTTTTAAACTAGTAAATAAATATATGGTAAGCCCTTTTTACTACATTCTAAACCGGTCTGTCAATAATTTAAAAAAATAAATAAAACAAACATTTTTTTCCTAAACCGTCGCGTATATAAATTGTAGTTAAATTCCGAAAGAATTAATTTAAAAAAATAATAATAATAAAATAAATTGCATGCAAATATTTTATAAAACTTTAAAATTTCTTTGCAAAGACTTACATTTTCGTTATTTGGTCAACTCTTCGTAGGTCTCCCCTTTTTTTACGAGCCGTCTGCTCTAGTTTCGCTCCAAAACCACTCTAAAGATAACGGCGAGCGATCTTCGCACCAAATCGACGTTAAAAACCTTCAAACCGTTAGAAAAACGAGCACAAGGTTATGATTTTCTAAGTGAAAACCGTCAGAAACAATTTTATTTTCTTTTTTTTACTTTCTATCTATTAAGCGGAATTAAATTGGGGGTTAGCCGCTTTTGGCGATATCCGGCGTGAACTTGACCGTGTGTATATAAAATCACTATGAAAGCCTTCCATGTTCTATCTTTCCTATTTATTCTGCCATTCCCCGCCATTTTTTCGTACCACCCTGCCCATGCCTTACGTACGTCACTTTATCCTTCAACCAATTGGGAAAGACTCGGTTCCGATAGTTGCCTAGTTTTAGGGCCAAAATGCTGTAACTACAAAATTTTCTTTTTCTTTTTTTTTATGAATTTTTAACTGTCATTTTCTCAGATTGTTACAAAATTTTATTTAAATTTTGTAACAATTTTATTTATTCTTATTTGTTACGAGTTAAATTGGAGAAAAAATATTTAAGAATAATGAATGTCACCCCTTTTCTTTTTTACAATTTGTCAAAGTTTTCTCATCAACACTTCCATCGAGAATAATACCTCGAAAAGTGGATGGACGACCTAAAATAGTTGAAATTACCGATTGGTATTATGTATCTCGGTTTTTGAGCAATTGACAATGTTTAGGCCTATAGTGTTTTTAACTAACGAAATTTTGACATCTCACATGGGAAATTTTGACATCTGACATTGCTAATGTTCACCAAATCTTCGGAGAAACTTGTTGATGTTTGGTTGAACCAATTTTCATTTATTCATTTATTTTTCTTTTTTTTTCTTTTTTAGAAATTTAACACTTTGCTATTGATATTGACGATTTATTGTAATTTAAAATTGATTCCAACTTGATTAATGTGAACTGACGTAAGGAAACAATAATTTCGAGTTTTGTGGCAATGATCAAGTTGAAATAGACGACAGAATACATGAATCAGTTCGAATATCGGCCATTTTGAATCTGAAAAAAAAGTGAAACACCATATCAGCTTCTGCATTTTGCTAATTATTTATTAACATATATATATTAAATTAACATATTAGAATCTCAAGAAAAGCTTGCTTCTCTGCTAGTCCTTACTCCTTAGCAAACGGAAAAACTTTCAAAGCTACAATTTACCTCCAAATATTTCAAGCTTGAATATTTGCTAATTACACTTAAAATAAAATTATTCTAATTTTACATATCATAATCTCAAGTAAAGCTTGCTTGTATGTTATTCCATAGCAATCAAAACGGAAATTATCTATAATCTTTAAGTTTTCAAAGTTACGACAATTTGCCTCCAAATATATCAAACTCGAATACAGTAAGTCAAATCCGGCTGCTTAGGTTATAAGATAGTGAAAGTCTGAGAGAAAGAAGTGACTTGTGACGTCAGGAGTTTCTCTAAAAAAGTATTTTCCCAAATTATAAAACGTGTTCCAGGTTTTTTGTTTAGTAGCAGGCATAGCCAGTTGAATTATATACTGCAGACCTTACGATGATGGGTTTTTCTAGGGAGGGCAGTTTTTTCTTTCTTTTTAATTTTTGTGTTAGTCGGTGATGATAATTTTTCGGGGTAAAAAGGGTTCATCTCGCGTCTCTTACGTTGTTGTCAACAACTCTTTAACGATGAGGATGCGCCAGGTAACTTATTGGGGGGAATTTTTGGACAAGGAAACACGGGATAAATCTTTGGCACGTGTTTCGACGATGAACGTGTATTAGAATTCTGGAGTAAGATTATGCCATAGCGGAAGTATTTTTAGTGGGTTTTTGCTTGTTGCGGACGGTGTAATGGTAACGAATAAGTCACTTCTGACGTCATTTATATAGGAGATAAGACGTAATAGTTGATCTTGAAAATCCGTGCCTGTTTGAGTGGGTGCAGTCCATGCTTGATTTGTTTATGTGATAGGAATTTTGCTTACATAGTTTGATCACGTGATCAGTATGAAAATCTTTAATATCTTTATTGTTCAAGTGTTTTGACAGAAAAGCACTCGTACAACTGTTAATAGATGGAAACGTGTATAGTTAGTTGGCGCCTTAGTATGAGCAGAATTGTACGTTTTGTTAAAACGAAGTGTGGGTAAGGAAAATGCCAGAGTTTGGTTAAAGAAATTAATATACTGTGCGAAAGGTTTACATTGTATTGCTACTAAAGGCGCTAAGAGACTATAGGAAATATTTCAGCTCTAAAAATTAGTGATTGAATTTTAGTGTTTTGTTTTAGTAAATTTTTTGAGATCCAAACAAATTTTGAGATTTTTATTAAATAATTCCTTTGCTGTTATGACGTTTTATACAATGACGTCACCAATGCACTATCTTATCTACAATCAAAACTAAGGGTGGTGTTCTTTGGACGATTTGAGTCAAAAATGTTCTATGAAATTAAATTAGAAATCATTGTCTTTCAGTTTCTTAATTAAATTTAAGGGGTCATACGTAAAGTATCAGAAACAACCTGTACATAATAGTAATGAATTAAAGCCAAAACTTAATATTCCCTAACGGGCTTTCTTGAAGAATTGTATGTACAATAGGTCAAAAATGCATAATTCATTTATATATTTTAATGTACAATTTATCTTTAAATTTAAAATAACTTTTAAAAGACCCTGAATCGAACAAAAAACAATTAACTTCGCCACCGCAATCGAGTGATTAAAAGGCTTAAACTGCAGCTCTTAAACTGTAATTACACCTTTTAAAGAAAAACTAACGTTAAAAACAATTATAAATGTTTTTATCTCGATCTTTATAGGAGAGAAAAATGAATGAAATTTTAATCATTCTAGGTTTTTTTTATATTAAATTTAAGGCAAGTTTGAAAAATAATATTTTACGCGAAGGTCTTTAAGAAATCTATAAGCGAGGTCTTCCGGATAACGGATAAAAGATAATCCGTCATTAAAAATTTAAATAAAATAAAGCCCTTTTTGTACGAATTGAAAAAAAAACAACAAAAAAACACTCTAAAGCATTAGCTTAAAAGTTTGAAAATAACGGCCTTTAAAAATGTCTTAAAGCGATAAATGCAACATTAAATATTCTCTGTCGACATTAAATATTCTCTGTCGACATTAAATATTCTCTGTCGACATTAAATATTCTCTGTCGACATTAAATATTCTCTGTCGACATTAAATATTCTCTGTCGACATTAAATATTCTCTGTCGACATTAAATATTCTCTGTCGACATTAAATATTCTCTGTCGACATTAAATATTCTCTGTCGACATTAAATATTCTCTGTCGACATTAAATATTCTCTGTCGACATTAAATATTCTCTGTCGACATTAAATATTCTCTGTCGACATTAAATATTCTCTGTCGACATTAAATATTCTCTGTCGACATTAAATATTCTCTGGCAACCTTAAATATTCTCTGGCAACCTTAAATATTCTCTGGCAACCTTAAATATTCTCTGGCAACCTTAAATATTCTCTGGCAACCTTAAATATTCTCTGGAAACCTTAAATATTCTTTGGCGACTTTAAATATTCTTTGACGATTTTAAATATTCTTTGGCGACTTTAAATATTCTTTGGCGACTTTAAATATTCTTTGGCGACTTTAAATATTCTTTGGCGACTTTAAATATTCTTTGGCGACTTTAAATAATTTTTGGCGACTTTAAATAATTTTTGGCGACTTTAAATAACCTTTGGCAACATTAACTATTCTTGGCAATATCATTAAGAAAACGGCAACGTTATGTCACAATGTTGATATATTTCCTGTGTAGCACTATGAACTCTAAAGAGCAAAGACCAGTCGTGAGCTACAGACCTTGTCCACTAGAGGGCGACCAGTTATAACGTCATAAGCCAGTCATACTTATTGCTGTGTGCCTTTATTCATATACCATGTTCGATTTACAATTAACGAAACGAAGGTTTTAGGCCCAATTATCACCTTTCAAGTATTTTAAAGTAGCCACAAACAGTGGCGTCGCTAGGCCTTTTTTGGGGGGGCTATAGCCCCCCCAAATTCCAAACTTAGCCCCCCCAAAATAATCCGTAAACCCTACCAAAAAATTGCTGTTAGCAACCTAAAATTCTGTAGCAATATATAAAAAATTTTCAATATCAAACAGTAAAATTTTGAAGAAAAAAACAGATGGTAATCCGACACCGACTTAGTAAAATGTTTCATGTTCTTTCGAAGGGAGTCCTAATAGTGTGGACTAAAAGCTAACCAAAACTAAAAATAAACCTAAGACGTGAACCCACTATGCAATTTTAGCCACATCGTAGTATACGATAGGCTCTTAGTTTGACCCGAGCCGTAGTAGTACTGGCCGGGGTTTTCGCTTTCGTTATCGTCAGATTTTAGCTTAAATGGAACCAATAGTGGTAGCTGAGCTCAGTTAGAGATTTTATTTTAATTAATAATTTTTCACACCGCACCCGGGAATTGAACCCGGATGGCTGGCGCAGCAGTAAGACACGCTACCACTGTGGGGTCGGACACTTCTGATTTTTGTTTAGGGTCTTTGAATTTTTTTCTTTTTATTCATGTGCTAATTAAATAGATAACGATGTGGCTACTATTAAGTCCCAGCCCTTGGGCCATCTTGTTTATATTAAGTTCTTATAATAACTTTAAAATAGTTTGCCCAGATTTAGCCCCCCCAAATTTCAAACCCTAGCGACGCTA
This sequence comes from Phalangium opilio, assembly GCA_019434445.1. Classification (NCBI taxonomy): domain Eukaryota; kingdom Metazoa; phylum Arthropoda; class Arachnida; order Opiliones; family Phalangiidae; genus Phalangium; species Phalangium opilio. The sequence continues at coordinate 2,465,637 of JAEQBA010003137.1, forward strand.
CTGGCCACAAAACCTTTTGGCACATATTACAATTAAACGCGGCTATCCCTTTAAATTAAAATGAGGTTGAAAATGAATGTGTTTTGACAAACATTTCATCGAATTACCACGTGATGACCTTAATCTAATTGTTAAAGAAAAAAATTTAAACATCCGTCGCCCTTTATTTGGAATCTCTGTAAGGTCAAATGACAAAGACGGATTTCGAAAGGAAATAAATATTTTAATTTAATTTTAATCTACCATAGTCAACTAAGCGAGGTGAAGTTGTTGGAAAACTTTGTTACTCATTTTTAACCGATCCTCTCTCTAGTGATGACAAACCGTCAAAAGTATTATGGGTAAAATAACCTTACTAGTAAGTAGTCGTAACGTAATACCTAGCTACTATTCTAGTAGTAATTATACCGTATGAGAGGGGATAATGAACACTAATTAGCGGCACGCTGATTGAGAAAGCTTTATCTCCTTCATCTCATTATATGAATTATTACAACTTTAAAAAAAAAGTTTAAGCCTTGTTTTGAATTTTTGAAGTTTTGCGAGCTTGAACAATTAGTATTGTCATGTGTTTTGTCAGTACAATTGTTTTTCTATTGTAATTTTTGTCAGGAATGTGTATAATTCGAGATATTATCACAATCCTAGAATGCATAAGTATGGGACTACCGGTGAGGACTTATAGTACACGCTGAACAAAATTAAAGAGACTGGTGCGCCATCTTCGTTTAAACTTTAACAGGCAGGACGTATTGGGATATTTTTTCCCTTTATCAAGCCGGGTTATTTGAAGAAATAAAGATCACAGTAGGCTATGGTTTTCGGCGCCACTTTTCTTCCAAAAATACTCTACACTACTATTTTGTAAAAATACTATAGTAGCAAAGGCACCCGGCCTTGCCCATCAGCCCATCGAGAAATTTTTATTAGTTTTCTGGCCGCCATGTTTAAAGATGGCGGAAAATAGAAGCCGAAAAGCCAAAAAAAATAGAATATAGGGAACCGTTATACAAAATATTAATGAAATTGGTTCAATGAAACGCGTGTACGTTATTCCATAAAGAAGATTTTGTTTACATTTCTGGCCCCCATTTTTCAAGATGGCGGCGGATTGGAAAGTTATTTCTTAGTGCGTGCCTACTACGTAATAGTAATGTCCCTGCGTGTGGTTTTGGCTGGGCGTTGATTAACAGTTATGTACACACTTTTAAAAACTATCATAGTCTTATAGTATGTAATTTATACACTATTTTAGTATTTTCACTTAAATATTTATTCATTTTTTTTAATATTTCTCATTTCATACGCTCTTTATGTTGTCTTAAAAAATCCCCGTATGTTTTCTTAATCCTTAACCTAGGTTATCAATAATCCACTCGTTATCCTTTGTTGCAACTCGAGGGATCATCGTTCTGATAGATTTCAATACGATACGACGGCCTTGAAGCTTAAAATATTTGAGTGATTGGCATTATCGTATTTTGGGGATTGTGTAAAAATCCCGTTTGAATAATTTATAGAGCCTGTCGTCTTTCACTGGTTTCCGTGATCAGTCAAAACTGATAATGAAGAAAGATCTTCATAATGAATCATAAGTTAAAATAACTACTCCGATTATTAACCAAGTGTAGGCAATGTTCTTAAATACCACCACATCGTGGGGAATCCGAAGATTTTGTTTGATTTACGAATTGATAGGAATTTTTTCCAGGATTAGATGCAATTTTGCCTATCCTATTTTGCTTTCAAAATTGTAAAGAAGTTAAGTCATCGCCAGAAAATAATTTATGCTCTTTGCCAGTCTGAGGAAGAAGCCAAAGTTATATTATAAGTGTCTGATTGCCTAAAAGAACGATAAAATGGATTTAACTTGGTTTTTAATTTTATCTTTCTTTTAAGAAAGTTAATGGTTTGCCCGGATACTAGAATTATTGATTTTTTACACTCTTTATGAGGGATAGATGTAATTTTAGAAAGAGGAATGGAGAACCGTTAGTATTTACTTCAGTCCGACTCATAGCACTACCAACGAGATATACAAGGCCCATGCGGGCGCCAATTTTTTTAATTTTTTTCCGGACCTTTTAAATCGCCACGACTCTCCGCTAGAGGCGCGTTTAAGTCTAAAAAAATTAAGTAAACCTCACGTGGCTCTAAGTTTCGAACCTCGAGCGAGGGAGCGCTCGGCGGGATTTTATATGCATTAAGCCTAATCAGTAAGTGTATTAAAGAGACTAAGAAGCGCCATCTATCATCCACACAAATCAAATATATATGGGTGAAGGACCCCCCTTCGAAGTGAGCGTGCATGGGCCTTGTACATCTCGTTGGTAGTGCTCATAGCCCAGTATAGTGCCCCTCCCTCCAACACGTAACGAAAAGTTTAAATTATCTTATTGGCTCACTTTAACTACGTTTTAATGACGTTGCAGACGGGGACGGCGAAAAATACCTAATTCCTTTTTACCTCTGTCGCTATGACTCGCCTCTTCTTTCATACCCCCCCGACCCGGGGAAGGGGGTCAAGGGCTTTGACGCGTGCCCAGATTTCTCTGTTCTCCATTCCTACTTCTAAAATTACATCTATCCCTGTCTTTATTTTAATTTGACATCTCTCTCTGTCTGGGTCAAAACTTTTAACCTTTTTTGAGCCACTTGTACTGGACCGATTTCTCCCAAATTTGGAGCGCATGTTCAAATGTGATGACAATTACCATAAATCATTAATAATTTTGATAATTCAAAGCTTCCAAGAGTTAAACGTATCACTTTATCGGCATCTTAACAATAGCGTCTACCTTTCTGTCGCAGTTTTTTTTTAAATAAATTTCTTACCACAAGTTAATAATTCACGATTTTCCAAAGTCAATCGCGATAATATAACATTTAAAAACTGCGGAACAAATTTTAATATTTTAATGGTTAATTTATTCAATCGAATATATTAATCTTTAATTCAACCCAAAAGCCGCCCTAGACCCGTCCAGGAATAGTTCCAAAATTTGCTTCTGTAGAACCCGATCAATTAATTCAACCACTTAAGATTAATTGCTAGGTTAATTTGGTTTTGATGTGAAACTGAAAAAAAAAGAAGCAAAAACGAAAACATTACACCCAGCCCAACCCAAAAGACCGAACAACATTTTCACCCCACTCAAAATTAAAGCTTTTAAGCCCCTATTTACAGACAAACCCATTAGATTTTTATTTTACATAAAATTCCATGCCAATTTAATTTTTCTCGTTTTTTTTTAATTTTTGGAAAATACAAAAATCAAAACTAAAGGCTTTTGAAGGTAGTCCCCTAAATTTTGGCAAAGTTTGTTCGTAAGAGGGCTCGGATATTTTTTTAATTACTTCAATACATAAGTTATACTATTTAAAATAATAATGAGTCTCACTAAACCTTCAAAATTTCAAATATCCCACCCCTCAATTTTTTATGTCTTCTTATTGTATTTCAATTTACATCCTCGAGTGTCTGGCGCGAGTTGTAAAAATACACGTTTTTAAAATTACGTAAAAAAAATATTTAAAACATTTTAAGGGAAAGTGAAGGTTAGTAGGTCAAGGGCGAATGTAATGTATTAAATTTTCCCCAATCGAGAAATTTTATTTTGCCACGTGCTTGGGTTGACTCGTTTCTTGTAAGGGCGTTTTCGTATCGTTTCATTCTTTTTACTTCACCTTCATCCTTAAAGGGCTGGTGAAAAGGAAAATCAAGTGTTTTTTTTTCTTTGTGGTAACACTCTGGATAGTCAAACATGCATGAAATACCTCCGAATTATTTTAAAATGTTGCACTTTCAACCAATCGCGTAACACCTTACCTTTTCTTTAACAAAATTCACGTGACATGCTCTGTATCTCGCGCCATGATTGTCACAACGCACACAATTTTTATCAAATCTTGTGCTAAAATTCCTTCGACATGAAGAATGCCATGGGAATTTTGTTAACAAGATGGCAGGGCGTTACGACATTGGTCGGAGTTGTTAATTTCTAATTACCTATAAAATCTTGAACTAATTTGATTTTTAAAATCATTCGGAGATATTTCCTGAATGTTTCACTATGCAAATAGGCGTTTCTTTTAACCCTTTATAGTTAATTTTTTATATTGAAATTTTATAAATTTATTTCATTTTTTATTTTTAATTTTGACGGGGTAACTTTTAGATTAAACTACATAACTAAATATGGTAGATAGCGCTTAAGACATTTAAGTAGTTCTTTAAGCGAGAAAAACTCGTAACTCACATAATTAATTACAAAAATAATGCTCCCCCTCAAATAATTAGATGTAATTGCATGTGAAAAATTTCTACCTTGATAATTTTACATAAACGTTTTTATGTAAAATTCCAGGAGTTTCCATAGTTTCGTCGTTAGAGAGAAGCAAATTATAAAATTATTTTGATTATAATTAAAAACGTTTGTGTTGTCTAAGTTCCTAAAATAATAAAAGTTAAATTAACTCATTATATTAACGCTTTTAAAGTTTGCCGATCATAATTTTTACAGTAATTCTACCTCGTTTAGGAATTCCGATATAAAAAGTCGTAGGTGTTTTGGTATTACTAGTTTATTATATTTAGCTGCTAATGGTTTTAATAAGCAATTAAGAAAATAAAAGATTCGGGTCTCTAACCTTGAGTTAGGGAATGATTGGGGGATTCCCCGTTGAAAAGTCGCTTCTCTCGCCGACATCGAATATTTATAATGTGTAGGAATACAGCATGTTTCTGAAAAGTCTGTCAGATATTAAGGGTGATGTTCTATGGGCAATTTTGAGTCAAAAATGTTCTATGACATTTTGCCGTCCGAGCCACTGTTTTCGAGTTAAGATTAAATTAGTATTTTACGGATGACCCCTTAAATTTAATTAAAAAACTGCTAATTTAATTATGGGGTCATCCCGGACCTTAAAACACTCAAACATAACTTCAAAACGGTGGTCATACAAAACATGTCATAGAACATTCTAGACTCAAAATCGTCCAAAGAACACACCCCTTAATTGCAGACAGACCTTTCCGTAACACATTGTAATAATGAAAGCAACTTCGAAGTGGTTTTATATAGTAAATAAATAAAATAAGGCCTAAACACTTTGTTAAAATGGTTGTTTTTTAAGGGTAACTTGATACTTGATCCATCTTGTACTAGATAATTTTGGCTTTCAACAATGTAGCATTCACTTGAAAATAACACGTTTAATAGTAAACATTTCTCTCATCCTAGCTGCGCTTATAAAACTAGGTAAATGAAGACAATGAAAGTTTTGTGTGTGAATGTAGAAATACGCTGTTATCCAAGGTCGGGACCGCGGGCGTAGGTAGAACTCTCAATCAAATCAGGCTTCAATCCAATATTTGTTTTTACCGTAATTTCTATTTCCCTTAGTCTGTTAGAAATGCCTTAACCCGAAGTTAACAGAAATTTATTTATCTTCTACGAGATATTTAAGGATAGGTCAGAAATTGAACTACCCTTGTTCGTTGTGTAAGGAGTAAAATACCTTGTTCAGTTCATGGTGTTGATTTTCTGGTTTACCCCAAAAAATAGAGCACAACTTGGTTATTTGACAACTCGTGTAAAGTTTTATTTCGTTTGACAATCCCAGAGCTCCCACTAGGTTCTTAAAGTCCCTATTTTCCTGAAAGGTCCTTAATCTACCCTAAAATCGGTATTTTGCGCTCTAATTTCCAAAAACCGCAGAGAAAAGCATGCATTTAGTAGATAGTCAAGGAGAGATGTATTTAAGATATTTTGATTTACCAGTGTTCACCCCTTTTTGGTTCCTAGGTACCAAAATTTTGGTCCCTATTTTACCCTATTTTTATCATGAAAAGTACATTTGTGAGATTTTGATGGAGCCCTACAATCAAAATGAACTGATCTAAACTGAACAGCTTCAGAGAAGAACATACGTGCACATTTCTTATCATTTGCAAGGAGGTCCTTTAAACAGATATACCCAAAAACCAGCAGGGGGTAAAACTTGTGTCATTATGAATATGAAGTAGGATTTAATAGGGTGTTGAACACTTTGATTTAATCAACTTTTCCAGTTAATAATAATGTTAAATGTAAAAGGAAAGAATATTTTGAAAGGCGTATCCCGGCACGATCTCGTACTTGGACGGTGCTTGGCCTTTAATTTTTTTCTTTTAATGTTTTAATAACACCTTTGCTATACCTGTATTCAATATTTGAAAAAGGCGAAATTTAAATTTTAAAAACAATAAAAAATATTGAAACGTCGTGAGACGCATTCCTAACTGATTTCTTGGCACGCAATGTCAAGTTGTATGTTTTGTTTTTCTTTTGGCGAACAGCATCCAGCTGATGATCACGACTATATTTAAAACTTTCACTTCCTTTCCAGCTGCAATATGTTAATTTCAAGCACGATTACCTGTAGCGAGATTATAGCTCTCCCATGGAGGTGTCACACGACACCCAGCACCGTATCTGTTAGGATGCTAAATACCATGTGCCCTTCTTTTTTATTCTCTTCATCAAACATTTATGAGTGATGTAATGTAAAAAACGTGTTGTCCTTCGCATTGAACACTGTGGAAACACTTGTAGTAGAGTGTTTGAGTAGATGAAACATGGGGGTTCTGAAGTGATTTGCAATAAGTGGCAGCTATTTATTTACTGTACAAACATTTCAACCAATTATAAACAACAATGTCGTAGAGCCCATGTTCTTGGACACTTTCCACTCGGTTTCACCCTAAGAACACATTCCCCTTCAATTTATGGCAAACTTATCAGAAACACTTTGTATACAATCAGATCAGGGATCCATGTAATTTTAGAAGCAGGAATAGGGAACTTTTAGCCTTTACTTCAGTTCGACTCATAGCCAAGTATAGAGCTCCTCCCTTCAATACGTAACGAAAATTTTAAATTATCTTAAACTCACTTAAACTACGTTTTGATGACGTTGCTGACCGCGACGGCTAAAAATACGTAGCTCCTTTTTACCTCTGTTGCTATGACCCGCCTCTTCTTTCATGTCCCGTGGAAGGGGGTCCGGGACTTACCAAAATTACCCTGTTCTCTATTCCTGCTTCTACATTTACATGGATCCCTGGTCAGATTAAATGTAGCTGCATTATTAAATTAGTCATTGGGTGCCTTATAGAAATAGGAATGTATTCACCTTTGAAATGACTGTAGGCCTACAGTTCAATTTATTAATTTGGTGTTTTAACTCCAACCTTGGCCCATATTAAATGGTTAATGTACAAAGGTACTTTTGAATTTGCGTGTTTTGGTTGGTAATTTCTTATTTTATTCCCAATAGAAATCGTGCATAATTTAATGAGTCTCGTGTGTGTGTCTGAGATTGAATAGGGATGAGTACGTTATTTGAAATTGAATTAGGAGCAAGTCACGTGAGAAATTGGTGATTACTTTATTAAAAGGGTTCGTGGGCAAGCAAGGTCGTTCTTTCTTTCTTTTTCATGTTACGCCTGAAATTTTTCGAGATTTACGTTCTTGGCATTCGGACCTAGACAAAAAAATTAAATAAATATTAAATAAACTTTGCGAAAGATCATTTATTCGTAAGTTTATTTGAATGTTTGCGATGGTAAGAAATTGACCGAAACGTTTGTACAGATCTGTTACGGATGAGAGGTCCAATAGACCGTCCTAAACCAACTGCCTAAGCCTTAGGTATTTTACAGGTTCTTAGTTGAGTTTATTTGCAGTTGACAGTTAAATTGACACTTGAAGGAGAGAGGGATGGAGTGGACACCCCCATACCTCTAACATTGCCTTTGTACCCCCACCTACGGAACGGCACTGTAGTCCTTCCAGCATCCTCGGCGTTTTGGTATCGTAAAGGACGTCCCGTGTGACTTAAAAACAGAAGCTAGTTCTCATTCAAATACAATGGTGCAAGGCGGCAGCACTTAACAATCGCCTACCGAAGGGTAGGGGCGTGCGCGAGGTACAATGGGAGACTTTCAGTGCCGAAGTTCGCCCATCATCAATTCCACTCCATCTCGCCTCTTTTCTCCCTACCTACGCCGCTACGCGACTGAAACGAAATTAACGTGCTGACCGTTGGAAACCTAAGATTTGAATGGACCTTTAGAACCATTTGAACAATGATGGTTTTAATCTGAACAGTCTTTGAACTGCGGTTCAGATAATACAAGTGAAACACGAGATATACATAACCGCTTAGCTTTCGAATTTTATTTTCTCTTGATCTTTTGTACTTTCTTCTGAAATAAAATATCAATCTTGGGAACCCCCGCTGTTTAACGTTGTTAAAACATATCCTTAGTTTCGTAATATTAATTAGTTGTCTATATAAATTATTATAAATCTATTTTCAATATCCATTCCAGACTTATCCGGGTTGCGTATTATTGCGCAAATTTTCAATTTCATTTTATCAAATACCGGCAAGCATCATACCTGTCCATAACTCTTGAATATATTAATAATATCTGCTGTTTGTCCATTTGGCCGCAGCTACCTTTGACATTTTTAACACGATGATCTCATGATCTTATCGAAACTTGGGAATTTTTAACTGGCAAAGAATAACCTTTAACGTTCTGGGTAAAAAACTAGCCACCGGAACCTTCCTCCATAAGTCAAAGACTCAAAAACCCACGATTCTTAGACATATTTCCTGGTTGGTTGGAAAACACCTGGATGCTACAAAACGCAATGGCAGTATGGCACGCAATTATTTATTAGGCATCGAAGAAATTTACCTAAACATTTATCAATAGGATGCGATTGTCATATTTGAGTTAATTTAAGTAGTGGTGTTCTACCTATTGCTAAATAATATCGTCGTTTTGGGAAATGGTCTGGTAATTTTTCTATGAATTTCTGGCATCTTTCGCCAAAAAGTATACTAGGGGGTTTAAACAGCAAGGCGATAATCACCTTCTTAAAAAACCTTTGGCAATTAACCTAATGCGAACTTAAATTTTCTTAATTTTCGAGACTCAACTGTGGCTTTGGGTTTTGAAAAGCTGGTATTTTTCAAGTTGAATTTAGCTGAATCCGCAAATAGACATACTTATCTGCTTAGCCATTTCGTTTTGTTAGTTAAGAAAAATTCCTATCAGGTTTTCGTGGTATTTCAGTTTCTCCAAGACTTTATTTTCGAAAATTCAATTTTGTTTCAGATTTCATAGATAGATTTTTAAATTTGATCACGTTAACAAAATTCACGTGACATACTCTACGTTTCGTGCCATGATTCTCACAGCGCACGCAATTTTTATCAAATCTCCCGCTAAATTTCATTCGACATGGAGTGTACCAAGTGGATTTCTTAACATGAAGCCAGGCCGTTTCGTGATTGGTCGGAGGTGCTAATTTCAAGTTATCCATGAAATCTTCTCAAAATAATTTGAATATTAAAATCATTCGGAGATATTTCTTGTTTGTTTCACTATGGAGATTGGTATCACTTGATTTTCGTTTTTACCCTCCCTTTAAATACTTGAGCAAGTGGAATTTAAACAGAATAAGTTAGATTTGTTATTTGAAAATTAAGTCAGACCTAGCATCCTGGTATGTATAGATTTATATATATTCCATCTTATTTAACCTTTTGAATTTAATGGGGGGATTCCCAGGCTACCAAACCCGTCTCACTTCTCAGTAAAGGTGAAACAACTTTCCTTACTTCTTCAGGGTCTATATCTTTTATTCGATACCACCTTACCAACGCCCGATAATTTTTAAACTTATTTGTAGCCTACCACTGGTCTTGAAAAAATCAAAAAAGTCCGTTGTAATGTTATGATTTTAACACCAACTCGATAGGGGATTTCCCTATGTGTAAAAAATAAAGGCGCCAAAAAATCTCGAAAGACGCACGCCTGTCAAGAGTGACTCAAAAAAATAACTCTAAGGGTTTTTAAACCGTTCACGCGACTTTGAGAAGCAAGAAGGAAGCGGGAATTTTTATACCAAAACAATGTTTCTAATTTTTCTTTTTTAAACTGATATGAAAAGGGCATGGGCTTCAAAATATTTGACTAGTAAATCTTACAAGGACGTGCTCGAGTTTGTAATACACCCTTATGAAGTGTAATGCGTAGTTTTAGGACTGACTATATCTGTGATTAAATCGTTCCACGCTACATTCCTAACTAAACTCGGAACTGGATTGGGTTTTTTTGTACAAATTATTTAATTATGGGTGGAGTGATTTTGATATTGTATAACGTACGCGGTTAGACTCTGATACGGTTGTCGCCAAAGTTATGATTTATGCCGTTTTTCATTTAAGACTAATTTTGAAATATGGGATAACTTGTAAGATTAGGTCTACCTTGGTTTTATTTGACTGTAATGGGACAGAAGTAATTTATTTTAGTTTTTACGTTTTATGTAATTGAAATATCATTTGTTGATAGTGGTATTGGCACTGCACGTCTTTGGGTTCTTATACCGGACCGTAACCCTGTATCAGAGGATACTGCAACGTACCTTTGTAAGACTACGAAATTGTCGTCAACGTGTCACACTTCATATTCGTTTAGTTTATACAGGGATAGATGAAATTTTAGAAGCAGGAATGGAGAACAAAGTAATCCCGGACCCCCTTCCAAGGGACGGAGGGGCATGAAAGAAGAGGCGGGTCATAACGACAGAGGTAAAAAGCAATTACGTTTTTTCGCCGACCCTGTCAGAAACGTCATCAAAACGTAGTTTAAAACTGAGCCAATAAGATAATTTAAAATTTTAGTTACGTGTTGGAGGGAGGGGCTATATACTGGGCTATGAGTCGGACTGAAGTAAATACTAACCGGTCCCCATTCCTGCTTCTAAAATTACATCTATCCCTGGTTTACGTTTATCAAATAATTGTGCGTGTTAAGCCTAATTTCAATTTGAAAGTGAAACTGCACGTGGGCTTTTTCCCGCCAAAATCTTAAGTCCAGTAACGTTTTCGTTCGCGGTTTTTTGGCATTTTATTAAACTTTGTCGTTTTCTTGTGGGAAACCCGTGGAAAATAATTCATCTATTGTTGTTAACTGAAAATCTTTTTGGCAATCAACCTTTACCTAGTTTATTCGATTTAAAAATATTGTGTTGAAAGCTTGAAGTTTATTTCTAAATATATTTTCTAAAAGATTTTTATTGTTATTATTATATTATTGAATTTTTATATTTATACTGTATACATTAGAAACGCTTTAAGGCCTAACATAAAATTAAGTATAACCTCAATGATCCCTAAATTCATTTTATTAAAAAAGAAAGCGAAAGTCTCATCTTTTGAAGGCGTGAAGTTTGAATAAAATTATATATTCAAATTTATTCAACTAACACTTGATTGAAAAGATCCATTGTCGAGATACAGAATGGAAATATATTTTTAAAAAAAGACTAGATATTTAGATTTATCTCTTGAAAGGGAATTTTTGCACGAACTTGAGTTTGAGTCTCGATAAAATTCATTCCGGCGTTTAAAAAAGGTATTAAAAAGAAAAAGAAAAGCGCTTAAATTGGGTAAAATCCCGAAACTTCCCAATTATGTTTTTCTTTTCTTAGCTCCAGCGTGGGTCAACGCTTCACAATGGTCAATATTTCTTACCCGCTGTCTTTAAAAAAAGAAACGTTCCTACCCTTCTCATTAAACGTTATTTTCCATATAGTTTGGGGAATTCCCATTTTGGTTCATTTAATTGTTCATTAGCGGATTTCTTTCGGGCGGTTTTAAATTAGAGTCCAGTTTGAATCATTCATAATATATTAACCGGAGCATTTTTTCTTTAACTAGTTCCACGCATACGGAAGCTTAATTAAAGGTTATAGGTCAATTGTTTCTTAACAAGTTAATTTTTTGGCAAGGTATTGAATATTTGCTGTTTTTGGTAGATATTGAGTTTAGGGTTTTGGAGAAGATTTGAGATTAAACATTCTCTACTAAAAGGGAATTTCATAGAGAGTTATAATAGAGAGAATATTTATTTTCTGATTAAAAACATTTCACAGAGAATATTTAAATATTCTGATTAAAAAAATCCCAGAAAATATTTAAATATTCTGATTAAGAAAATTCCCAGAGAATATTAAGATATTCTGATTAAAAACATTTCACAGAGAATATTTAGATATTCTGATTAAAAGCATTTCACAGAGAATATTTAGATATTCAGATTTAAAAAATGCACTGAGAATATTTAGGTATTCAAATTTAAAAAATGCACTGAGAATATTTAGGTATTTAGGTTTAAAAAATGCACTGAGAATATTTAGGTATTCAGGTTTAAAAAATGCTCAGAGAATATTTAGGTATTCAGATTTAAAAAATGCACAGAGAATATTTAGATATTCAGATTTTATAAATTCACCACAAAGAATATTTAGATATTCAGATTAAAAAATTCACCACAAAAAATATTTAGATATTCAGATTAAAAGATTCACCACAGAGAATATTCAGATTAAAAACATTCACCACAGAGAATATTCAGATTAAAAAAATTCACCACAGAGAATATTCAGATTAAAAAATGCACATAGAATATTCAGATATTCAGATTAAAATTCACATATAATATTCAGATTTAAAAAATGCACAGAGAATATTCAGATATTCAGATTAAAATTCACATATAATATTCAGATTTAAAAAATGCACAGAGAATATTTAGACATTATATAATATTTTGCAAAAACAACATCAGATTCATAATTGCCTAGTTACTGTGGACGAAGGAGGTGCCCCTTGGCCATATTATATTTTATTTATCACCTCAATTTACGGCAATTATAACTTTAATACCTTCTTAATGAATTAGAGAACGAGGAAAATGTGTTAAACACCAACGCCACATCAACCTTCACATTTTCGATTTGACTTATCGTTTTTCGATACTTTCAAGTTTTCCCAAACCATATCAAGGTTATCTCTAATTAAAATCAAATGTTTTTTTAACAAAATCTATTTATTCGAAAGTGATACCTTGCACACACCCACACTATGTATCTTAAAAGTTTTGCCAAAAATGCAAAAAACTAGTGAGATAAATTTGAGAAGATTGCAAGTATAATTAGCTTGACAAATTCCACTGGGGGAGTTGTTCCGACGTACTTTCCCTAGTAAAGTTACCTATCAATTTTGAATCCCATTGATTAAAAATTTGATTATATTTTGGAGGTTTGTCACTTTTCAAGGGATACTTAAATTTTCCTAGAATGTTTCGTCACATCATCGTAATTTTTAAACATGAAATTTTAAAACTTATTTTTGATTATTAAAATTTGAGAATAACATGGTTTTAATTTTTCAAGCGATAGCACTTAGACTGAAATACCTAAACTATACAAGGTGTTTCTTAAAGTTCTGTCAGAAATTAATGGGAATGTTCTTTGAACGAAGTATTTTGAGTCCAAAATGTTCTATGACATTTTGCCCGCAGGAACACCGTTTTCAATTTAATATTGAATTATTTTAATTAAGAAAATGAAAGGCAATGATTACTAATTTAATTAAGGGGTCATCCATAAAACACTCCAATCATAACTTGAAAACGGAGTCCATTAGAACAAAGAGCTTAATTTCTGATAAACATATTCTAAACACTTTGCATAATTCAGTACCATAAAAAATTGACTGCACAATAGGGTGTAAAACACGGTGTTTTAGTACAAATTATTCAATAAAAAAATAATTATTACCAAATTAGCCTGGACTTTCTCGCGAAATAAAGCGGAGTTTCATCTGAAATTGTAATAAAAACATTAATTCCAAAATTAACTGAGATTTCATGAAACGTTGAAGTGTTAAGTATCGCTTTAGTAACTTTTACAACTTTCCTTATGAATTTTAATCCCGGGTTCCCAATTTCCCATATAATTATTTCGAGGGAATATTTACTACAACGTCGTAATTGAGTGGCACACCCATTATCTTCACCATTCACACAATTATCTATGTTATTATCCCCTCGAGTTAAAACTCCTTCGGGTCCCACACATTCTTTTCTAATTCACTCGTGCCATAGTATTTATTCAATGCGATATTGAAGACTCGAATTCAGACGGCCTTGTTTAACTATTTCAAATTGCTTCTATCGATTTTTAAATTAACGGCTGCTAACTGGTTTATTTGGTTTTGGGAACACCCACTTCTAGCGGAGATAATATTATTGACCCCAAAAATCATTTGGTTCTATTATATTACTTGAAAACGAAACATTGCTATTATTCCTTGACCATATTGTTTCTTTGATATTAAGGCTTATCTAAATTAAGCCCGGAAGGCTTAAAATAAATTTAAAAACCATTAAATGTTAATTTTAATTAATCTGGATCGTATGAAAAGCTTTGGAATTTTTAATTCGAGCGGGAGCGGGATTTCCCTGGCTTCAATCTTTTTGTATGATCGCGCGTTTGACCTTGCTAAAATACGAAATTGTCAACGAGGTAATTAGATATTTTTTTAATTAAGGAACAGTCTCGTGAAAAACACTTTTTTTTTGTTAATATTGATGCGAAATGACACTGACAGCTTTAATGTGACAAAGCTCACACCAAAATCGGTGTTGATAAAAGAAAGTTACAAGCTAGTTTTCAAACATGATTAGTGTTGACATTTGGTTCTCATCTTTTGTAGATACTGGCAAAAACCAGATTCTTTCAAAATTTAAGCTCATAAAGCAGCACAACGAAGCGCGATTTGATACATTGGTCAGAAATAAGTTACTTCAGAATTGAAACATGAAATGGAGCTTGAAGATTCTGATGTTTAAAAGTTATTCTTTTCCAAATCTTTCATGAACATTTTCGAAATTGTTGAATTGTTTTAGTGTTGATGATTTTATAGCGTACATTCTTTATAAAAATGTTGTCTCATGGACAATTGCGATACTATAATCCACTATATGGTATGGGAACACGACAACTGTGTGAAAGAAATTTGGGTGACAACGACTGGGTGTTGACGCTCTGTCGGTTTCGTTGCCACCCAATTGTCGCCTCACCCAATTGTTAATTTCTCCCAGTTGTCGGACACCCAAATTGTTGTGCTCCAAATTGTTGGACACCCAGTCGTCATCACCCAAATTTCTTTCACCCAGGGCCAGATTAAGCAATTTGCACCAGGGGGCCGAGATAGTGTGCGCCCCCTTAAGTCGGAAAAAAGGAACAGCAAATGTCCCTAAGGGGGAATAGTTTAACTAAATGCGCCCCCAACAAGCCTTGCGCCCGGGGGCCAGTGCCCCCTCGCCTCCCGTTTAATCCGGCCGTGCCCATTTGGCTTACTGAGGCTCATACTTACACATTATAGGGCTATAGTGTTTTTGAACTCATCTTGAAGCTCTCATATCTGGTGCCAATTTCAACTCAAGACATTATATGTATTTATTTCACGAGTCTTGTCCTTAAAAGTAGACGGTCGTTAAGAACCTTTTCTTAACCTCAAATATGGTATATCACCCTTAATATATCTACACTCCTTCTTGCTTACACCCATGGGTGTGGTACTTAGTATCATTCTCCAAGTGGTATATTAGTGGTTAGGCCTAATTCAAATTTCAAACCCAGCCACTAAAAGGGATTTTTACCTTTATTACGTTTTAAACAACTTTCGTTCGGTCAGTTACCTTGACTTCAATTTCTTTTTCTCTTTTTTTCTTCAAATAATTGTTGTGGTAAATGTCAGACTTCTACATGATAAACCTGATCTCGTTTTGAGTGGGAATTCTATTTCCTATTATGTAAATATTTTCAAGGGTGGTTAGATTTAGGTGCCGCTTTTTAAGGGATACTGTAAGATTAATTTTAATTATACTGGTTAAGGTTGCCCGTGTGTTTTGAGGGAGTGGAAACCAGGAAGTGGTTCCTGTCTATGTATCCTACGTCACCTTCCATTTCTGTAAGTCACTTGACCAGTGGTCTCTCAAAGAAATTCAATAGAATGTTCGATTTTAGAGTGAAAATATAAACATTATTGTTTATTTTCTATACGGAATGAAGAATAGAGGCACTTCTTACACTGATCAAATTTCGTACACTTTTATTAAGTATTTGAAGTCTCAATTATTTGTCGATTGATCGTGCCTTATGTTCCCAAGGCCGCGTTTATACCGTTGTTGTATTTTTTTGGGTAAAATTCAATACCTAAACTAATTTCTAATGTCTACAGAAGTGGTATAAATTTTAATTTCTGGTCCTTTTGTGGGTTTGACAGAAAGTTCTCGCTTTGCTAGCGACTGAATATAAAATTAGTTTTAAGGACCGTGAAGCACAAAATCGTTTCTGTATAACAGATGAAACTGAAATAAGAAATCAACAATCAACAATTTTAGTTTCACAACAGAAATTTTTGTTGTTATGAAGGGAAATTTTCCATAATATGCATAGATTGTCTATAAGTTGAGTACGTCTTTAGCATGGAATACGAATCTGGATCAATTAGTCAATAAATTGCAACGAAGTAATAATGAAAACATTTTGTCACTTTTACTATGTCAAGAAAAAAAAAATAAAATAAAATAAATATACAGTAGGTTCCAGAACAGGGACTCTCCATCTATAAAAGGATTAAAATGATAATAGCATCTCCAACGTCACCTTATATTTCTTCAATACAACCCCATTTAGTTCCATCTGCATAATACGCTCTCCAACCTCATTACAGTACCATTCAGTTATAAACTCACTGATACGGTTGAAATTAGCCTGATACACGATTTAATTAGGAAAACACGGTAAAGGTGGGCTACTTTCATTTTTCTTCATCACGCGATTCACCTAAACGTAAATAGGAATAACACGGGGTATCATTATCTCTCTGTGTACATATGAAACTACAAGATGTGAATGGTGGGGGCCTGCGATCTGGTAAACAAACCACGCTTATACAAAAGTGACGACAATGAAGGAATATAATATTATTATATTGTTTTCTTCGTATTTAGGACTAGTATTGACTAAGTCGAGAATCAACTTAGCTCTTGACGAGATAGGGTTACTGTTGTTGTACCGCGTTAGTTTTATGGACGGGTTAAGCGTCTTGACGCTGGTATAATTTGCTAAAAAGATAAAGTCAGGGTTGGCAAAAACCCGGGAAAAACTAGTTTTTGCCGGGACACGTGGAAAAAACCGGTAAAAACCGGCAAAAACGGAAAAAACCGGCAAAAACTAAATTCATGGTTACAAAGTGGTAAACTAGCGAGTTTTAAGTGCATTTTCGTGATGTTTATTATTGTTATGTTAGAAAAATAACAATAGTATTTTTAATTTTTAAATTTCAGGTGGTTATTACTCTATTAAATTTTTAGTATTCAAATTTGCCAGGTTTTTCGCGAATATTTAACGAATAATTAGTCAAATACTTCACATAGCAACTGGAAAAAACCTTAAATAGTGGAAAAAACCGCGGAAAAAATGGTTTTTGCCACCGGTTTTAACCTGGTTTAAACCGCGCGGTAAAAACCGCGGAAAAATTAGTTTTTGCCACCCGGTTTTTACCAGGTAAAAACCGCGGTTTTTTCCACCCCTGGCAAAAACTTGCCAACCCTGGATAAAGTACTGGATATCTTTGTTCGAAGTAGTTTTTGTGTAATAAATTGTGTCGCAAAGAAGTAGGTCTAATACATTTCGTTCTCGAAAACGGGTCTTGAATTGAGATCAGTCATGAATTGTGGCAATGTGTTCGGAGCAAATATCGTTAAACTTAATAATAGTGAGGGTCGCTTCTACAAATACAGGTAATTAAAGTTATTTAATGAATAAATTAGGCAGTGTATTAATTCCTTATTTTTTTCAGGGCTGCAAATCTCGCGACTATTCCAGTTGCGGCATGCGAGGTATTTTGTAAAATCGTATAAGCTCGATCAAGGAGCATGCAGAGCACGTTAAAATGTATTGAAATTTCTATTAGGAACTTTTATCTGTAGAGTCAATATTGGCATTATTCAAAATAATGGACGAGATTTACCTCAAAGTGTTTAATATGAAGTAAGGTTTGGTTACTGACTTTGAATAATTGAAAATACCGCACATTTATTTTAGTGTTCTGAGCTTTTCATGATAGCAGAAGCATATGATACTTATCTTCTAGAGAAGTGTACCACAAAGCGGGGTAGTTGTAACATGATTCTGCCCAACATCATTTTAAATTTGTAGCAAGGTTACTAAACCGAATCACATACGTGATAAATAGTTCGCCTCATCATTACTCTATTAGCGCTTAACTATTTGCCAAGGCACATGCTCTTGTGGTTTTTTTTTGTCCCACGTCAAGACAATCAAGGTCTGTGGGTTGTTTGCTGAATATTTAGTACCACAAAACAGTTATAGAATTCACTCTGCACGGTGCGATGCCTATCTGAAGTTTGATGACCGGGAGAGCCAGCAGAATCGTGTTACATAATTGAAGTATTAGAAGGGATACAGAGTGTCATCCTACTTCTAGAATCCCCTTCTGATAATAGTAATAAAATAATAGTTTACGTTCCAAATGTATGCTCAGATTGGATTACAATTCCTTTCCATATGCCGAGTTGACTACAAATATAAGCTCCATTGCGCATATACAGGTAAAATTTCGAAGGCATTTACCTAAGAAATAATCAGAAATGAGACGAATTTTAATTGGTTACTATAGAATGTGTACGGCGCCCTATTTCCTATGGAACTTTCAGGCATTGCGCTAGATAACTTTTGGTATCATACGCCGGTATTCTTTACTTCGGAACTCCTCTTAATCACGGGACCACCGACTGAAGTTGGAAAATATTCCATGTCCTTCTTGACCTTCGACAATAGGGTACGACAGACACCAAAAGCTTAGGCTCTATAAACGTCTATATATATAATGGTTATTTATCAGGTTCCATGCCTGCTGCTTTTGTGTATCTTTGCTCTACCACTCTTGGCTAAGCTTTCTGAATTTGTTTCGAACATGGGTAAGGGTGGACGACAAGATAAAACATCATTTCGTCAGAAAGTTGAAATATATTTGAATTTCTCATGGCAATTCGTTTGCATATTTTTCTTCGAACGTGAGTACTTGTCCTTTTTACACAAAACTCCCTCGCAATAACGTTGCCTCTGTACCCCCACCGACGGCATCGAAGTCTTCCCAGCATCCTTAGCGTATAGGTAGGGTCGTACAGTAACAAATCGTATGAACATTTCAGCCTTTCTTCGGGTTCATAAATGTATTTCATGGAGAATCACTGTCGGCTCATGGTTGATCGTTATTTTAATTATATCAATATTCATGGGATCCGCCTTGAAAACGGAACTGTACTCAACCGTTCACGTTTTGATCGACAGTCTAGAAAGTCTCAGTAAATACACCGCGACAAAAATTCAATTTAGCCAAACAGATAACGCAGCCTCGTATTTTGAAGAATGGGTAAGCTTTTATTGGTTTGGGAGATCATCGTGTTTTGATCGAGGTGTTGCATTAGGAAACTTCTGTCACGCAAAACCAACCGGAATTGTCCCTGGCTTCGAGAGTCGAATATGCGACTATAGATGACGCCTTAGACCCTGATAATTACCGGAACGTGTATTTGGGGAAAATTGCGCTATTTGTTTCAAACTTGTACATGGACAATTTAATGTCAATAATTCTGGAAGGCGATGCTGATTTGAGAAAATTAACTTTTTACTTCAACGCAAAGCGAATCAAAAATCTCCTTTTCGTCTTTCCCATCAGTACCGAATTGAAAAAATGTCCTGAGTTGATTGAACAAATAAATCTTGTGTAAGAAATGTTTGACTTCGTTAAATTGTACCAGACACCTAGTACAATTGGGACTAGGATAAGAGACTAGAAGTATTGAGGTAAACCAATTCTTGACTTGGCGAAAGTGAATATTCTTGATAACACAAGAACGGTTGGCCCTCTGGTAGCGGTTTCTGAACTTTCCCTCCAAAACGTGAGACGCTCGCGGTGGTAGACGGCCGAACTAGATTCAAGCACCCGCGTCCGTGTTGCGCGGCTTTAGGTTGAGGGGAAGGGGGTAAGAAATATTTTTGGAACTCGACCAATTTTTTTCTCTCTAGATGGAAGCGGCATAAAATCCTCAAATTAGTTCACTAGTGCCAGGATCTATTACCAATAGATACTTCTAGTCTCATCCTACTTCTGATTGTACAAATAATCGCCCAGTTTTCTTGTTTCTCCGATTTTAGAACTTACGTGACCACGGAGACGAAACTTTTGGATTACTTGTTTTTCAAAAACAATTTCTACATTTCGAGAATAGTTTGGAAGAAGCCCGAGAAAACAATTTCAGCGCTCACCATTAACGAAACCTACGGGGCATTCTTGTTATTTGCCTACTGTATGGCAATTGCCACAGCAACCTTGATTGCCGAAGTTATTATAAAATTGACATCCAGCTTCAACTGTCGACGCACTTTTTAATTGAATTATAGTGGAAACAGTAGGAATGAGTCAAATAATATTTTTTGAATAAATAAGATTAGATCGACACAAACGGTCCAAGTTATTGGAGAAAATAAGCAGCACCATGCAGTTGTTGTACTTTAACTTTATTAAAAAGATATTGCAAATTTTTGGTTTACCACGTTTTGGACTAAGTCTATAAGCCTTATCATACAATAGGTCGGATCAATGTTAAGTTGAAGATACTTCTAGGGATTAAGCGTGCAAATCGGCAACGTAAATTATTCATTAAGTTGAGGAGAAAAAAATAATGAAAACACTTTTTGCAGGTCAACAAAACTGTTTACTCTAGGAGGGACACTCTATTTACAAAAGAACTGTTTATGATTCTAGTCCTCACTTTTTATGTGACACAAATTAAACAGTTTACTCTATGACAGGGACTTTCCATATATAGGCCTATAAAGGATTGAAATTATTCTTGTCCGGGCCGCATAATGAGCTCTCTAACCTTATTTCGTCTGTTCAGTACACTACTATTATTAGTAAAAAAAATTCTCTGCTACCATTAAAATTACCCTGATACACAGTTTAATTATGAAAACATAAAAAAGGTTTCCATCTTTTTTGATTATGTCACGCGATTCCACTAATTTTAGATAACTTCAAATGTGTAAATATCAAAATCTCTTTTGATATTTACTCCGTGTGATAAGTATGTTTGAGCTATTCGCAGAGTTATACAATATAAATCAAATACAAGTTGGGAAAACCAAAATATTACCTCGTAGAGTCAACTGGATTATTATCTCCTCTTATAAGCCAATAAGTACTGATTGGTGTCTATGTGGGATAGGCAAAGACCAGATGATGGTGGTGTTGGAAGTCAATAAGTACAGATTGGTTCTATGTGGGATAGACGAAGACAAAGGCCAAATGATGGTGGTGTGAGTAGTCAATAAGTACAGATTGGTGTCAATGTGGGATAGACAAAGGCAAAGACCAGATGATGGTGGTATTAGAAGCCATTAAGTACAGTTTGGTGTCTATGTGGGACTGGATAGACAAAGACCAGGTAATGGTGGGTTTGGAAGTCAATAAGTACAGATTGGTGTCTATGTGGGATAGACAAAGACGAAGACCAGACGATGGTGGTGTTAGAAGCCATTTAGTTCAGATATAGTTCCCTTGTGATACAGATTGTTCAATTGTTGTCTCTATGGGAGAGACAATGACTAGATGATGATGGTGTTAGAAGCTAATAAGTACAGATTGGTGTCTATGTGGGACAGAGAAAGAGCAGAAGACACACACATACACACAGACAGACCATCTTGAATAGAACCTCTCTCAGTAACTTACGTCACTCGGAGAGAGGTAAGAAACATCTGATATATGAAATGAAATTGAAATGAAATTGGAGTTTAATGTGCATAAAAAGAGTTACAAAATAACTCACGAGATTATACACAGAAGGAAATAATTCAAAATATAAATATAAATTTAATATTTAACGCAGTTTAAAATAGACATATGTTTTACTGTCACGTTTAACGTAATCTCTAAAGGGTAGTTGAAACCATAATAAATAACCAATCAAGGAATATACATTTTTGTCTAATTGAATAGATTTTTAATCCTTTTACTATCTCTTTGAAATCAGCATGCATATTAAACAAAGGTGTAATACGCCGTAAAAACCTGTCTTTTAGGAGGTTGACCTCTAAATAATTTTGTTTATTGCAATATGCGAATCCAATTTGTTAGTAATGATTTTAGTATATATTTTTTTTGTACAGGGTGTGGTCCTTTAGCCGCCCCCCCCCCCGCCACTTTT
The DNA here is from genome assembly GCA_019434445.1 of Phalangium opilio. NCBI lineage: Eukaryota > Metazoa > Arthropoda > Arachnida > Opiliones > Phalangiidae > Phalangium > Phalangium opilio. The sequence goes on from JAEQBA010003137.1 coordinate 2,487,856, forward strand.
AACTACTTAATCGAAAAGTTTGAATAAATTAAAAATTAAGCCCTTGATAATGAATAAACCATGAACAAGATCAAAAATCAATAATTAAACTGCTTTCCTTTAACTTTTTTATTGGTTTCCGAGAAATTACGGTTCTTTTATTCAAACGTTTTTACGTTAAAACGATTAAATTAAAAACTCCTTTGATGTATCGCTTGCTATATTCATAAAACGACTGAATTCCATATTATGAAAGCTGCCAAATAACGAAATAATTTAATTTTTAATACCGGTATTAACGGTTTAAGCCTTGACCTCGAAAGGTTTGTTTGGCACGAGTCTGGTATTCTAATGTGTACATTAAGAAAAAAAAATGTCCATTAAAGGAAGTAAATATTATGTCTAAATTAATTAATAGTACTCCGTTTTTAAAAGGGAAAGAGGGTTAATAAATTAATTACCAGCATAAGTTCATAAGATATGTGCCATAAGTTTGTCACTGGTTACAAACTGGAGCTTGTAATGAAGTCACGTAGGTCATAGATTCACCTTCGTAAAGCGACGTCTGGTGAGGGCCTGTCAAAGGCTTAGTACAGACTAAATAGGAAGATTGAAGTCCTGCAAAATTAACCGATTGTAGGACTTCAATTCTCGCTTGTAGTTCTCGAACTAGCTCGAGCTGTAAGTCTCTAGCATTACGAAGTATAGGTAGTGTCATACTTATGGAACATATCATATAAACTTATGTTACCAGTAAAATAAGTTTGTTCAATTTAATACGGTAATGGAACGTTGTTTTTCTTAAGCATGTCTATAAGTTTTAATTAAAAAAATCAATATCTGGGCCTTCAGTCAAGTGATAACCTCATTCTTTTCGATACTTTTTAAGTCTTGGGTCTATCAACACAGTTTTGATTAATTTTATTCAGGCGTAATAAACTACATTCAAAAATAAACTGAATTGCAGAGCTAAGTTTAATCTTACTACAAAGAAATAGTGCTATAATCATGCTTTTACTTCTACTAATAGACTTTTCTAAAACGGTTTTTGAAATGCCTTAATATAATCGCGACTATAAAATTAAAAATTCCAGAATTTTAAACAAACCGTAAATATTGTCACGCGTTGAAAAGTATTACGTGGGTGTTGTCGACTCGCGAAAGCAATTACGAAAGAAGATTCTACCTTTCTTTTTTTGTGTTTATGTGAAAACCAAAAAGCACCGTTTTTAAGGTGAATGCCAAGGTTATTTTGACGTGTTTTATAGAATAACGGGAAACCACCCAGTGTGTTTCGGTTGGTAATCTACGCTATCACGATGCTATTTAATATGTTTAATGATCAGCAGAAGATTTGAATTTATTGGAATGTTTAAAAAAATGTGGATAGAATATTTTATTTTAGGGAAAATTTCATAAATGCGGAATTAGTATTACTTGATTTAATATTGAAGTTTCGTAATTGTGGAATAGTTTTCAGGGATGCTTTTAAGAATGTGCGTGGATTAATTAGTGGAAGGCTTAGACCAAATTATGAATGGAATAAACGGGGAATTATTTTGTTGAATGTTTCACGAACCATTTTTGAGAAATAAGCAATGTTATGTTAAATCTAAACTAATTTCTATGATGTGTTGAAATGGTGTAGGTCCTTAATGTAGAATAGTCGATCGATGGAAAGGTTGAAATTTTCAATGTAGAATCGATGGAAAGGTTGAAATTTTCAATGTAGAATCGATGGAAAGGTTGAAATTTTCGATGTAGAATCGATGGGAAGGTTGAAATGTTCAATGTAGAATAGTTGATCGATGAAAAGGTTGAAATTTTTAATGTAGAATCGAAGGAAGGTTGAAATGTTCAATGTAGAATAGTCGATGAAATAAGTATCTGTGAGACAGTAGATGGAAGACTCGATAAAGATGTAGAATGGTCGATGGAAGACTTGATAAACATGTAGAATAGTCGATGGAAGGCTTGAAAAACATGTAGAATAGTCGATGGGAGGCTTGAAAAACGTGTAGAATAGTCGATGGAAGGCTTGAAAAACGTGTAGAATAGTCGATGGAAGGCTTGAAAAACATGTAGAATAGTCGATGGAAGGCTTGAAAAACATGTAGAATAGTCGATGGAAGGCTTGAAAAACATGTAGAATAGTCGATGGAAGGCTTGAAAAACATGTAGAATAGTCGATGTAAGACTTGATAAACATGTAGAATAGTCGATGTAAGACTTGATAAACATGTAGAATAGTCGATGTAAGACTTGATAAACATGTAGAATAGTCGATGTAAGACTTGATAAACATGTAGAATAGTCGATGTAAGACTTGATAAACATGTAGAATAGTCGATGTAAGACTTTATAAACATGTAGAATAGTCGATGTAAGACTTGATAAACATGTAGAATAGTCGATGTAAGACTTGATAAACATGTAGAATAGTCGATGTAAGACTTGATAAACATGTAGAATAGTCGATGTAAGACTTGATAAACATGTAGAATAGTCGATGAATGGCTTGAAAAACATCTAGAATAGTCGTAGGCTTTGAAAAGTTCGCAATTATTTTTGGAAGCCTTTCATAAACATAGAATTATTGTTAGATTTGATAAATGTGGAATAATTGGGAAGAGATTTTTGGCTTTTGATATTGGGAATGACTGTACTGGAAGATGTAAAATTAAATAATCGAGGGAAGGCTTGGCATATTAGCCTTTGAAAAAATTTGATGAAGTATCGAAGGCGGAGAAAAAGCCTCGATTATCATACGCCCTTTAAATTTTTTAAAATAATTAGAGACTTCCGAGGTTTTGCATTACTGCTTCCAACACAAAACTGCAAAAATTTAATATTTATTGATAAACATTTAAATATTTCGTAATTTTAAAATTATGATACGTAACGAACACTACCATTAAATTTAATTATTTTTTCTATTGAATAACCTTTCCACGGTTAGTTGAGTACGGTGCGGGAAAACCAAATTTTTAGTTTTGAAATGTGCATTTTCGGATTATCACCGAAATCGAGACGAAATGTGACATTCCATTGCAATAGGCCTATCTATCTCTTCCCATTTAAATGTAGTAATTTAGTAGAAAACCTTGAATTTTTTAAAGTTTCTGCAAAAATACCAAAACGATAAGAATTCGTTTTTCTGTCTAAATGCGCGTCTACTTAAAAGACACCAAAAGAATTAATTTAAAAAAGTGTTAATTACGAATCTCAAGAAAGAAAAGGGCATTGTTTATTATATGAAAAATGTTGTTGCTTACAAGTTTTTATGGTTTTCTAGAATTGGGCGAGGTCCATGTCGGGTAGTGTAATCTCCTTTGTGGTAGGATTTAAGTTGACCTTGGCAACTGTCAGTCTGTTGCTTAATACAAGTGGGAAATGAACGGTGACCTTATTAGCTTTTTCCTATTTTTTTGCCAAAAATTACTAATTAGAAACGTGGCACTTGACATTGTGATGTCGAAATCAGAAATTTTACTTAATTTGTAGATACCTTGGTTTAAGACTAGGATCATTTGAGAAAGTACTTAAAAAGATAATTTTAAGTTATAATTATTGTACATATAGTTTGTTAAGATTTTGCAATGTCAAAAATCTATTATAGGCCCCAGTATGGAAACGCGACCAAATTATCATCACTTTAGTTCAGAATGTACCACCATAAGTTCATATGATATATTCCTTAAGTTTTCACTGGTTACTGAGAGTTTGTCATGAAGTGACGTAGGTCATAGATTCTCTCTTGAAAAGCGACGCCTGGTGAGGCGCTGTCAAAGGCTTAATACAGGCTAAATGGGAAGATGGACTGCAAAACCGAGTGTCGCTTGTCGTTCTCGAACTGTTAGTCTCTAGCATTAGGAAGTAAAGGATGTGTCATACATATTTTATAAACTTATGGTATCACTTACTAATTGAGGGAAGAAAGGGTTGTAATGTTCCCCTCCATGTTTTGGCTGAGACACAAACTTGAAGGAAGCATTTTAGGACTTTAATCTTCTAAATGGTTTCACTGATTATAACTTAATTAGGCTTATGAATAATGAAACGTTAATTAACGACCAACGTTTTAATAATAATAATTAATTAATAATAATAATAATATAAAATTGCAATTGTCGATGTATACAAAAAAGCTCTCGGAGCTTATCACTGGAGAAAATTATAAAATCCTTAAAAATTATACATTTCAATTACAAAAATGACGCGAGAAGAAAAAAAATTACAAAAAAAACTAAATTGTACAGAATATTGTACGAACAAAATCACTGGAGAAGTTATAATAACAACAATGAAATTAATTTCAATTCATTGAGTCCACAATTGCAAGCCTTTATCACAACGAACTCCTAAAAAAACGCATTATTTCGAAATTAAAACTAATGAGCGATTTAATTGCGATTAAACTTAATAGTTATTTCATTATCATTAACATTATGGCTTATTTTGAAACCCAAAATTGAGCTTTTTCTTATTTATTTATCGAAATGTTCAAATCCGTAGAAAGAAAAAAATTAATTTATTCACTTAGAAGCAAATCAGTCGATCGGCTTAAAATAAAGTCTGTGTTAAAAGACGCGAGTTATTGTTTTAGACCGTAGCATTGTAAAAATGTTTGTATATTTATAAAACCTATGCTATTGCTAATTAGACACAAATCTAAAAAGAGAAAGACAAACTTAAAGGACTCGTACAAACACGTGTACAAAACTTGACTTAAAAATACTGTCACTGCAGTGGAATTTTTTTTTATTATTTTTTCTTTTTTGTTGACGTTTTTAGTCGATTTTTTTAATCTAATTTTTATTTTTTTATCTTCTTGTTCATGACCCTCATGACTCACTCGGGTTTTTTTGTGTTCTTGCCATCTCGCGCAACGTTGCATTTTTTATGTTCAGCTTTGGCATTCAGTTTAAGTTTCGCGATACCGTTTTCTTTTTTATTATTTTAATTGATTTTAAACTAAATTTAGAAGTTTTCGTAGTGATGTACGTAGTAGGGCAACTTGCGGTTATTATTGACTGTTTCGCAAGCGTGGCTGATACTTTTGGTAAGCGCCGACGGACCGCACGAAAAGACGCCGACTTTGCTAACCTGAAAATTAAAATAAAGGATTAGAATTTAGACCTAGTCTAAGTTTGGTTAGACTCGGGTTTGGGTTTGGCTAGACTCGCGTTTGGGTTTGGCTAGACTAGGGTTTGGGTTCGGTTAGACTAGGGTTTGGGTTCGGTTAGACTAGGGTTTGGGTTCGGTTAGACTAGGGTTTGGGTTCGGTTAGACTAGGGTTTGGGTTCGGTTAGACTAGGGTTTGGGTTCGGTTAGACTAGGGTTTGGGTTCGGTTAGACTAGGGTTTGGGTTCGGTTAGACTAGGGTTTGGGTTCGGTTAGACTAGGGTTTGGGTTCGGTTAGACTAGGGTTTGGGTTCGGTTAGACTAGGGTTTGGGTTCGGTTAGACTCGGGTTTGGGTTCGGTTAGACTCGGGTTTGGGTTCGGTTAGACTCGGGTTTGGGTTCGGTTAGACTCGGGTTTGGGTTCGGTTAGACTCGGGTTTGGGTTCGGTTAGACTCGGATTTGGGTTCGGTTAGACTCGGATTTGGGTTCGGTTAGACTCGGATTTGGGTTCGGTTAGACTCGGATTTGGGTTCGGTTAGACTTTGGTTTAGGTTAGTAGTTATGACTGTACAGATAAACAGTCATCCAAGATGGCGGCCATGTTGGACGACTCTATCTGTGTAGTTATAACTTAACGCCAATGGGGGACTACGTCTTCTATAGCTGGCAGAAGTATTGACTTATACCTCATTAGCAATATGGGTTTTTCATATGAGAGACTGGAAAAGACACTTACGTATGAGTGTTGTTGTTGAACAAACTTGAGGAATGAAATCATATCGGGTCGACCAAAATGGTTAACCGCTTTAAGACCAGTAAACATACTGCGGTTCGAAATTCTTTGGAAATGATTTTCGCAAATATACTACGGAATAAACAGAGATGTTTGTTAACGCTGAGCTAGTTTAAAACTTTAAAACTTAAGTCTTCTAGAGATTATTCAGAAATTGAGCCTTACCAACATAGTAGTTCTTAAATCGAACTTGTGGAAGAATTGGGTTATAAAAATATGATGCTCCAGGACATTGGTAACGTCCTTTCTTTCAACATCCCTTAGGACATCGATAAACCATTCGAAATGCCGGTGGGATGGACAAATCCATAGGAAATACACCTAGTTTAGAAATAAATAATTACTAATTTTCCCTAGTTATTTTTGACCAAAGTATTTTGAATCTTAATTGACAACTTACCTTCTTGCAGGCTACTCCGGAATACCTATTGGTGGACGTCCCGAAGACCAAGTCGTTTAAGATGGAGGCGTAAGGAGTGACGCCAATTCCACCACCGACCATTATGGCAACTTCAAATTTGTACCAGTCCTGGTTACCTCCGCCGTACGGACCTTCCAGGCGTATTTGAGAGGATAACTGTTGAATGGTAAGTCGTACAAATTTAGTGTTCTGGGGGTTCAAAAAGAGTCATTGGGATCTTACCCTGGGTATAAGGTTATCTCTGTTATTATTGGGATCGAAGAAGTTTCTTAGCTTCCACGTCCATGGCCCTTGGGCCTTAACGTGCACCGATAAATAATTTTCGTGGGGTGCCGACGTTAAAGTGAAAGAGTGAAGCTCGTTCGTTCTGAAACCCGTACAGGCCAATCTGACCCATTGACCAGACAGGTACTTGAAATTTGGGGGTCGCGCGAATTTCACCTTGGTTACGTCCGACGGTAGTAGTTCAGTCTCGATTATCTCCAACTCCATGTATTTAGTTTGGAGACTGACTACCTTGTCCAGCACAAAGACGATGGCTGGACCAACGAAGTACATCCAAAATCTTGGGGACTGTCAAAGTTTAATCGTGTTAATTATATTTGAAACTGATTTTAGAGGTTTTGGATGACTTACCCCCGTTAATTTGGCGAGGCCATGAATAAGACTTAATAAATAGATCAACACGTAGAGGCTGTGCGTTGACCAGAAGTAACTGTACGCTTTTTGACGGATTCTTGGGTGGGCAAATACGAACATAATGCAGACCAATGTAAATAGCATAATCCCCGTTATTCCTGCGCAAGAAGGAGGTTATTAGTATTGATTAGAGTAATATATTAAGCAACGGCTTCTACTAAAGCAGCGTTCTTGTCCCATGGTTTGGGGGACATAAATAATATAATGAAATCTAGCTTTATCCATATGGAGCATTGACATTGTAAAAAGTCCTCCTTGTTCTGCTAACTTTTGCAACCTTATGTTGTCCTTGATTAAGCTTTATAAGATCTTTGTTCAACTTACCCGTTACTGTCTGGAAAAGCCAGAACGATATCGTTGGCTTGAAATCCGACTCGAAAGCCATTTCTTGAGTAAGACACCTTAAGTGATCCAATGGTTGAGTAGAAACGTGGTAAAAATTGATGCAATGTCCCACAGAATGTATAACTTTAAACGCAAAGTTTTAATATATTGGTCATATGTTAAAAACGCTCGCGAGCGTGTTGATTGCGTAATTGAACTCTGAACGTACTTGTAAAGAAGAGAGCCGTTAGTGCAACAATCTTGTGAAACTGTATGGCGGAATCCAATGGAATGTATTGATGTAAAGGTAGTTCTCGAAGTTTCGTGGTCAAGTTTCGACACATGGTTAGCAGTAGTAACGAGTAACAGAAGGACATTGAAGCGGCCGAACCTCGAGTGATAGCTATACCCATTCCCATGACGTGTCTCAAGTCCATGTGTTCAGCAAAGAATGTGTAGTCTGTAGATTTGAAAAATATGTTTGAGTTAATTAGGTGATTAGATAGGCTATCGAGATTAACTCTTGTTGACTTACATATAAATCTTTCCAAGAACAAAACAGTCGTTATAACGTAAAAGACGAAAATGTAGAAAATGTGTTGCCGGTATTCCTCTAAGAATGTTATCAAATAGTTCCATTTGCTTCGAATCCAAGTTGGAGTTTCTTCTCTGTTTTGACTGAGTTGGAAACTGGTCATTCTAAATCGTTTAAAATAGTATGTTAATTGTTTGCAGTAATTCCAGAGATGTGTTTTGTCGTAGCGTTTATGTGTAGAAACTATACAGAGTGTTTCTGATAAGTCTGCCATAAATTGAGGGGATGTTCTTTGGGTGATTTTGAGTCGAAAATGTAACTTCTACGATAATTTGCCGTCCGGGCCACTGTTTTCGAGTTAAGATTGTAAGAAGTATTTTACGAATGACCCCTTAAGTTTAATTAAGAAACTGAAAGACAATGATTTCTTATAAATTAAGGGGTCATTTTTAAAACACTCAAATTATAACTCGAAAACAGTGGCATGGACGAGGGCCTGGACGTCAAAATGTCTGCAGTACGATGGCTATACTTAAACTAGGTGTATGTTTTATTTCTGAAAGAACCTAACGCATTACCTTGCTACATTATTAGAAGTATCCAAGAAATTCTGATTAGCTCCTTTGCAGTCGAGTCCAATAGCGATCAAGTCTCCCTTGTATTCGCTCATCATAACTTTGAAATCATCGTAAGTCAATTCATCCTTATTTTCCAATCCAGCTGAGGCGAACATCTCTCGAATTAAATCCATAACTTGTCCTTCGGTCATCGAGTTTGTCTTAGCAATGTCCACTAATGACCTTAGCATCTTGGTCAACTCCTGTTTATGAATGACACCGCTTCCATCGTGGTCGCACATGTCAAAAACGATCCTTAACTTATCTTCACTCTTTCCTGCAAATTAATTATATTAAAACACTATTATACCATTGTTTAAAATTTTGACACGAAAATTATGGGGTAATTAGATTAAAACATGTCAGGATACGTGAAAAGGGCGGGATCGTTTAGCGCCAATTTAGTTCGACTAAATAGCTGTCAGTGTCACGTTTGCCGCGCCTGGTAGTTAATTCTTTCGTAACCTTAGCGAGATACAGGAAACTGTACAATTCGGTAGAAACTAGACCGTTTGCAATGGTTTTGATACGGCAGCGGAGTGATACCCAATGTAAACTATCATAATCAAACGGTAAAGTTTGTCCAGAACAAAGTATGCACCTGGAAGTATGGGTTAACGCAACCCATTCTAAGTCTAATAACTTCACCGTATAAGTCTCGCAACACCCACGCCTGCGTTTTATTAGTGTGTATATACGGACACGTGAGATAATAGCAGACGCTTGGGAAATAGGGGAACACATAATTTCAATCGTGACATCTCAATGACCTATTCTTAAACACAATTTCTGTATGCTTTCTATGCCTAGTGGGATTCCTTAATTGCTCTACCTAGTTTTATAAATTAATTTAAGAAAAGGAAATCATTGTTTTGTCCGGCGTGGTTCCCTTGTTTGTTTTATTTACCCACCCATACGTTCATTGACTTTGGTGTAGCATTACGTCAGGATTTCTTTTGTTATAAATTCTCTACAATATTTGGAAACTTGGAATAGAACAATATGGAAGATAATTGTCCGTCTTAATCCATCATGAATGTAGTTAGAAATACTGATTTTTCTAAAGGATAACCCTGAACCACTTGAACTGTGTTTTTAAAAGGAAATTGGTAGTAACTCATTAAGGAGGGTATTTGAATCAGTTTAGTTTAACCAAGAAGTGATATCTAGTTTATTAGGAAGAAGGTATAAGTTGCCTAAGTATTCGCGCGCCATAGTACCAGCCCCCCGGGGGTTTCAAAATACAAGGGGGGGGGACGTGAAAGGAGGCCGGGCTATTTCGCCTCACCTCAGTCGGAAAATACGTAATTTTCGTCATTCGCGTCGCGCTCATGTGAGTTTTCAAGAGCCTATGAGATGCTGGTTGTAATTTAGAGGCGGGGATTAACTTCGGACCTACGTTTGGACTGGAGATAAAGCTGGAAATGTGGCAAATTTATACCTTCTCCCTAATAAACTAGATATCACTTCTTGGTTTAACTGAAAGTTAGAATATCTCAAAATGGGAAGTACGTGGTATGAGACTATCAATGAATTCACAAAAGATTGGGACCTTACTCTGTCGAGAAACTATCTTTGTGGGACGTAAGAGAAACGCGAAAGTTTAGATTTTATATTAAAGATACCTCCAGACGCTTCAGGTTGGATTTCTAAATAAATTTGAATCTTTTCGTAGTTAAGACGTTTTGTCATTCAACGAACAATGGAAAATTACATAACTCCATTGGTGGCTTAAAATTATATCAAGAAGAGTTAGTTGTTAAAGGGAGACTCCGTCAACGGTAATTGCCGGTTTTCATTTCACAACGTGGGTGTTCCACATTCGTACTGTCGTGTTTTATTTGCCTATTGTTTGGTAGCGACCGACGGGGTAGGTTATAGAAATCTACTAAAATCCAGGGAGGGGGAAGCAAAGGGGTGTCTATAATTCCTTTCCCGGGGGCCAGACTAGACAATATGGTTTTATATCTTCGAAAAATAAATTGGTAGTTACCTCTGGAAAACATAACGACCGTGTCCAGAAACTCTTGAAAACTGATTCGACCATCCTTATCCTTGTCGACGCAACTGAACATTTGTTTGACGAATAGAGAATCCGGTTTCATGCCCAACGCTTCCGCGAACTCTTTCTTGGAGAGTGACGTTCTCATGACCATGATGACGTCATTGCCGGCGTCTTCGATCTTGCGTTTCTCGCCAGGTTTCAAACCGAATGTCTGTTTGGTATATGGTAGGTTCGTTAGCTTATGAACCAGTTGAACTTGAACTGCGAAGTTTTTTCGTTTGACTTACCAAAGCGTAAGCTTCTCTAAAGAAATGTTCCAATCGCTTTTGTCGTTTTTCTTTCGTTTCGGCATTGGCTAACATGGCGTCCCTGTATGTTGAGATGGTTTCGAGCGTCTTCTTCTTGCCTACTAGGAAAGCTTCCAACTTATTCAGGAACTTTTTGCGTAGACCTATGCTCTCGAATTGCAGAACCTGAAAATTATTTTTAATTTATTATTGATAGGGATGTACAGGATTGGGGTTAAAGGATTCCAACAGTGACCACAGTTTTTGGGGAAATGGACATTGGGGTATCCCTCTATATGGTCATTACGAAAGGGGCTGTTGTTTCAGGAGGTTGGGTGTAAGGTTTTGTAACTGCCAACTGCGCGTCACTGTTTGTAAACTTTAGGACTAAAGTATGGTAAATCATTCTATGTGCCTCTCGTGAAACTTACCAGGTCATGGTCTCTGGGTGACCTGACTAGAACCATTGGTTTCTTTAAATTGTCCTCTGTGATTTCAACCACGATGGAGTTGACGGACTTGAATTCAATCTTTCTAAGTACCTCTCCTTTTCGATTGACTGTCGAGATGGATTCGTCCGGTCCAATTTTGACTTTGACGAATCTCTTGTGGTTTTGATGAAGCCATTCTTTTACGTCTAGCAGGATGTGGGTTGGATCTTCCTTAGTATCTGCGCGTTTTTGACACGTGGCCAAATGAAAAAAGCACCGACCCCATAGAGGGTTTTGTACGGTTTGACATATTATAGTATCGTTCTCCAATCAATGCGAAATTCAGTTATAGAATAAATTAGATGGTTCAATTTCAATTTGAATTAAGGCCTTTTCAGACGGTACAACTTTTCGACTGATTGATTTGAGTAAACTAGATGGGTCGTGTGAACAGAAGTTTGTGAAGTTGAATAGCCAAATAAAAAATTTATCGCTGACCAATTTTTTGACCCATCTAGTTGAGTCAAAAGTTTTATCGTCTGAAAAGGCTTTCAGTTATATATTAAATTTAAGTGTGATTAGTATTGTTTGTTAAAAACAAAGAAATTTTTTAGTTAAATACGTCATATCAATTGGGGATATGAAAACCATACAATTAAGGGTATAGAGGAAAATAGATAAACCCACAGATTTTGAAGAGGTTACTTACATTGTTTATCGTAATTTTTGCCGTTATTCGCATCGTTTCTCGCTTTGATCATTCGACGCCTCTTATTAGCTAGTTTAACAACTCCATAGCCCAATCCAGCGCAAACTACAAATACAATAAGTTAAATTTAAATATAGATATTTTGATGTTTACACGAACAACTACAAGGGTTCATCAAACCACGATATATAAAAAGTAACCAATAACTTATATGACAAAGCAGAAATTCATAAGATTTGTTCCATAAGTTTGTCAACTTGTCATGAAGTGACGTAGGTGAAACGTCATAGATTCTCGTAAAGCGACTCCTGGTGAGGAGCTGTTAAAGGCTTAGTACAGACTTAATAGGAAGGTGGACTGCAAAACCGAGCATAGTCAATTCTTGCTCTCAGTAAATCTTTAGCATTACGAAGTATAGTTAGTGTCATACTTAGTGAACATATCTTATAAACTTATGGACAAAGTAAATAAAATTTCGTCATATTAATCGAGGATTAAGATTATGTGGTTTTGCGAAATACCCTTCATTGTTCAATTAGTCAGTTATATATTGCTTACTTATTGGAATGAAACACAGCGTAACGCATGAATAGATATAAGCCACTTCGTTACCGTGGAAGTAATCAAAACCGCTAAGTTGGAGACACGGTTCCAACAATGAACTTTTCAATTGCATCGGTTGTGGACAAGGGTCACCTGAAAAGGTTAAAAACAAAATTCCAATGTAAATAATCAACCTTATGAACCGGTATAACGCCAATACCGATGGGGCTATACATTATATAATGTATTGTAAATCAAATTAATATAATTTTATAAATCCGGTGTCGCCTTTTTAAATGCGAAAGGATTTAATTGCTGCCTTGCAACACGTCATTAAAAAGCTATCGAATTTGAAAATTGTTTGAGATATTAAATTACGTCATTGTGATTAAGGGTACGTGTTTTTAAGAAACTTTAATTGAATTTCAATCGGAGCTATAAGAGTTAATAGACCACGAAATGGAATATTATTCATTTTAATTGATATTCCTATGGCGGCGGCGCCTTTTACTCGATAGTTTTTACAATCCGGTTCTGTTTTTTAATTTTTTTTTTAAGTTAAATTTCTATTAATATCGCCTCAAAATTTTTATTTAATTAATTTAAGAGACGATGAAATTTAGCCATGAGGGCGCCGTAATACACCGGTATTGCGCTGTGTTGTGTTTGAAATATTTTGCCCTATAAACTGTTTAGTAAACAGACGTCAAATTCATATTACGTTGAAATTGTTATGGTAACGATTTTTACTTAAAAAAATCATTATTTCTGTATTGCTATTTGCTTCATATTTAAATTAAAGGGGCTTATGTCCAATGGTCCCATTTTGGTTCCTACCAAGAAGTGATATCTTGTTTACTAGGGAGAAGTTATAAGATGCCTAAGTATTCGAGCGCCATAATCCCAGTCCCCTTTTAAAATACAAGGGGGGACGTAAAACGAGGCTGGGCTATTTCGCCTCTTCTCAGTCGGAAAATACGTAATTTTCGTCATTCGAGTTGCGCTGACGTGAGTTTTCAAGAACCAATGAGATGCTGGTTGTAATTTAGAGGCGGGGATTATCTCCGGACCTACGTTAGGACTGGAGATAAAGCTAGATGTTTGGCGAATTTGTATCTTCTCCCTAGTAAACTAGATATCGCTTCTTGTTCCTACTTTAAAAATTTTTGGCCCTATTTTACCCTATTTTTCTCCTATTTATTTTTGGAGATTTTGGTAGGATCCCTGTATTTGCACCTATGGCAATGTTATTTGCTTCATATTATCCAAAATCCTGTAAACCATTATTTGGTAAGGCGAGGGGGAGCGGAGCCAGGCTGCTGACAGCAAAGAATTCCCTAAACGTGAACCATTTATTCATTTCTTTAAATTCTTTGGTATCAAAAAATAATAATCCAATACGTATTTTTTTAATTTATTTTTCTAACAAAGTGAAAATTTAATTTTTCACTTTCTCCCTATCTTTTGATCTGGTATGGTATAAGTTGTAGTAAATTGATTTGTTTTAAGTTATTTAAGTCCATTAGTAGAAAAATTCAGAGAATTTTGTGGAAAATCCAAAAAATCTGGATCATATCGTTTAACAATGGATCCAACAAGACTCAACTTCAATGACTAAAATTTCAAGTTATATTCCGAATATCTTGGGAGTGGTTTTTTTAACAAAAAAACCCCCCTTCCCTCGCCTTCGGTTGCACCTTTTAATTCTCACGTGAATTTATTTTTCATGGTCGTTTAGCTCGACCACAAAAATCCCCAATTTTTTTTAATATTATTGAAGGTTATTTCATTTAACTTGTTAATGACGTCATTTGATAATCTTCAAATGAATGAAGCCGCGTGCGTTTAAAATAGATATTGGGTTTTTTATAATTTTATACCTGATTAATGAGGGTTAAATTGTTGTAAATTTAGGCTAAGGTCGACTCTTAATCTCAGTTTTGCTATAATTAATTCAATTCAAGGGGGAATGATTTTTAGAGGAAAAGATAATTGGGTGGATTTTGGGTTAGGTCAGTTATATAAGTATATAAAAATTTTCTGGCCCTCTTAAAAATTCATCTCCCTTGGGCGTTAGTGAGATGGTGGAATTTTTAATATTATTATTTTATAATTTGTTCAGAAATTTCTCCGAATTTCTCTTAAATTTGTTAGAATAATAAAATGGATGCTTGCTCTGCAACGTTACGTCATTCATATTGAGAAAAGGATGGGTGTTTTAATATAGTGGAAACCTGGAAGATTTGTATGTCCATGTAGACACTAAACAGTAAGCACTAAATGGTCTTTGTGTGAACCCATATCAAATATTGTTCGACATGGAGCGGGCCACGAGAATTTTGTTAACATGAAGGCATGGCGTTACGCTATTGGTCAAAGGTGCGAATTTCAAATAGATCTATCTCAGAAGTCTTGGTGTGACGTCACCCATGCATGCTATTTGGCCATAGAACCAAAGCGGTACCAAACATGGCCGTCCACAGCTAACGTTTTACCTATTCATTGACGTCACAATTGAGATAGCACTATTATCCATGAAATCTCCTTAAAGGCCGGGAAACGGCGAGAAGGGTTCTTGTCAAACTGAAAACCGTACATCGAACTAACAATGGGCGACCGTGCTTCAAACGTTTTAGGGGTTCTTGTCAAACTGAAAGCCGTGCAAAGCGGTTCTTGTCAAACTGAAGATAAACAATGGACAGTCTCTTAAATTTTGTTTCCCCGACTTTTTGCATCCCCACTACGGAAAAATCGCGGTTCTTGTCAAACTGAAAGCCGTGCAAAAGGGTTCTTGTCAAACTGAAAGCCGTGCAAAGGAGCTCTGGCCAAGCTGAAGATGAACAATGAAGCGTAACTTAGACAGGTCCCGAATTTTTCGGTTCGTCTAGATGAAAACGGCTTTTGTAGTCTATCTAAGGCGGGCTCAAGTCAACAAAAGTTGTTTCAATATTGGCATTTTAACAACATATTGAAAGAGAGGGGATGGTCATAGACCTATTGTAAATTACCACAAATCAATTCTACTACAAAAGGTGATGTAATTGATATTTAAGCCAACAATGCGATGGTACAAAAGTGCAAATGGTGCCCCAAAATTTCTACTGTATTCCTATAGAGATTCAGACAGATATCAAATGTAGTGTCGAAGGGGATCACAGCACGGTAGGTGCTTGATTTTTGCTGACGTAGTACACTTTTTGAACTGGATATAACTCCTACGAGTCAGATATGGCCCCCTTGGACCCTCTTTTAGTTTAAGTTTTACATCTGCCCAACAATCGTAATGTTAGTGGAAATAAACATGTTCATACCTGATCAAAATTGATTTTTATTGTAAACAAAAAAATCACAATTACACGGACACATTTATTCCCATCTATGATCCATATATGGAACGCCCGGAGGGTTGGGGTATAATTCCCTTACTCTTCTAACTACACATAATGGCAAAATGTCTCTCCTGTGAG
This sequence comes from Phalangium opilio, assembly GCA_019434445.1. Classification (NCBI taxonomy): domain Eukaryota; kingdom Metazoa; phylum Arthropoda; class Arachnida; order Opiliones; family Phalangiidae; genus Phalangium; species Phalangium opilio. The sequence goes on from JAEQBA010003137.1 coordinate 2,503,791, forward strand.
TAACATAGTAGGCCAAATTTACATTATTGGCTGCGGCAACTTTCCTTGCAATGTACCTCGGGTCGTTGAAAAATCTCAAAAATTTTAAAGTTGCCCAGAATTTTTTGTACTTCAATTTCCTCAAGGCCGCGTTATTCCTATGAGCAGGTTGTCCATTTCCCAACCATGGTAAATTCCTTGTTATTACACATGGTTGTTGAAGGCAGTGTGGACATTGTGCATCGGACACTAAATTAAACTCGTCCATGATCGGGGGCTGTGGCGGCCTCGGTGGCGGCGAAGAATCTCTTGGTTCCGGTTCAGACGGTGATATGGACGGTTGTTTAGTATTCTTTTTTTTAGTTGGTCTGACTGAATATAAAAATTTGTGAAATTTAGGGCATTTTCTCGTCGAAAATTATTATGTGCTACCCTCACCTAAAGCGGAATTGTAGTCAAATCCGTTGTCTTCGAACAGCTTAATTATAGCTTTTTCCTGGGATTCGGTTACGCTCAACGTTATTTTTTTACGTTTGTTTACTTCCATTTCAGTAGTCTATATAAGTTCTGATTGAACTCTTTCCCAGTAGTAAAAACCGATTTCCTTGTGCTAAAGCGAAGAAGTGAAGGAATTCTGACGTCAAGGGTATTGGGGGGAGAGGGGGCAGTAGTAGGGGGCTACATCTACACCATAATGTGACGTCGATAAGTCCAAGGAGAATCATCTTTACCCGAGGGGTTAACCACTCAGTATAATCGGTGTACATGCTCGTACCTTTGACTGCATTAAAGGGATTACGCGTAATATTCAAAACTCTAAGAGAGATTAGCCCCTCGTCTTTACCACTCTCTATTCTATATATAAAATAGTGGTTCAACACTCTTTTGAAAGGATATATAAAAAAACATGAGGGCGTAACAACCCTTCCCCTCTCCTGGGGTTGCGGTAAATTTCCATTCTCGAATCTCGAGGTGAGGTCCGATCAACTCTCACTCGTAGCCACGTGCGCTTACTTTTTAGCGCGGAAAAACCAACCGATTGAATCTGAGTTTGGTGTATTCTAAACAGGTTTTTGGAGGCTCAGCTCGGATAAAAAGAGACTATTGTACGTTTGACATTTTTGTAAGTTTTGAGTCAATAGAGAGAAAGGCAGGGACTAAGCAATCGCCTAACCATAGCCAGTCATGGCTTGCCTGGATTTCTTTATTAGCTCAATAGTGGTGGACGAAATTTATGGTAAATAACATCGTAACCCTCCGATTTTGGTTCTCTTTTGGGTTGAATTGAAGGACATTTAGTTTACTTGAATTTCTTGAACTGATTAGTTGCTAAGTGTAGTTAGAATATTTTCAACGGGAAAAAAATCGCGAAAATGGAAAATGCATTGCCTTTTCGAAGCCCTAAAAAACCTTTGAAACAGAGAAAAACTTTATCAAATGGAACTATCAAAGAACATTCTTACGAGGATAGTCCTCCACGTAAAGTTTTGACGTTATCATTTAATTCTGAAAACGAAAGGAGCAAGTTTGACAACATTTACCAGATGGTCAATGATAAATATCAGTCATTAACGGCTGAAAAAGTTATTTTTAAGTCTTGACGGCTTTGGGAAAACTAAAGGAGCCCTTGGTATCGGAAGAAGATTCACCGGTGGCTAACAACGAAGGAAATACAAATTCACCTCTTGGAACTATTTCAAACCGGTGCGAAAAGCGACTTTCAGACGGCCATTTAAAAGAGTATGTTTACTATAAACAAAAGAAGCCTAAAAGATTTTTAAATCTGACATTTCCGTCTGAAGCTGAAAAGCTAAGATTTAATAAAGAGTTTGATTTAGTCAAGAACAAACATAAAAAATGTCTCTTATCCAATTTGATTACGAGAGGATTGACCATTTTGCATACTCAGAAGGAAGATGTAATTTGTGGACCGCCCATCCCCTTTGAAACCGATTTGGGTACGGAATGCTATAGGAATCAAGCTCGGGCTAGTTTTGAAAATGAAGCTGCCAGCTCTAATAGAAATGAGGCTTCCACTACCGAAAATGAAAGAAGTCAAGACGGTACTAGATCATTTTGGGGCACCATTTGCACTTTTGTACCATCGCATTGTTGGCTTAAATATCAATTACATCACCTTTTGTAGTAGAATTGATTTGTGGTAATTTACAATAGGTCTATGACCATCCCCTCTCTTTCAATATGTTGTTAAAATGCCAATATTGAAACAACTTTTGTTGACTTGAGCCCGCCTTAGATAGACTACGAAAGCCGTTTTCATCTAGACGAACCGAAAAATTCGGGACCTGTCTAAGTTACGCTTCATTGTTCATCTTCAGCTTGGCCAGAGCTCCTTTGCACGGCTTTCAGTTTGACAAGAACCCTTTTGCACGGCTTTCAGTTTGACAAGAACCGCGATTTTTCCGTAGTGGGGATGCAAAAAGTCGGGGAAACAAAATTTAAGAGACTGTCCATTGTTTATCTTCAGTTTGACAAGAACCGCTTTGCACGGCTTTCAGTTTGACAAGAACCCCTAAAAAGTTTGAAGCACGGTCGCCCATTGTTAGTTCGATGTACGGTTTTCAGTTTGACAAGAACCCTTCTCGCCGTTTCCCGGCCTTTAAACTAATTTGAATTTTAAAATAATTCAGAAGTATCCTAGGTATATCCTGGATGTTTCAGTTTCATTATGCAGATAGGTCTTATAATTAGTATAGAAGAAAGAATTTAAGAAATTACTTTATGTTCCCTTTTTACGCTCTCCTTAATCAAGTTAGAAATCATGCTGGTACGATATTATTTCGATTTAAATTAAGGTTATTTTATCTGTTACAAACCTCGCGCACTCCTTAAGAAAATTGCATATAGCGTCTTTCTACAATGTTTCCATTGGAATTAGTAACTTTATATTTTATTCAAAATGAAAGAAACGAGACTTTATGTAACCAGATGAATTGAGCGTTTTAAGTTATATAAACGGGATTTCAGCGGTCTTATTAATACTGTCTTATGATATTGGAGTTGAAGTCCGTACTCTTTCTAAGCTTAGATTTACGAATCATTGGACAAAGTACTTATTGTAGGACAACGTCCATTGAAAGAACTTGTTACTAAGATGACTTTAGAAATTGTATTCAATCCTCTGGAAGGCTCATGGAGTGACTAAGTGACATTATTACGCAATTCTCACATGTCACTCCCTGACTTACTAAACCTTCCAGGATTTGCAATGAAATTGAATTGAACTGAACCATACGTGGATCCATATAAAACATGAGAACTTAAAGGGTTATTCTCATACCAAATTTTTTTCTTTGGTTGTTGTAAGCTTGGCAATAGGGTCTTGTCTTAACTGTAAAACCTCGTTCAGTCGATTAATCTTAATTGAATTAGTAAAATTAAGTGAATTGCTTGGATACAATGAGGGAAACTACCGCGAGTAGCAGAAGATCAATAATAGCCTTGATCTTCAACCTTGGTAACACTGTTTCAGGGTTTTGCCGGGTACATCTTGTTTTATCACACAATTCTATGGCTAATGATATACGAGATCCTGGTTTTTAAATAACGTTCATTCATTTTCACATAATACAGGCACATCAAAATCGCATTAAAGTCACCTTGTATTTTTTATATATTTTATATATTTATAAATATATCTTTCAAATCTAGTTATCCGTAGAAATATTAACGGGTTAGGATGTCATACCGGTTAACTTTTAACATATTCCTTCGTTTTGCACAAAAAGGTCGTCAGTCTTAAAATGCATATATAGCCTGCGAGAAAAGACTTATGTAAGGCGCCTTCAAAATGCTCTTTGTGTATAATTGTACCGTGGGCGGAATTTTTAAATATTTTCTCGAATAATAATAAAAAAAAAAGGTTTACAATTTTTCTTAGAGATGATACACGTGCTGGCTAATTTAAAGGAAAAGTATTGTGAAAACTTCTCTTTTTATTGGTGCACCACAATTAGTTATAATTATCCTTTTGGTTTTAATTGCTTAGTTCCCAATATTAGTTATGATTCGAAATTTTATCGAAAACCGTTATAAATGCAGCATTTCAGAAGAAAACAGCAAATAGTTTAATAAAAGATGATTATTAGTTCAAATTAAAGTTGTTGAGGGGTTTGATTAAATTATTTACAATCTTTGTTTTATCGAAAACAAGCGTACCTTTGCAAAGGAGAGACGAATGACGTCAACAGGTTTAAGTTACGTAAGATGAAGGAGACACTGCGATTGGCTTACGAATGTTATTAACCATAAATGTTAGTTAATCTAAATGTGTTTAAATAAAGCGAAATAAAAACCGATTTAAAATCTTAAGTATACAACGTTTCAAAAACTACGAGAAAAACATTTGACAAAATCGGCTTTAGTCACGACAATGTCTAATGATAATCTTAATGGTATTTAGTACTCGTACAACATAATCTCACATTCGAAATTTAATTAAGCTAAGAGCAAGCGCAAAATGAGAAGTGCTTTAATTTGCTTTTTCCCTTTGGCTGGATTAGGGTTAGTTCTAACTTATCCAACATTGATCTACAAGAGTAAATCCAAATGCCAAGAATTGATAAATTATTTTTGCGGGCCTAAAGGTAAGAGTGATTTAATGTGAAACGGTACAAAATGTAATCTTTGATAAAGATGGTTTCGATAAACAATATTTCATTCATATACTAAGGTGAGGATTGGGAAACAAATCGAACCGCGTCTTATTCCAAAGAATGCAAGAAGGTAATGTTGAATTCTTCCCAACAAAGAATATGACCATGTTAAACTGGTAACATAGACAATGTCGCTGTATACGCCGATAGACAGATAAGGATAGTATAGTTTAAATAATAAGATATGTTCCATAAGTTTGTTACTGGTTACAAACTGGAGCTTGTCATGAAGTAGATCATAGATAGAGTAGGTCATAGATTTGAGGTAAAGTGACGCCTGGTGAGGCGCTGTCAAAGGGATAGTACAGAATAAATAGGAAGATGGACTACAAAATTAACCGAGTGTAGTCAATTCTCGCTTGTCGTTCTCGAACTAGCTCGAGTACTGTAAGTCTCTAGTATTACAAAGTCACAAAGTGTCATACTTATGGGACATATATCTTATAAACGTATGTTTAAATAAAACGTTAAAATACTTTAAATTTAAAACAGAGACATGATAGAATCAAGGATGAAATAGATGCAGTATTTGCCAGGACGTGCGCGGTAAGTTTATATCGCGTTACTATGAACTACACTTAATCTCGATTAAATCAAATTTTAATGACAGGATAAATTGGGATTCAGTAAGGTGACCAAAAATTTTGTTGTTTTGATGGTAGTCAACCTAATATTAACATTAATGTAATTAAACTTTCTCCAGAAATGCGACCATTTAATTATTGTGAGAATATTAACTAAATTTTATACGAGGGGCTAATTACTATCGGATTACGCCAAGTGACTGGCCCCTCTATTTGTTTCAAAATCAAATGATATCGCGTACAATTGATATTATTATTAATATTCAATAAATTAGATCTACAAAGCGTATTATAAAAACATGGAGGGCGTAAGTAACGTATATTAATTTGGATTTTTTAATCAGTTTAATTCTGAGATCCAACGAAAAGGGTTCTCGACGAACCAAGTACCGAATTAACAATGTGCGACATTGTCACGGTGCAAAGTGGTTCTGTAACAACTGAAGATAAACAGTAGAGCGTCGCTTAAATTTTCATCTTCTGTTATCTTGGTATTTCTCAAAATATTAACAGATATCGGCACGGTCGCCTATTGTAGGAAGCCCATGTGTCCTATAATTCCTATAAAATCCTATATTTTTTAATATTATCCTATAATTTCTTGAAATTTCCTTTAAGATCCTATATTTTCATACAAAAACGCATTTTTTGTCCTAATAAAATCCTATATTTTCCTATAAAAACACATTTCTTGTCCTATAAAATCCTATATTTTCCCATAAAAACGCATTTTTTGTCTTATAAAAGCCTATATTTTTCTATAAAAACACAGTTTTTGTCCTATAAAATACTATATTTTCCTACAAGAACACCTTGTTTGTCCTATAAAATCCTATATTTTCCTATAAAAATACATTTTTTCTCCTATAAAATCCTATATTTTCCTATAAAAGCACTTTTTTTGGTCCTATAAAATCCTATATTTTCCTATAAAAACACATTTTTTGGTCCTATAAAATCCTATAATTCCGGAAAAAACACATTTTTTTGTCCTATAAAATCTTATAATTCCGGAAAAAACTCTTTCTCCTAGGCCTATAAGGAATTTAAATTTTTGGCTGGGCTCCCTGCATTGTTATTGTCGATGCTTAGTTTCCAGTTCGACTATACCCCTTATCATAAGTTTATAATAATAGGCATGATAAACTTATGCCCTTATCTATCGTTGGATCTCGGCCTTTAATGCGTAACTTATTATACCCGTTCACAACTATTAGCCGAAATGCCTAGAATTGTACTTTTGCAATGACTACGTGAAAGAAAGCTGCGTACCGCAACTTAGTAAATTGAAACTTCATTACGAAAAATAATTAACTTGTATTGGGGATTCGGCTAAAAAAATTAAAACTGTATTTATAGGTGACGAAGCATACGTAAAGTTCCTCTTCCTATATCTTGTAAATACTGAGGCGTGTAAAAAGGTATTAATTTAAACACACATTAAGCGTTGAATTTCGATACTTCAGAGAACCTTTCTATTTAACTTCTGGCACTTGTCGAACAGAAAATTTTAGAATCACGCCCTGCATATTTGAAAACACAGGGAGAGTCCTGCCGGGTAAAATTTACTCTTAAGTGTATATTTGAAAACTTAAATTAATTATTTCAATTTCATAGGATAAAGCTAACGTTGGCCAAGTCAGTAAAATTAGTAAATAATAAATATTATATCTTTGTGATATAATTTCATTTACGTCTTTATTTTTCACATTTCAAAATTTTAGACATGCACACGTTTAATTGGGGTAATTTACCTACGAAACGTTTAATTAATTTTCTGCCTTATTTAAAATTTGAAAATTTTTCTTTGACAGGCAAATGCCCAATTTTGGAATAATCTGGGTGTAAGTGTATACAACCAGGGACAGGTTTAATTTTAGAAGTAGGAATGGAGAACAGGGTATATTGGGTGTGCCTCAAAGTCCCGGACCCCCTTCCACGGGACTAGGGGGGGGGGTATGAAAGAAGAGGCGGATCATAGCGACAGACAGAGGTAAAAAGGAATTACGAATTTTTCGCCGTCCCCGTCTGCAACGTCATCAAAACGTAGTTTAAGTGAGCCAATAAGATAATTTAAACTTTTCGTTACGTGTTGGAGGGAGGGGCTCTATACTGGGCTATGAGTCTGACTGAAGTAAATACTAACCGTTCTCCATTCCTACTTCTAAAATTATTTCTATCCCTGATACCACCAATGGAAATTAAATAACAGAAAGTGACGAAGTAGACAGAGCCTCGCAGGCAAGGAGAACAATATTTACTGTCCCTGTAGTTTACTTGAGGAGAAGTCTAGAGCTAATACACGGGCAAACCAATTTATAATTAATTTACATGTTTACACGATGAAATCTGTGATCTCTAAGAACCAAAATATTCTAATGCCTCAAACGTCGACGTATTTTGAATTTTCGTTTGAGACAGGAAAGTTTTAACGTAATATTAAAGTAGCGCGCTGATTGGTCAACCAAATAACCTTGAGATAAAGCGAGGCTTGGTTTTTAATCTAATAGGTGTCCATTAATTTCAGACTGCCTGCAAGGAAAAAATCTAGTGGAACCAAAGTTAATTATGAAGATCAATTAATGTTCCTATTATACGATATAACATTAATAATTATATATTATGTGCAAATAATAAACCAAAATACAAAATGTTTTCTACCAATACTTCAATCAATATTCGATTATTTGCTGTGACTGATTCATGTTTGGTAGTTGCGGAAATTGTCGAAGGGTTTTATTAAATGGTTTACAATCGTTTTATCGAAAACGGGCATTCCTATAGCGAATGAGAGACGAATGACGTCAACAGGTTTAAGTTACGCAAGATGAAGGATCACGGTGATTGGTTGACCGGCGAGAAATTAGAAATTTCTATAGGTATTAATATTTGAAATTAGGTTTAATGGATATGATATATGGATATGATATATGCCTATTTGGTTTTAATCGAGTAGTTCAAACATTTGTTATGATTCGAAACAAGTAAAAGTACAGCATTTTGGAACAAAACAGACAAATTTAAATCAAGGACGATTATGAGCTCAAATTGAAGTTTAATAAGCTCATACAGAGTGTAACAACACATTATTGTGAATGTATGATAAACCCCAGACCTACGACACGGCTTTTAAAGCCACAAATTAGAACGACGGATATTATTTCACGAGTAGTAAAGCGACATCTGTAAAACTTCGAATAATAACAAATGTTTCAACTACGCAATTAAAACCAAATTCCTCATATCGATTAAACTTCATATGAAATATCAATACCTATATTAAGTTCTAATTTCAGGCTCTTTGTGGGTTTGAAAGAGAGTCAGGAGATGTGTATAAATGCAGTTTTTTTAGGACTTCGAAGCAAAACTCGTTTTTGTATAATTCTTCTAATTTTAAAGATGAAATTGAGCGGAAAATTATTCACGAGACTTTGCCTTTAAAGGGGCAAAAGTTTAAAATAAAAATAGCGAAAAAAAAAACCTTATTGGCAAAACCGGTTTTGTTCGGCGTTGTATATACCGTTTTTTTGAAACCGTTTTTCGTCGCTTTTTATTTGGTGATAAGTGATTGAATTAAGCCGTTTACGTGGTGGTGTTTGAAAGAAACATTATATAGTGTCGTGGGACGCCCGAGAAAGAATTGAAAGAAACACTTACCCTCTTTGAATGTTAAAACGTCTCTTTGAATTTCGCTCGCTCTGATTCCGGTTGCGTTGACAATGACGTCATATAATTTAATGTTGCGAATGAATTCAATTTCTTCCGGAGAGAATTGACTATTAATTAGAAATTGACACAAAATTTGTGAAATTAGTTATTATTACGATCCTCTATTTAATAAAAAAAAGAAGAATTTGTTGATCAAATGGTTACTCCGGGCTTTAATATTTGTTTTTTTAATCAAAAGAGCGAATAAAATAATGAATATATTAATTGGAACCATGTTTCTATCTATAATAGTAAAGAAGATACGAGTAATTAAGTTTCCGACGCGTTATGCTTCTCCGCGAGGCACTGGGAAGTCCCCTTATTGGATGCCCAGAACCACCTGACGGATTCGTCCAATAGTGGTGCTCCCCAGTGCCTTGCGGGAAAGCCTAACGCATAGTGCTCATTACATAAACTTAATTGCTCGTATCTTCTTTAATATTGTAGATAGAAACATAGTTCCAATTGATATATTTATTATTTTATAAGCTCTTTCGATTAAAAAGGAATAATTGTAGCTCAGAGTATCAATTTAATATTATAAGGACTAATATTTAAGTAAATACAAAGTTAAATCTTTTGTAATTTCTTACCCATTATGAATGTTCTCGAACCAAAACCTGTCAGCGTCTCTTAACAGCGTAAACTGTTGTTTTATGATCGCTCTGAATAGTGGTCCGGGTCTTCCGTCCGCCTCTGTCTCCAGCATACCGCCAACGTACAAATCAACGTTGTTTAAATCACCTTTATATAAATCTCTCATTTGCCCAATAATCTACGAAAAAAATAATAATTATGTTTTAACAATTAAAATGTTTAATTTAAATCATTGGTATATGTCCTGGACGGCAAAATGGAGATAGAAGTTACATTTTCTGCTCAAAAATCACCCAAAGAACACCCCCCCTTAATTTATATAAGCCAGACTTATCAGAAACACACTGTATGTTCTTTCGAAAAGGATTGATTCAGTTTGATCAAGAAGTTATATCTAGTATCTCAGAGAGAAGGTATAAATTCGCCACATTTCTAGCTTTATCTCCAGTCAAAACGTAGGTCCGGAGTTAATCCCCGTCTCTAAATCACAACCAGCATCTCATTGGTTCTTGAAAACTCACGTCAGCGCGACGACGCGAGTGACGAAAATTACAGTCTTATTTTCCGACTGAGGAGAGGCGAAATAGCCCGGCGCCTCCTTTTACGTCCCCCCTTGTATTTTGAAAGGGGACTGGGACTATGGCGCGCGAATACAAAGGCATCTTATACCTTCTCTCTGAGATACTGATATAACTTCTTGGTTTGATAGAGACCTTTCATTTAAAAAGTTATATCTCTTACCTCTGGACTTTCTTCGGTTAAGCTGGGGTTAATATTGGACCAATTAGAAATTGGTGGTAATCCAAAGTAAACCCTAACTGTGTTATAATCGGGTAAACCGTTATCTCTACCCCTCATAATGTTCAAGGCTCCTAAATCACGTCTCGTGAACTCCATGGGACCAAAGAGTTTATCTGTTAAAAGAAAAACAAACCTTTTAAAACATGTTAAAAAATGTCGTTTTAGTAAAAATATTCACGTAGACCCTGTTTTTCTTCACCCCATGTTTTATTGCGATATTTTAACTGATTTCGTAACTCAAAACTTATCAAAGGGTGTTTTCTAAATCACCAAAAACGTTCTGGTAAAAGAAAAAAAAAAGAAAAACTTAATAGGATTAAATAATTTCGGAATGTTTTGGGGACAGTTTTAATTAGATTAAATTTCTGATTTAATTCTCGTGACATGACATGTTGTCTAAGATTTTAATATTATTAATATATAAGGTTCTTAACTGGCACGAATTTTTTGATAAAAATTAGTCTGTTAGCACCTTCAAAAGCCGAATAATTTTCTTTAATCCAAACCATGAAGGTTTTGAAACTTTTCATCAAATAGTTATTTCAAAATAATAATAAATCTTTCAAAATTGAAAGTTGTACTCGATGAGAAACATTTTAGTCTGCATTGTAATACATTTTGTTCCAAAAACGCTTCTAGAATCGAAGTACAATAGATTAAATGGACGATTTTGAGTCGAAAATGTTCTATGACATTTAGTCGTCCGGGCCAACGTTTACAAGTTATAATTAGAGGGTTAGGGGGGGGGGTGTTTTCATATTACACGGCACGAGCAAGCTTCAGTGAAGTACACTTTTGGTTTTAATCTATGAACTTTTACTATAAAAGACAATATTAATGTATTCAGGGGTCGTCCATAAAACACATTTTCGACCCAAAATCGCTCATAGAATCCAATTGTACTTCGTTGCTATAATTTCACTTTTTGGAACACCTTGCATTGACGTTACTCCATTGGCATTCGTTTTTGATTGTAATAATGGGCTAAGGGACTATATACTAAGCTGAGAAAACGTATTAAGAATATCGTTTTTAATTCAGCTTGAAGTTGATAAGCTCTTTATAATCTTAGGGTGTGGGACAGCACCCCGTTTCAAAATCAGACGTCCTTATCCAATAATACGTTTCGTCTCTTTTAGGGTGAAAGAGTCTAGTTCTCACTATCTTGTTTACTTCAAACAGTAGTTGATAGAGCGTTGTCATACAGTTAATAATTTAAATTCCGATTTCTAAAAGATACAGTCGGTTTTTGCGAATTGTTTTTGTTAATATTTGATTTATTCAAAATGCAACGGATGGTTTTTTTTACCGACATTGTGAAATAGTTTTTGCGATGTGGTATCGGTATCTAGCCTTGTTTTAAATTTTAGTTTCAGTTTCATATGCTATGATATACACGCATTTTGACAGATGTTGATGTGTTTTTCCTGCTGTAGTAATTGGATAAAATGAATAATTTACTTTAAATAAGTCAAGTTTAGTTTGAATTGAACTAGTGATGGTTCGAGGCGTTAATTACCGTAATTTCTAAAACTATAATTAATCGATTAAAATTTGTAAAAACATTATTTACTATTTTTTGTGTAATTTTTAGTAATTTGAGGGTTCGAACACCTTAAATACTAAATAATTATAGCTATGGCCGATATAGTAAATTAACCGATACCGATATCGAAATTTTACTAGAACCGATACCGATTTTAACCGACTATTTAACCCATTGAGACCGATATCGACCGATTTTTGCCAGTAAAAATCTGTGAATTGTTTTATCGGTAAAAATCGATAAATTAACCTCGAAACGATATATCAGTTAAAGTGTAATTTCGGTCACTTATACCAATATCTTATCAATTTGTGCACATAACTAAAAATAACAGATAAAATTAATTTTAATTTTCTTTGTAAATTTATCATCATTGTGATATATTATCGAATATTCACAGCGGTATTTGGTAATTTCCCTGTAACTTACATACGTTAAATTAACGACTCATGATAGGTTAACCCGCGATTTGCGATAACTTCTCAGTTGCTAAGTGTTCAAAATCAAATTTAACATTAATAAATATAAAATGAAGTTCCCATGCAGCCCGTTAAGTGCGATCAAAACTCTAAGATATTCGTGCAGGTTTTAAAAAGGCTCATTCTTTCGTCTTAATAAAAAAGTACTTCATTAGTTAGACGGAAGCCCTATATACGTTTTAGAGATATCACCTCCCATTTCGTGATTCCAGAATAAATCAAGATAAAAGGATTTGTTCGTTAACCATAGGCGACAAGTTATTAATGTCAAACACCCCTTTTTTTTGAATAATTAATATTTTCAAAGGAAATTGACTCTACACGTCTTTAAACGTTTGCAAACCTACTGTTTATAGTTTGACAGTGATGAATTGCTATTTTCAAAATTAAAGAGGCGGTATATTATTGTTATTTCATTATTGGTTATAGACTGTGCTAATTACTGGGTGATATTAGATTATAAATAACGTAACAATTATAAGTAAGGCCGTGTGTTTTAAAACAAGTCAACAAAAGTAATACATATTTGTGAAACACGCTCACTCACTGACTGATCATTGTATCTCCAAGAAGCGATATCTAGTTTACTAGGGAGAAGTTAAAAGATGCCTAAGTATTCGCGCGTCTTTGTCCCAGTCCCCCTTTCAAAATACAAGGGGGGACGTAAAAGGAGGCCGGGCTCTTTCGCCTCTCCTCAGTCGGAAAATACGAAATTTTAGTCATTCGCGTTGCTATGACGTGAGTTTTCAAAAACCAATGAGATGCTGGTTGTAATTTAGAGGCGGGGATTAACTCCGGACCTATGTTTGGACTGGAGATAAAGCTAGAAATATGGCGAATTTTATACCTTCTCCCTAGTAAACTAGATCAGCTTCTTGGTATTTCCTAAACTCATTGGCTTATAATGCCGCCATAGGTTTTACTGGGAAATTATCTTAAGGACTACAAATGCTCCCTATTATACTTCTTAATTCGCGGTCATCTTGGAAGATGGCGGCCACAGATAAGTTACTGAATCTTCCTGACATTTCTTTACACGGTGGTTTGAACATGAAATGCATGGACTATATTTTGAAATGTATTGTATTTGCTTAAATTATGTTAGAGATAAGTTACATTGGTCGTAATTTCAGTCCTAAATTACAGTTCTTAGGCTGGTAATTGCAATCGTAAGTTACCGTGCACGGTAATTTACATCATATTTAGAAAAGTAAAGACTAATCACTGATTTTAAGTTTTAATATAAATGTATGTATGTTATGTTATGTTTGTTTACCTCTGACATCGGAGCATAATATGTGATCTTCTCTTTCAGCAATTTGGGACGCCATTCCCATTAACATCTCTTCGACTCCGTATTCCGGCAAGACTTCCTGCGAATCCCACCACGTGGAACACAATCTCATAGCTGGGAAATCACGTGATGTTTTTCGAAAGTTGCATTGACCGTCTCTATAAGGTGTTAAAAGAAATGGGTGAGTTTAATTTTTATATTTTTTAACACAATGGTGACCTAAATGGTTAACCTCTTAAAAGATTTAACGCGTACTGGTCATTTCTTTATTCTTTTAAATACGCAGTAAGAGTCCATAATGAATAGCCACTAAAGACAGAGACCGTGTTTTTCAGTTGATATTTTATAACCATAGATATTGCTTCATCTTGGGGTATTTTTACGATGGTGGATTTAAGCCTCTGAAACGTGCATGTTATCTGAGTGTCGTGGAACGTTTATAAAAGGGGGCATTGACTATACCTCGTGTTGAATCGAAATAGCCCATTTTATGTCGTATCAAAAACACCCCATTCACTATTTAATTAGTCATTATGCTTGTCACGTAAAAACTTTTGATAATTCTCTTTTTTATTATTTTTAATTTTCTTCGTCGTGTATAGCACCAATTTAATTTAAGTACTTAGGAGTGTGTCGGGGATATAGCTTATGCAGGGACAGATTTGAGCGGTCAGATTATGTGTTAACACGTACGGGGTAAGAGTGTAAATGGGACGTCTTGTTTCGCACCAAGTTTTTAATATGACCCTTAACTGCATTACGTAAACAAAACACGTCCGAGTTCCTAACAATTTAAAAACAATTTTCCAAAAACTCTTTCTTAAAGATCTTTTAAAAAATATTTAATTCACACTTCTTTAGATTCTATTAGATGTAATTAGAAGGGGATAATAGACGAAGGATGACACTCTGTATCCTCTTAATACTTTAGTTATGCAACATGATTCTTCCCAGGCGGGAGACCATTTTTTGTTTGCTCTCCTGCTCATCAAACTTATTTCAGATGAGCATCGCACCGTGGGGTGAATTGTATAACTGTTTGGTATTTACTAAATCCCCAGTCAGCAATCAACCCACAAACCTTGATTGTCTTGACGTGGGACAAAAAATGCACAAGCGCATGCGCCTTGGCTAATAGTTAAGCAGCGCTTATAGAGTATAATGATGAGGGAACTATTTATCGCGTATGTGATTCGGTTTAGTAACCTTGCTACACTACAATTGTTAGAGGGATGTTGGGAAGAATCATGTTACAATTACCTACTCCCGCTTTATGGTTGGCTGGTACACTTCTCTCGAAGAAGTGTTATAAACTTCTGATGTAATGTGGAATATTCTTTTTAACTTTGGAATCAAGTAGTGATTATAATTATAAACCGCGTATAATTTTTGGGTGTTTTGCAGTTAAACGTTTCGTGGTATAAACGTGGTGTTGTTAATCGCATTAGCGAACAACTTGTAAATTTGCATTTGAATTTAACCCGTTCACTGACCCATCATAAATAATTCTTGTCTTCAAAGATGAAGTTTCTGTTTTTTTCTATTTTTCTATAAAGAATATGTCAAATTTTGCTTCTAGGGATTTTCGAGTTAATTATTATGATTTTGAAATTGGAATTTTTGAAAACACGCCAGTGAATAATTGAATTCTACAGAATATATATATTTACTTCCTTTTTTTGAAAATCCAAGTTGAAATTCGAACGTTTTTACCACAGAAAGTCCCGATTGACTCAATCGTGCTCGCAAAGTACTTGGTCACGATATTAAATAGTTTAAAAGGATATTTTTCTTTTCTTGCCTCTGGGAGCTTCCGAAATATTACCGAAACTTTATCGATTTCGTAAAAAAGTGCCTGTTTATTTTCCGAATTAACTTTTAAGTATAGACGTAAGAATGTTTAGTAAAATCGTTACACGATGAAATTTTAAGGGCAAGTATAAAATATCCGACTTCAATAACGTTTTATCACCACCAATCTTGATTTAAAAGGCCTGAATTCCAGTGCAAGTTCATGGAACTGTTAATTTAATTAATTACCAAGAAGCTGTCAATTAAAACGTCTCAGGAAGTTTACAGTCTGTCAAAAATTAGAGGGTGTGTTCATTGGGTTAAACTGATTGGAAAGTGTCAAAGAACATGCACGGATGGTGCCAACAACATTTAGTTAGGAAGGTATGGGCTCCCAAACATTGATTGGCCCCTGAAACAAGGAAATGGTCATACTTGGGGAGTAAGACATATCAGCCTGCTCTGCTTGTTTTGGAATATAAGACAATTTCAATAGCTTTCAATCTAAGAGAATTATTGAAGTTTACTAACTATTAAATGGGTAGAAGTGTGCGAACGCTGGTAAATTAAAGCTAATTCAAAGTATCACTTCTACACATTAAATAGCACTGTACACTTCTGCTAGATAAAGCTGATTCAATAACGTTCTTATATTGAAAACTATTAAAATTGTCTATACTTCTAAACAAGATGGGAAGGCTGATATGTCTTACTCCACATGTTGTAGATGTCATGCATGTTCATTGACACTTTAAACTTTGTTTGAGCCAAGAACGCACCTTTTAATTTAAGGCAGACGTAACAGAAACACCTTGTATATGACTGTTTGTCACAACCAAAAGGGTAGTCGGTTAGTGATTAAAATTAAATGGAAAAGAAAAATATTTAAAAAGATAAAAACTCAGACTTTGAAAGAGAAAGTGACTGACATTACTGTCTAGTCGCTTAAATTAAAAATAAATATTGTGGGAAATAGGTCCCTGACTTAAACGTCTTATATATGCAAATATAGTGAGAAAATATTTTTAAAATATTGAAATTGCAACCTAATTTGCATATCTTTAGAATACCTGGGAAATTGGTCGATAAATTGCTTTACAAATTTTGTCACTATGACTACATTTCTCTACTCGTGAATAGGTGATGTAACAAAAATGTCACATTTAAATTTAAAGAAAAAAACACCGAAAATTCAAAATTTTAGGAATTATGAAAGGAAAATATGAATGAATTTGAAGTTGAATTGATTTTAATTTTGATATGAATATTTAAGTGATAACTAATTACGTTATCCAACAGAAGAGGGGCAGGTTACGCTTCATTAATTTAGTCCAATTAATCAGGTTGTGTAACTTTAAGCACTTAATTTATCGGTTAAAATATTGGTTCGTGATTTTGCGTGTCTTTAGTTTATTTTGATAGTACTAATAAATACAATTAAAGTGTATGTACTTAATCAAGTGAGGGATGTGTCCATTTCCTCCAAAGTAAGTGTCTAAAGTCTTGTAACTCGAGTTGAATTTTAATGAGAAAATAGAACACGCGCTTTAGAAAAAACATTTAATTTTAGTTTTTTTGCAAGAGGTTTTTTATTTATTTATTGAAAGTGTGGGAATAGTAATTTCACCTTTATAGGGTAATTCACCAAATTGTCTTGTAAAGTAGTCTTTTATCTAAAGTAACCTAGCATAGTAGCATTCCGAATAGCTGTTAAGATCGTGTTTCCTAAATTCCTATAGCTACATTTCTGATTTCAAGGTATATAAAATTTTTACATCATCTTTTATTGGATTTCCAATTTCCTTATCTGTATCTTATAATTTAGGGAAATGGGTTCGCGAACTGATTGCTTCACATACTCGGGTCAGCCATTTATTGAGGGTGAAACACTGTTTTAAAAAACATTTGGGGTGATTGAGAATTATTGCTCAAGTTCAGGACGTTGCTTCACTTTAAATTTTCTTAATCTCCCACAGTTAAGTTTCTAAGCGAAGATTTTATTCGGTAGTGATCCGCGAATTTTATTAGTGCCAAATTTTTAGGGTTATCTGCTTTAATGTGTGATTCTAAGAGGGTCAGAGCATTTTTCGTAAAATTTTACTCCATTTTTGTGCGTCTTAATATGAACATTATAATTATTTGCTACGTTAATTAAGAACGTAGGCCTAATTAGTCGATTATTTTAAAAGTAAAGTACTTTTATATTAATATTAGCAGGAAGGAATAGATTTAATTTTAGAAGTAGGAATGGAGAACATAGTAATCTGGGCGCGCGTCAAAGTCCCAGACCCCCTTTAACCGGGACGTAGGGGAATGAAAGAAGAGGCGGGTCATAGCGACAGAGGTAAAAAGGAATTACGTATTTTTCTCCGTCCCCGTCAGCAACATTATCAAAACGTTGTTTAAGTGAGCCAATAAGATAATTTAAACTTTTCGTTACGTGTTGGAGGGAGGGGCTCTATACTTGGCTATGAATCGGACTGAAGTAAATACTAACCGTTCTCCATTCCTACTTCTAAAATTAAATCTATCCCTTATATTTGTAAATCTTTGATGAAGTATTTTTCACTCACCGTCTATAAATTCCAGGCGGTATTTGCGTGTGTCCAAAACGAAACGCGGCAGATTGAAACACATGACTAATACCAGGGTGACTGTCAGCCTTGTAACCTGAATTTTAAAACAAAACAAAAAATATATATATAATAAATTTGTCACTTTTTTCCGAAAAATCCTGAAAAATCGTTATTTTTCACCCTAAATTCTCCCCAGTTTTTGTGTCTGTAAATGCAGAGTGGAACAGATCGAACCGACACTTATTTTGCGAGACTGCTGACGGAGTAAAGTCTCTGTATTTTCATAGGTCAGCCATTTTCAATCATCCATTGTACCGAAATCCCATTGGACTGCCATCCTATTCGACCGAATATTTCAAATTGATGCTAAATAGCTAGAAATAGTTTTTAATGGATTTCGGTCCAATGAGACTTGGTTCAGTTAGACCGAAAGTATTATTCCACATTTTGGCTATTTAGATCCAACGGGATGGAAGCGTAATTTCCGAAAACACCTTTTTTGGTTTTGTTGCCTGGTTGATCCAATTCTGGCTTCTGATTAGGCAAGGTTTAGGTTTAGGTTAGGTTGGGTTAGATTCTAATAGGATTCGATTCAATGGGACTCGATAAAAAGGGGGGATTCTGTCCAATGGGAACCGGTTCAGTGGAATTCTATCCAATGGGATTATCTTCAATGGGATTCGGTTCAGTGGGATTCGATCCAATGGGATTATCTTCAATGGGATTCGGTTCAGTGGGATTCGATCCAATGGGATTATCTTCAATGGGATTCGGTTCAGTGGGATTCGATCCAATGGGATTATCTTCAATGGGATTCGGTTCAGTGGGATTCGATCCAATGGGATTCGGTTCAGTGGGATTTGATCCAATGGGATTATCTTCAATGGGATTCGGTTCAGTAGGATGGAAAGCAAAAAAAACCTCACATATTGGCTACATTCGATCCAATGGAACTGAAGCCTTCAATTTAGCATACCTATTTCTTTCGTCGGCAGTCTCGCTATTTTCAAACTGTGAAATAAGTGTTTGGGTCTGATCTCTTCCTCACTGTATCATTTGACACTACGAATAAATCAAATATACCCTTGTCTAACGCTATACGCCAACTTTCTTGCTAGCCAAGTCTCTAGATTAGTTAATAAAGATAAGAATTCTCGTAACCCAGAGCTGCCAAAACATACTCTATATTAGTTGCATTTAAACCACTCTTTAAAACTTTAAAAACCCTTTGGCATTTTTTTTCTTCTTTTCGTGTTTACACCCCAAAGGCACTCTTATACTTTAGTATTAGCGGAGTTTATATCTTCGAAAAAAACGCGATAATCTCGTCTCGATTTTTGAAATTTTTTTTTCTTTCTTTTAAATTTATTTTAGTTTTTCCCTCAAAATATTTTTTCTTGTACATTTTATAAATTTTGGGCGTTAGATGTTTTAATTCGATTAAACTCAAGTGGCGCGTGCGCTACAAGTCTTGTTGAACATGTAACTTGATACCTTACATTTTTTTTCTGGTACCCTTCGATCAGACTACAATAACTGACTTTGGGATCGTGTTTTTAAGATCATTATCGCCTTAACCCTTGTTACAAACTCTGCCATTATAGATTTAAAACTGATTTCAAATAAAAAGGTACTTAGCTATAATTTAGGTTTGTTATTTTTTTCCTTTTATTTTTATTTGCAAATGCACGATGTTTTTAATTTCTTAATTTATACTAAAGTTCTGTGGTTTTAATGATGAATTTAGTGATCACTTAGTTAAATCAAGAAGCGATATCTAGTTTACTAGGAAGATTTAATTCGCAAACATTTCTAGCTTTATCTGCAGTCCAAACGTAGATCCGGACTTAATCCCCGCCGCCTCTAAATTACAACCAGCATCTCATTGGTTCTTGAAAACTCACGTCAGTGCGACGCGAATGACTAAAATTACGTATTTTCCGACTGAGGAGAGGCGAAATAGCCCGGCCTCCTTTTACGTCCCCCCTTGTATTTTGAAAGGGGGACTGGGACTATGGCACGTGAATACTTAGGCATCAGATACCTTCTCCCTAATAAACTAGATATCACTTCTTGCTTAAATATAGTGTATACAATTCAGATGAATTTAGATATAAATATTTTTAATTGAAGTGTTATGCCTTGAAATTATGTTCCAATCAGATTGTTTCCCTAATTATGTTCCCTAAGTGGAAAGAAAATAACTCTGGTCCATTTCTAAATCACAATCGATTTATTGGGTAAACCTGATTTTCAAATTATTTATAAAATTTATATCTTGGTGCCTGATTTTTAAATTATTCATAAAATTTATATCTTGGTGAAGTACGAACCGATTTTAATGAATGTTTGTCTAGTTATATATTTAGAACAATGACAATTGGGCCTAAAATGTAAGGGGAAATCGTAAAAAAAGGTCAGGGAAAACCTGGTAAAATCAGGAAAGTTGAATCTGAAAATTTTGTGGCAACCCTGTGAAATTCAAATTAAAAAAAAGCTAGCTTTCAAAATAAAATATAATTAAAATTTAACACCAACCTGTATACGTATCTATTGGTTCTTGAAGCAATGTTGGTAGGTATTCGTACATAATTATATTCTGAAAATAAACATAAAAGAAAATAACGGAAATTAAAACAATGGTACATGTATTTCACCCCCAAAATATGCTTATTCTCAACACCCAAGGTTGTATAGTCCGAATAAATTTGCATAAAAATATATAAAGAATTGTTTTAAGGAAAGCCAGTTGTAATAAACTAGATATGGTTTACGCCGAAAGCATTTAGCGCCAAAGGATATTCTAATTTCTCCTCCCCATTTATTTTATAATTTATTCATCGACCTTAACCTCATTAATGGGCGCGAACAACAATGAGATTAGGAACGAGAAAGAGTTCAAAGACATTGCCCTAATAACCAATTACAAGTTTGTTATTAATAATCGCTTTAAAACCAGGGTGAAATTATCTTCAAGTATATATGCTTAATTTGCTCGTGAATTAGTCTTAAGGTTTCCTATATCGCGTCATAAGGGGTAGGACATTCGCGATATCAATACACCTTCTGTACTTCTCATTTCGAACATTTATGAGAATTTTAGAGAGCCCAGCAAAAATTTAAATTTCTTATAGGAAAAACAGGGTTTTTTTTCTGTAATTATAGGATTTCATAGGAAAATATTGGACTAAAATGCTCACACATTTTTGTCTTAAACTATGTAGAAAAATCTCAACAAAAAAAAATAATAAATAACAAATTGGATTTTAGTTTGAAAAAGAGGAGCTTAATTAAAATATAATATGTAAGCAATCCAGAGGGAATCCGCAATTTCGGTGTCTAGACAAAGTTATCTCGGTAAAAGAGCTAAATTTTGATGAATTTGATGCTAAACTATACGAAAACTTCGACTAAATCAAAAATATAGGATATTATAGGACGTTTCATGAAATTATAGGACAGGTTCAAAAACATTGGATTTCATAGGAGTTCACGGTGCTTCTGAACTGTCGGAATTTACGCAAATATTATAATGTTTATCTTTAATTGAGGAGTTGCTTTTAACTGTAAAGTTTTAGAATTAGCTTAAAGGTTTTCTTGTACTTTTGACAGTAGATATCGAAACTGATATCTAAACTTACCCTACTGATCGTATAGAAAACTAAGAGAAATTTGTTATCTGTTATAAAGCTTTCTGAAAGAATATCTGGAAGTAATAAATTTCACTGATTTACATTTGATAATTATTTTTCCTGTAATCTAAAATGGTGCTTTTTATTTCAATTGTGCAGGCATCTGACATGATCCAAGTTAACGAATCAAAGAAAACAATCATAATTTAATTTAATTTAATTTAATTATTTAGAACTACAGATCATTAAATCTTATCAGCTAGTGGGCGACGGTCCTAAAGGTTACATTCTGACGCGTATCGAAAATAGGAAGTACACTACCTCTCTGTATACCTTGCAAATTAGTTTACTTGTTAAAATCGAACTCCACCCTAAATTCGTTTCAGATAGAACATTCAGTTCATGGTGTTTAAAAGTAGGTAATCAGGGTTTTTAATGGGAAATTAAATAGAATTTCAAATAAATGTTATAGCCTTTCTTTCAGTGTAGTTTCATTATGAAAAAGTAATGTTTTTCATTCAATTTTGTTTCTGTTACCGGTACGGAAGGTTTATTAATATATGGGGTTTAGTTTTGTCGTCATAATTTGGGCTGGGGGAAGCGTATTCCGTCCGTGGTGTTTCCCGATAGTTTTGGGTGTGAACTGGTTGAGCCATGGGTATCGTGGCCTCGTTGCCCTTGAATTTATAATTATTTAACTTCAGGGCGTTTTGTTTGCCTCACAGGAAAATTTATTTACCGGTATTTATATTGGGTATATGTATTAATTTACGGATTTTGTTTTGTTATTTAGTTAGAAATGTGAATAATTTTTATTCCGCGTAGGTGTCTTGAAATTGAAATAGGTTATTTTAAAATTATATTTTACGAGATGCCCTGATGCGCGCGCAGAAATGCGGGCGGGAATTTCTTTTCACATAACTGCGCTTATTTCACCCCCCCCACGCTACATATTTTATGTTGGGGAATCGAAACATTGAGGGAATATCTCCGAATAATTTTAAAAATCAAAATACATTCACAAGGTTCGTAAAGAACCTGGATAACTTAATAGTTAAATAATATGCTTCGAGCAAAGCTAAATATGAGGCCAGTTGTGATGAAGTGGACTCTGGTAAACACCTTGAAATGGTCAGGGGTATTGGCAAAATTTGGTCAGGGATAAGCTGGAATTTTCAATATAAAACTTTTGTCAGCTTAAGCGATAAACTATAAGCTATACCTCCGACCAATCGCTTCAGCTATACAAGTGACGCGACATTTCGCCTTAAACTTTGCTCGATATCGAGAAAACTAAGCTCGAAAATGATTTATTTGTGTAAATCGTTCATGTTATGTTATTCTCTAAAGGTTGTTTCGTGATTGGTCGTAGGTGCAGTTTTAAATTCACCAATGAATTCTGAATCAATTTTTATTAGCCCATATCTCCGTAACTAAATGTTGTAGACCCCATACACCGAGCACTCAGTTTGACCCTAAGAAGAACCCATCTAATTATTAGATGGCAGAATTATCAGAAACACCCTGTATTTCGTTATAATGGGAGATTACACCATATATCCATTGCGCTTAGCTGGCTATTATATGAGCCCTGTTTGTTATTTCTTAACAATTTAGCGCTCGAATGATTTCAAATATCCTTTTTTTATATTCAAGTTTATTGTTAAATCAGCGAAGTTTTTATGCAATATGAATTTCCTAGTTTTGAAGGAAGAAACCCGATCCCACGCCTTCTTATACCTTGTTAAGAATTTATTTGTTAAAACGACACATGGCGCCAAATTTTTTTTTATATAAAGAGGAAAGGACCTAGACCTCTTTCCAATTCGATTTCTCTGTAGATTGTTAATAAAACTCGAGACACGCGTTCCAATAGATTGACCCATAAACGGCACGCATCCGCCACTACCACTCAGATTAACCGTAAAAAAACGTTTTAACACTTGTCTAAACCATTTTTTTTTCTTTTCGAGTCTGATTTGTCACTCAAAATTTTGAATTATACCGATTATGTTCTTGTGTCAGCGGTTAAAAAAAAAACACGCGTTTTTAACCCTTTTACGAGATGTAATTGTTTACGTATTTTTCAAGTGTTTGGGTTTGAAAAAGGTAACGTTATGGAATTCCGCTAAACAACTTTGTATGAAAATTTAAACTTCAGATTTGATTCTTTTCCCTTTTATTGAATTCAAGCAATTAAGTTTAAACGTTACTTTTCAAAGTTTTTAAATACGAAACTGCAGCCCTATTATGGAAGTAAAATTAGAAATAAGAAAAACATTTCTAATTTTAATTACCAAAGTTATCTAATTATATAATGAATAATTGTAAATAATTCAAAATTAATACTAAGGGGGCAACGAGAGTCATGGAACTTAGACCAAGTTTTGCAGTTCAATATAGCAATAGTGTTGCGATTTACAGACAGTATAAGAGTTCATCTAATCTCTTTCTCGCAATAGATAAGCGTATGGATAATATAGATAAGTTGGATTATAGGTCTAAAGTGTATTTTAGAGGTAAATTAGTTGGGAATAGAGTTAGCTTATAGAGGGGTTTTTGAAATTACAAATAAATTCATTAGCGGCTCAATTAAGAGTCAAATTTGCCTAAAAGGAGTCTAACCAATAATAGATAAGTTGGACATTAGGTCTAAAGTGTTATTTAGATGTAAATTAGTTGGGAATAGAGCTAGCTTATAAAGGTGTTTTTATGAAATTACAAATAACTTCATTAGCGGTTCAACAGTCAAATTTTACCTATAACTAATTATTATCTCCATATATTTTGGTGTAGTTTTGAAAATACGCTGATTTAATTAACTTATATGAGAAAAATAAATCTATAACTAAATAACTCGCGTAGGAAAATACCATGCAGCTCTCAGGCTTTTGAACCGACGACAATAAAGTAAACAATGGTGTACTATACCGTAATTCAATCCCATTTTCTTAAAGTAATTTATAAACTGGAATAAATAAACTTTCAAATGATATAATTAAAGTGGTATTCTTTACCACGAATTATCTCGTTTCCTCGATCGGGTTAACCAAAATCCCACCGCGTGCAAATTGGAATTTTTCTCTTCAATCTCGTAATAAGTTTCTGGTCAACCCAATTACACTCGTAATGTTCGCTTACCGAAGCTAATACGCCTAATGCCAGACGGGCTTTTTCTTTCAGTGTAGTTTATTCTAAGTCTCCCCCCTTTAATTGCATTGTTTTAGAAAGTTTTAACGAGGGAAAGTTAGTATTAGGTCCGTAGCCTAGTGACACAGAAAGTCACTTGAGCCTGCGTTTAAAGGGTCATTATTCCGCTCTGTCTACTTCGGCGACGAAGTCCTGCTTGATTGCGATGAAAACCTTTTTTCTTGTTTTTTTTTTAAATCCTTTTTTTTTTCAAAGGAGAAAATGTTTAAAGGACAAGCCTAACGACGTATTTGGTTGCTATTAGGCTTAGGACTTAAAATAGTTTTCATTGAGAGCTTGAAAATGAGACAAGTTACTCTAAACACAGTCGATAAACAAAGTTTCCAATGGTCAAAAAGTCCTAGAACACTTTTGACTGAAAATTGACATTCCCAAATTATTCTAGCTCTGTAAATAATATTCTAATCGCTCAGGTTGATTTTACTAGCTGAAATATTTCTTTATTGAAAAACGTTTAAATTTGGGCGAGACTTGTTCTTTAAGGCTTTTCAAATGGTGTATGGTATGGACTAGAAATCGTCTTTTTAAATAATTTTGCGCGCCCTCCCTCATTGAATTCATTGTATTTGTACAGTTTGTGTTGTGTGTGTATGACCTTTCCCGAGGTTCTTCTATCTTTTCTGAAAAGATGTTATAATCTCTGTATTGCTTAACGACCTTTAAGGACGTATATTACGTATTTTTACGCTGAGTTATATACAGGTTGGGTAAAAAGGGTGAGGGAATAATGTTTATTTGTTTGGTATAGCCTGTGAGATTAGCTAGGATGACGGTAGAGCCATTGAGTTGTATTGACAGTAAGAAATGCATTTTTTGTAAGATAGTAATTGAGTATAGTTGTGAAGATGTCTATTCCAACAATTAGTTCATGATATTACGTCATTGGTGTCACTGTCGTCCTAGCATTTTTCACAGCCTATATTAATATAAATCTAGTTTAGATACAGGATTGAAACTTTTGCAATAAACGTTTTCTTTGACGAAAGAGCGAAATCTTTGAGTAAATTTCTATAATTTTGAGCGAATTGCGATAATTTTGAGTAAATTTCTATAATTTTGAGTAAATTTCTATAATTTTGAGTAAATTTCTATAATTTTGAGTAAATTTCTATAATTTTGAGTAAATTTCTATAATTTTGAGCAAATTGCGATAATTTTGAGTAAATTTCTATAATTTTGAGCAAATTCCGATAATTCTGAGTAAATTGCGGTAATTCTGACCTAATCGCGATAATAATGACCTAATCGCGATAATTCTGACCTAATCGCGATTACTTTGAGCAAATCGCGATAATTCTGAGCGAATCGCGATTACTTTGAGCAAATCGCGATTACTTTGAGCGAATCGCGATTACTTTGAGCAAATCGCGATAATTCTGAGCGAATCGTGATTACTTTGAGCAAATCGCGATAATTCTGAGCGAATCGCGATTACTTTGAACAAATCGCGATAATTCTGAGCGAATCGCGATTACTTTGAGCAAATCGCGATAATTCTGAGCAAATCGCAAAATTTCGGAGCAATTCACAAAGAAAATTTCTATGTACGATATTGGAATTATCCCCGAATATTTTTTTTAAATTACTCTCTTCCTGCAATCAGCTGTTCTTTTTATAGTTTTTTAATCATTTCCTCATTCTTTTCATTTGTAAAGTTTATTGGCGTGAAGAGGTTTTAATGTCGTTAATTCGCGTGACTTGTAAATCGAATGTAAAAGGTAGTTTCTTTTCGTTTACCTGCATTGTTGCGATGACCCATCTCCTGGCACGATGAAAAATGTCTTCATCCGTCCAATCAGGATGTTGAGCTTGTATGCGTTCGGCCAAGATATTGTGCCAACGGAAAAGCAAAATCCCGAAGGATAGCAACGCTGGGTTTTGGTTGCTTCGGGGGTCACCCAATACTGTAATTAATGGTCAAAGGTTAAATAATCAATGTGGTACCATCCAATGAATCAGTGCTTAATTAGTGCATAGTTTTGAACCTCGCTTTGGAAATGTCGGAAAATTTGCAACGTTTAATCAATAACCGATTAAGACTACTACTACTTAGTTGATTGACTTGAAATACATTTGCATATTGCGCTTAATTGAGGCCTAACTTTATGATAACGAGTATAAGAATTTTAATTGAACGTTCAGGATGTACAAGTAGAAACTTGCACTTTACAAGACTTCAATCTTTGGGTTATTAATTTCTTTCCCTAATAAATCTCTTATAATTAAAGCGATTTTCATAATACTTGGAGCAGGTACTCAATGGAGTACGCTCTTTCTGATGTTACTTCTTATATACTCTATCTACTCTAGATACGAAGTTATGGGAATGTACATGTACAAAATTGCACTTCAGAAGTTAAATCTTTTGGTTAACCTTTTCTTTCGCTAATATCTCCTTTATCAACGCAACGAATTTCAAAAAACTTTGAGCGAGTACTCTATGGAGTACGCTCTTTATGGTGGTACTTCCAAATATCCTCTATCTACTCTAGATAATAAGTTATGGTCAATAAAAGACATTTTAAAAAGTCCAAACATTGAACTACATCTATGCATAGCTACAAACAAATGTTTATAGTAGGTTCAAAATGGACGCAAAACAATTTAAATAAACATTTAGGAATAGAAACTTACGGAACATTCGCTCGGGACTGAGCATGCCCAAATATTTGGCAGGCGGAGAATTAATCAGTGGTACCCTTTCTCTATTTCTGGGCGGAAATTTTCCTTCAAATTCGGATTTAAAGGTACCATTCTGGTAACTTCTCATACTGCTCATCCAGACTTCACTTGTACTGTAGACGAAACTCCCGTCTATCCAACTAGTCATTAAATTCATCTGAAAAAAAGATTTATATCCGTTTTATTTTTTCAATTAAGGGTGTAATTCTTTATTGAATTACGTGTAAATAGACAATTCCCAATTAACTTGACTCTAAGATATAATTAAACTAATATCCGTATTTACTTTGGTATCATTGCACAGTTATTTGGTAGCTTAGTATACACGAGACCGTGAAATTTTAACAGAACGGTAGTCACGGATGGTGTTTAAAGACGTGATTTAACTGACCCTCGCCCATAAGCACGTTTTTTCTTATGTAACTTTTATTTATTACTTTAAATATTAGCTATAATCACAAAAAGATGCCTCCTTTAGTGCTAACACATGATTTTTATGTTAGTTTATGTCTAACATTTTTACTTCATAAATATTTAAAAAAAACTTAAGGGTTTCTTAAAACACCAGACATGTTAAGCACTAAATCTTTTAAATCTTCCTTTAAGTATCCCTTAAACTACTTGAGGAATTAAATTTATTGAATCATGGAGGAAAGAGGTAAGATGGAGCGCTAATGTTGATGGGCGAGCTGCTGCAATTAAAGTTTCCCAGTGTACCTTGCGGACGCCCCTACCCTACGGTGGGAAATTGTTTAGTGCTGCCACGTAGCGCCATTGTATTTGTATCAGAACTAGCTTCGTTTATTAATAAATAGGGGGCATCCTCGACGTTTCCGTACCGAACGACAATACCGAAACGCCGGGGATGCTGGGAGGACTTCGTTGCCGTAGATGGGGGTATAAAGGCTACGTTCCAGGTATTTAGATTTCGGCTCCATCCCTCTCTTCTTCAAGATTGAATTATAAATTATTCGCTCTGGCGTTTGGTTAGTAACTAATCAATCTCAAACCATTCGAGCTAGTTCGTTAATTTGTTGATTTACGTTGTAGTTGTAGTTGTTGTTGTTATTTCTTACCTGTTCTCTGGGACTGTTTGGCGACTGGCCTGTGGTGGGATCGTATATGGCGCGATGAAATGGCATGTACTTATCGCCTTTGCAGTTTTTATCGTACATTTCGTCGCATTTTTCTATGGCTATTTTATGGAACTCTATGGGACAACCCGTCTCGCTGGCCATTAGGATCTCCGAGGAAACCATCTGACCTGTGAATTCATTGAAAAATATATATGGTTTAGTTTAGTTGTAAGGTATAGTCTACTGTTAAGGGCTGTTTTCTTAGGTAAAATATCTTAAACTACGCGGGAATTTCCCGATAAACAGCGCCATCTAGGTTAAACAACCTCAAGTAACCCCTAAAAATATCACCATGCACTGTCCTTGATTAGATTAAGGAGGCAATGGACACACAGTTTATTTTTGCTCATTTGTTTTCCAATCAAAATTAATTGAACTTTAAGCTATTTATATTATTATTGAAAGCTAATTAATTATAACCTAATAATTCAACATAGTAATGACACAGAAAAATATTTCCAACACATTTTTCCCCTATTGTATCATTGTGTGAAAGGAAAAATTGTTGAATTTGTAATAAACTTTTAAAAGAGTTTTGGGATCATAGTTGGGGGATAGCAATTAACATTTTTTTCGAATTAACTTTCCATATTTCAGCGTTAAGAAAAAGTATAGAAGAAAAAAACAAGTTGGGAGACGAAAATAAACCTCTCCGAGTCGAGAAGAAATTAAGAGGTTTTTCTTAAATAATTAAATAAATATAATTGATGTTATTTATTTTAATCATCATTAACTTAGCTTAGTTTTAGTTAGATCTTTTTAGGAAACTTAATTCCTAAAATAATTTTAAACATAGCTATTGTTTACGTTTGAATTCAAACGTATGCCTCTTTAACAATTCTTGGAAATTTAGGGTATATAAGGCGATTGATTCACCATAAGTGATAAAAAACCCGCAATTCCGTAAACCGTTGGTGGAAGCCCTGACATTGTGAAGCTAGACGTTTCTCGTAACCCTAGCCGATCGCCGCATTATGCGATCGGCATGCTTTCCTAATCAATAGCCTGCTCTATCCGCGGACGCTGCGCTTTAGCTTGCGTCGTGATGCGCATGATCGAGTGGGCTATGTCTAATCCTAACGATAGGAGTAGAAGCCAAAAATTGCTTTCCGCGAACAACACGTTTGCTCCGATTTGTCAACTACAAACGCGGTGACAGACACACAGACAAATACGTCCAGTGTAATACCTATCCGTGATTTCATCGTCACTCGGAGAGGTAAAATGAAGGCACGATAATGATACTTTTCCCTATACGTAATATGTCCAACCCCCTTAGGTTTTTAAAAATGACCCTTTGCCGTCGAATAAATTCCTGAAGCTATGGCATCGTATTATGCTCGACGCGATCTTCTTTCTCTTCTTCTTCTTATGCGTTACGAGCTGGAGGTATATCATTTCCTCAAACGTTTCTTAGTTCCGTTTTGACCTATTTTCTAGTTTGAACTCGCGCGTTGATCTTTGCCAGTTTGTTTTTAATAAAAGTAAGAAACCAGCGGTGAAAACTCAAGGTTGGCTTGGTTTGGATTTACCTTAGCTTCGCTTCAACGCGACCAATATTTTATTTTCACAACTTTCTCATCTTTCCCCTTCACGTCATGATCATTTTTAATCTAGTAGAGGATGTATACTAAAACACCCTGGAGTGGTTCTAAGGCAGTCTTATTTTTGCAAGAATGCGTAGTTGTTTTCTTCGCTAATTACGCTACCTTATTACTGTAACACTGCTAATGAGTTCCAAATTTAGGCTAAAATGTTTTGCGTGCACAATAATCTAAGTTATCAAGTCTTGACTGACTGATAATGGCCGGCTGTTTTTGAAAGGTTTGTCAGAAATTAAGGGGGATGTTCTTTGGGCCATTTAGAGAGTCGAGAATTTTCTATAACCTTTTGCCCTAAGGGGCCACTGTTTTTGAGTTATGAAATTAAGTGTTTTAGGGGTGACCCCTTAATTAAATTAGCATTGTCTTTCAGTCTCTCGTGTTAATTTTAAGGGGCCATCCTTAAAACACTCCAAACATATCTTGATCAATGTCATAGAACATTTTCAACTCGAAATATTTAAAAGAACATCACCCTTAACGTCTGTAAGATATTTCATAAACACCCTGAATAATAATGTAAACCCTGGTGAAGAGTAAAGGCCTTTTCAGACGATACAAAGTTTTGACTGATTTAGATGAGTCAACTTGAGTTGAGTAAACTGAACAGAAGTTGGACAAGTTGAATCACCAAATTTAAAACTATCAACTGACCCTTTTGACCCATCTAGTTGATTCAAGAGTTGTATCGTCTGAAAAGGCTTAAAGTATTTTGTGATTCTGCTGTAACGAAAACATTCGCTTGTTGAATTTCATAATATCATCTTGCAAAATTCCACGAACCTAATACTGACCAAAACGATACCGTTTCTTTCACTACCATTCACTTCGACGAAAAAAAGAACTAAAAAATTCAATGGAAAACTAGTCTAAGCGTATCGCTTAATTCACCTTTCAACTAAAACTGATCCTACAAAAAACCACTCCATGTCACTTTAGTATCAATCATCCTTGTTTTAATCCCACATAAACAACGGCTTTTTTTTCAAGCGTCATTTCATCCTTTCCCCCTTATTTTGTGTCTTGCTGCGCCGTGAAACCTGTTTTATAATATGGCAGCAGAAGAAGCGGGAGAAAGAACAGAAATTAAAAAAAAAATCATTTATATCCCTTTCATTTCCGGGTTCCTACGCGCCAAAACATCTCTTTGGCTGGCTCCCTCGCCATGCTAACTAAAGTCCAGGAAGTTTATTTGGAGACTGGAAGATGGGACGCCATGGGATCATCTATACAGGGTGTTTCTCATACGGGGTTACGGGGTGTACCTTAAATTAAAGGGTGTGATCTTAGGGTCAAGCTAAGTTGAAAGTTTCATAGAACATGATGATGGGGTCTGCAACATTTAATTACGTAGATATGGGCCCCAAAGGCCCAAATATTGATTGGCCAAAACAAGGGAATGGTCACACATGTGCTATAACCATATATAAAAAGGCTTATAGTGTGGATTAATTAATAATAACATAAGTTCATAAGATATGTTCCATAAGTGTGTTACTGAGAGTTTGTCATGAAGTGACGTAGGTGAAACGTCATAGATTATTATGGTGAGGCGCTGTCAAAGGCTTAGTGCGGACTAATTATTA
This sequence comes from Phalangium opilio, assembly GCA_019434445.1. Classification (NCBI taxonomy): domain Eukaryota; kingdom Metazoa; phylum Arthropoda; class Arachnida; order Opiliones; family Phalangiidae; genus Phalangium; species Phalangium opilio. Next base: position 2,535,669 of record JAEQBA010003137.1, read on the forward strand.
AGATGGACTACAAAAACGAGTGCAGTCAATTCTCGCGCCATTTTTGAACTAGCTCTCAGTAAGTCTCTTGCATTACGAAGTATAAGTAGTGTCATACTAATGGAACATATCACTTATAAACTTATGCTTTACTTTACTAGCATACGCATACTTCTACACATTTAATTGTACTTTTCTGCTAGATAAAGGTTCAATAACGTTCTTAGATTGAAGACTCTTGAATTATCTCATACGTCTCACTCCACATGTTTGACTATTTCCTTGTTTTCGGAGCCTATCAATGTTTGGGAGTACCCATATCGTCGTCATAACTAAATATTGTAAATCACGTGTTCTGTGACACTTTCCACTCAATTTGACCTTAAGAAAACACCCTTTAATTTATATCAGAATTATCAGAAACACCCTGTATATTTAGGCTTTGGACCCCAGATTGTGACGTGTTTATTAAGGTTAAAGGTTACAAAAGGTGAACGTGACTTACCAAAGAAGGCGAATAGTGCCGTTAAGTTCCTAGAAGATGGTTTACCATCTTCACCCTTGAGCAAGGCTTGACTAAGAGCTCTCGGGCTGGGCCGGTCACCTCCGGCCATCATATAGACGCCATCCGCGTATGATGGAGGCGTTTTACGCGTTAATTGGGTTTCTGAAAGGAAAAGATTACATTAGGTCTTATTCTTATTTGGTTAAAATAATTTCTCATGCAGTTTATGTCGGTGAAGGTTTCATTTTGAAAGGGTTAGCTTATGAACGTGTGGGAGTTTTATGGAATCTTCGGATGAGTAGGAGCTGGTTCAAGAGCGAGGTTTTGTGTTGGTTTATTTATTCGATTACAACAAGGTGACCTTAAGGCAATGATGTCATACTTAAAAATTATATAAGAAACTAGATATCTCTCCTTAATTAACTACTAAATAAATGCTTTATTGCCAGCGATTTTCGGGAAAATGCTGGGGTGATTTAAAGACCAAATACTGGTTTTAGAGTAAATTAAGGACCATTCGGGAAAATAGGGACTCTTCGGGGACCAGGTTAGAGCCTTGCAATAAGGAATGCAAACAAATATCAAGCAAGAACCGTCCTGAATCTTTAGGGACACAATTTGAGGAATTAAAATTATGATTTTGTTTTGGGTCAAAAACGGATTTATGCACTAAGAACGTGGGATCATAGCTTTAGCCTCTGGTACCATCCTCGCATACTTTATTGAGAAACTTCGTCTGCTTATATTTTGACTCCACCCACAAATTCGATCTCTAGAAGTAGTTATATACAGAATTTGTGGGTGGAGTCAAAATATAAGCAGACGAAGTTTCTCAATAAAGTATGCGAGGATGGGTAGTGAATTTGCTACCTTCAACGTTCTTCTCACATTAATCCGTTTTTGTTTGGGTCGACATCTTAAAATCGCGGTGTTTACTGTTTTAAAACTTCAGTAACGTTGTGAAGCTTCGATTAATTCCAATTTCCAATTACCTACTTTAGATAACATCCCTTTTGGATGACTGTGCACAAAGTGAAATAAGCCTAAATCCTCATTATGATTTTTGATTAATTTATGCAAATAATAGCGTCTGGTTTATATATTTCTGATACTGTTTTTTTCTTGAGGAAAAACCTTCCAACTTTAGGAAAACTAGTCTTCAATTAAAGGATCAAACGTTTTAATCTTACAAATATTTAATAATTGCATCGGAATTTCAATTTAATTAAGAAGACGCCCAAGAAACCTTTAGCCTTTTTCAAAATTAATCATCCTCGAGTTATAATAGGATAATTTTACCATTATATCCCCAAGGTAAAATAATCTTTGATCAATTTCTCGCAGAAATATAATTTCTTCCTAAATAATTAGTAGAAAATTATTAGATGACGATGAATTTTTGGAATCTCTAATGGGCCATCTAGCCTTGAATAATAAATTCATATATTATATATCAAAATTTCAAAGGGTTGTAGACAGGATGACAGTATTGCAATGGCATTTTTATTATTTACTCTTTAATTGGATTGGACAATTTAGAGGATTCCAATTAATAAATTTTATTAGTTTGCAACATTAACTCTCAGGAAACAGAAACGGACTTTATGGCGCTGTTGTTAATAGCATCAAATGCTGTTATTGATAATAACAAGAAATGCTGTTAAATAAGCAGAAATGTTGCTAAATAACAACACTTCTTGTTATTAAACATCATTTCTTGTTATTTAACAGCATTTATTGTTATTCAACAGAATTTTTTGTCATTTAACAACATTTGTGGTCATTTAACAACATTTCTTGTCATTTAACAACATTTATTGTCATTTAACAACATTTATTGTCATTTAACAACATTTATTGTCATTTAACAACACTTATTGTCATTTAACAACACTTATTGTCATTTAACAACACTTATTGTCATTTAACAACACTTATTGTCATTTAACAACACTTATTGTCATTTAACAACACTAATTGTCATTTAACAACACTAATTGTCATTTAACAACACTAATTGTCATTTAACAACACTTATTGTCATTTAACAACACTAATTGTCATTTAACAACACTTATTGTCATTTAACAACACTAATTGTCATTTAACAACACTTATTGTCATTTAACAACACTTATTGTCATTTAACAACACTTATTGTCATTTAACAACATTCATTGTCATTTAACAACATTCAAAGCACAATTTATCTCATAGAATCACATATTTTGAGCTGAGAAAAAGGCTTAACGCCATAATTCTGTTAATTAACTATATATTGCTATTATAATAGATCTTTAACCTTACAATAAACCTTCATAAGTAACTGTTAGTGTGTTATAAAGCGGGCCACCCTTGGCCCAATATATATCTAATACCTTTTCTCAAAGTTACATTGTTCAACTTCAAGAGAAAAAAATAAATAATATAAACGGTAGCCGAGCCGGCAAAGTCGGAAGCTATATGTATATTTCACATACCCGCATATTTTTGCTAGTTTCCTGTGTTATTACGATTACAAAAACACACCCCGTTGTAAGCAAATTACCTCTTTTACTCCCCGCTAGAAGGTTAAATGAGTAATAACGTTGTTTTTACTAACGTTTTTTCTACCCAACTATCGTAAGAGTTGCCCTAGATTTTATATCATTTCCCTCTCTCTCAATTTTTTTCTTTGATAATTCTCAAGGTATTTTGCTAAAAATCTTCTCTGCAAATTCTTGAGTCATTCTTAACTTGTTACAAATGTTTCTAGTTAGTTTTGGAATTCTTAACTGGAGGCTGTGCATACAGCATTGGGCTAGAAAACGGCAAGCTAACCCTGTAAATTTTACCTAATCTAATCAAACCCAATATAACCCTTAACCCTAAACTAACCCTAGCAAAACCCAAGCCAAACCTAATTTAAACGCTAACCAAAAACTGGAGGCTGTACATACAGCATTGGACTAGAAAACGGCAAGCTGACCCTATAAATTGAACCTAATCCAATCAAACCCAATATAAGTCTTAACCCTAAACCAACCCTAACAAAAGCCAAGCCAAACCTAATTTAATCTCTAACTAAAAGTAAACGCAACCTAAACTGTAACACACTATCCTTAACATGAGAGGTCAAGTTGATAATCGAGGACTAATCAGTTCCAAAATGTATCCCTCTCTTATTGGGCGGAATTTAACTTGAATTAAAGGAAATTAGGCCTAAGGTTTAAGCAAAAGTTCATAGTTAAAAAACAAAAAGTATACTATTTCTTTGAAGCTTGATCTTGCCTTGTAATTGAGAAAACACCCCCTTTATATTTAGAATTTTGTCGACCCCCTCTGCGGCTGATTACCTTGAACTTGAATAGGCTCAAATTAGGAGCAGATGCTAGCTCTAGTACCAATAATTAACGTTAGGATCGCACCCATAGAGTACTATTTTCGTTAAAACTTTGACCCCCTGCTTGGTTGCTTCGTGCAGAGATTGAGGAGGAGGGTCCTTTCCCTCTCATTTTACCTGGCGTCTACACGTAGTACACTTTTTTGTTTGTATCTATAAACTTTTGCTTTAAGTCAGCTCTAAACCTAATTTAGTCCTTTTGGTCAGTTCTGCTAATTACCAAGTTATACTAGGTCAAATTTTTTCAAATAAATTTTTACAATTAACTTACCAATTGAACCCCATGAAGGGTGTGCTAAATTATTATACCATCCATCGAACCTTTGTATTTCGTTCAATGTGAACATGCGACTAGGTCGTTTACTGTTTCTACCTGCAAAAGAAAAGAAAAATTGAAGAAAAAAATTGTTAGTAAAATTACATAGTCGAATAAGTCATGGTAAATTAATATAAACACTATAAAGTCTATAGTTAAGCATTTTAAAATGCGTTTTATTCTATACAACGCCTTGGTTACGCTCTCTTACATACGTCTATAAAAATAGAATCACAAGTTTTTATTATACCACTAATAATAGCAATTCACATTTATCCTTGGGAATTTTGACACATGCAAATTAGATAGACTTTTTTCTTTAAAAAAAAAAACCGGCTCGACACCGTAAAAATTGATTGCCGCAACGTTATTTAATTAAACAATCTAATTTGGAGTTTAAATTCCCCCAAAAATAAACTCATTTTAATTTCTATAGACAGGTTTATTTGAAAATTTAAAAATGCATTTTTTTTGAAATAATGGTTGTTTCGAGAACAGCTTAGGGTGTAGAAAATATTTAGCGTTAATGTATTTTAGGAACATGAGTTTGACCTTTATAAAGAAGGGGTCAATGGTATTAAATTATAGATATGAGGATCGATTTAAAAGCGTAATAATATAGATTTACCCCTTTTTTTTGAATTTTTATTTTTTAATATTTTTCCTTGCCGATAGTAAAACGGGATTTTTTATTTTTTTTTATTTTTATTATTATATACCTAAAGAGATAGTGAATGAAATTAGTGAATATATTTTACATTAATTATGATAATAAGGTACTAGTACGTTTAGGAATGTGGCCCCAGAATGACCTTTCGGAAATTGTATTAATAAAATTTTTCTTGAAATTCAAAGGTCGGGGGAAAATAGAGTCTGGTGTTTAATCACCTTGTTTTCTTAAGACGGTACATTGATAGGTATGTGGATAACAAAGACGCTAGATATGGCTTCGAACCAAAGGACTGGTAACGATGAGGCCCTAACTAACGTCTGTGGATCCACAAACCGGATGGTCCGTCTTAATTCAATATCGAGCGGCCGATACTTCTACCCACCCCCCATTTAAAAGGGTTTATTAGGAACGTGACCCCACAGTGACCTTTTGGAAACGGTAAAAATGTGAAATTTTTCGTACAGTAACAATTTCACTCCACCGTTAAAGTATTAAAATTTTAAACCAAGGCTTAACGAACATAAAAAGGGCCTAGGAACTTGACCCCACAATGACCCTTTGGAAACTATAAAAATGTGGAATTTTTCTTATCGGTAACAATTTCACTCCACCTTTAAAATATTAAAAATTTAAACCAAGGCTTAACGAAGGGTCTCTTAGGAATGTGACCCTATCATAACCTTTCGAAAACGAACGGTAAAATGTGGAATTTCTCTTAATACAGTAACAATTTCACCCCACCTTTAAAATATTAAAAAAAATTTAAACCAAGGCTTAAAGAAAATGCTAGGGCCCTTTGCATAAGCCACGGTTTTATTAGAATTTAAGCTGCTTAAAATAAAGACGTATTGAGATCGAGTGACACCCTTTAATACTCAATTAGAGAGACGAAAAAATAGAGACCCTTCTCGGTGCTGGTTAATTATACATTGCGTGCGTTATAAATTTGTAGTTAATTCCTGTAGAGCACAAACCCCGGTAGCTGCGTGCTACCTGATGCTAAAATATTCCTCATACATATTATAAGAAACAAAAAAAGAAAATAACTAAAAATGAGGAATTCACGCTAGCATCAGTCCTAGATACAGAGACTCCTTTATAGAAATATTTTTAATAAGCTAATATTTAACGTATCCGTGTCACTGACTGACTATACTGTATATATTCGTAACGAGCCTGTTAATACGATGGAAAGTTTATTAGTATTAAATATATTTCTGACTTTTCACCCTTTCTTTACTATAGCGTTTATTAAAACTTCATTCGCGTATAAAGTACTATATTATTTTTTCATATTACTAAATATTGGTTGTCCATTTTGTTTGACTGAATAAGGTGAAAGGTAGGAATGGGTATATTACGTTTGTGGGGTCGGATAGTTACCGAAATGCGGTTCTTTTTATATCTGATAAAGGGTTTGAAATACTGAAAAGTTATAAATTTTTATGGTTTTACCGCAAAATACTCTAAAATATCTCAGCAGTTTTTCAAGCATTTTTTGGTTTGTTAAAAGTTATGCTAGGTCGTGGGATCTTCATCAGTTTAGTAAAACATTGTTGAGAATAAGTTTTATTTGTCTTTCAAACTTCCGATTTTATTATTTTTCGAATAGAATATTTTTAAAAACATTTGGAACAACAAAGTGGCTTTAGTATTGTTACCAACACAGACTTCTCCTACACCACGTGAGATCAAAAATATATTTCGATTTCATGCAAATTTTAGGAGGATATATTAGCAAAATAACGAAAGCTAAAATAAAGCGTTAAAATTAGTCGTTCCTTCGCTAGAGGTATGTCGGTAATTTACCTTAATTTTACCCTGTTAATTGACCCAGTAGAGCAACAACGTTTGTGTCATTTGATTTTAAAATTTTTGGATATCAGAACCGTTGGTAATGAAACCATATACTATACATAAACTAGGCTTAATATAAATTAATTTTTATTACTCTAATTTGTTTTCCCCAAAATTTTAATGCCTAATTCATCTTATAATTTATAAATTAATTAATGTCTAATGTCTAACCTATGCGCATTATTAGTAAACCTCGGTCGATTTAATAGCAACATCTCTACCAAAGTTTTAAGAAATTATTCGAAGTGAAAAATGCACGACCTCTCGATTGATTCTAATGTCATCTTTAATCCCTTCTATTGGTATCTATTCAACTTAGTTCCTTGAACGGGGTTCAACTCTCATACTAGTGGTCTTAGCTTTTTAACCCCCACGAATTCGAAATACCTATCTTCCCATCCCTCTTCGGCTTCAAATGAATGTACAGAAACTTCTTCCTCGTTTCCTCGTGTTGAAAAATTCATCTCCGTAATTACGTAAGTTCATAAGATATGTTCCATAAGTTTGTCACTGGTTACAAACTAGAGCTTGTCATGAAGTGAGGGAGGTAGGTCATAGATTCGAGGTAAAGCGACGCCTGGTGAGGCGCTGTCAAAGGCTTAGTACAGGCTAAATAGGAAGATGGACTAGCTGCAAAATTAACCACCGAATGTAACCATGCAATTCTCGCTTGTCGTTCTCGAACTAGTTATCTCGAGCTGTAAGTCTCTAACATTACGAAGTAGAGGTAGTGTCATACTTATGGAACATATCTTATGGTAATTATGATACAAAAGCTGGAAATTGTAAATTGTATTTTTCGAAATATTTCCCCCTTTATAAAAGTTCACTTCCCCCGTCTTTTTTACGACGACCTTTTGTCAATTTAACTAAATACTAAACACTTGAAATCGTACAGTAACCGGTATCCAACGTATAGTGTTTATTGTAGTTATATAACGGTTGTTTAATTGCGGGAGAAGATGTATACTTTCGCTTCTGACCCGTTATGTAACAGAAACTCTCGCTTCATTAAAATGGAGATTCCTTTCAGTATTTGGGGTCTAGTTATATAAGAATCTAAACTTTGATTTACGTGAATAAATTAAAAATTATAAAACGCGAAACTAGATATTCGAAAGTGCACAAATAATTTCTGGATTGTAAAGATGCAGATTTATTGTTTGAAATTAATATCGAAAAACCATTGGCCCAAATTTTTATTTTGTTATTATTATTAAGTTGGTTCATAGTATGAAACAACAAATTAGTGAGCTGATTTAGTTGAATTTCACCCTTTTCTCTCTGGTTTTGTACACACATTTCTATAGAAAATAATGCTTGGAAATTGATTAGTTTACATAGTTTCGACTGAAATATAATTGTATTCTATATGCCCTCTCTTCAAAATGGTTAATAGTACACAATCTGCGCTATGAGTTCATGGGGATGTCAACAACAATATTTTGCAGGCTTTAACAAATTTTCGGGTCAGAGATCCGCGTCCTAATCTGCAAATCTGGAGGTCACATATCATCTTACATACATAGTATTTGGGCCTATACCAATCAGTGGTCGACAATGATATGGCTTTTAAAAAGAAAATTAGGCAAACTTTATTATGTCAGAACTGTGGCAATTGAAATGGAAACGGAAGGATTGAGGGTGTTATAGATAAAACTGATACTTCTGTAGAGGGTGTTTCTGAAACGTCTGGCATAAATTAAAGGAGATGTTCTTTGGGCGATTTTGAGTCGAAAATGTAACTTCTCTCCATTTTGCCACAAGGGACACTGTTTTCGAGTTAAAATTTTAGTGTTTTAGGGTTTTTAATTAGAAATCATTGTCTTTCAGTTTCTTAAATAAATTTAAGGGGTTATCCGTAAAATACTTCTTACAATCTTAACTTGAAAGCAGTGGGCCTTAGGGCAAAAATGTCGTAGAACATTTTCAACTCAAACTCACCCAAAGATCATCCCCAATATTTAATGGCAGACTTACCAGAAACACCCTGTATAACAATAATAATATCCTAGCGTTTCTATGTGGCACTGAAGCAGTTGACGGACTATGCACTATGGTATAAAATCACCGGAGCGGTGAAAACGTAATTAGAAATATAGGTTCGTAATGAATCAGACTTTCTGACAATTGAAATGCCCTCCTCTGAACATACAATGAATGAGCGGTCTTAATTTAAGATAGGGTTTATTGGGATTTATGTCGTTGCTGTTGGCTGTTGTTTAAGCGGATTTGTATTTGAAATTAAGTTATAAATTATATTACCAGCTGTGGTCCAAATTATTCGGCCGGAACGACCGGTACGGCCTTGAAATGTCACGCTTGTTTTTAATTTTTTTTCGAAAGAATATGAACCACAATGCAATCTTACCACTATATGATTTTGATATTTAGTTGCATTTTGAAAAGCATAAGGAATGAATGCTTATACTAAGTTCAATCTGCTACCATAATAGTGTCTTCTCTTTAAAACTGTTGATCCGCAATTTTCAACAAAAATTGCATTGATTATGCCGTAAACCATAAGCTTATAAGATATGTTCCATAAGTATGACACTAACTATACTTCGTAATGCTAGAAACTTACTGAGAGCTAGTTCGAGAATGAGAGGGGAGAATTGCAGTCCATCTTCCTATTTAGTCTGTACAAAGCCTTTGACAGCGCCACAACAGGCGTCACTTTACGAGAATCAATGACCTACTTCAATCACTTCATGACAAGCTCCAGTTTGTAACCAGTAACAAACTTATGGAACATATCTTATTAACTTATGCTTAAAGGCCGACTTCCATCTAAAAGAGTTCTGAAAACCGAGCATGAAGACCAACAATGCAGCGACCGTGCCGATTTTCGACTCCCCGCTGTGGTGAAAGTTAGAAGGGGTCTAGCTAATTGAAAGCCGTGCAATGTGGTTCTAGCGAACTTTGCTAGAACTCTTTTCGATGGAAGTCGGCCTTTAAACTTTAATGAGAATTTATACGTAAAAACACACCGTTCGTCTGTTCGATTTCAAACTTACGTTTTTTATTAAGTATTATAGTATAAATTACACATCTATAATTAAGTCTTATCTGCATAACCAAAATCTATTGAAAGATTCGTTCTTTAACAATATTTAAAGCTAAAAAGTATACGGTAATTAACGCGTCACAAATAATTGGGTACTGAGTGACACGTAAGAGGTTTGTCATACACCCATACGAAAACCAAAACATAACAAACAAAATAAATAAATAAACAAACAAAACTTCTGACGCTTGCATTTTGGCCGCTCACTTTGGATTTGGATGAAGGCGTTTCCGAATAAAAAGCATCAGCAGTTGCCTTCGTCGGTGAAAAGGGTTTTGAAAATATTTTCTTAAGTAAGAGACCCTTAAAGATATATTAACGTATTTTAGGCGCAGACAGCCGGTTTAAGTTTTAAAAACTTCAAAATCAATATGGCCCAAAGCGAAAGCGCATGCACTTTTGAAAAGTCTCTTCTCCATCCGATACGCCTGAGTAAATACGGCCGATGCTCTTCCTATATTCGATCGCTAAACTTATACGTATCGTTTTTAAAAATAAATATCTGACAAAGTGATGAAATAAATTAAATTTCACCTCTACGGTTTGCAAAAGAAGTACGCAGCTGCACGTGTTTTGTAAAGGGGAATGTTGCCTTTTGGTACCGTCTCATTTTGGACCCCCATTAAAGCTATTAGCTCCATTAAACATCATATCATAGCTTATGAGTATGGGTTCGCCATAGTCTGAAGGATAGCTTTTTGATTCTTAACTCTTTATTGCTTCAAGAATAACACAGAGCTAAACGGAAACATTACGGCCTCGTATCTCCCAAGTTAATTTCTATGCGGGTTTTGTGGGCCGGGCTTGGGGACTCATAATTCTGACGTCTTAGATTTTGTCTACTTTGAATCTCTAACAGATCATTTTCATTACCTTTCTGCTTGAACTAAAGTGAAGGATTTGTAGAAACCTTCACCCCTGACATCATGCATAGTGCATTTGAATCTAGAAACCACGTGTCATTGATGTAGCTTGCGACCCGCGTCATAACTCCCGTGACCTATGAGCATCGAACTCGAATGTTGTGTGTTTGTCTGTTTGAACGAGTAGTCGACGTTGATCCAATATATGTGAATAGCCAATGAAACGCAAAGTAGGTGGAGCAAGCAGTTTAAGAAATTTTGGTTCAATATATGTTAATAGCCAATGGAACACAAGGAAGGTGGAGCGGGCAGTTTAACAAAATTTTAAGCCCCTCCTCTTACCTTCAATCAGATATGGGATCTATGGCCTCTTAAAGATTCCAAGTGGAAGAAAGAATTCTATGTATTTCTGGTTGTATACTTAGAGGTTTTCTTTTTTAAGATGAGAGACCAAATAGAACTACAAATTAACATTCTTCTTTGCATGTAAAAGAGTATATTGTGAGTGAAGCTCAAAGTACGTGTGATACAATCTTGTTTAAAAATCACTCGAAAGTCGCGGCTGTGATGACCCACTCTTAAGATTTCGCTACTCATTCAACCCATCTGTAAACAATCGCTTATATAATATTTTTAAAAGTTTCTTTTTGAATGAACTCTTGTGTAAAGTTCAATTTGTACATAATACCAAGAAAGAGAGGCTGCTTCTTTCCTATTTCAACCTAACCCTAGCCGCCGTAGAATGATGACTATCTTTTTGAAGTTTCCCCAACCGTGCATCTATAGATAGACGTGAAACCAAAACAATGAAGTAAGTATAGTACACGTAACGAATTTTAAACAAACAATATATGGAATTTTATAGTGTGGTTTGTTCTTTGTTTACTAGTTACGTTGTCACGAATATGTGATGTCCGTAATTGGCGCTTCGTAACGCGGTTTCATATGCTATGTAATTTTCACCATGTGTGAACATAAGTTTATAAGATATGCTCCATAAGTATGACCCCTCCTTTACTTCGTAATGCTAAATACTTACAGCAACGAGCTAGTTCGAGAACGACATGCGAGAATTGACTACACTCGGTTAATTTTGCAGTCCATCTTCCTATTTAGTCTGTACTAAGCCTTAGACAGCGTCTCACCTCGAATCGTAAACGTTTTAACTATGTCACTTCATGATAAGCTCTCATTAACCAGTGAGAAACTTATGGAACATATCGTATGAACTTGTGATAGCATTAACGAAGCACGGGTATTTCGCTAGTAACTTTATAACATCGTCGCATTTGTTCATCATGCATTTCTCATACGCATAATTACCATCATTCACAAACAAAATACAGACGTAGAGACTCCCCACCAATAATCTTAACCTAATGAAATTCATTTGGAATCCGAATTAACGGTCGCGTCAATCATTGAAATATTAGATTTCGTAACTTACTATGTACATACACGGTTTCCTAGTTCGTAAAAGCATAAGTTCATAAGATATAGTTTGTCACTGGTTACAATAAACTGGAGCTTGTCATGAAGTGACTTAGGTCATAGATTCGAGGTAAAGCGACGTCTGGTGAGGCGCTGTCAAAGGCTTAGTACAGACTAAATAGGAAGATGGAAGTCCTGCAAAATTAACCGAGTGTAGGACTTCAATTCTCGCTTGTCGTTCTCGAACTAGCTCGAGCTGTAAGTCTCAATCTTTACAAAATTCAGGTAGTTTCATACTTATGGAACATACTTTATAAACTTATGGTATAAGTCATATTTCACTTCATCAGTAAATAAAAAATTAGAAACTCTGAATCTAAACGTAAATTTTTTCGCAGAGTCAAGAATAAAATCTAAAAAACCGCCTACTTTTTTGTGCCCTTTACGAAAATTTTAAATTTTTTGCAAATGGTTTTTAAAAAAATCCAATTAATTTTTGTATAACAATTTTTTATGAAATGTTAAAAAAAGGGTTATATAGTTTCGAAGCCGCATTTATTATAGCGAAAGCGTAGGCCGGTCGTGGCTCTCTGGCTTCTTGCTGGCTGGCCATTTTGGCATAACGACCTTTATAATTAACCAACTGTGAAATTTTGCTTTCTATTACAATGGACTTGATTTAACTTCCAGAAGAGAGATACTTGTGCTAACAGAAATTGCGAGTTATAAATCTTTGAAATGTTGAGAGTAAAAAAAGAGTAAATTATCGAAGGTTTTTTATTTTTACTTTTACCACTATACCACCCCTCGAGTCTAAGGGTAAATTAGATTCAATTATATTTTTTGGTTTGCCCATACGGCACCGTAACCACATGCATTGAAATTTTGTAGCTATTAGAATATTGCATTGTAGACTATTTCAATGCATTGACCGCTGTTTTCTGATATTTATGTAGCAGAAAAATGTAATGATTTTCAATTTTGGTGGTAATTATTAATTTTATGCGTATTAGACGAAATATAAATTGAGTATTGAGATGAGAGGTTAAAGGTTAATCATTTTCATTGTATATAGAAGAATTACACATGGAATATCACACTTGTTCTTTAAAATATAGTTTTGTTTTAAAAACTTAAAACAACGTATTTCCTAGGTATGTCATTAAGAATACATAGCTTTCTACCATTTGGAATATTTAAAATGCCATTTTCTGCGCCTTTCTGCTTGAATTAAAGGGGAGGAGTTGTTGAAACCTTTACCCCTGACGTCATTCATAATGTAATCGAGCTTAGAAGCCACGTGACATTGAGAATATAGAGACCTACGCGCTCCAAACCCTATTGTAAACAATAGCGCTCTGCGTGTTCTGCACAGTGAACAAGTTGATCTAGGGTCGACCGTTGTACTAGATATGTGAATAACCAATGAAACACGAGGGAGGAGGAGCTAACGGTTTGAAGTCCTTCCCTTTTCCTTCAATCAGATATTATTATGGAGTTTATTGCCGCTTAAAGATTCCAAGCATAAGAAATCTATGTACGTTGTGTAGTGATACTAAACCATCGATATTTAAAAATTCTACGATTACTATGGCAAAAAAATTCTTATTTTAAGCTTTTAAAATTCAAATTTTCGCAAACATTTTATGGATAAAAATCACAAAATGAACAAATATAAATCTTTCAAATTTGTTCTAATTTTTGTTTTGTTTTTATTATTCACCGTATAAAAATTCCAAATATGGATAAAAAATTCTTATGATTAAAAGCTTTTAAAATTCAAATTTTCGCAGACATTTCTTGGATAAAAATCATAGAAATGCCACGCAAGTATATATATGCTACGTAGGATGTATTATTTAATCTTGATAACGTATTAACCAGCCAGCAGCTTATTACGAAAAATATATCCCATGCAGCCAGGTCATTTTATGTACGTAATTTACTTTAATCTTTAAACAATCTAAGGCTATATAAAAGGCCAAAAACTTTTAACTTTTCACGCGAATTTTGGGAAAGAAATTAACTAAACCAGGGCCAAAAAAAACAGTTTGTATCTACGATAAAATTTGCAATTTTTCAACTCAAATGAAAGTAAAGAATACCTTATATAATAATTTTTTTCTTTTTTTTTTAGTAGGGGGGCCTTTTTTTTGTTTTTTTGGCATCCTTATAGAATTTGAATCTTATCAGCTGATATAAAACGTGATTTGCCGTGGTGGTTGGTAAAACGAGAGAATAGTTGCCACACCTTTACGGGAATCGTAATTGCATCGCGCCAACTAAATCTCTAGGTTCAAATATTTTACAATGTAATCAAATGCGCTGGTTGGTTGCTTGGTTTGTTCAAACCATTTTTGTACCTAACCCTAACCTATTATCAAAAATACGTGGTATGTGGTGAATTTTTCAACTATAATACACTATTATCACATTTTTTTTCTTTGGTGTGAAGTATATATTATTTATGTTTAAAAAATATATATGTGTGTATAGTTATTATTGGGCCACACATGAAGAGATTGTTTTTGGATTCTTTAAAGGGTTACCGAAAGAAATATGTATTTGTATTGCGTTCAACAAATTTCCAGGAACTTGGTGTATATTACATTTCTTCTTTGGAGTTTTCTACATTTGCTAAGTGCATCATTTATTTGATTTTTTTAAGATTAGTGTCATCATAAGGACATTATTATGATGTCCTTATGGTGTCATGTTTTAAGTAGTTTTTCGAGTTTTTAGTGTAAAAAAATTCTTTAAACCATGGCCATTTTGTAAAATGGCGGAGGGATAAGTTGCTACATCGTTCTGACATAATGAGTTTCAAAATTACATTTCCCATATACTTTTGCTTGCAATTTGAAATTCAAGAACTAATCCTCCGGGTATGGACTGCTTTTAATTGCAATATATAGTGGTTTATGGACACTTTAAGTCATCGTCTTTCTTAATATATTAGACAAACACTAAATATGAAAACATTTGACTTCTTGTTTAGTTTATTGCATTAGGAAGTCGCCTTTTATAATTTTTGTTACTAGTCAAGTAGCTTCTTTTGTTGATGTGTTCATTGGGAATTTCGAATTTTGATTGCTTGAAAGCGACTCAAATTTTTAATCCTTTCAAATACGTTTCATACTGAATTTCATAGCCCCTTTAATATTTTATCAAAATATAAAAACACGATTGATAACAAGCTGATATTAGTAATTCGAAAGGTATTATTACCAGCTAGTTCAAAATTTTGATATGTAAGTTCTTTATCTCGGGTGTCGAACCTAAGTTTCAACACCTGATTTTATAGATAGTTTATTTGTTTCAAGCAAATACTTAGAAATGGGAGGAGGTAATCTTATGGTTAATATCAGAGGTCAATAAGAATACCCCTTACTCGAAGTTAAGTTGCCAACTCATGCTTTTATTTAGTGAAACTTGAAGTTGGCAACGTTAGAAAAAAAACAATAATAGAGTTTATTTATGGCAAAAATAGTTCATAAGATGAAATCGTATCTTTGGTCCTTAAGTTTGGTAACTTTCTGGTGGACTGGTACATCATTGCGTCGTCTGCTCTATCAACTTCGTGTTTTAAAGATGAACTGAAGGGATTTTTCCCACGAATCTGTTTAATGAAACTCAGCCCGCAAAGAAATAAAGAAATTTCGCTCTTATTCCGTATTATTTGTTATTTAGTGTGAGGGCCACTGAAACGTACGTGTGAACCTATTCTACCCCGTTAAAACCATATTCTTTTTTTTGTTATAAAGTTACCAAAAATACTCTTCAAATACGATTCCTTTTATGTTAAAGAGAATGAATATATCTTAGTACAGTTCCTTTTGTATTGAAAATTACCTATTTGAGGTATAAATTATAGCTTTATGCAAAACAGTATTTCGTATCTCCGATTTCTATCTTTTTCTTAAATTACCAAAACAAGCGATCTACTTTGAAATACGTTTTGACGTTTTGATTTGAATGTATATTGTAATCTTTTTTTATTTATGGCTATCAAGGGAATGTGGAACGCAATTTAGCTGGTATTTGATGTATTCATTTTGCTAAAATGAAATGATTAGCCAATAAATTGTTATAAAGCCCCAATGACCAATCGTAAACGGTTTCTATTTTCCATCGACCAATCGTAAGTGGTTTCAATTTCTCAATGACCAATCGTAAGTGGTTTCAATTTCCCAATGAATAATATTAAGTTGTTTCAATTTCAAAATGACCAATCGTAAGTGGTTTCAATTTCCCATTGACCAATCGTAAGTGGTTTCAATTTCCCATTGACCAATCGTAAGTGGTTTCAATTTCCCATTGACCAATCGTAAGTGGTTTCAATTTCCCATTGACCAATCGTAAGTGGTTTCAATTTCCCATTGACCAATCGTAAGTGGTTTCAATTTCCCATTGACCAATCTTAAGTGGTTCCAACTTCCCAATGACCAATCGTAAGTGGTTTCAATTTTGAAAAGCTCTATTAATTAAGAGAATCGTCCCTACAAATCTTTTGCTTTTTCCTTATTTTCATCGCAATTTTTTTATAATTTATTCATATATTTTATTTTTTTTAATTAAAATTTAAACATTTTATCACGAAATTAATGCATTTCAAATCAAACCCCACTGATAACGAATATACTACTGAACCTGCACTTTAAACAGTGATGTTAGTTCATGGTTGTTTATTATTTCTTAAGTTAATATAGGTTTAGTATTTTTAATTATTAATTAATTAAATAAATAAATGAAATTAATTTAGTCAAGAGCGTCTCTCTATTAGTTATTAGTTCAAATGATTTATTATATTTCATCCTTCCTTTAAGTAAGTCAAATTAAAAAGAGTTTTTACAACCTTCCCGTATTGATATTGGTAATTTAAATTGTACATTGGAATGAAAGTATACGCTTCATTGGAATCTAGGTCATTATTGTCATTATTCTAGTTGCTTCTTCCCAATATCCCATAAAGAATGTACCTATACACCCTATAAAGAACGCTATTATTTTATTATACCCAATTCTCCCCGGAAATAAGTGCATATATATATTAAATATATCGGATATAATAAGTCTTTGTTTTGCCATTTCTTTAAATTTATAGCAAATAGCTATTGTGGAATTGAATTATTTCGTTTTTCATTATATTCAAATTAGGCTTAATACCTACACGGGGATAGATTTAATTTAAGAAGTTAAATTTAAATCTATCCCTGACGTACACAAGAAACGACAAGGTGGTTGTTCTTTTGGTCTATTTTGAGTCGAAAATGCTCTATGACATTTTGCCCTAAGGTAAGATTGTCAGAGTATTTTACGGATGACCCCTTAACTTTAATTAAGAAACTGAAAGACAATGATTACTAATTTAATTAAGGGGTCATCCCTAAAACACTGAAATCTTAACTCGAAAACAGTGGCCCGGAAGGCAAAATGTTATAGAACATTTTCGACTCAAAATGGATTTCCCAAAGAACATCTCCCCTTAATATACGGCAGACTTATCAAAAGTGGGTACATTTTAGTATCACTTTACAACACCCAAGAGTTGGAAAAGAAATCGACTTGGGTGTTTGCTAGTTTGTGACTTTTGATTCATGCTACAATTCATTATAAAAGAAATGAAGAGGATTACTTATAAAGGCAAGGTAACTGAGACAAGGTGGTAATAAAGTGAAATTGATGCCTTTTTTTCGGACTGGTTATGGGTGTGTTTTTTTTTACTTTTTGTTTTATCGAAATTCCTTTGCTATTGTTTGGCGAGCGACGCAATCTGACGTCTGCTCGTTACAAAGCACGACTTCTCGTGATTAATAACCTTAACTCTGCCTCCTCAAGATTCGATTGTGTCCCTCCACTTAAAACAAAAACTCGAATGAAAAACTTATCCTTTTCTTCGCCGGTATGGGCTTGTCTTCCATCAAAGACATGTCTTTTTGAATTATGATTTAGAGGGACCCATATTAAGGGAGCCTTATCGGTTGAAACAATGTGGTATCTTTCGCTTTAGAATGGCCCAAAGCGCAGCGAAACGTTTGGGTTGATTTTAAACCTATTTTAGAACTTTAAACCAGGTATAGATTTAATTTTAGAAGTAGGAATGGAGAACAGAGTAGTCTGGGCTCGCGTGAAAGTCCCGGACCCCCTTCCACGGGACGGAGGGGTATGAAAGAAGAGGCGGGTTATAGCGACAGAGGTAAAAAGGAATTACGTATTTATCGCCGTCCCCGTCAGCAACGTCATCAAAACGTAGTTCACGTGAGCCAATAAGATAATTTAAACATTTCGTTACGTGTTGGAGGGATTGGCTCTATACTGTGCTATGAGTCGGACTGAAGTAAATACTAACCATTCTCCATTCCTACTTCTAAAATTAAATCTATCCCTGGTGTGATTAAATGTAATTAGAACACTAGCAATATCGCGTATTCTTCACTACGCGTTAGGGTTCCCGCCAGGGATGTACCTTTATTGGGCCCCTAGTACCACCTGACATTTAGAAAATTTGCTATCTTAATAACGAGTACATTATTGTTCTATATGAAAGCCTCTACAGTATAATTCTTGTACGATGAGAGGTAGATAATTTTCTCAATTTCAACGCGGCTTTTATTAAACGAATGAAATATATTATTGGACATGGCGGTTCACTCGTGCACTAATCTCTCTCGCACCACGAATCCACGATCCTCCGTTATTATATGGGAGAGAGAGAGAGAGAGATTGTTTCATCCCGATAAACTCTTTTTGCCACTATTTCTCGTGATTCAGACATTTTTAATGTCTAAACCCCTATAGACGCATTCATTGTGCACCTAGATTTAGATTTGTACCGAAAAAGTACACTAATCCGAAGTTTCCAAATGAGTTTAATATTAAGGGTCATTCGAAATTTTTAACGTATTTTATTCGAAAGAACCTGTACGGTTAGACCCAATCTTTGAAATAGCACAGTCTTCAGGTACACAAACCAGTTTATGAATTGTTTGGAGCAGTTTATCTTAATTGTTTGGAGCAGATTATTTTAATTGTTTCGAGCAGTTTATTTTAATTGTTCGGAGCAGTTTATTTTAATTGTATGAAGCAGTTTATCTTAATCTTTTGAAGCATTTTATTTTAATTGTATGAAGCAGTTTATCTTAATCTTTTGAAGCAGTTTATCTTAGTTGTTTGAAGCAGTTTATCTTAATCTTTTGAAGCAGTTTATCTTAGTTGTTTGAAGCAGTTTATCTTAATCTTTTGAAGCAGTTTATCTTAGTTGTTTGGAGCAGTTTATCTTAATCGTTTGGAGCAGTTTATTTTAATTGCTTGGAGCAGATTATTTTAATTGTTTGGAGCAGATTATTTTAATTGTATGGATCAGTTTATTTTAATTGTATGGATCAGTTTATTTTAATTGTTTGGAGCAGATTATTTTAATTGTATGGATCAGTTTATTTTAATTGCTTGGAGCAGATTATTTTAATTGTTTGGAGCAGTTTATCATAATTGATTGGAGCAGTTTATCTTAATTGATTGGAGCAGTTTGTCTTAATTGATTGGAGCAGTTTATCTTAATTGTTTGGAGCAGTTTATCTTAATCGTTTGGAGCAGTTTATCTTAATCGTTTGGAGCAGTTTATCTTAATCGTTTGGAGCAGTTTATCTTAATCGTTTGGAGCAGTTTATCTTAATCGTTTGGAGCAGTTTATCTTAATCGTTTGGAGCAGTTTATCTTAATCGTTTGGAGCAGTTTATCTTAATCGTTTGGAGCAGTTTATCTTAATCGTTTGGAGCAGTTTATCTTAATCGTTTGGAGCAGTTTATCTTAATCGTTTGGAGCAGTTTATCTTAATCGTTTGGAGCAGTTTATCAAATCGTTTGGAGCAGTTTATCTTAATCGTTTGGAGCAGTTTATCTTAATCGTTTGGAGCAGTTTATCTTAATCGTTTGGAGCAGTTTATCTTAATCGTTTGGAGCAGTTTATTTTAATCGTTTGGAGCAGTTTATTTTAATCGTTTGGAGCAGTTTATTTTAATCGTTTGGAGCAGTTTATCTTAATCGTTTGGAGCAGTTTATCTTAATCGTTTGGAGCAGTTTATCTTAATCGTTTGGAGCAGTTTATCTTAATCGTTTGGAGCAGTTTATTTTAATCGTTTGGAGCAGTTTATTTTAATCGCTTGGAGCAGTTTATTTTAATCGCTTGGAGCAGTTTATTTTAATTGCTTGGATCAATTAAATATTCATTTTTTTAAGT
Organism: Phalangium opilio; assembly: GCA_019434445.1. Lineage (NCBI taxonomy): Eukaryota > Metazoa > Arthropoda > Arachnida > Opiliones > Phalangiidae > Phalangium > Phalangium opilio. The sequence continues at coordinate 2,555,980 of JAEQBA010003137.1, forward strand.
ATTGTAGACAGACAATTTGATATATTCATTATTTAAAAGTTTGTTTTTCAAAAAAAATAATATAGAAATGACAAATCCATCTTCCTCTTTCCTTCAATCAACATTATGACTTCATACTCCCTTTAAAAAAGGGGTAAATCTTAAAATACCGCGTGCAAAGGTTTAGGCGCTATTATTCAAAGTACTTACATAAATATGTAATTATTTATAAGTATATATTTGTACAAGTCGGTGAGTGGGGCACCTCAATACAAACATACATACGTACAATAACTAAACCAGCCAGCATATTATCTGTAAACTAAGGGTTGTCAAATTTTTGGGACCCTAATATTTCATACAGTCGTTTATTTTCCATAGTATACTGTATACAAAACAGTTTACACAAAAATCTCTGACAAAATGAATATAAACGATCAGAAAAAAAAACTTAACTCTTTACACGGCCGACTGCTTCCAAATTTCACGCGCTGCGTGGCTCAATTATGTGTTGGTTGTTTTCTCCGAAAAAATTGGGAATAATATTTCCGAAAAATTTCGTCAAAAAATGTAATTTTTTTATTTTTTGCGTAATAGTTTTTAAACGAAGGGGCAGTTTCTAACGCCTATATTTTAACTGGGCAGCTGAAAGTTTTGTTTTACTGTCATTAGTAGAGATATTGGTTAACGTCATCTTTAAACAGATCATGCAATTAATGTTGGATATTTCAACTCTTATTTTAAGTTTTATGTTTTAAGCTGTTGACATTTATTTAAGTTTCGTGTTGAAGCGGTTGACAATTATCTATGGTCGTGTTGAAGCGGTTGACAATTATCTATGTTCGTATTGAAGTGGTTGTTCGTGTTGAAGCGTTTGACAATTATTTATGTTCGTGTTGAACTGGTTGACATTTATGTTCGAGTCGAAAGGGTTGACTCTTATTTTAAGTCCATGTTTGAAGCAGTTGAATATTTGAAGCGTTGACCCTTATTTATTGTCAATTTTTTGAAGCGTTGACAATTATCTTATGTCAATATTTGAAGTGTTGACCCTTAAAACGGTTATATTTTGAATCCATATCGAAAAAGTTTCAAATATGGAAATGTTTCTATTTATTAAGCCTTTCGCATTCCCTTTAAACTATTTATCGCTTTATCAGTTTCACGGGAACTGAATTTAACTTAATTTCGGGTTAAATTCGATTTATAACAAAACAAATCGTTATCCTAACTATATACATTAATGAAATATATCGAGATTAATGGTTTTTGAAATGTTTATATTGAACCGTTAACGGACTTTTCCAATCGCTCTTACGAGAAGCAAATTCTTTGACAGTCAAAAGCAAAAAGCAAAAATTAAGGTTATTATTAAGCAACATTTACTCTAAATCATGGAGGAAAAACAGGAGTGGAAAAGAAGGTGCTCTTTCTCTACCCATGGCTCCCTAGATAAAATTATATATTTTATCTAGGGAGCCCTGCTCAACCCATCCGACCGTCCTTCCACCCACAAGTGGGAGCGTATCCCTGTAAACATTGGGGGTGGGGTGCTGCGAGGTTCGTTTATCACGTGACTACCTTTTACCAGGGCTGCGAACAATACATTTCCATCCCACCCTATCCTCCCGCTGAGTGCTGAGTGAAGTTGGCATCAAAAGCAAGCCTGGTTGAGTCGGTCCTATCTTTTCTTCTCCTCTCTATTTTACTCCATTTTATTTTGTTTCTCTAGAGACGGAAAAGATAAAATTTAAACCACACGAAGTTCGCGATTAAAATCAAAAGCTCCAACCATAAATTAAAAGCATTATTATTATTATCTGGAACTAAACGCCTTTATGTCTGTACCCCCGTTCTATAGCAAATCTATTGATCATAACGTCAATCAAATTGTCACGTTAAGAGATCAATACTTCTTGGCAAAGAAAGAAACGTAGGTACGTTAAAAAATCTATACCGCATCTAGCCCCAGATTACGAAACTTAAGAATTGAACACCTATACGATAAATTTAAACTTCCTGATTTTTTAGCAACTCTCTACTGGTCGTGAAGAATTTCTAGCGCTTGTTGCACTTAGGCCGAACGGTGAAACAATGAAACACCATTCCTGATAAGGGATACACCTTGCTATAATATTTTCTTTTTTAATCGAAAAAGCGTATAAAATAATGAATATATTAGTTGGAACCAAGTTTCTATCTGCAATATTAAAGAAGATACAAGCAATTAAGTTTCCGTAATAGCGCGTGATGGATACTGTTCAGCAGGCTTTCTCGCGAAGCACTGGGAAGTACCCCTATTGGTCGAATCCGTCAGGTGGTACTAGGCGTCCAATAGAGGTACTCCCCAGTGCTTCGCGGAGAAGCATAACGCGTAATGTCCATTACGGAAACTTAATTGCTCGTATCTTCTTTAATATTGCAGCTAGAAACATGGTTCCAATTGATATATTCATTATTCTATACGCTCTTTTGATCAAAAAAGAGAACATTATAGTCCGATGTATCCTTTAAATGAACTTGGGTGAGAATTTCTTCGTTCCCTTGTTTTCCCATGCTGCTTGAAAACGGAACTTTGAGAATCATGAACTTTAGTTTACAAATGAAACTTCTTTTTTTGGTATTTCATCTAAAGCTTTTATCTTTGTTTAATCTAGATCGGGGGGGGTGATTTTTGAATCAAGCAAAGCATGCATATCCGCAAAAAACATTTCAAATGGATTGGGTGAAGGTATATCTATTCTATACCCTTTTAGTTTGGCCGAATATTTTGGGTGTGGTTTAATTCTCAAACAATATCCCAGTAATATTCTTTTAAAGCGCGATGCATTTGGCTTATACAGTATTCGAGTTATTGAAATTCCTTAGGTTTTAACTTAAGTTATAGTCCTAGCTTTATAAGCTTATACTATCAGTTTTAAATCGCTATGTTTTTAAATTTATAAATCTTGATTATATTTCTTCCGCACATATTTTTATGATTGATAGAGTTCACGTATTATTTATTTCTTTCCGAGTTATTATTCGGTAGAAAAACTTCGTGATTTACACGAACCGATGAATGTTTTTTTCGTAATATTACATACCAGGAGTTTCCGAGTTAGTAGTAGAGGAGTGTTTACCATTAATCTAAACATGCTAAGAAGTAATTTTTGCCTGGCAACGATATCACAAAATCATTACAATTTTTTTTTTGTTGCATCTTTTGAAAAAAAAAAATTAAATATACAGCCCTTGTTTCTGATAAGTCTGGGTGTCTGGCTTAAATAAAGGGGGATGTTCTTTGAGCGATTTTGAGTCGAAAATGTTCTATGATATTTTTTGCCTTAAGGGACACTGTTTTCAAGTTAAGATTGGTCAAAGTATTTTACGGATGACCCCTTAAATTTAATCAAGAAACTGAAAGACAATGATTTCTAATTTAACTAAGGGGTCATCCCTAAAACACTCAAATCATTTTATCTAGGCCGGAGTATTCTTTTAATATGTATCGGTGTTTACCATCGTTTTGAATTAAGTTTTCTCGTGAAAATTGCTGACTACCTTTGTGTGAATTACTGAATTTTGGAATAGTTAAAAGAAATATGGGTTATGATTTTCAATTTCCACTAATATTTTTGAGTAGGAATAGTTTAACCATGAAATTTTGAAGTTCTAAGTATAAACGAAATTTATTTATATCGAAAAATTGCAATATCATTTTGGTTTTACTTGGAATTATACTTAACATTTCAAAGGACGTTTCTTGAAAAAATAATTAACTATACTTCATATTTTCCCCTCAAAAAAAAATTAACTTAAGTCTTACAAATTAAAAAATAAAATACGGTTATTTAATTTCAACAAGGCAGGCGTTATTACGTGTTTTCTCCTTAGAATTTTCGTTGCTAGTCTATGTAGCCTTCTGCCGTCCCGTTAATCCCCCTTCATCAATTAAAGACACGAATGCCCCCGAGACAGACATCAAAAACATTAAATTTAAGCCTTATTAAAATTCAATATAAAAATTTTATTTTTCTCTATGATACCTCTTGACTTCTACATTTAATACTATACAGGGTGTTTCTGATAAGTATGTCTTAAATTAAAGCTTGAGTTCTTAGGGTCAATCAATATTTGGTAGCCCATATCTCTGACACTAAATGTTGTGGACCCCAGCATGTTCTTTAACATTTCCCCTCAGTTTGACCAGAAGGGAATAATAGAAGAAGGGTGACACTCTGTATCCTCTTAATACTTTAGTTTTGTAACATGATTCTTCCCAGGCTCACTTCCCTTTTTGTTTGCTTTCCTGCCCATCAAACTTATTTCATATGGGCATCGCACCGTGCTGGGTGAATTCTATAACTGTTTGGTATTTACTAAATCCCCAGTCAGCAATCATCCCATCACAAACCTTGATTGTCTTGACGTGGAGGGACAAAAACGTACAAACGCATGCGCCTTGGCAAATAGTTAAGCAGCGCTAATAGAGTAATGATGAGGGAACTATTTTTCGCGTATGTGATTCGGTTTAGTAACCTTGCTATAATAAATGTAAAAGGGATGTTGGGAAGATTCATGTTACAATTACCTACTCCGCTTTGTGGTGGTACACTTCCCTCGAAGAGAAGTATTATATACTTCTGGTTTGACCCAACGAACACACCTTAGTTTATGGCAGTCTTTTAATCAGATACACCCTGTATGCCTAACTAGTACGCTATGGAGTTCATTAGATACCTATGAACTTTATAGTCTCATAAATCCTTGGGCCGGGCTCTAATTAGAATCAAGCCAAAATTATTATTGCATTGACGATAAACGTGTAAGAAACTTAATACCACCGAGGATGTGAGTATAATGAAAAGCTCTAGGATGAGATCTATTTAGCCTAGTTATTATCTTCTGGCCCAATTTAATTTTTTTTTATAACGGGTAATTTGAGTCAATCAAATTTCAAAGGATTACCTTGAAATATCGAAATATATACGGCAATTTTCTTATTGAATCGTTCGATTAAATCCAATTGATTCATACGTTGTTGGTTGCCTAAGCTTTAGTTAGAATTAAATTCCATTCGAATTGCTGACGTATACGTTAAAGGGAGTATGAATTGTTCAAACGATAAAGAAAAATCTCGCCATAACATTTGCGTTGATTTTGATAATTATTATCAAACATTCCGTAATTACAGTCTTTCTTTAGTTAACCTAAAATTTAAGCCAATGAGCGTACAATCCAATGTTGGTGGCAAAATTCGGAAAATACGGAGTATTATTGGTCAAAATTCAATTCTTATCTATTTTGAAATCAACGCAAATGTTTTAGTTAGTTTTATTAAGTTTCTCGAGCCTGTTTTATCATCAACTTATTTTCAAACATTCATGCTCCCTTTACAAAGCATTCGCAAGGATTGAAGATGCATAATGCAACATATATAATTCTTGCATCATTGAAGTTGGGTCACTCAAGTACTTATGGTTTGTAATCGTAAGCTTGCGTCGTCTGCTTACTATTACTATCGATGCCAGGGCTGTACATAAGCATATTCTTTTAGTGCATGGTCAAGTTTTACTAGCGAGCCTACGGATTTCGAATTATCTAGTAGTCAAATGCGACTACAGGGCACCACATAAGCATATTCTTTAAGTGGTCAAGATGACCAGTGAGCCCCGGGATTTCGATTTAGAAGTGGGGCATTTTTTCGACTAGTGCCTTATGTACAGCCCTGATCGATGAAGTCACTTGGTTTCCAATTAAGTAACGTGGCTGTTGACAATTGAATTAAAAGCTATTTCATTATTAATCAGACGTCAGAATTACTCCATTTAAAGGTGTTCTATGGAGTATTTCACGTTAAATTATGGTCTTCGCGACTTTCATTAAAGTATTGCAGCACCAAAGCTAGCTGGAGCCTGGAAGATAAGAAATTCCGTGTGGAATTATACTTATCTGACCCGTTAAAGGGCGCTTGGGGGCTAGGATCTTTTAAATCATTTTTTTTCTCTTACTAATTTTCGTCTTTTTTTCTTCTTCTTGAAAGTTTTTAAAAAATTGAGTGGAAAAACGGCTTTTGGGAAGAGTTTTATATCTCTCAAGATTCGCTATGGTTCATTAATTATAGTCCACGCTGCTGCTGAACCCGGTTTCTTCTATTTGTCAGGAAAAGTTTTTAAAGACTCTAAGAAAATTCTCCGCTGTATCATAAGTTTATAAGATGTGTTCCATAAGTATGACCCTACCTATACTTCGTAATGCTAGAGACTTACTAAGAGCTAGTTCGAGAACGACAAGCGAGAACTGATTAACTACACTCGGTTAAATTGCAGTTCATCTTCCTATTTAGTCTGCATTACCAGGGATAAATTTAATTTTAGAAGTAGGAATGGAGAAGGTTAGTATTTACTTCAGTCCGACCAAAAACGGATTTATGTGAGAAGAACGTTGAGGGTAGCAAATTCACTACCCATCCTCGGATACTTTATTGAGAAACGTCGTCTGCTTATATTTTGACTCCACCCACAAATTCTGTATATCTCTATTTTCGTGGTTAAATATATAAAGAAAGAAAAACTAGATGCTTAAAAAAGAAACATCAATTATTTATATTCTTAACTTTAAAACTTAATTCCACTAAATCGGGAGTTATAGCATTGTTGTCCACTTTGCTTTTTTACCACTGGCGCAATTTCGGAAAAAATATTTAACCACAAAAATAGAGAAGTCTCTATACACAGAATTTGTGGGTGGAGTCAAAATGTAAGCAGACGAAGTTTCTCAATAAAGTATGCGAGGATGGTACCAGAGGCTAAAGCTATGATCCCACGTTCTTAGTGCATAAATCCGTTTTTGGTCCGACTCATAGCCCAGTATAGAGGCCCTCTCTCCAACACGTACCGAAAAGTTTAAATTATTTCGTTGGCTCACTTAAACTACATTTTGATGACCTTGCTGACTTAGACGGTGAAAAATACGCAATTCTTTTTTACCTCTGTCGCTATGACCCGCCTCCTCTTTCATACCCCCCATCCCGAGGAAGGGGGTCCGGGACTTTGACGCGTGCCCAGATTACTCTATTCTCCATTCCTACTTCTAAAATTAAATCTATCCCTGGCATTACTTAGCCTTTGACAGCATCGCCTCACCTACGTCGCTTCATGACAGGCTCTCACTGAGTAACCAGTGACAAACTTATGGAAAATATCTCATGAACTTACGCTGTATTAAATAACGTCATTAAAAATGGAACCTCAAAATGTTTTTGGGGGGCTTTAGGAGACTAGTATCGACGGAGATCTCACCGAGATATCAAAGTCCCCAGACCGTTTTAATGGCTAAATTGAAATTAAGAAATTTAAAGAGAATTAAAAAAAACTGTAAAAGATATTTAGCTAATATCCAGAAAGTTGCTTAAAATTATTACTCAATCACTTCGACACTTTTTCAAGAAAAACACACTGAGGTAGTTTGTGTACCTGTACCCCGATTATACCACTAATTTTGATTCAAGTTTTGATTATGGACTTTCTAAATGGGTAAATAAAGCGCTAAACTACCAGTGCTGTAATTGTTTTTCTGTAGTAATTTTAAAGGTATAATTTTAATTACCACGAAAAACTATCTTGAATTAACAAATGGCAAAAGAAAAAACATACGGAGAGATAACAAGTTGGGAAACCATAATAAACCTCTCCGAGTCTGTGTGTGATTCTGAATCACACGCATGTGCAGTGTAATACCTCTCCGTGACGTAATCGTCACTCGGAGAGGTAAAAAGAACTGAAGTAAAGACATTAGAAATTGAAAATTAAAGTATTGATTTACGGTGCCTAAAAATACGCTAAAGACCGTATTAAGAATTTTCAATTAATCTTACTACTTCTCTCATAAACTTCATGACCCCAATTCTTGGTTATTCAACCTTCATTTAAATCGTAAAAACAGTCGCAAGGTCACGTAAATCTCATCGCCGCAGTTAAAATAAATTGATTTGGGCAATCCCATTGCAAAAATGCACCAAGGGTGAAGGTGTGGCGGAATTACACGTAATATTAGCAACCGCAGAGGGAAACTTTGTGGAGCATTCTCAAGGTGGCGCGTATAGACACCATCCGGATAAGCTTCGCCCTCGTAGAAAAATACCTATTAACCTTGAGTCATTTTGTACTCCTAAATACTAAATTACTTCAAAGGGAGGGGACCCTAGTTTGGAAACAAAACCCGTTAAACGGTAATTGAAGCCAAGTCTACCGAATAGTGACAAAATGCATGCGTGTATACATTTCAATTGGCAAAAGTGATTGTTGACTTAATACAGAAAATGTTTAGTGCTGTAGGCCTGGTAGACGTAATATATTTCAAGTTTGCGCTGACCTATTTATCGTCTAAAATAATTGAGCAGACGATCTAAATTTACTATAAAGGATAAGATGACGTGGTCTGTATTAGCCGATGATTAAATAAATAGCTAGTTAATCGGCATTTACAGTCAGTTGTCTGCACACGTGGGATGCAAGATAGTTTATAACATTGGTCTTTCCAGATCATGTGTCTATTATTAAGTACCCAATCGCACAGCCACGTTTCATGAACTAAATAATGTCATTTTTCGAGTTATGGTATTCTTCAAATTTTTTGAATTATTAGATAAATAAATATAAATAACAATTTCTATTTATTTTTGCTAATAATTAATTTAATTTTTAATCAAGATCGTAATTAGTACTTCTATAATACAACACGAGAATTGTAAAAATGGTTAAGGCATTTCTTATTAACGAGGGTGGTATGTTTTACTCTTGAATGATAGACAGTTTGACACTTGTTTTTCCAATTCGAGTTCGTGGTTTCAAACTTTGAATATCGTCAATTGCAACCTTGATTTTTTTCTAGTTTTAGTTTTTTTTTCGCGCCTTGATGTTTGTAAAAATACGTAGTATTCTTTGTTTCATGGCAAGGATACACATTTGGTTTGTAAAACAATAGAACTAATCCCGGATACCCAGCAACTTTTACGTTGACTTGTTTTTTACTTCAAAGTCAAGTCACTTGAAAAGAATAAACTTTGAAGCCTCACTCCGTAGGTAGCGCCGATTCTTTCAAAAAAGGTGAAACACCTTGAACCTCTATTTTATTTTGTTTAAATTTATTTTAAAGAACTGCTTAAACGCACCAAAGTAGATTCGTTAGATATTAATTGTAAACTTTCATTTTGATGACAAAAATTTTAAAATATAAATTTTTATGACAATAAGATCACTTTCCTATACTTTTCGAAAGAACACTATATTTCTCTTAAAGGGAGGGTGAAGTGGAAAATCAAGTGATTTTTTATCGATTCTTTCACTAATAGTGCATTTTGAAACATTCAAGAAATACCTCCGAATGATTTTAAAATTCAAATTAGGATCTGATTTTAAGGATAATTAGAAATAAGAACCTCTGACCAATCGCGTAACGTCCTGCCTTCCTGTTAACAAAATTCCAAACATTCAAGAAATACCTCCGAATGATTTTAAAATTCAAGTTGGGTTCAGATTTTAAGGATAATTAGAAATAAGGACCTCTGACCAATCGCGTAACGTCCGCCTTCCTGTTAACAAAATTCCAGTTGCACGCACTACATCTCGCGCCACGATTATCATCACATCACGCTCAAATTTTATCAAATCTCGCGATAAATTTCATTTGGCATGGAGCGCGCCACGAGTTTTTTGTTAACAAGAAGGCGGGGCGTTACGCGATTGGTCAGAGGTTCTTATTTCAAATTATCCATAAAATCTCAACCTAATTTTAATTTTTAAATCATTCGGAGATATTTCCTGGATGTTTCACTATGCAGGCTGGGCTTAAAATATGTAGAAGAATCGATAAAAAAATCACTTAATTTTCCATTTTACCCTCCCTTGCTTGTAAATTATCGAAACATTCTAATTGGAAGTTTTGAAACTCGTGAATATTTTATCTCAAAATAAAACCTTACATCTCGAAACATTCAAGTACCCCTTTAAAAAGCACTTTTTCGCTACAACTTATCGAATAAGACGATTGTTAAATAAAAAGGTGGAATTGAAATATGCAAGGTCAACTACCAAATTATACAAAAATTACTAAAAGGGAAATTTTTTAACCTCGATGAATTCAAGTTCAGTCCACTCCTAATCCTCGGGAATCTAAAAATTTAAAATTTCCCTCTTCAATTGATGGCGGGAATTTTTTGGGCTTTAGAGATGACGTACGTACATTTTTCTACGTAAGGTACATAAATGTGCGTCATACCGAACATCCGAACACTCTTTATTTTATGAAAAGGTCCAGTCTTGAAATGGGTTCGGCGTTTTATGCTAATTGCACCAAGAAAAATAAGAGTTAAAAAAGGCTAAGTTTCGCTAATTATTTTAATGACTGACATCTTTTCTTTATGTCACGGATTTAATAAGGCTTGCGAAGCGTAATTATATTTATATCCATCTCCAATTACGGATATAACTAAATTAACTTCCCAAAAGGCGTTAACGAAAACATCATATATAACGCAATTACATTTAACAAAGCAATTTAAGCAAAAATAAAATATGAATAATAATTTTGAATAAACATTATGAACCTTTCTATAATCACTACCTCCTTTATCTGTCAAGGCCCGTGCATTGTTAAAATTGGCATTCTAGTTCGCCACTGTTTCCCGCTAGAGGGCGCGTTCTGTTGATCAGAAATTTGGACGCCATTTCTCGCGAAATGACGTCACTTTTCAAATTTTGACAATTCCACCGTCGCTGTTAAATCGCACCTAATTCAGCGAAAATTTGCTGATAAACAGCGCCATCTAGGTTAAAAGATAGCTCCCCCTGAAAATATCATCATGTACTGGCCTTGATAGATATAGGAGGCAGTGCTATAATACGGGCTTGTAAATTTACGTAAAGAAAACTATATAAAGGCCCCCTTTATAAACGACTTAATCGAGTTGTAAGAATAAAAATGGAAAGATTAAGAATTTTGCTATATAAGAAAAGCTATCCTAGTAATTTAATCGTTACTTTGCTTTTTGCCTCGCGGCCTACAGAAGTCGATTAACTATAGGTTCTTAAAACGCCCTGAGCGACAACAAAGAATCATAGACTTTAAAGATGACCCCTTAATGCATAATGTATTCGAAAATGCGTCTGAACCTTAAAGGAGAGAGGGATGGAGTGGTAATCCTCATACCTAAAACGTTGCCTCTGTACCCCCACCCACGGAACGGCACCGAAGACCTCCCAGCATCCTCAGCGTTTAGGTAGGGTCGTACAGTACGAAAACGCAAAGAACGCCCCCTCTGTCTTAAAAATAGAAGCTAGTTCTCATACAAATACAATGTCGCTACGTGGCAGCACTTAACAACCGCGTACCGAAGGTAGGGGCATGCGCGAGGTACACTGGGAGAGTTTCTGTGCCATAGGTCGCCCATCATCATACAACTCCATCTCACCTCTTTTCTCTCTGTCTGAAGCCTGAAATTTTTAAACTAAGGCAAAAGTAGCTCTAGAACGATCTGAACCATAGAACGCATGACATATCAGCCTGTTGTTAAACCACGGTACAACTTCAATTTAATTTTCTTTGGCTTGGAAGGGGTTGACCATTAAAAGTGTGTTGGCTTCTTCTCGCTTCTAACTACCCTTATATAATACCCTTCTTATTTACTACTAAATTGCACGCTTTTTTTCATTTCTTATTTAAAAAGAAAGAAAAAACTAAATAAAATAATAACTGGAATAGAAAATGCGCAGACTCTAGTTGCGTTGTGTTGTGTTTCCCGTACCATTATGAAATATAACGTAAGGTGTAGATATTATTTGAGGATTGAGGGAAAAGGTCTTCACGGATTTTTGATGATATCGTGATGTTGCTATAAAAATTTCTCTCTCCTACTCTATTATATCGTTATTATTTTCTGTGGTGGATTAAAGGATTTAATATCGCGTTTTTTTTTTCTTCTTTCTTCTTAAATGTGTACGGTGAAAGACCGACAGAGGCATAATTAGGTGCTTTGCATCGAGCTTAACCACAATTTACCGTTAAAGCATGGGATAGTGAAATGGGAAAGCCAGTGTTTGTTATTCTACTAATTATAAGACCAATCTGCATATAGTGAAACATCCAGGAAATACAAATACCTTCTTCCGAATTATTTTAAAATTCTATTCTAAAATTAGTTCAATGAGATTTCATATAGGCCTAGATAATTTGAACTTTTTGCACCTCCGACCAATCACGTAACGCCATGCCTTGTTGTGAATGAAATTTACGTGGCAAACTCTACATCTCGCGTCATTATTGTCACATGGTGCGCAATTTTCATCAAATCTCGCGCACTAACGTTCGTTCGACACGGACTGAGCTTGCCACTATAATTTTGTTAACAAGAAGGGGCATGCATAGCGTTACGCGATTGGTTGGAGGTGCAAATTTCAAATTATCTATGAAATCTCATGAGCAAACAGTCAGAAATCGTAAAGTTATTTTAAAAACTTAACATATCGCGTTCAAACCTCTACTTAAACCTAACGAACTATTATTATTTATGGACAAAATCACCGAAATCCAATGTCAAATGCATAAAATGTTGTATTTTGCTGAACCAAAAACTTCATATAACTAAACGTGAACAATTGTTACAGAGGTTATAGGCACCACTATAATCGAACAAATGGGATTAAAACCAAAGTGTAATTGTATTAGCGTTAGGTAAACATCTAAATTTTCTCGTCCTCGCAATCTTCACCTCACCTTTTCAAGGGGTTAGATAAAATATCAAGTTTTTTATGTAGGATCATGCACGATCCGTTTTCAGCGTGGGTTTAGTATCGATAGCGAACCATTTAAGGTTGTTTCATTATCTACCGTTATGAAATATATATATATATATAGTTTTAGTTTTTCAATAACAAAATATTTTTTTTTATTGCAAGGTTTTTATGCCATTTTTCCAAAAAATAGTTTCAAATGTTCAAATGAAGTCCTTGTCCTTAGCGAGCGAACGCAACTGTTTTTACTTTTACTTGAAATGCAGTTTTTTTGTTTTTTGAGGATGACGTATGAGGTACTTAAAATGAAGAAACAGCTGCTCCTTCTGATGATAACGGGTCGAATCATGATCCCGTATGAACTTTAATAGCACCACTCAATTACCTTTAAGGTTTCAGGAATTTAGGGAAATGGGGCTTTATTTACCAGCTACGGATTATAAAGTTCTAATTTGCACTCGTCTTTTTTTTCGAAAGGATTTATTACCATCTAATTTTCGCATTTATTTCCTTACTTAGTTTTAAGCTATTGTTAAAGTTAATTTTACGCAATTTATTTTGTGCTCTTCTTGTTGCTCAAATTTAGCTTAAATTTGCTTTAGTTTTCTATTTTCTAAATACAACCAATTCGAATACAGCCTTTTCGAAGTTTTTCATTTTATTCGAATAGTTTAGTTTCCCGCATTTTCCTCAAGTATTTGCGTACTCTACAGCATTCTTAATTTCCGCATTTTTCAGTATTTGCACATCTACAACAGTTTAATTGTCCGTCTTTCTGAAATTCTTTCAGTTTCCAATAGTATAATTTCCTGCATTTTTCAGTTTTTTGCAGGAAACTAAACTATTGTAACGAGATGAAAAACTTAAAAAACACTTGATATTGGATTATTGGAAACTAAGATAGCGAAATAAAAATGTGTAACATTATTGTACTATGACAATAGAATTAACCAATTAAAATTTAAGCAAAATTTGAGCAAACGAAGTACATAAACCTATTGAATTTTGAGATTTTATTTAACTCAATATACAATATACAATATACAATATACAATCTTCCAAATTTGATGGCGCAATTTGATATAGGCCCTAGTACTTACATTTTCCGAAAACATTTTATCATGAAATTAATTGTTCTTGAAAAAGCGTAGATATGTAATTTTTTCAATTAATTTAGAGGGACTAGATCGATTAACAGTAAAATCAGTTGATTGAATTAAATATTGATTAAGGATTGAGTGGATAAAAATAACTAGAAAAAATTTCAATATCTGAAACTTCAGTCAATTGATAAACCTCACACATATCGTTTGTTTTTTCGGCCTTGGTCCAAACCAAGACGTTTTTATATAATATCTGTCACTTCAGTCTTAATGTAATTAAATTTTGAATAATTATGTTTGCTTTACCGTCATACATTTGCACTCTAAAATATAATGGTGCATTCAAACACCATATATGCTGTTTTTTCCAGTGCCAAAAAAGACATCATTTAGGGTGTACTTTAACCCCATTTCTATGATCAATTCACGCCATTTACTAATATTATTTGGAAGTATTAAGGAAATATTAGGCATTTAAGCACCATTTACAGTGGCTTTTAACATCTTTTTTGACAATCTGTTGAACTTCTAATATTACTTAGTTTAATGGTTTTAAAAGTAGGGAAAAAGTATGCTACCTATGTCACATTATTAAACCAAGTGAAGTGAAATAATTGTTAAATATTTATTATAACCACTACACCACAGACACGTGGTAAGTCTAAGTTTTCCAAGAGATCTAACTAATTATTATGACCAATCACGATGGTTAAAACATGTATCTACCTGGGCTCGAACCTGGGACTTTCCGTGTGTGAAGCGGACGTGATAACCACTACACCATAGATACGTGGTAATACTGAGTTTTCCAAGAGGTCTAGGCTAGCTAATTCAAGCGCCCAATCACGATGGTCAAAACATGTATCTACCAGGGCATGAACCTGGGATCTTCCGCGTGTGAAGCGGACGTGATAACCACTGCACCATAGATACGTGGTAGCACTGAGTTTTCCAAGAGATCTAGCTAATTCTTATGTCCAGTCACGATGGTCAATACATGTATCTACCAGGGCTCGAACCTGGGACCTTCCGCGTGTGAAGCGGACGTGATAACCACCACACTACAGATACGTAATAACACTGAGTTTTCCAAGAGATCTAGCTAATTATTATGTCCAATCACGATGGTCAAAGCCGTACTTCTGTAATTAACTAAAATTAACATACTTAGACTTAATTGTTTTGATCAAACTGGCTGATAGCACACCCTGAATACTTAGTTGTTAATTTAAGATAATTCCGAAAAGTATCTTCGCTGTAGTTTTTAAGTTATCGGTGGGGAAAAATCACGAAAAACCCATGTTAATCTCCATAGGAAATTAGCAAAAGCGGGTGAATATTACTTTAACGTTACAAAACGGTATCAAGTCATATCTGCAAGGGCCTACCGGCCCTGTAGAATTAAATGAATTGCGATAAAAACTTAGCTGGTTCCTGGCGCGGCTTGTAACATTTTTCAATGAAACAAAGCTAGCTCTCAATCAACAAGAAAAAGAAATCAAGGGCATCTTTAATTTTATATATCATGTCAAAAAAATAAAACCATTCTATTTATAAATAGTTACAATTTAACCCCCAAACTGATACTTTAATTTCATTTATACAATCGGGCGGCCGACATTGACCCAATAACAAAAAATACTATCTCTTAATACACCCTTAATCACCGCCTTAAAATACCTATAATTTAATCCACTCACACATAAATCCGTGAGTCTTCAATGACACTCTGAGAGCTTTTATTAAAGAAAATGGCGTATTTTAAACAATCAATTGAAAGCCTACCCTTAACCAGTAGGTACCACTAATAAACATGTTAAATTCGGTAAAATTTAAAACACCCTTTCTTCAAAAAACCCAGTGGAAAGAAAAACTAACGTTTTAACCTTGATTATACGCAAAATTTATATTTTATCATAAAAAGTATACGTGAGTAATTCAAAAGTGTATTGTCCAAGAAAGTTTTAAATCAACCTTGATCAAATAAATAAATTCGGAAGAAGCTCGTTATTGTTACGTTATCAAAAGGAGACAAGTGACCCTGAATTTACGCGGCCATAATCAAATATTTGACTGAATCTTTGTTTGCAGCGCAGTTAAAGTTAATGCTACCAGCATAAGTTTATAAGTTATGTTCCATAAGTATGACACTTCCTATACAAGTTCGTAATGCTAAAGGCTTACTGAGAGCTAGTTCGAGAACGACAAGAGAGAATTGAGTAACTACACTCGGTTGCTTTTGCACTATCCATCTTCCTATTTAGTCTGTACTAAGCCTTGGACAGCGCTTCATCAGACGTCGCTTTAACGAGAATCTATGACGGTTCACATACGTCACTTCATGACAAGCTCTCAGTAACCAGCGAGAAACTTATGGAACATATCTTATGAACTTGAGGTTGTTGAGTTTTCCAAAAATATACATATTCTACTATAACATTTGCAAATTAAAAAATATACTATTTAAACTTTTCATATTAAGCCTGATTAATTAATATAACAAATCAAACCTACTAAGGAAAGCAATCAATAAGTCTACAATAATTTTAATTTAAATTAGTAGTTCTAGGCGAAACATTATTTTGAGACAACTTAGACTGGAATCATGAATGCCAATTGCCAAGTTATGGCAGGCGAGTTTACGGAATTTGATCCAGGCATCGAATCGAGTATTAGTGTCGTGCGTTTTACATTTTCCCTTTGAAATTTAACTGGATGTTTAACACTGTGAAAGGTGGGTTTTATCCCGTATTGAACGGGAACTTTCAACTGTAATGCACTATGATAATGGAACTTACAAAGCACATTAAGTATTTATTCATACCGTCATCATTAAATCGTCAGACATTGGAAGTTTTTAATATCTTTTTAAGTCACGATTCTTTCTGATCGATATTTACTTATTGGTTATCGCGGCTCGAAGTAAGGCGCTATTATATTAAATAAACATAGGAACATATTGAGTTTTATTAATTTTTAATTTTTTTCTTGATTATTTTTGACATAACAATAATATCACGTATACCAAGTATACGCGTTACCTGAAAGAGAAGGGGTTTACGTATTTACACGCGAAGGTTCAAGATCACTTTTGAGAGGTATTCTGTCAGCTTTGGATATTTTTTTCTTTTTTTGACAAGGAAGTGGATGTGTTTTTCGAAATTATTATTTTTGTTAGTTTAAACTTGAATTTGTATAATACTTCGCATTATTATTCGAAACCTACTTCGATCATCAATTGAATAAATTGTAATATATCAAAAGGATGTACAAATGATCAAATGGGAATGTAAGGCGATGATCTAAACGATTATCGGGAATATAATTGAACGATTGTAAATCGATGGAATTGGCATCTAATAAATCGAATCGTCGATACTAACTAACTGATCTAGGGTTTAAATGATTGAGTCTAATCTTCATCGATCAAGCGATCATGGTCCTTAGCTATTGATTGGGGTCTATGTGATTGGTTTTTAATCTGTGGAAAGTGGGTCTATGTGATCAGTTCTTAATCTGTGGAAAGTGGGTCTATGTGATCAGTTCTTAAGAAGTGGAAAGTGGGTCTATGTGATCAGTTCTTAAGAAGTGGAAAGTGGGTCTATGTGATCAGTTCTTAAGAAGTAGAACGGGATTTGTGTGATCACTTGTTAAGAAGTAGAACGGGGTTTGTGTGATCACTTCTTAACAAGTAGAACGGGGTCCATGTGATCGGTTTTTAATCCGTAGAACGAGACTCTTTGATCCATTCTCAACATGTGTGGTGGAGTCTCAACTTGTGGAAAGGGGGTCTGTGTGATCGATTCTTAACCTTTAGAATGGGCTCTGTGTGATCGATTCTTAACCTTTAGAACGGGCTCTGTGTGATCGATTCTTAACCAGTGGAAAGTGAGTCTTTTTGATCGATTGTTATCTAATATTTGTTTTTTCATAACGGCTGATGTTTTCTTGGGAGCATTAGATACATTCTTTATTGTGTTTATTTAAAGGGGGTTATGTGTTTTTGAATGAAGCAAGCTGTTTACTCGGATTACTGGGGATTGCGTGGAACAATTATTATCTAGGCCTAATGTCAGTTATGCATATGAGAGATTAATCTCGAGAAATCATGACCTAAGTAAACTACCAGCTGTCCATTTCTGATGGACAGCCAACTCATTGAGAGTCTCAAAGTGAGATCCTTGCACTACATAAGGTCCGAGCTAAAACCCATTATTGCGTTTCATCATTTTTAAAGTTTTTCCGCTCTTCAGTTATTACAAAAGCCTTTTGATACATACATCTAAATGTATGTGTATTATTTTTGAGGTATTTTAAAATTCTGAAATATTATTTTGAGCTATTTTAAAGACGTAGTTATGATTTTGAGCCATTTAAACCATTTTAAAGGACTTAAATTTGATTTTGAGCTAATTTAAAACTCTGAAATACTTTTGTGAGCTATTTTAAAACTTTTAAATATTATTTTGAGCTATTTTTAAGGTTGAAAAAATTATTTTAAATGTCGAACATATTATACATATTATTTTAAGATATTTTGAAGGTTTGAAATATTATATTGAGCTATTTTAAAGGTCTTAAATATTATTTTGAGCTATTTTAAAGGTCTTAAATATTATTTTGAGCTATTTTAAAGGTCTTAAATATTATTTTGAGCTATTTTAAAGGTCTTAAATATTATTTTGAGCTATTTTAAAGGCCTTAAATATTATTTTGAGCTATTTTAAAGGTCTTAAATATTATTTTGAGCTATTTTAAAGGTCTTAAATATTATTTTGAGCTATTTTAAAGGTCTTAAATATTATTTTGAGCTATTTTAAAGGTCTTAAATATTATTTTGAGCTATTTTAATAAAGCTCTTAAATATTATTTTGAGCTATTTTAATAAAGCTCTTAAATATTATTTTGAGCTATTTTAATAAAGCTCTTAAATATTATTTTGAGCTATTTTAATAAAGCTCTTAAATATTATTTTGAGCTATTTTAATAAAGCTCTTAAATATTATTTTGAGCTATTTTAATAAAGCTCTTAAATATTATTTTGAGCTATTTTAAAGCTCTTAAATATTATTTTGAGCTATTTTAAAGCTCTTAAATATTATTTTGAGCCTTATTAGGCCTTAAAAGTGCATATTCACACCTAACATAATGCCGCAATACATTTTTTTAAAACCTAAATAGTATTTCCGGATATTTTACAAACAGCCACTAGTTTTCGAAGTAAATACCAAATAACAAATTAATTTACTTTTTCTTTTTAGTTCCCCTTATAAAATTGTGGTATTTACAATTTTGCAAAATATCTACACACCAGTAAAGGAAATATTAAATTTTGAAATTCTTTCAAGAAAAAGATGAAAAGATTACCAAAATATTTTTATTTTATATTTTTAAGGGATAAAAATCATGAATTCCTGTCTTTATTTGGTGTCCCATAAAACGCCATGAAAGATTACACTGTGTGTGAGCGCGCGCGTTTTTCGTATTTATTTTAATATTTTCTTTATAAACTTTTAAACTTTAAAAATTTTTTCCCACCTATTTTTTTTAATAAACTTAAGAAATGGGGAAACGAAATTTTTGAATATAATATTTGGCAAGATAAAACTAACATAAAATTGTCAAATTTTCATGTCAACGTTTATTTCAAATCTGATTTAAAACCGTTAATCTTTTTTCCGAGATTTTATTATGGGTGTTTTTTGACCTGGGACCGCCCAAAATTCGGACATATTTTAAACCAAATATTTAGGTTATTTAAATCGATTGAAATTTTTAGTATAATTAACCCACGTTTAAATGACTCTTTAAAGCTCTTTGAATAGTCGCTAAATCATATCATAAACGAGAATTAGGTTTAAACTTAATGACAGTTTTTGAAATTTTGTTTTAGGCTTAACGATTTTGTTGTGGGATTTCAGTATTTGAAGTTAAAAAAATTCTGAGTACTTTAAGCTACAAGCAAGATTTCATAGATACAATCAAAAAGTGTTCTTCATTCACTTTGGCTGTAGACGCCATGTGAAATGAGAAGCAAACGACCCTCCTCTCAACCCCTACACCGAACCAATCAGAAAAGAGCTTTTTTGAGGTTTTACTACATTTTCTGTAAGGGTAAATTTTGATTGGGTTAATGAAATTAATTAATAATTAAGATTAATTGTGGAAACATGGAAGTTTCAGATAGGCCCTTTTGGGAATTGGAGAAAACACGAGTATAGTTTATCAACAGTAGGAACCGCCCCAAAACGTCAAACTAGCTAAGCATAAATCACTATCACCACCATTGAAGCCTAGTTTTAATGTAAGAATCCTCCCTACAAATCAAAATCAAATGGAAATTCACGCTTTTCACATTAAATTCCAATAATTCTTCTTGTAAATTTACATTTCCTCAATCTGCTCAAAGTAACTCCGCAGTGGGAAATAAATTATTTAAATCAGACTCCCACTCGCTAATATACAAATAAATATCTAAATAAAAAAAATTACCTCTCCGAGTGACGATGACGTCACGGAGAGGTATTACACTGGACGTTTCTGTGTGTGTCTGTCACCTTGTTCGAATCTTAGCATAAAGAAGTACGCGGCGATCATCTAGGGTTACGAGAAACGTCTGGTCCCCAATGGCAGGGCTTCCACCAAAGATTCACGCAATTGCGGGTTTTCTTATCATTTATTGTGAATCAATCGCCTTATATACCCTAAGTTTCCAAAAATTGTTAAAGAGGCATACGCTTGATTTCAAACGTCTACAATAGCTATGTTTAAAATGATTTTAGGAAGAAAGTTTCTTAACTAGAAATTTAACTAGAATTAAGGTAAATTTATGACGATTAAAATAATTAATATCAATTATATTTATTTAATTATTATTTAAGAAAAATCTCTTAATTAAGTCTCGACTAGGAGAGGTTTATTTTGGTTTCCCAACTTGTTTTTTAAATATTTCAAACATTAAAATAATATCATACCATTCTGTGTACAGTTAAGATTCTACCTTCATTTTGAAAATTTATTTCGTAATGTTTTTCGATTGCTTCCCCCCCCCCCTTTTAAGCTCGCCCTAATATAAACCTATTCGACCGAATCGGAGAAATTATTTTTCTTCTAAAAAAAATAAAAACTATAATAGAACGATACGAGGCCCTCATTTCTTTGATAATACATATACTTTCACCCACAATATAATTATTTTAACCAAAAAACTTCTAAAAACCGTTTAAAGCGACGGTTTAAAGAGTTATTGAAATTCCTTGGGTTTTTACATTTCCGTTTTTCTACTTGAAAAAAGAAAAAGTTTAATTATTTTACATTTTAAAATGAGGACTCATTTTTAGACAAGAACAACCAGCCAAATTATGCATTCCACAAAGGGTCTTGGTTAAAATATTATTTAACATGCAATTTCCAATTGTTAATGCCAGGGTTAAAACGGATCATCTGGAAGGTATAAGAACCCAAAGACGTTAGAACGGACTTCAATGTTACTAGTCCTGTGTCAAAATAACTTTGTTTGAAGTCCTATAGAGATATCTCAGCTGTGACGTCAGTGCATGCCTAAGTAAAACGTCACGGACTTATATTTGGCAGTTGGCGTGTTTGGTACCGCTTAGGTTCTATGGGAAAATAGCGTGTGTGACGTCACACTTGAACTTTTGAGGTAGCTCTATTTAAAGTCTTTGCTGTCCACATACCAAACAATGTCCAAGGAGGTCAAACAACAGACACTATTTTGCACCGACTTATTAACATTACCAATGACTCGACCTGTTGCATAATTAACAAGGGCCAATCAGTCTTCTTGGCCGTTATAAAGTCTGTCCAAGGCTTACTGTTCAAAAATGCTTTCCAGATGGAATAATTTTGTAACTAAAATCAGTCTAGGTTTGTTACTAATTATTTTAGACCCTGTGAAGGATTGATGTATGCCTATGGCTAGTTCTATTTACTCCATAAATCATTTCACAATACCTTTAACATAAATACTTAAATCTCATTTATTTTATATTTTTTTGGGTAAATTTCTTCACAATTTAACGCTGAATTTTTTTTAATAAAAACTGATTAAAATCTGTGGTTTTTATTTTATTCTAGATTTAAAAATCGGTTTTTCTTTTACTTTAAAAAAAAATTCTCTACAAATCTCTTTTGGGGCCAAAAATTCTTAAGAGCGAACTGTTTTTTCTCTCTTTATCGAGTTTGAAAATAACCAAGTTGTGCCATTGTTTTAGAAGAACATAATTGGGTTCTTTCGGGTCGTGACGAAAAAGCTTTTAACTCTTTTTTTTATAAAAGTGCTGATAATAATAAAAACGAAATAACGTCGAGCTTTCACACAAATTTTTTCGTGTTCTCCTCCGATTAGCCGTTTCGATATAATTCAGTAATTAAAAGGGAGAAAAGAAAGATAGAACTTTGTAGTTGTTGAGTGGACAATTGCAAAGGTTCTCGAAGAGTTTGCTTTTTGCTTTTTCTTTTTTGCCAAAAAAGATCAAAATCGAACTCATTTCGAAACTCAATTGTTCCTTACAATAATCTTAAACGAATCTTATTGTTGAATTTCGAGACATGTTTCGCTTCATTTTCTTAGTAATCCTCGTGATTTATTAGTTAAGCCAAGTATTTATTATGAATTTTGTTAGTTATCTCATGCATATTTAAATTGCGTTCTATAGTTGAAGGACATTTATCGCAGGGTTGGCAAAAATCCGGCAAAAACTAGTTTTTGCCGGGACACGTGGCAAAAAGTGGAAAAAACCGGCAAAAACGGAAAAAACCGGCAAAAAGTGGCAAAAACCTTTTCCCTATTGAAATGATAATTAGAAATGCTAACTTTGGCTTTGTATTTGTCATTCGTGTTATTATAGGTCTTCCAACAGCTAATATGTCTCAATCTTAATCAGTTTTATAACATTTATTGTGTTTTAAACGTTCGAGCTAAATCCACTTTAAACTTACAACTTATGAAATTTTGCTCAAAATCCAATGATCCTGGTTGCTTCGCATTTGATAACTAAACAATAATTTTTAGCAGCTTCTAGCTTTAATCTGTTTCGAAAACTCAAAATTAGTCAGTTGAAAAAAATAAGGACTAATTTTTCATTTATTTGTATAACAAAGCCAAAACGTTCTTTGCCACGTGGTTTTTTTCTCCATTTTATACTGAGAATGTAACCCACTTCATAAGCCTATACAATTATGGTAGAATTTTGGACGTTTTATTTTCATTTCAAATCCGAATTTTTTTATTTTTAAAATTTAGTTCGTTATTTCCACATAAAGTGGAAAAAACCGTGGCAAAAAGGTTTTTGCCACGCGGTTTTTACCTGGAAAAAACCACGTGGAAAAAACCGCGGCAAAAACTAGTTTTTGCCGCCCGGTTTTTTCCAGGTAAAAACCGCGGTTTTTTCCACCCCTGGCAAAAACGTGCCAACCCTGATTTATCGTATCATAAGTTCATAAGATATGTTCACCATAAGTTTGTCACTGGTTACAAACTGGAGCTTGTCATTAAGTGACGTAGGTAGGTCATAGATACGAGGTAAAGCGACGCCTGGTGAGGTGCTGTCACAGGCTTAGTACGGACTAAATAGAAAGATGGACTAGCTGCAAAACCGAGTGTAGTCTCACTACCTCCTATATAAGAATCAAGGCCCGAGTATGCTCCCTCGTCAGATGGGGATTTGAACTTGTATATAATTGTGCGGTTTCCCCGTGAGGTGGAGCTCGTATCAGGATTTCTTATTTCAAATCACGCCCGTTCGCATTAGCACAATGACTTTGACTATTTGGCCAACATTGGTTAATTAGAACTATTTTATGTTTATTAATATTAATAGACTTAATTCAATACCAGTTTCATACTTTTAATTTATAATTATAGGCAAGCTTAAAAAACAGGTGTTATTAAAGTTAAAAAATAATTTTATTTAAACTCAGTGCATCATTTTAAACTTTTAAATCTCATTTAAATGAGTGAACTTAAACATCAACTTATCTTGTTTAAATAATTATATTCAGGGAACCTTTTTGAACCTAAATTGAAAATACTGTTATGAAAGAATTGAAAATTTATTTCTACATTTCCTATTATGAAAATAGACCAAGGGTTAAATGCAACCTTCAAATTTTAATAATGCTTTTTAAGTCAATATTTAATACAAGCAAATCGATAATCAAATATTTAGTACTTCTTTAGTATTTTGAAAGAAAAAGTTAAAGAAATTACCTTAACCAAAAGTAATATAAGAAACCTTCCGTAGGGAGGTTTCTACAGAAGGTTTCTTATATTATTTCTGCCTTAACGCATAATTCACAAATGTGACGAACAAAAAGGTCTCGAGCAGTCCCTCCCAATCCGCCAAAACAACCACGAGAGCCTCTCGTCTGCTACAGACGTCACAAACACGTGATAGCTGTGACGTCAAAGTCTGGAAACGAGCTCCGCGCTGCGTCTAAATCCCGCGAATTAAAATTCCTCATTTCGAAGATAAAAAAATTCCCATACTCGGGCCTTGATTCTTATATAGGAGGTAGTGGTAGTCTAGTCAATTCTCTCTTGTCGTTCGCGAACTAGCTCGAGCTGTAAGTCTCTAGCATTACGAAGTATATTTAGTGTCATACTTATGGAACATACTTATAAACTTATTGGTAATATTCTTGGGTATATTATATTGATTCCTAAATAAAAATTTATTATATAAGATTTAGATCCCTGGCCTGGGTGCTTAAACCTAAATTTCTGGATCATAAACTTGACATAAATTAAGGAGTCATGAATAAATTTACAAAGGGTACAAAACAATTTTTATTTGCATACTGGGTTATACGATAAACCATAACCATTTTCTCCGTCATTTGTTCAGATTTACCTGGCAATATATCAGCATTACCATAAGTTTATAAGGTATGTTCCATAAGTGTGACTCTACCTATACTTCCTAATGCTAGAGACTCACTGAGAGCTAGTTCGAGAACGACAAGCGAGGATTGAAGTCCTACACTCGGTGGTTAATTTTGCAGTACTACCATCTTCTTATTTAGTCTGTACTAAGCCTTTGTCAGCGCCTCACCAGGCGTCACTTTACCTCGAATCTATGACCTACGTCACTTCATGACAAGCTCTCAAAAACCAGTGACAAACTTACATTATTACTTTACTTCATAGCATTAACCTTCGCTGATAATGTTTAATTACCTTGTTAGGCATTTAAGTACTGGTTTTTCTTTTTAGTTCAACTTTGACCTCTAAACTTATATTGGCATATGAGATAATTTTCTTAATAATTCGGGCGTGTCTAAAACTGTAATCTTTGTTTATCGATGTTGTCATATCGTGTTTTCGTTTGGTTCAATCAGAACTGTCACGCCTGTTATCTTTTCTAACGCGTGAAGGTTATGTTTAAACTGATGTTTGTATTTTTTCCAAATACTATGGCGTCATTTGAATTTGAATATTGAAGGATACCCAGGTAGTTCATCGTGTTAAATAATATATATTAGCAACGTTGGAAGTATTTTTTACTTCCTATTTTCATTACCGCTTTTATTATATAGGAAGTGAGTTTGATATTTAATATTTAATATTTTAATTTAACGTGGGTTTTACTTTAATTAAGAGTATAGGGGGCGTTTAATTACCACGTGATTACGGTGCCCAAGCTAAATCTGGTGGTAATTTACCGGAATTACTCAGTTACTTGTGACCTGATGTGTTAGTGAAGTAGTAAATAAGGCCCAAAAAGTTTCGTTTAATATCAAAGTGAGTTATTGATCTTACACGTTATGATAAATCCGTAATTATTTCCGTACTTTTGTGATTAGTCGTGTAGTAGTTTGATAGCGACTTAAGAAAACTTTCAGGTCAAATGATCTTCACTTTATCCCATTTTCTGTTAATTTAATTGCAGTTTATTTGATTTTTAAAATTAATTTCCAAGCTTAAGATAAATTCTCAAATATGATATTATATTAAAACTTGATCAATTTTGAAACCACGTACAATAAATTCTAATACGTAGACCTCAGATTCCCTGCAGTATTTCTGTAATCCCTCAATTTCTCCATGTTCTAGGTTCACTATCGTGAGAATTTCTCTAAGCCTTGTCCCCATTTTTAAGTTAAAATTGGCTAGAAATAGCTAATTTTTCGAAACGAATAAAAACACTCAAATAAAGTACAGTTTTTAAAGACGTTTCCGTCCTTAACATTTACAAAGTTATAAATCAAAAACATTTGTTAAAATTCCTTACTTTTAGAAACACTAGAAAAAACTGTAGGCCCCATGTACATACTTTTAACGAAATATTTAAAGAAAGAAAAAAAAAATATATAATTTCTTTTTTTAAACATATCTTCCAACAAGTAGTTGTTAAGCTAGGCGTAGTAAAAATTCGTAGACGAAGTGAACTGGTGGTGGAGGGGTACTACAGGTACCTTTTACCTGTAGTCTTTACCCGTAAAGACCTTGGAAAAATTCCAAGGACACTCTACATTTATTTAAGTTTTATAAGTTATTCGAAAATGCTCGCCTCCCAAAAAAAAAGGAAAAAAAGTGGATGGCTTAGAAGTATGCACGCTAGACTTTTATATTATAAAAATACCCCTCCCTATTATCACGCTAACACCCACCACGTGCTCTTATGTCTCAAAACTCCTTAAATCTTGAAGGAAAACCATCATTTGTAATTTTTAATACACGTTTTAATTCTTTGCTTTGCCTTTTTCCAATGGTAAGAGCTCGGTTTAAAACATATAGTTCTCGAATCAAAATTCTTTTTCATACAATGTTTTTAAGGTGTGAAATAAATAAATTTGACATTTACTTGACGAATATTAAACAGATAAGGTGAAGAAAATTAACATAATTATTGTTTGTTCAAAACCTTGTATGCAAATTTGTTTATTGTTCTAAATTGTTCATTTTATTTATTTTTAGAACTTCCGCGGAACTAAATTAATCTTTTTTTATCAAATTGGTTCAATTACTTGATTGAGGATTTTTTTTTCAAAAATTGCATGTAATATCAGACTTTAACCTAAGACCATTAATGGTCTTAGCTTTAACATAGTTCCACAAATTTTAAATTCCATATAACTGCAAGATACTCCACATAACTGCAAGATACTCCACATAACTGCCAAATACTCCACATAACTGCCAAATATTCCACATAACTGCTACATATTCCACATAACTTCCAAATATACAAATAACTGCTAAATATTCCTCATAACTGCAACATATTCCACATAACTTCCAAATATTCCACATAACTGCCAAATATTCCACATAACTGCCAAATATTCCACATAACTGCCAAATATTCCACATAACTGCCAAATATTCCACATAACTGCCAAATATTCCACATAACTGCCAAATATTTCACATAACTGCAACATATTCCACATAACTACCAAATATTCCACGTAACTACCAAATATTCCACGTAACTGCAACATATTCCACATATCTGCCAAATATTCCACATATCTGCCAAATATTCCACATATCTGCCAAATATTCCACATATCTGCCAAATATTCCACATATCTGCCAAATATTCCACATAAATACCAAATATTCCACATAAATACCAAATATTCCACATAAATACCAAATATTCCACATAAATACCAAATATTCCACATAAATACCAAATATTCCACATAAATACCAAATATTCCACATAAATACCAAATATTCCACATAAATACCAAATATTCCACATAAATACCAAATATTCCACATAAATACCAAATATTCCACATAAATACCAAATATTCCACATATTACATTTCACCCCTTTTCATTAAATTGTTGGAAAGGAAATCATACGAATTGATTTTGATAGTGTCCCTTTAAGGGATGGGATAGAAGAATGTCTTTAGCTCCTTTGGTTACGTGTCTAAGAGAAAATATTAAGTCTGAGATTTTAATAAAAGAAAAATATTAAATTCCTCGTCTCGTGCACGATGGCGCGTTTTTTCGACTCTTTTTATTAAATTTTTTTCTTTTTTGTTATTCAATGGGTTTTTAATTTCGAAGAAAATTCTTTTTCGCCAAGAAAAAAAGAAATCGCGCGGTGTTTTAGAGCCTTGAGGGATCCGTTGGACTTCTTTGATAAAAAAAAATATGAAAGGGAAATACACGTCGCGTCCAAAATCTTCCGGTTTCGAATCGGGTGTAATTATATTGGCAGAGGGAATCTGACGACTTCTTTATTTTCATTTCGTTTCTTTGCCAGTAACGGTAAAAGGAGGATATATTTCTAATTAGAAGGATTATGCTTAGAAGGGGATAATAGAAGAAGGATGACACTCTGTATCTTCTTAATACTTTAGTTATTATGTAACATGATTCTTGCCAGGCAGGGATTTACCCTTTTTGTTTGCTCTCCCGCTCATAAAACCTATTTCAGATGGGCATCGCACCGTGCTAGGGTGAATACTATAACTGTTTGGTTGTACTAAATCCTCAGCGATCAACCCTGCACAAACCTTGGTTGTCTTGACGTGGGACAAAAACGCACAAGCGCATGCATGTGCCTTGGCAAATGGTTAAGCGCCAATAGAGTAGCGATGAAGGAACTATTTATCGCGTACATTATTCGGTTTAGTAACCTTGCTGCAAATGTAAAATGATGATGTTGGGAAGAATCATGTTACAATTACCCTGCTTTGTGGTACACTTCGTTCGAAGAGAAGTATTATATATTTCTGGTATCGAGGACTTTTTTTGATGAGGATTATAAATGTATAATAGCTTCGTGTCCTTGCCCATCTTTCTGTATGGCATGAACAAATCCATATCGGTTTGGTTGCGACATAATCCTGGAGATTTGTGGGAGACCTTAATGTGATCAAGGGAAATGTCAGAATGTCATTCGGTGATAGCCAAAGGGTTAATCATTATGGGCTACGTGTTTAATAATTTTGGGTTGTTTTTTTTTTTTTTTTTGGCAATGTTATGGATAGGGTTTTTATAGATTATATACATGTACAGGGTGTTTCTGATAAGTCTGGCATAAGTGAAAGGTTCAATGGGTGAAACCGATTGAAAAGTGTCAAAGAACATGCTGGGACCTACAAAATTTAGCCACGAAGAAGGTATGGGCCCCTAAAACAAAGCTATAGTAAACATCTCTGCTAGATTCGCGGGTTTAGTTTGAAATTTTCAATTTTGTTGGTCAATGTCGAGATGGCAACACCTCGTTAGAGCCTTAACAAACTCGATCATGCCTTACTGACGCGTGATTGAGTGTGCTACGCTTTAGCAGACGATATATGAAACGTTTTAGGTTTCCTTTCGATATTTGTCGACATTTTTGATTCGTCTAGTCTTCTTAAGTCTTGGCTCAAAAATCACCTTATACGCAACTCGTTTTAAGTCGTCTGCTCTGAGTTCTGAACAGTGAAAATAACGTACCAAGTCTACCGACAAGAACGTAAGATTTTACTCTAATCTGAATATGCCTTAACTGGTATGGATGTTAGGTGCAATGATGGTGGATTCTGAAGGTCAGTTAATTCTTTTGTGCCTGGCATTTATATAGCTTCATTATCTCTTTAAAAATACCATCTAGTTATTAATTTTGGGGAAAAAATGGTTGGTTAAGTAGTTAGCTCAAGAATGATAGGCGTACGTAGGACATAAGGGAAATAAATTTATTTTTTTTTACTTCATTCCAAACGTTAACTAGAATAACGGGAAATTAATAGTTTAAAAAGAATTGGTTTTTATCAAGGACGTCCAGAACAGGTATATATATAATAATATTAAATTAGAGTCGACGACGACGACGTTTATAGAGGCAATTATTAACATATTTTTATCTTCTTTTTAATATACTTATGATTTAAATTCCAATAAAAAATATAAGGAAAGCACCCAAAGTAAAAGTTTTAGTTAGATCTAGTTTTTCCTAAATAATTTTTTTTTAACCACAAAATTTTTTCGAATCTGAACTCATTAACGTTTCTCAATTGATAACCGCAGAATATTATATTCGACCATGAAACTATGTGTAATTATAATTATAATCGTCATGAAATATGATAAACTAGGCAAGACTACTTTTAAAATTTGAATAAATTAAAATTATAGAAATATATTACGACGCGTTTTGTAATAATTAATAAAATATTTAGTATTTTTAATTATTAATTTTTTTTTCAAAATGGCGTACGTCAGAAAAAGCTCAGTCAAATATTGAGAAACGGCATTTAACCACCTTTTATCGAGGGAAGGGTTTATGGAAGACAAGATGGGGTGCCACGACTTTATTTAGTTTATATATCTTCCGGCGATTCTCATTTTAATGGCGCCAAATTCGACTAACCTATAAACCTCGTATATTTTGATCATGTGCAGAAAAAGTTTAATTTTATTTTATTTTTATTTTAAAAAGACACATCTCCCGAAATTTTTTTAAACGTTCCACCTTTGATTTGTACCACGTGTATTTTTCTTATATTGATAATGTTCTTAGAGAGAGAGAGAGAGAGAGAGGGTTACTAAGCCTTTTACAAAATTTTCTCGCTTGGTTAAACACGCTCGCCTGTCGTAATTAAACTTAAAAAGAAAAGGAAAGGGGGCCAAAAACCCATAGTAAATTTTCACCCTTTGTTTGCAATGCTTGAAATAGCAACTTAAACGTTATTTTATTTAATATGGATTGTAACATTGAAGGCGTTGTATTTTGGAGTTGAAATGGTTTGTACTAATTCTACTCTAGGTGAAACCGCTGTTATTTTGCGTATAAACTAGTTAATTTGGAAAATTCTATAGGCAAACAACTAGCACTTTTATTGGAATATGGTGTGCAAATTAGTGAAATATGTCGAAATTCTTGAGACGGCTTATTTCTTTTTGTGTTTGTTCACAATGGAAGTATAGAAAGAGACAACTTCAATTAATAAATTCATAAAAGGACTTATTATTCTAAAACGTGGTTCAGTAACTCGAGAGCTACATGTCTAGTTTTTGGGGCCAATTAAAGATTTAATAATTGAAAATCACCTGGTTCTATAATAAGAACAACCAGAAGTCCATTAAATTTGCCTAGGCTAATTTAATGGACTTCTGGAACAACTGTGTTTTATTGTCGAAGAAAAATTGATTGTAAACTCATAATTGAGCTGTCGTCGAAATTTAAATTGCATAATTAGAGCAACTGTTTTTCATTTACTTTTTATTTTAATCAAAAAATAACCTCAAAATTTAAAATAGTAATTTTGATCAGGTCATAGATATAATTATCACTATTTGTTATTAGGAACACTGTTTTAAACTTTTACCAAAGTTTCTAATCATAATTTTAAAATTCTAATCAAAGCGTTAAAGTATTTACTAAATAAATAAATAAATAAGGACGTTATGTAACAAAATCAACAACAATACGGAAGATACGAAACAACCATTATTTACCTCTTAACAATAAACAAAATAAAAATAAAACTTATAATAAAAAATAATAGATATTTGAAAGAAGATAAAGCATGAAAATTGAAAAACAAAAAACTTACTATCTCCATCGAGTCCTTTATATCCCAGTGTATCTATTGAGAGCGCGAACTGTGACGTTGTCATCCATACCGTTATAAACAACGCCAAATAATATCTGTTCTTCCTCCATAATGGTACGGATATTAATCCGTCCATCAAGTTTTTCATATTTCAAAATATTTTAAAACTCCCTTAATAATCCAATCGCGAATTGATTGGGAGTTATTTCACCAGCAAAATTACACGGCGACTTAAGTATAACTCCGCGAACTTTAACCTAATCCGATTCCACGCATTACGTTTTAATTAATCCGAGATAATGTAATAATATTATTATTTAAATTAAAATACGCGAATTGAATTTGGTATAAAACACACTGGTTACTTAATGAAACAAAATATATAGGGAAACTTCTATTTTAAAAAAAGAAATGTTTCTCCTGTATCTGTAGCTATCTTATATTTCCTGTTCTGCCAGATCTGGCTGGCGTAGTAGCTTGGTTGAGTGGCAAAAACGTTCTGATCAAGAGTTAGTTACTCGATGGAAGAACCGCTATGGGGGTAAAAAAAGGCGATCATAGAAAAATATCTTTTCCGGGCTTCCTACAGCTTTCTTATATCTATCTTGAACGGATAGTCGACGTTCGCCAACTGCCGCCGGTTTTCCGTGGCGTATTTACTAGGATAGTCTGTCTGTCTGTCGAGAAGGAAGGGGCAAACGCGGCGGGGTGACCTACACTGCCTCTCAGCCCTGTCTTGAACATTTTCTTCGCATATTTTTCTTTTTTTTTTCTTAAACAATTTTTTTTTATCATGAAAACCCACTAGCGCGACTCGCTGCGGGGTGGGATGACACTAACTAAAGTCTTAAGGAACTTAAAGATCGAGTTGGTTACTGCTGCTAATGGTGATGGTGGTGGTGGTAAAACTTGGAAAACCGTGACGTCATCAACTACGTAAGACCATACCATGGATGGCTTTCGGGGATAATTTTAAAGGCGGGGATTTTATCTTTAGATTCTGAGATTTTTTATTGGAAGATGGGTATGGTTATGGGTTCACTTCAGCCATTTTTTTTGTTCTATGAGGATAGGATTCAGTCTCCGAGGGATGGGATACTTACTTCGAGGTTTGGTTTTTAAGTTACGGACCCCACTCTTAAATAGTGACACTTTAACTTCAAAACGTCTAGTGACTAGTGCCTGCAACGAATATGATGGTATGTAGCTGGTGATGCGCGTCAACGACATGGAGGGGGGGGGATTGACAAAAATTTTCGTTGACATTGAGGATTGCTACAGAACGCAGGCCAGAGGGATCGCTGGCCCAATGTCCAGTTTAAAAAAGGCTATAGAACACTATTGGACGGAATCCGTCAGGTGGTACTAGTCACCCAATTGAATTTTACCGCACTTAGAGAAGCCTACCCCGAAGGGTCCTGTATTCAGTCCTTAATACTTTGTTTGTATCTTCTTTAATTTTGTAAATAATTCTGATCTGTAGTTTCCTTTTCTTAGCTTAAATTGATGTACTTCAAAACTGCATCGACCGACAAGTGTCCGACCCCCGTACTTTAATAGATCCTCTTTTTATTTATTACCTGACTCACCTGTTGCGATGCAAATTGGAAAACCAGATGAAAATCATACGCCTAGCTTTGGCCATGCTTTTCTTTTAGTTTTTTTTCTTTTCTTCTTTCTCAAGTGATGATTAGGGGGTTATAAGGAAATTTGTTGAACGGGGTTTTTCTCTAATTTATATTCCGAGTACACCGTCTCTACCTGGTGGCGATTACGTGAATTAAAGGAGGCTTTTACGCAATGAAGATCAATGAGGAAAGACAGGAAACTTACGTTATTGCTTATGTTGATCCGGGGTATTGGGAAAGGATTTTCTTTATCGATTGATTTCAATCCTCTGTGATTTATATCGAAAGATATATAGGCCTACAGTGGTGTGATTTATTATAGTTTTATAGTTGTTAAGTTAGGGAAATTTATAAATTAACCTTTTAAATTTACAACTTGGATTTAGTCTTTTTTATTATAACTGCTATTTTATCCTTATGTTGGGTTAAATTCGCTTATCATTCAAAAGGCCCAATCAATTTTGGCTCACCTGAAGTGCGCTTCACCATTTCTTTTGTAAAATATTAAGAATATCACATTACCGAAATTTCTATTATAACTCAGATTGCTACTTTATGTCTATCTACAATATCAATGAATATACGCAATTCGGTGAAGAAGACAGGGTAAAATCCGTCACGTGATATTAAACGTCCAATAGAACTTTATACCCAATTAAAGTCATCTTTAGTGTTTAGGGATGTCCATTTAATTAAATTCTCATGTTGATTTTAAGGGGTCATACAATCTTGAAAAGAATTAAGTAGCGACAAAATGTCATTGAACATTTTCGTCTCAAAATCGCCCAAATAACATCACCCTTAATTTATGGCACACTTCTCAGAAACACCATTAGTTTCAGTCGGAAGTGTTATCGCAGTCCTGTAAGCCAAGCTTCTGGGTAACAAACTTTGAGGGAATAAGATACATGTCGGTGATCCTACCCTACAAGTGCCGACAACCCCATGTCCGCCGGAAGTGACTGGACCACAAATAGCCCTTCGTGACCTCTCATGAAAACCCAAGGTCTGTATATGCGCAAAAAATTGCACTATATGAAAACCTAATTCCTTCCCTTATAAACACGTCATGAGACTTAACTAATCGCATCATTGCCGAGGACCCTTATGGAAACGGACACAATTTTCATTGAAACGCTTATTTAAAAATATAAATTTAGTTTTATAATCACATCTTTTTTAATATTGTAAATAGACACGTAATTTTCATTACAAATATTAATAATTTTGATTTGCTATATGATAATAAAAACTTTCCTTTTTCATATTAAAAGATTTAACTACAAATACAGAGCTAATACCAAAAGTATATGGATATAAAAAGAAAAAGTACACTTTGTTGAAACTTTCTCGTGGCGTGTAATATGAGAGGACCCCCTTTATCCCAGAATAGTGTTGACCCCTTTGCGTGTTATTACCTTTCCGACCGTGGCACAGGGAACAAGCCGTGAATAGGCTTATAAAGAACCAGATGCTAGCTCTAGTACCAAAAATTAACGTTTGTATCGTCAGAATCATGTACTATTTTCTATAAACCTATGACGTCAACAAGCTCTTCCCTGATTGGTTAGTTTTTGTAGGGGTTAAGAGGAGTGCAGTTTGCACTCATTTTACATGTCGTCTAAAGCCAAAGGCAGGGAATTCTTAATGAAGTGTACTTTTCGTTTTTATATCTGTAGACTTTTGCCAATACTATGGAAAACAGTGAAGGAGAAACCAGTAATCAAATCATTTCTTTGGTATTTTACTCCCTGCTTTAACTTTTGTTGGCTCGAACCACAGCCCGCTCGATCACGCAAGTTGCACGCGCTATAGAAGCCCGTTCAAAGAATTCAAAACCCATGTATTTTCAAGAATCGAGAGGGTGTAGTGGAAAAGCTAGTAAAAACATGAACGAGTCTCGATTTTTGAGACAAAAAGCACTGAAATGTTAGGGGGAATTGTTGAGTTGATGAACAAACTTTTATAGGAAAGTGAAAAATGTAAGCTCTAGCTTCCTGGTTTTTTTTACTATTTGTAAATTAAAGTACACTAAAAATTTAGAAATTATTTTGAAAGACTTAGGACTGATAGTATTTTTCTAAAAATTATCAAACTTTCAGTTTGTGGTTTTTTCAACTCTGGATGACTTCTAGCCATTTTAAAACGCGCTGGGCAAATTATTCAAATAAATAATTTTCCCCCCAATACTTGTAGTACTTGGTTTTCACATATTTGCCAATTAGTTTTAACGACTAGTTAATTGTAATAATAAATAAAATATAAGACCATAAATACAGTATTTTGATGAAGAACATTATCAGCGGGATTGTTTGGGCCTAGTGTTTATTTTTTTACTGAAAAACTATTCACGCTTGTAACTTCAAAATTTGTAGGACTTTAGAAAACGTTACTACGCATCTATCCTTAAAATTTCACGACATTTGATCCACAAAAAGCGAAATTACGCCCATTTTACTCCAAAAAACGGCATTTTCCCATAGACATAATGCTAATTCTTAGACTCGTTTGACCAAGGAGTACTAATCGGTCATATTCTCGACTTTTGGCTGTTTGAACGGGCTTCTATAGCGCGTGCAGCTTGCGTGATCGAGTGGGCTGTGCTCGAACTGAGTAAATAGTTGATTCCATCAAACGTTTTGCTCTCTTTAATCCGTTTAAATGTTAAAGGGTGTATGTACTTCTAACTGCCAGAAGAAAAAGGAATTTAAATGTGGTTTTTTGATATATTTGGGTTTTACCCTTTTTTTACAAGGTGAACACAAGAAGGGTATGTTACGGCCGCTTGGGAGTGGTCGCTTGTCGCTGTGTTTAGACCATATATTATACCAGACTATTTTTATACCAAGTCCCAACTATAAGAAAAGGTCGAATAGTGCACCATTGTTAAATCACCCTAGGGGGTGCGATACACACCAACACTACTTTGATTAAAACCTGAGATATAAATGTCGCGTATTTAGTTTTCCGTTTTTATTTAGCCTTGGAGAGATATTTAAATTAAAGGGTTAGAGTTACTTATTTTCAAAATTTATGTTTATTTTTTTTTTATTATTAAAATATTAATTTTTTCGTTATGAGTCAGCTTCAGAGATTAGATATTTTCAGAAATGTGGAAGAAATTTGGTTTAAAGTCAAGATATACATGATGTTTGTTGAAAGTCAAGATATACATGATGTTTGTTGAAAGTCAAGATATGCATGATGTTTGTTTAAAGTCAAGGTATACATGATCATCATGATGTTTGTTTAAAGTCAAGATATACATGATGTTTGTTTAAAGTCAAGATATACATGATGTTTGTTTAAAGTCAAGATATACATGATGTTTGTTTAAAGTCAAGATATACATGATGTTTGTTTAAAGTCAAGATATACATGGTGTTTCTGATAAGTCTGCCATAAATTAAAATAGTGTTCTTTGGGTCAGACCGAGTTAAATGTGGCAAAGAACATGGGGTCTAAGGCATTTAGTACGGGGCCCCAAACATTGGCCTATAAAAAAAGAACTTGGCACACATGTTTAGCAAAACATATCAGAGGAACAACATCTTCGTTAGACAATTTCTATAGCCAAAAATATAAGAATTTTAATGAGCTTTTATCTAGCAGATTAAGTGTACGTTTAGGTAGAAGTGTCCCTAAGATTGTCATGTAAAAGTAGTTCAAAGTGTTGAACAAATGTTAAACATGGTGAGGGTGTAAAATATCTAAGCGTCATTAACTAATTAAGCTTCATGATGTAAAATTAAATAAATTAAAATTAAAAACTAAAATAATTTCTCTTCTAAAATTTAAAGTAACCTTGCTCAAACTTGTAAATATCCTGTAAAATCTGTTCATTTTCATTGTATAAAAGCTAAAACTTTCCATGTTTCTTCAAAACCTGTATCAATGTAAACAATCTTTTTTTTTTCTGTAAAAGTGTTTTTAACTTTGGATGTTCGGAAAGGCTCTCCCTCTGTCCTGCTCACCTCTACTTCAAAAATAGAAAAACCCCAAAAGGAGAGGAAAAGTACCCAAAAGGCCACCTTGTAAAAGCAAATAAAAGGATTAACAAAAGGCTAAGAGGTGAGCGGGCGAGGGAGAGAGTTTTTACCTTTTATAAAATCAGAATACCAAAAACTGTACTCTCGCTAGGACCTAACAGGTCATTCTCCTGCAAAAGCGGAGCAAAGAAAATAAAACCCGAGTTCAAGAAAATTAACTAAATTATTTCGCCAACAAAACTTAACTTAAGCAACAGCAGTTAACTCTTTGGATTATCACAAATATTGCGGTGTTTCAGTCCGCCGTGATATTCAATCCCCAGCTCTCCCAAGAACCAGAATAGAGAAGAAACAAGCCAAAGCTAAGGGGCAAAAATACCCCGATTCTTCATGGTGCCTCGACCGCGGGACTTTTGGATTAATTTAAAGTGAAAACTGAACTTTCGCGAAATAATGGCGGACGCAAACGCAAACGGAACCGGATCGCTTGTATCCAACGTTCACAATCAAGTATCCAATGTTCAAGCCGGCCAAAATGGACAAACAAATGGTCAAGCGACCCAAGGAAATACCAATCCGGCCAAGAATACAAAGGATCTAAAACTCGCTAAAGCGACAAGAAAAAGTGCGCGTTCCGCTGCAACGAAAAAAAATAAACGAACTCAAAAATCTACTTAAATCAGCAACTGTTCCTGATATCGACGACCTGGAGGATGGTCTAGCTATCCTACTTCAACGAGAAGAGGACCTAACCAACGCCGAGAATTTGGTCAAACCGTTGATCGACAACGAAGTGGAGCTGGAAAAAGATGAGGACGAGGCTTTCACCTACAAAGAAGACATCATGGCCATCAAACTAAAGTTAACCAGGATGATAAAGAAGATGGGTGGAACCCCACCATCGTCCACAACTTCAATCTACGGCTCCACGTGCGGACTTAACGGACAATTAGTACAAAACAGTGTGAACTCTCAGCAAGAAAAGGTGGAAATTAAACTTCCGCCGCTCACCATAACCAAATTCGACGGCGACTTCGCCAAGTGGAACCAATTTTGGGGACGTTTCAAGGTCACCATACACGATAGCTCCAGGATTGATAAGGTAGACAAACTTATTTACTTAACCTCTTACCTAGAAGGGGAAGCTCTTGAAGAAATTAAAAATTTTGAACAAACTGAAGCGGCATACGATGAAGCAATAGACCAATTACATAAAAGATTCGCGCGAACCGAGTTAGCTATTCATTACCATATTAGTCAGCTCCAAGAAATTCAGCCGGTCACTAATTCAAAAAATGTCCCTGCGCTACGTCATTTATTGACTACTTGCGAAATTAGTGTACGAAGTTTAAGGTCTATGGGTTTCGATCCTTCTGAAAAGGCCGCCTTTTTATGTCCAGCCTTATTAAAATGCTTGCCCGCAGACATTAGAACAGAATTTCTCTTAAAAAGAAAGTCAAAACCAAACGCCGCTACCTATTTAGATAGTTGGGACGCGGATGAACTATTTGCGTTCCTTAGAGAGCAAATTGAGTGCCGAGAAATGGCAGATATCCTAGGTTCAACTTCCGGAAGGTATGGGGGGAGAAAAGAAAACGAATCCCAGTCAAAAATTAGTACTTATGCCCAAGAAAAATCAAGACCAAAAATGGAAAAAAGGCATACCCCTTCCGTAGCTAGCCTAGCAACTAGTGTTAAACAAAAACCTAGCAATAATAGATATCCAGAAAACATATATTGCATATTTTGCGCAACCGAGGATCATAAGTCGATTAATTGCAATAAGTTTACCTTAGAAGAAAAGAGAGATAACGTAAGGGAGAGCGGTAGATGCTACATTTGTCTCCGATTTGGTCATTCCTCCGACAGGTGTCGCACAAAATTTAGGAAATGTAAAAAATGCCTCAAAGGCCACAATTTTGCTGTGTGCGATAAAAACGAATCGCATCTAGTAAGAGATACCGTGGAAGATGAGAGACAGAGTGTAGTAACTGCCATAACTCCTACCGATAACAAGGAAAACACAGTACAACTTCAAACTGCCTTAGCTATCGCAAAAAGCCCCTCTAACCCTAACAATAAACTAAAAGTAAGGTGTGTCTTAGATGGGGGGAGTCAGATTAGCGTAATTAGGGAAGACCTGTCACGCTCATTAAAATTACCAATAGTTGGGGAAACAACCCTCGACATATTCAAATACGCTTCAAGGGAACCTGAAACCGTAACTTGCAAAAAGGTCAAAGTTAGGTTAGAAAATAGAGCCTTCCCCGAAAAGAGCATAGAATTTATCGCCGTTGAATCGCCTTTCGTATGCAACCAAGTTGTTAGCATGGGTTGCAAAGAGATTGAAAAATTTATGGATAGAATGGGTTTACAAATGTCAGATGACCCAACCGATCCCCTAAACGAAAGCACAGAAGCCGACATATTAATAGGAGGCGATATCTACTGGGAAATAGCTAGTGGGAAAACCGAAAGGTTCAGCAAACGCGTGGTTTGTGTGGAAACCATATTAGGGTGGGCGCTACATGGTCCCTCAGGTGAAGCTAAGGAAAAAATAAAATCAGGATCCGTAATGTTTCTAAATGCCACACAAAAAAGAGTAGATGAAACTTTAACTAAATTTTTCGATCTCGAAACCATTGGCATAAATAGCAAAGAATTAGAAGAAACCACTGATGACGCAACAGTCTCTAGCTTTTTCGAGGACATTGCATTTGATGGGGAAAGATATGTAGTAAAACTACCCTGGAAAACCCCTAAAGAAGCCCTTCCAGATAACAAGTCGGTAGCCATAAAAAGAGCTCAGGCTTTAAATAGAAAATTTGGTAAAGACCAGTCCTACTACCAGGCTTATAAAAAAGTTATTGAAGAGCAATTAGACACGGGTATAGCCGAAAAGGTCCCTCCCAATGAACAAAACAGTAACAAACCTGGAATGTTCTACCTTCCACACCAAGGGGTCATTAGAGAGGACGCGCTTACTACCAAGCTACGTGTAGTTCTGGATGGGTCTTCTCACGAAAAAGGAGAACCCTCCTTAAACCAATGTTTATCACCAGGCCCAAATTTAAACCCTGACATTCTACTATTAATTTTGAGGTTTAGAAAACACAACATCGCAATAGTAGCCGATATAGAGAAGGCTTTTCTCCAGGTGGCATTGAGCGAAGAAGACAGGGATTCCTGTAGATTTTTATGGACAAAAGAGGAAAATGGAAAAATCATTCCTAACGAATTTGAAACCCTCAGAATGGCTAGGGTACCCTTCGGGGTTACGTCTAGCCCGTTCCTTCTCGCCTGTACCATAAAATGCCACTTGGACAAAACAGAAAATCTAGACCCAAGGGTAAAAGAAAGATTAGGAAAAGACCTATACGTGGATGATCTGGGTACCGGGGTAAACAATTTAGAGGAAGGTCAGGAAATATCTGTAATGGCTGCAGAAACCATGCAAAAAGCGGGGATGCGTTTCAGGAAATGGGGAACCAACTCGAAGGAGTTAAGAGAGTTCTGGGAAAAGCACACCCAACAAGGGGGAAATGCACTCTTCGATAAGGAAATTTCAACCAAAGAAACCAAAATCTTAGGGCTAAAATGGGACCCTGAGTCCGATACACTCGGATATAACCTTAGCAGCTTAATTGAAGGTTTAAAAAATATGAAAAATACTAAACGATGCGTTTTAAGTTCGGTCTCCCAAATTTTCGACCCAGCTGGATTATTATCCCCAATTTCAATTAAAGCGAAAATGCTCTTTCAAAAACTATGGGAAGCGAAACTTGATTGGTATACTGAACTTGTAGGCGATTTAGCAAAAGAATTTGAGCATTTCCTGAGCGAAGTGCCCCTCCTAGAAAAAATTAGGATAAAAAGAAACTATTTTTGGGAAGCCGATGATGAGATCACAAATCTACAATTGCATTGCTTCTGCGACGCTAGTTTAAAGGCGTACGCTTCTGCAGTTTACGTTAGATACCAAACTAGATCAGGAAAATTTTTTGTAGCCCTAGTAGTGGCCAAAGCGCGAGTTGCACCCTTAAAGCTAGATCTTTCAATTCCCAAACTAGAATTGTTAGGTTGCCTTGTAGGAGCTAGACTCGCAAATTACGTCAAATCAGTCTTTGGACCAAGCGTAGAGAAAACATGTTTTTGGACAGACTCGACAGTAGCGCTGGCTTGGGTCACTGGAACCCCAAAAGTTTGGAAGCCATATATTGCTAATCGTGCTACTGAGATTCAAAAATTGACACACCCAAAGACATGGTTTCATTGTCCTGGAACATCTAACCCAGCCGATTTGCCCACTAGGGGAATAAAAGGGATGGATTTAGAGAGTTGCGAGCTCTGGTTTCATGGTCCCTCATGGTTAAAAGAAAATGAAGAAAATTGGCCTAAATCTCCACAAGTAAACCCCAATATAGATTTAGAAACAGTGGTCCATGAGCGACGAAAAATTACGTCATTAGCTCTCAATGCAACTGAAAAAACAGGCAT
Source organism: Phalangium opilio (assembly GCA_019434445.1). Classification (NCBI taxonomy): domain Eukaryota; kingdom Metazoa; phylum Arthropoda; class Arachnida; order Opiliones; family Phalangiidae; genus Phalangium; species Phalangium opilio. The sequence continues at coordinate 2,597,478 of JAEQBA010003137.1, forward strand.
TTATAATGTAATCGATCTAGCTAGGCACAACTCATTAAACAACAAGTTGGGAAAACCAAAATATTACCTCTCCGAGTCAAGACGACTACTTTCAAACTTATTTACCCAGATATGGAAATGTTTCTTAAGTTAAAATTTATGAAATATTAAAGCAGTATACAAAGCATAGCAAATTTACTGTAAATCAGACGACATTTTACATCCAATAATGATATACTTGTACACATTAAAATCATCCGATGGGGGAAAAACGGGTCATCGGCGTTTTATAAATGACGCTAGCGCAATAAAGCGTGCAAGGTACCAAGGCTTAACAAAAATTGTAGGATAACATATTTATAGAGATAGATAACAACTTTTATAATTAAAATTAGAAACTAACATATCCCTTAAAATTCTCGCGTGATCAACTGGTTTCACGCCAATTAAATAGCTATAGTCCCATACAGCTATTTGTATTAATTCCTCCATGGTTTTTTCGCCAAGCTGAGAACTACGCGTTTTACGTCACGTTATCAAAAAAGCAGACTATTTTCTTTGAAGACCGCGCTAGCTCAGCGCTAAGCACCGTGACGTCAAAATTCAAAAACAAAATCCCTGGGCCGCGTTCAGCAGAGCCACCATGATTATAAATCTAAGCCTAATTATTTAAAAGTGTATTTAACTTTCGGCTCACTCTGAACCGTTAATGTCTCTGCATTACAGAAACGAAAACTAAACCCAAACTTTTACTTTTTGGTTCACTAGGCCTATTGACAAATAAGAGTTCATTTGACCAACATAGCAGCGTTGTGCTTGTATTCACTATGATTTTAGAAAGGATTATGCTATAAACAGATGTAGTATAGCTTAAGTAATATATAAACATCCATTTTAAATAATAATATTAAAAAAATCTTTGGAATATCAAAATGAAATAGAGCTTTAAAGCTACAAAAGTACTAAATGCATCATAATTACGAAAAATATTTCCACATATTCAGTTTATATTAAGGATAAAGGGAATATTATGGTTGTGTTGGATTTCTTTACACATCAAAACGAAACGAACTTCTAACGCAGCGCACTACTGTAACAACGGACGGACACATACAGACAAAAACATAGACTGCTTTTAACTCTTTCCGTATTAATTTTAAATTGAGAAACAAGATTATCTTAAATATTAAAATAAATATAATTAATATTTAATATTTTCTTCGTTAGTTATTCGCCTTATTGAACGTTACATCGTTTTAAAAAAGAACAATTAAACATTCTTGAGAGACTTGACTAATATTGGCGTTTGAAATGAAGCATACGCCGGTTGCTTCGCCTTACTAAAATAGGTAGTATATAAGGGTTTCGAATCGCATCCATGGATAAGAACAGCGCAATTGCGTGAACCTTTGGTGGAAGCCCCACCTTAGGGAGGCCGGACGTTTCTCGTAACCCTGGCCGATCGCCGCGTATGTCTTAACCTTAACGATGATGATGGAGTAGAAGCCAGGTGTGCAGACTGGTGTCCATGTGGGATGGACAAAAACAATGACCAGAAGATGGTGGTGTGTAGAAACCAGTGTGTACAGATTGGTGTCCATGTGGGATTGACAAAAACAAAGACCAGAAGATGGTGGTGTTAGAAGCCAGGTGTACAGACTGGTGTCCATGTGGGATGGACAAAGAGCAGATGACGGTGGTGATTAGAAGCCAGTGTGGACAGACTGGTGTCCATGTGGGATGGACAAAGACCACAAGAGGGTGGGGATTAGAAGCCAGTGTGTACAGACTGGTGTCCATGTGGGATGGACAAAGACCAGAGGCTGGTGATGTTAGACAGGCAATGGAGTAATAGCCTGTAAGTGTAATACAATTTTCGAAATTTCCGGAAATTGAGAACACGTTTGCTCCGATTTGCAAACTGCGAACGCGGTCACGTGGGTGTAACAACAGACAGACACACACACACACACACCCACCCACACACACACACACACACACACACACAGACACGTCGAAATTAGAACCTCTCCGTGACATACGTCACTCGGAGAGGTAAAAACTTAAGAATTACAGCTTACGTGTTGAGATTCGTTAAAATGACAAGAGGGTTAGGAAAAATTACTGGCCCCATAACTGCCGAAGAAATGAAATCTGCCGAAATATTATGGGTAAAAGATATACAAAGAAAAATATATTCTACAGAAGTAAACTCTCTAAAAAATGGAGAACAAATCTCTAGAAATTCTAAGATCCTATCACTAAAACCCCTTCTTAACAAAAACGAACTTTTATGCGTGGGTGGGCGTTTAGAAGAAGCCAATATGAGCTATAGGGAAAAACACCCTATCATTTTAAGTAAAAGTGAAACGCTAGCTAAATTACTCATGGCTAGAAGCCATCTTCAAGTAAAACACGGTGGTATAAACGACACCATAACCCAACTACGTGAAAGGTATTGGTTTCCAGCTGGAAAACAGTTAGCGCGCACAATAGTCAAGCAATGCTTGACATGTAAGAAACATAGTGCTAAGTTAGGTGACACACCAACAGCTCCCCTGCCCCATGACCGTGTCAATGAATGCCCTCCATTTTCCATAATTGGGATTGATTTTGCGGGTCCCCTACTAATCAAAGAAAATGATGGGACTAGAAAAGCATATATATGCTTAACAACCTGCTCTGTCACAAGAGCAATACATTTGGAGTTGATACCATCGCTAAGCACGGATGATTTCATGTTAGCGTTCCGACGCATAATAGCACGTAGGGGCGTTCCTAACACTATTTATAGTGACAACGCAAAGACTTTCAAACGGGCTGATGCCGATTTAAAATTTATATGGCAACATCTTAATCTGGACATTTTAAGGGAATTTTTCGGAAGCCAAGGCATTGTATGGAAATACATCATTGAAAGAGCTGCCTGGTATGGGGGGTGGTGGGAGATCTTGGTAAAATCCACAAAAACCGCGTTAAAAAAGAACGTTGGAAGATCTTCCCTCACTTACCCTGAAATGGAAACAGCCATCTCAGAAACGGAAGCAATAATTAACTCGCGTCCAATCACCTATGTTTACAATGACATAGGTGAGCCTTCCCCTCTGTCGCCGGCTGAAATTCTAATAGGACGTAGAATTACGTCATTACCCCCTTTAAATCACAGTCTAAAAAATGTAACCACATCGCGAGTGGAATTAACTAAACGTTTAAAATATAGGGACACGTTAGTTAGCAAATTTTGGAATCGGTTTCGCCATGAATACAAAATGGGTCTAAGGTCAGCACATCACGCTGATCCCACTAAAAATTCAAAAGTATTTAAAGAAAATGACGTTGTATTAATAAAGGATGACAATTTAAAACGTCATATGTGGAAAATGGGCCGCATTACGGAAATTATTAAAGGAAGAGACGGTATTGGCCGTTCTTGCATAATTAAAACCCCAAGTGGTACAATTAGACGCTCAATCAAACACTTATGTAACCTAGAAGTGGATGATAACTAAACGATTAAGTAATACTCTAAAATTAAAATTTGTAAAATATTACTTGGGGGAGTGTAAAATATCAAAGCGTCATTAACTAATTAAGCTTCATGATGTAAAATTAAATAAATTAAAATTAAAAACTAAAATAATTTCTCTTCTAAAATTTAAAGTAACCTTGCTCAAACTTGTAAATATCCTGTAAAATCTGTTCATTTTCATTGTATAAAAGCTAAAACTTTCCATGTTTCTTCAAAACCTGTATCAATGTAAACAATCTTTTTTTTTTCTGTAAAAGTGTTTTTAACTTTGGATGTTCGGAAAGGCTCTCCCTCTGTCCTGCTCACCTCTACTTCAAAAATAGAAAAACCCCAAAAGGAGAGGAAAAGTACCCAAAAGGCCACCTTGTAAAAGCAAATAAAAGGATTAACAAAAGGCTAAGAGGTGAGCGGGCGAGGGAGAGAGTTTTTACCTTTTATAAAATCAGAATACCAAAAACTGTACTCTCGCTAGGACCTAACAGGTCATTCTCCTGCAAAAGCGGAGCAAAGAAAATAAAACCCGAGTTCAAGAAAATTAACTAAATTATTTCGCCAACAAAACTTAACTTAAGCAACAGCAGTTAACTCTTTGGATTATCACAAATATTGCGGTGTTTCAGTCCGCCGTGATATTCAATCCCCAGCTCTCCCAAGAACCAGAATAGAGAAGAAACAAGCCAAAGCTAAGGGGCAAAAATACCCCGATTCTTCAGAGGGAAAAGTGAAATCAGGAAATTGATCCTAGGTAGCGAACGATTTTCCAATTTGTTTTCTACAAAATTTAATAAAGAGTGTAATTTTTTGATTGCAAAACATTCGCCAGAACAGTTCTATAAGCGATGACGTCATTAATAAGCTCTTTTAGTTTAAAATTAATACCAACTTAACTCCAAAATAATTAGGTTATATTCAAATTATTCGTGGAAAATTTTATATTATTAAAACATATTTTAGAATTAGTAAAATAAAAAGTATAGTGTAGGGATACTAACCCTTTAATTTAATATTTTACTCATTTCCTGTAAATATATTAAATTTCTGCTAATGAAAGGAGTCATTTTAAATGGGAAGAAAACAAATCGAAGGTGTGTGAGTCCCAACCCATTTTTCTACAATAATTTTCGTTAATACTAGGTCAATGTTGATCAAACATTTATACGCTTTTGTCTTAATTATTCGAGCAATTAGTCGTAGCTCGTTTCTTATCGAATTTATGTCACATGTACGCTAAAGATCCCATTAACCAACCTTGGGTGATTCTATCGAGAGTTTCGTCATTTTGTCTTTCGTTCCAGTCGTTTTCACCGGAATTTAAATGTCGTTCTACACTAAACGGCCGGAATCGGCCTAATTTTCTTATCGGGAAAGATTAGTTAGGCTTAGATGACGCGAGTTGTTGTAGTTGCGGTATGATTCTCTGAATATGGTTTTTTGGGTGAAACAAACAATTTAACTTCCTCTTTTTTTTTGTCCAAGGTGTAACTTGTCCTTGAGCAAGTTTCTTCCGTGCTTGTGTTCATTGAGAAGCCCAGAATTTGTTCTAAAATATACTAAAGGGTTAAATATGTGAAATTTATTATAATTTCTACGAGCTTTCGAAAAAAAAAAATTAAGTAGAAAAATATCAAGAAGTGATATCTAGTTTATTAGGGAGAAGGTATAAGATGTATTCGCGCGCCATAGTCCCAGTCCCCCCTTCAAAATACAAGGGGGTACGTAAAAGGAGGCCGGGCTATTTCGCCTCTCCTCAGTCGGAAAATATGACTGTAATTTTCGTCATTCGCGACGCGCTGATGTGAGTTTTCAGGAACCAATGAGATGCTGGTTGTAATTTAGAGGTGAGGATTAACTCTGGACCTACGTTTGGACTGGAGATAAAGCTAAATGTGCCGAATTTATACCTTCTCTCTAATAAACTATATATCACTTCTAGAAAATATATATTACTATACAAGTTTTTCTGATAAGTTTGGCATAAAGAAAGTTATGGTTCTTTAAGCGATTTTGAGTCGAAAATGTTCTATGACATTTTTCCGTCCGGGCCACTGTATAAACTATATATCACTTCTAGAAAATATATATTACTATACAAGTTTTTCTGATAAGTTTGGCATAAAGAAAGTTATGGTTCTTTAAGCGATTTTGAGTCGAAAATGTTCTATGACATTTTTCCGTCCGGGCCACTGTTTTCAAGTTAAGATTGGAGGGTTTTAGGGATGACCCCCTTATTAAATTAGAAATCATTGTCTTTCAGTTTATTAATTAAATACTCCAAACTCAACTTAAAACGATGGCCCGGACGTCAAAATGGAGATAGAACGTTTTCGACTCAAAATTGCCCAAAGAACATCCCCCTTAATTTATCCCAGACTGTGTAGATATAGATTTGACCTCTAGGTCACGAGAGCCACTAAACCATCATAGAAACACGTGATTTTCAATCGCAAATCAAATACTGTATCCTTTGCTTTTATTGCTTATGAATGAAATTATAAACTTGAATCAATTAATTGGTTAATTAAAACCTATATTAATTTTAAAAAATTGGTGGACGCTAGAAGTATAATTAATATCTTTCAATTATCATTTTTCGTAAGACGTTGCCCATGCACGATATAGTATATTGCGTTTTGAAACCGTTTGAAGAAATATTTGAGACTTCACTAGCAGTTGAGTATAGTAATAAGGCCAATTCCTGTCCGATAGTGTTTACGCTATGAAAGTTGTAACTAAGATTTACGATCGACTCGGATATGATTCGTAGAATTAACTATATGAACATTTCTCTATCGCATTCGTCTTTTCGTAATTTATGGAAGCTGGATTTATATTGTCAGGTGTACGGGGGTATCCCGTCGACTTTACAAATTCCCATAATTTTCTATGAGCTTATCGTATCTTCGAATAGTAGGACATGCTGCTAACAGAGGAACTGGGGAATGAATGCTTTAGTATCTTATTCAAATTGCGATACACCAGTAAAGCCCCAAATTCTCGACCTGGATTGTGAAATATCTTTTTAGGGATTGTCGATTTACATTGTTTAGTTTAGTTTGGTAAGAGCAAAGACAAATATGAGTAAGAGAAAGTAAGGCGGAAAAGTGGTTCGTCTTGCTATTATCTTTACCCTGCGATGTACTTTTGAAAATTGCCAATGAATATTAGCTCGAGTACATACAGCTAAAGGCTTTTTCAGAGGATATAGTTTTTGACTCAACTAGATGGGTCAAAAGTTGAGTCAGCAAAAATAGTCTATCAGTTTTTAATTTGGTGATTCAACTTGTCCAACTTCTGTTCACACGTTCAAACTAGTTTACTCAACTCAATTTGACTCATCTATAAATGAGTCTAAAAGTACTATCGTATGAAAAGGCCGTTTCCCAACGTATCTAGGCGGATTTTATTTAATTTTTTATCTTGGCTAAAAATTATTTTGTAACTTAAATAATAAGCTTAGACGTTTAAATATTCCTCTAACCCTTAAAAATATTGTATTGAAAGTTCAATCAAGTGTTAAACATTTTTTACCAATTTATTTTTTTGTATATAAGACCTCAATTTGGATTTAACTTTAATGATTCAGTCATTATTGGTTATACCTTACAATTAAGAACACAAAACAAGTGATCTAAAGCCATATCCAAAACCATCCTATATAGTTAAATTTGTTACCAATGGAAGATATCCATAGCAATTGACCTTTTCGATGTGAAACGGGGGGTAGGCAACCCTCAGTATTGGGACATACAAGGGGGGGGGTTGATACATTGCCATCCGTCTCTGCGCACTCTCATGGTTCAAAAAGCTCCAAAAAGCGATTTTCGATGTAAAAAAGGGGTAGGCAACCCTCAGTATTGGGACATACAAGGGGGTTGATACATTGCCATCCGTCTCTGCGCACTCTCATGATACAAAGAGCCTACAGCGCAGGCGCCAAAAAGCGAGATGGAAGTCAAACTTTTACCCCCGTGTCCTTCCCTCTTAGTTTCATCGGAATGGTTTAGACTTTTCCCCCTAGTGGTTAGACTTGAAATTAATAAAGCAATCAACGTTTGAATTTGGATCTATACATAATTTACAGGCGTGGAGGATTCATACCATTTGCACAAGGAGACCTGGCAACTTAGAGTGTAAAATAGCAGACGATTTTACACTCTAAGTCGCTTGGTCTCCTTGTGTTAATGGTAGGAATCCTCCACGCCTGTAAACTATGTATTAGTCCATTCGGTTCTCGATCTGATGAATCTGGGCTTAAAACCGATTTCTTTTGGCCTCTCTAATACATACTCGTAAAAGAAAAAGAAAGTTTTTAATGATTTCGAAATTGTAGAAACTTAACTGATCGGACAGATCACGTTTATAGGAACAATTGTTATCCAGATGTTGGATTAAGAAAAGGCTTTTAAAAATTTGATAAAGTTTACCATGCAGGGAATGAAAATGCAGCCTGTTCTTTATTATGTTACAGACAGACTGCTGGCTGGCTGGCTTATTTCTTATTCATTTTAATGTTTATTGAAATCTTGCCTTTTTAGGGAAATTAGGTTATTCACGATAAATATAAAATTAAATGGGAAATTTCAAATCAAATTAGGACGGAAAATAAGTTCTTTGTTTTTTGTTTTTGTTTAATATTCCGAATAAAAGTCTCCTAAAATGGGCGAGGGAATGCCTAGTGCATTTAATAAAGGGATACTAAATTCAATAGACCAATTCGAATATTACATGCAGAGAAAAAAACTTCCAGGGGCAAGCCGCCATTCTGAATAATTTCCCTCACGCCAGGAGACATCGCTAGAGGCATGACCGGGCTTGCAAGCCTCTAACACGCAGTGAGCTTGGGCTGCCCTCTAGTGGTGTTTCGTGGCGGGAGAGAAATTATCCAGAATGTCGGCTTGCCCCTGGAAGTTTGTTTCTCTGCATGTAATATTCGAATTGGTCTATTTACGATATAAACCTCGATCTTCTCTACTTCTTTTGCTAATTTTGGTACTGTACAAATAGTTTTTGACTGGGTTTGATACCTTCCTACAGAAAACCTTAAAGGGATGTATGGACTTGTTGAGAACTATGTTTAGAAGTAGTAGTGTTACTATTTCCGGCGTAGTGATTGGGCAAAGTCACGTGACTGTAAGCCTCAAACGGCTCGGCATTCAATGGATATGCCGTTACATATTTCCAATGCACTGATAACGCTACGAAATTGACGAAAGTCCAGTATAGGTATTTTTTATGGATAATAAGCTTGATATATGCCCCGCCCCTACATAACGGATTGCAGAGACTGCTGCGCCATCTACGTTAAAATGTTTCCATTTCAATCGAGAACAGATTTTAGGTATGACCTATTGTGATTTTTCCTTACGATGTGCTCCTTAGTGCTAGTGTACTGGTAGAGTTGGAGATCATAGTAGGCGATGGTTTCTATTTTTGGAAAACCTGCCACCAGGAGACGCCTATCAAAATAAGACTTATCCGTACCCTTTTATGAAGGCTGCGAACTCGTAGCAAATATCCTTTCGGCCCATTCTTTTAGAATATCGTATGCTTATGACACTAGTAGATTAATAAAATCCTAATGCATTTTAGTATCTCTATCAGGATAAAAACTAAAGCTAATTTTTGTTTGTATTTTACGGATATCCGCTTCTATTTTAAACGCATATCGTAAATTTCGATCAAGGAGGATGTGTAGCTTCCACTAAAAATATGAGAGACGTAGACAAGTTTGTCGGCCGCATGCAATAGCTTGACTTACAGGAGCACAAAATATTATACACGAGCTCGACATGAATTATCATGATTCTCGTTATTTTACGACGTTTTTGACTGTTCGTTTGAGAAGCATTAACTGTGCCTTAATGATTTGTTTACACTCGTCAAATATAAATCAAAACCAAAACTCACAAACAAACAAAAGCTCAGTGAAAAAGTGAACATTTATACCAATTTAACAAGGGACCTTAGAAATAGTTAACTACTCCTTCGAAAGGTAACGATTATATAATTCTGTTATTTGGAGATAAACTTATGATATTGGCATCTACTCCTTCTTAAGTTAAGTCTGTTATTTTCTCAACATGTCAAGCGGACTATTTTGTGACGTCATTAGAGGTGGACTGCAATATATATTCGTGTACTTCTAGATGAAGAGCTATAAAGATAAACTTATGATATTGGCAAAATGGCAACCTTACTTATAGATATAAAAAAATTGATTTAATTTCAAGTTTTTAACCGAAAAGCAAACTTGGACCTTGATTATCACCACCAAACAACAAAATTGGTCGAATCTAGACGAAAGTCAAATCAAATTTCGCCTTTTTAAATGCAAAAATTCAAACCACCTTCGTTTAAGCAGCCTTGTTCTCTAAATGGACATTTCGTGGCTGATATGTTTTTTTGTAAAAATATTAATAAAAAAGAAATCTTGAAATTTTGCTTATATACATCCAGTTTGAAACAAAGAATTTGAAAAGAATATCGCCGATAGCACCCGTTATTTAAATTTTAACCCTTTCGTGAATAAACGTATATGATTTTTTTATATAAATAAAAATTAAATTCAAGGCTTTTCGGTAAGATAAAAAAACAATTTAGCAAACCTCGGCGTGTGTTATTTTAAATTATAATACTTATATACAATATAATTTTATATACCATCCGACACGCAAATCCTTGCGTCGAATCCATTTACAATTTGATTAATAGATCAAGTTTTTCGAAACATTTTCAATTTGCTCTTTCCGGGTATTTACCGTTTCATGTGGTTTTGAGGGTTTACTTTTTTTTCAATTCGAGAATTAAATTCTAACTTTAATGCACACGTCAATTATGTGTCCAAGGAATTTTTAAGAACGACTCGGATGCAAAATTAAATCCTACTTCAAGATAAACCATCTATTTACAAAAATTCGCGAATTACAGAACGAAACAAATTGCTAATTTTCGACAAACCTACATCTCGTACAAATGATAGATGTTTCATTATAACGTTAGCAACAACTATTATTTAAATTAAATTGCGAATAAAAACTTTTAAATATGGCATCAACTTAATTCAATCACTAAAATATGTGACATGTTACGTAGCATTTTCATTATCTTCGCTCTGTAATATTTAGTGGTAGGTAGAAAATGGCGGTTCAAATTCACTTGGTATCGATGCCATTTTTATTTATCAGAAATTTTGGCGGAATATTTGAAAATGTTAAGCCTTGCATGGCTTCAATTATTTGCTGATTTCCAGCCAAACTATTTGATAAATTAAAAACATGGCGTCGATACCGTCAGAGTTAGAACCTACTAATAGTAAAAACCTATTGAAACCCCTGGCCCCTCTTTACGTCATGTGATTTGTGAACCATTACTTTTAACTCCTTCCTTGTAATTCACTTATTTACGGATTACTATACCCGAATTTTACTATTCTACTACCTTAGGGTTTGGTGATAAACTTGGGACACGCGCCGGCACAGCGCTAGTGTCAGGCGTTGCTCTAGGCAAACCTAGCTCCCTATTCAGTTGCCTGTCCATGGTTAGGTGGTCTATTTCATTATAGGAACATTGAACGAAACAGGCACGTGATTTAAAACTAAACTAGACAGAATGGATCAATCAAAATTGAGAACCAAATATATTCGTAACATAACCTAAACTTCGAATATAACGTGATAATTTTAGGTCCAAGGCTTATTCATTGAAATTCAAGGGTGTCTCTAAAAGTCTAAATTAGGCCTAGTAGTAACATTTCCAAATATAATCCCGGTAAAACGCCTTCATAATTTTATCAAGCCAACAGATACGATCAAATAAACCCTTTTAATCTTTAGCTTAGAAAACCACAATCAATGTTTATCGTCATAAAAAAAATCCATCATATTTTTAAATAATCTCTATACCGTACCCTTTAATCCCGAATTTCCGTTAAGTTTTTCTTTGAACGTAACGTGTTGAAAGCTGATTTTTATCAGTGATCTAACGTTTATGTAAGCAAAACTTCAAAAACTTTGAGATTTCATTGTCGCCAAAAGGCTTGTTGTAAATCTTAAAACATTTCACGGCGCACGATACATATTTCGACAGCTCAATCTATTCACTCGTAATCCCTATTTGAAAAAAAACCTTTTACAATATTTCAGATCTAGAAGTGAGTGGTTGACCTTATACCTTAAAACAGACGTAAATACTTTAAAATAAAAAATTTATACTTATATTTATAAATGATTTATTGATATTTTGGTTAAACAAATACAGTAATACTGTCATCTCGTTTAAATTTATAAATTTTAAAAAGGGGTAGGAGGCGGGTTTTGAGGTACACCTTGACAAGATAGTAATTTTAACGAAGAATTTATGTTTGTTGTTTTTTTACATGAGGTATTAAAGGGTTATTTTATTTGGTTACGTGGTTCAAATTGTATAGTGGCATGCACCCTGTACAGGGTGTTTCTGATAAGTCTGCTATAAATTAAGGAGGATGTTCTTTATACGATTTTGAGTCGAAAATATAACTTCTATCTATGACATTTTGCCACAAGGGACACTGTTTTCGAGTTAAGATTGGATTCAGTGTTTTACGGATGACCCCTTAAATTTAATTTAGGGGTCATCCCTAAAACACTCAAATCATAACTCAAAAACATTGGCCCGGACGGCAAAATGGAGATAGATGCAGGGGTAGATTTAATTTTGGAAGTAGGAATGGTGAACAGAGTAATCTGGGCGCGCGTCAAAGTCCCGGACCCCCTTCCTCTGGACAGAGGGGTATGAAGGAAGAGGCGGGTCATAGCGACAGAGGTAAAAAGGAATTATGTATTTTTTGCCGTCCCCGTCAGCAACGTCTTCAAAACGTAGTTTAAGTGAGCCAATAAGACAGTTTCAACTTTTCGTTACGTGTTGGAGGGAGGGGCTCTATACTGGGCTATGAGTCGCACTGAAGTAAATACTAACCGTTCTCCATTCCTACTTCTAAAATTAAATCTATCCATGATAGAAGTTACATTTTCGTCCAAAAAACATGTCCTTTGTCACAAACACCCTGTATAGGGTAATTATACGGGCGAGTTATGGTTTGTTTTATTTGCAATTTGAAACCGAAACCACAGTGTAATATCCAAAACTAAAGAGATAGTTGAAAGTTTATGAATTAATTAGATCCATGATATTTTTTTATTGAGGAAGGATTATACCAGAAGTGAGATGAGACTAGAAGTGAAGAGCTCTAGCATTGGTAGTAGATCCTGGCACTAGTGAAGAAATTTGAGGATTTTATGCCGCTTCCCGTACGAGCCTACACTACTGAGAAAAAAATTGGTCGAGTTCCAAAAAAATTTCCTACCCCCTTCCCCTCAACCTAAAGCTGAGGAACACGGACGCGGGTGCTTGAATCTAGTTCGGCCGTCTACCGCCGCTAGCGTCTCACGTTTTGGAGAGAAAATTCAGAAACCGCTACTAGAGGGCCAACCGCTCTTGTGTTATCAAGAATATTCACCTTCGCCGAGTGAAGAATTTGGTTAGCTCAGTACTTCTAGTCTCATCTCACTTCTGATTATACCCAATAATTTTACAATACTGCATAATCTCCAATTATATTTGCTAAGCCCAAAAGGGTCAAATATTTTTAATGTCGAATTCCACTTACTGCTCGCGGAGCGCTCCCATGGAGCCATATAAATGGGAGAAGTAGTCTCGGCTTCGTTAAAGACTGTTTTTGGTAAATCAGGGTCTCCTATATTTATTGCTCCATGGGAGCGCTCCGAGAGCAGTAAGTGGAATTCGCTATAAGTTTAAAAGCCGTTAGATAGATCCCATTCTGCACCTCTTCCTGATCGCTTTCCTAATCCGTAATTATCTTTAAAGTCGTGATTTTTTTCGTGAGAAACGTTCACCCTACCTTTAAAGTTAATGGTTCGAAGATTTAACCTTAATTATCCATCCAACTTGGAAAAAGATTTTGATATCTCGTTCGAATTTCTTCCTGTTTACGAATGTTATTTTCTTACGGGTTTAGCGCGGCACCCATAAACTGTTTATTTAACCTAATTAAAAGATGTGAAACATTGCGATCATGATTTCAACTTTAAAAAACAGTCAAAGAAAGCTATTGTATTCTCAAATTTAACATTTTAATTTTCTTGGAATACTTATGTTTCGCTTGTTTTTGTTTTGATAATATTTTGTAATTCCGATTAGGTTGTTTATTAGCCCTTCTCAAGGGTTTTTTTAATGTTCAAGTAAAGAGCTAAGTTAATTTATCATTTAACATGGTCCCTACCAGGAATACATACTTCTTCTTGAAACCACATACTAATATTTGATTGAAGATAAGGGGAGGGGCTTAAAACTTTGTTAAACTGCTTCCTCGCGTTTCATTGTCTATTTACATATGTTGGTCAACCGTCAACCCTAGGCCTACTCGTTCACACGACGCAAATTAGAGAACTTGTTTACATTCAGGTTCGGCTGGGATTGGTCGATATCTACCTCAATGTTACTTCAATAAGCTAGTTCATTAAGCGTGACGTCAGAGATGGCGGTTTCTACATCTCCTCCCCTTTAGTTCAAGCAGAAAGACCCAGAAAATGGCAAGATATAGATTCCAAGTAAAAGAAAACTATGTATTCCTGGCTCTACATAAAATGTTTATGGAGGATTCATACCATTTACACCAGGAAACCGGGCTACCTGGAGGACAAAAGCCATGTCATTTACACCAGAAGTCCGGGCTACCTGGAGGACAAAAACTCGTCTGATTTTGTCCTCCAGGTAGCCTGGCCTCCCATGATGAATCCTCCACGTGTGTAAACTATCTAATCTATTAACTTGTAGAACTTGACACTCTAAACAGAATGATAAAATATGTTTCAAATTATGTAATTACAGGTATTGACCCTGTAGACGATGCAACAATCTTCAGGGGCGGAGAGGTCAAATTCTTGGGTTATTGACCTCGTACCAAGAAGAACCGCTAGAGGCGTGTTGTAAACTCGGGCTCCGTCTGGCGTTGCCTCTTGGTGCGAGCAAAATAACCTCGTCCCGCCCGTTTGTTGGTTTAGCTGCAAGTATTTAATGGAATTGCCTATTGTTGGAACCTTTCTGCAAGCTCATGGATCTGATTAAGTAAGTGAGTTGTTCCTGATTGGGTAAGTTAAATTCATTCATAGAAGTACTGTGAGTCCATGCCGTTGGGACTTGAATCATCTCAGGCAAGTAAACGCTGGCTGTGGCAAATATACTTTCTTCTCATACCTGTATAATGGAAATATTGGTAACCCCTGTAAAAGCAACTCATCTTTTGAAAGAGGGTCTATTCTCATCGTCATTAGGTTTTCAAGTTAAGAGTTACACACACCATCGTGTTCAGAGCGAGAGTCCAAAAATGACCATAAATTACCATTCTCCTTTGTTAAGGTGTAATTAGTATATTATGAGAAGCGAGGGAAAAATCCTGGGAAATTTATAATTAGGGTATATATTCAGTTTGCTAGTAAATAAAAACCTTTGTTTTGCGCCGCGTTGTATAACGAACGGGGTTAGGATTTCCAAGATCACGTTAATTTGTGTGAAAACAAGTTGGGAAAACCAAAATATTACCTCTCCGTGTCGAGAAGATTATATAAACTTAAGTATCCAATGAAAACGTCGACCTTTTTGCCCTCATCCTTTCCCGCGCTTTGCGCTTCCTCATTTCATCCTTACTCTCAACATTATCTTCCTCCATTTTACATACAAAAATCAAATACTCACAAAAAGAAGCGGCAAAAACCTGCTGGCCCTATACAACCACTAAATTTGACTTAATGTCCAATTTCCAACAACAATAATATACCGGTAGTTTAATTGACAACCTACTAGCATCGAAATTCTCATTAAGAATGGCTCCCGCGGATAAAAAAGGGCAATTTTCAACTAGGTGGGTGTTATCTCATTAGATTTGAAAAATATCATTTGTCTTTTTTACCAATGCCTAACCGTTTGGATTTTTTAAAGCAATCTTAGCACCAAAAAATATTTTTTGATACAAAATAAATGTTTTATATTCTTATTAAGAATAAAACAAGAGGATAAAAAGGTCTGTCCTCTCGTAATTTTTTAAGCTTTTATCATGATTACTTTATACAACAGTAACAAGGAGTATAAACCCATTAGTGGAAGCAGTATTTTTTTTCCGAAACAATATCGCTTATGTTTATCCTCTCTAGACTTCGCTAAAAACGTATTACTCCTACGTAAAATATTAATAGACAGGCAAGGATTCATACCATTAAAGAAGGAGCGCAATATTATCCATATTTTCATTTCATATACAGAGAAAAGAAATTATTATGTTTCTGAGAGGAGCTTCCCATTTTTGTTGTTGTTTTGAAAAATATATCGCAATGCACGGGCCTTGATAGATATAGGAGGCAATGAATGAAATATATCACAATGCACGCGCCTTGATAGATATAGGAGGCAATGAATGAAATATATCACAATGCACGGGCCTTCATAGATATAGGAGGCAATGAAGGAAATATATCGCATGCACGGGCCTTGGTAGATATAGGAGGCAATGATAATCTCTCTCTTTGCACGAGAGGTTTATCTTTAATATTTAAATAAATATAATTATTTTTAATTATTTTAATCTTCAATAATTAACATTAATAATAGTTAAATCGTTTAAAATAAAGTTATACCTATTATCATCTCAAACTTTGCTAATATTGACGTTTAAAGTGAAGGGTACCCCTCTTGCCCGCTTTATTCAAATTTTGGGGTATATATACGATTCGTTTCCATTATAATAGTAAGGAAAAAGCGCAATTGCGAAAACCTTTGGTGGCGATCCCACCTTAGGGAGGCTAGACGTTTCTCGTAACCCTAGCTGATCGCCGCGTATATCCTAAAACCAAACGATGATAATGGAGTAGAAGCCAATGATACAGATTGGTGTCAATGTGGAATAGACGGAAGACCAGTGGATGGTGGTGTTAGAAGCCAGTGTAAGTGCAGACTGGTGTCAATGTGGGATTGACAAAGAACAGAAGATGGTGGTGATTGGAAGCCAGTATGTACAGACTGCTGTCCAAGTCGAATGGACGAAGACCAGAAGATGGTGGTGATTAGAAGCCAGTATGTACAGACTGGTGTCCGTGTGGGATGGACATAGACCAGAAGATGGTGGTGATTAGAAGCCAGTATGTACAGACTGGTGGCCGTGTGGGATGGACAAAGACCAGAAGATGGTGGTGTGAGAACTCAAGTAGAGGAGCCATTTCCGTGACTGTGAAAGCAGTTCGGAAATGGCGAACACGTTTGCTCCGATACGCAAACTGCGAACGCGGTCACGTGGGTGTAACAACGGACAGACAGACAGACAGACACACAGACAGACAGACAGACACACAGACACGGCCGTTACAGAACCTCTCCTGGACTACGTCACACGGAGAGGTAAAAAGCCTCGTTTTCCGAGTGATCTCAAACAATGCATTTTCTATAGATAAGCTAACTCGGAATTATTATGTAAGATTTTGTGATGAATTTTTTTTACTTCTAATTTGCAGGCCTATTAGCGCCTAGCAAATTCTTATCAACTTTATATCTTTACGCTAAGCCGCTTTATGAGGTGAGCCTTGTTCAAATTAGAAAACATTCTTAGACAAGGGAGGATTGCGGGATAAGCTAGCTAACTAGTAGAGCAGAAGCTTATAACCCATACTGAAGTTTACATCAGAAAACTCTCCCAGCTCGGCGTTGGTGATAAATTTATTATGTAGCAGCGACCGCAGCGCGCGTATGAGGAATTTTCCTTTTTGTCTGCCGAAAAACCGAAAATAGATAAAATGAAGTTACACTAGCTAAAGTTGTGGGGGGGGGGCGTAATTTTTGTGAGAGCCAATGAGAGAACACTCGGGACGGAAGAAACATCGTTCTGGTAAAAAATAGATACAGGCAAAGGCTCGTGGATGTTTTTAGATTCGAAATTTGATGGGGTATAGTTATGGTGACGTCAATGCACTTTAAAAAATGTTTCCTTCTCGAGGAAAAGGGGGAAACAATTTTCAACCCCATGTGTACTAAAAGAGGGAGCTTTCAGAAAATTTTCATCTCCAACGCCGGTCACAGTATAAAGTATTGATCTTATAGTAACACCCATATAATTAACTCCTGTCGAGAGTCATTGCTTGTGGGTCTTGTGAGGTTAAGGGTGGACTTTATTTATATCGTGTAGCCAGACGGCTTCCTGATGATGTCACCAAGTGAGGTTAAATTTGGATTTTGCTCAGTACAGTAGAGCTCACTTTGGGGCCCGTCTTGAATTTTAAACGTCAAGCTTAAAATGCAGCCTGCGTATTCTCTCCCCATGAATATTCTTGTCAATGTTTCTAGCAAATATCAGTTTGAAGTGTTCAACACTTAAAAGTAGATATTATCAACTTAAAATAGACCATTTTCAAATGTCGTTGGTAAAATAGAGTTCTATGTTTGACCACCTTATTGTCTTAAGATCCGTTATGTGAACAACAAAGACGTTCTAAAGATATTATTTCAAACAATGAGGTGTTTGGTGCAGGACTGGTAACTTCGAAGTCCTTTCTAACGTCTTTGTATCCACAAAACCCTATATCAAGCGGGCCACTTTTGAAAACCACTTACTGATAAAGGTTATAGTCATTTTATGAATTTTTATTGTAAAATTTAAAATTTTCCAAAAGTAAACCTGGAAGGAAGCGAAATATGCATTTATGACGTAACAAACATGGCTTCTTACTAATTTCTAATCTTTGCTATTGGTTCATGATAACAAATTAAAAGCTTTCGTTATAGCTTTGGCTATCCAATTTTGAAGTTTGGAAAAACCTCGCTAAATAAGAAGGCGTTTAATGCGAATAAAACCCGATCTAAACAATGCCGTTCTTTTGTTTTTCTTGGCATACACACTAAAAAATCGTGAATTCCTCGCTCAGCCAATCTTAAAACAAAAATAATTTAAAAGCAAGCTGTGTTTTACTTTTATATTTGCTAGGTCCGTTAAAAATTAGTGAAGAAAGAAAGAAAGAAGGAAATAGGCCTAAGTTAATGAAAAACCCTTTTAAGTCAGTCAATTTAGTTTTAATAGCAGTAGCCTTTTCTACGGGGACGACCAAACCTTGCCCCGTATGACGAAATAAATAAATATCAAAACCTTAAACATAAATAATAAATATGTAATAAAATATGTATTTTACTTAAGAAAGTGGATGGGGAAACCTTTGCCTAATGCTATTAGTCATTACTGCGAAGTTAAATTAGGTGGTTCGACATTGAAGAGTCCGGTATATACAGATATGTTTCGTTATAATTTGGAATAAAAATTGGATACTTCGCCTTAAGCTAAAACACATTCATCGTGGGTTTCGGATAAAGAGAATTAAGGATCGCGTCACTCGAGGGGGTATTCGCTCTATATGTATTTCCTAATTAATTTCAATTTGGTATAAATACATATTTATTAATAAAATTGAAAAATAGTTTTTTTTAAATATTGTATTAGATTTAAGCAAATAAATTTATGTCGAGACTAAAAAGACGAGGAACTCTCAAATAGCCTTATCCGCTTTTGTTAAAATTTACAGTTTTTTTATATATATTACCTAACGTGAAATATCAAATATTTATTTTTGTATTCTTAAACCTTTAATCCAAACTTCCTCGTTTAACGATATTTAAAATTATCGATGGACATAAATCGATATGATATCGGTATCGTTGAACGATATGTCACTTTAACCGATATATCAGTTCAATTTTAATTTATCGATTAACTGGATTGATGTTAATTTACCGATTAATCGGATTGAAGTTAATTTATCGATTAATCGGATTGAGGTTAATTTACCGATTAATCGGATTGAAGTTAATTTATCGATTAATCGGATTGAGGTTAATTTACCGATTAACCGGATTGATGTTAATTTATCGATTAATCGGTTTGATGTTAATTTACTGATTTATAGGTTAACAAACGGTCGATATCGTTTAATAATCGGTAAAAATCGCTCGATATCGTTTAATAATCGGTAAAAATAGGTCGATATCATTTAATAATTGGTAAACATCGGTCGATATCGTTTAATAATCGGTAAAAATCGATCGATATCGTTTAATGATTGGTAAAAATCGTTAAATAGAATTTAATAATCGATAAAAATCGGTCGATATCGTTTTAATAATCGGTAAAAATCGGTCGATATCGGTTTAATTGGGTTTAAATAATTGGTTATCTCGTCGAGTTTAATTATTTTTTTAAAATCGACAGCGTTTCCAGATAAAGTACGATATCGGCATAGGTATTGACATCAACCATTACTATAAATTAAAATATTTTACATAATATTTGTAATAGGGAGTGAGGAGCCCCTCGAAAGTGTCGAGACCTCATTAGAAAATAGGTTTTTATACTCGGTCCGTTATCAGTTTTGTATAGTCAGACGACCATGATGTTCCCCTCCAAAGTTATCGAGTTTTTAAACAGAAAGGGAAAGGTTTTCAATGATACTTGCTATAATTACATTATTTTTCTTCTAAAATCCATTTTCGCGTTACCTTCATCCGTTAAATACGTTTTATATAAGATACTTAGGGGTTACAATGAAGAAATCTATACGTCTAGTAAATCTACCCGAGGGGGAACCGCCCTAATTCGTTTTAATATTGCGATATTAAGATTAATTAAGGACCTTTTAGAGGTATATTTGGTGGTGGTGGTGTGGCAAAAACTATTATTTTACTGTCGATTTACTTTTAAAATTTGATCGATTATTTAGTCCCGTCTCGTACGATTAGTAAAGGACAAATATCGCGATACTTTCGTTTTTGAATGTAGATCGATTAGCTTTAATACGAGACATTTGTTTCAAACAAATATACATTGGTTAATATACATGGTGTTTCTAATAAGTCGTCCATAAATTAAGGGGGATTTTGAGTCGAAAATGTTCTATGAGTTTTTCCGTCCGGGCCATCGTTTTCTTGGGCAAAGTATTTTACGGATGACCCCCTTAAATTTAATTAAGAAACTGATTTAGACAACGATTTCTAATTTAACTAAGTTTTCATCTTTAACATACTCGAAAACATTGGCCCTTAGGGAAAAATGTCATTGAACATTTTCGACTCATAATCGCCAAAAAAACATCCCCCTCAATTTATGTCATACATAAAGGTGAATTTTAAAGTGACGTGCTATATCATATTCGAATTTAACAAGAAAACCATATCGAAATGAATATTTAATTGTCCTTTTTGAAGACCATTGGACAATTAATCAGTTTGTAAAATAACTACATTTTTTTTTGCTCTTTTATTTTGGAAATTCAGACGAATTCTGGGTACCCTGCATCTTATCCACGCTGTATATCGTCAAAAATATGTAAAAATTTTGTCTGTTTTAATTTAGTATTTGAAAAACTGGTTTATTTACTTGGCCCTATTTTCATATTATTGGTTTCATTTCGTAGCTTCGATTAAGCTTCTTAACTATAATAGGCTGAAACTGTGATTTTCGTGAGTTTTGCCCTTTAAATATTCAAAATGTTTGTGGTAGATTGTTTTTAAAATAACCATGAAACGTTAAATTTTGCCTTGAGTTTATGGAGTAGGAGTGAGACAGTGTTTCGTATAGTGATCGTACGGGGAACCCGAACCCGACCCGGGAAGTCGGGGATCCCCGGCTTTTTCCAACCCGACCCGACCCGACCCGGCCAGTCAATTTTGAAGTCGGGTTAAAAAAAATTCGGGGTGGGCCCGTAGTAGAGGGTAAATTATTATTTACGGTCGCGCTTTGTGATGCAGTAGATAGGAACTCGAATCTGATTAGGGCGAGCTTGAATATTTAATTTTTTTCTGTCTCGAGGCTTCGAAAGCCAGTAGAAAACTGATATATGTCGGCAATTGCATGGTCGTCCGTCAAACGCCAATGTATTAATTGTGTGTTAAGTTGCCAGCAATTGATTTCGAAATTGAAAAAGTGGTAGAAGAGTTTCACGAGTACCAGAAACCCCATTCAGCCACTGCCAAGGACAAGGACAATTTGGAAACTTTACAGATGGAACTGTTCTGGGACAATTAGTTACCCCAATCCCTTCCACGACGTTATATCAGATAGCAATGATATGGCAGAATCGCCTACTATTGGATTCACTAAAGCAGTGATAACTTGGAACTAAATTACAGAAAATAAATTCCATACATTACATAGTACATAGCTACTATGTATAATTTTTTAGAATATGTTTATTCCATTTATATTATTAAAAAGGAAACCCCGACCCGACCCGACCCGACCCGATTTTCCGGGGTTTTTTTCGCAACCCGACCCGGAACCCGACCCGACAAAAATCTCACCCCGTACGATCACTAGTTTCGTACGAAATTGGAGAAAGTGATAACGCCTTTAGATGGGGTAACGCGTATTGATTGAGCATTGCTTTAATAATGGTGATTGAAATTTTGAAATACGTGACAGGCTATGATGATATTAAAATTGTCATTATTAAAAGTAAACCTGCAGTGTTTTCTTTGGATTATAATATATTATCATGACAATATGACCATGCTTAAAATTCACATTTTTAAGAACGCTTGTTTAAAAGAATGAAAATGTCATCAAAATTTAAACCAGTTACGTCACTATTAACAGGCTGAATTATTTTAACTTTAAAAACTTGAACAAATTATTTAAATCTTTCAACAAGATAGTTTGACACGGTTTGACATCAAACTGGGGTGGTATAGGCCTAATTAATTTAACGTTTCTTCTATGTCTTATCTCGGTAGTGTAAATGAAGGGGGATGTTCTTTGGTCGATTTTGAGTCGAAAATGTTCTATCTCCATTTTGCCGTCCGGGCCACCGTTTTTAAAGGGTATGAGAAGCTTCGTTTGAAAAACCTCTGATTTATATAGCAAAAGATAGAATTAATTACTGTGAATTCAGAAATATCAAGCTTTTAATTCTCCGATTTTTAGTTATTTGGCAATATGCATTTGAAAATGCTTCATATGAAATTATTTAAAATCCACTTTTTAAAAGTTTTTAAGAAAGGCTACAACGTTTTCTTGTTTTTGACGTCACGCACGCGAGATGGTGCCACTCTCTCCGCTATCAAAGCATAGACAGAGCACGAGACGGGTATAGCTCGCGCTCGCGCTCGCTTGTATAGGTTTGCCCGTGTGATGTCATAAACCAACCGAACAAGCTGACAAGACAAAATAATTTATATATCGAAGCTCAGTTTTCGTGATTTTCCAATGGATTTTAAAAATATAAACTTTGGTTCAATTATATTAAAAACTTTATATTTTGAAAGTAGAGACTTGAAAGTGTAATATAATACCACTTTCGTGCTAAAATATGATATGAAATTGTAAATTCCCATACCCTTTAAGTTAAGATTGGGCAAAGTATTTAACGGATGATCCCTTAAATTTAATTAAGAAACTGATTTAGACAATGAATTCTAATTTAATTAAGGGGTCATCCCTAAAACACTCAAATCATAACTCAAAAACAGTGTCCCTTGTGGCGAAATGTCATAAAATTTACATTTTCGACTCAAAATCGATTTCCCAAAGAACATCCCCCTTAATTTATGCCACACTTATCAGAAACACCCTGTATATAAAAAAATATATATTTTTCTACTTAATTTGTTCGAAAGTTCATATAATAATATTAACTTTAGACATTCTTCCAAGCGTAACCTTGCATTTTGCGTTCTAGTCAAAAATTATGCTGTTATGTGCAAAAAATTATCTAAACTCCCTATAGAAAAATAACCCAAAAATTCGCCCTTTTGTTACGTGATTCAAAGGCTCCGGTTAAAATCCTCGACTGGCACTTGTCAGAGATGGAGAAAATTCCGAAAAACTTTCTCTTATTTTTTATTGCGTGATTCGTTTCCGTCTGGTTTTTCTCCCGACGAAACATGGAGACGCATTGTTCCTTGACCAGGATGGTGAACAAGAAACAAAAGTTACGATTACGTAATATTAAAATCTACTTGTGTAAGGTACGGAAGCAAAAGACACGACACCTCGTGAAATGAATATTGATGAAATTTCATATTAAATTTAAATAGAAAATCGCCTTGGCGACAATATTAAGAAAAGCAATCTAGTTTACAAGAATTTGGTTTCAGTTTGGTCAGGGATAGATTTAATTTTAGAAGTAGGAATGGAGAACTGAGTAATCTGGGCACGCGTCAAAGTCCCGGACCTCCTTCCCCGGGATGGGGGGTATGAAAGAAGAGGCGGGGTCATAGCGACAGAGGTAAAATGGAATTACGTATTTTTCGCCGTCCCCGTCAGCAACGTCATCAAAACGTAGTTTAAGTGAGTCAATAAGATAATTTAAACTTTTCGTTACGTGTTGGAGGGAGGGGCTCTATACTTGGCTATCAGTCGGACTGAAATAAATACTAACCGTTTTCCATTTCTACTTCTAAAATTAAATCTATCCCTGATTTGGTTATGTATTATCAGGAATACATAGAGTTCATCTACTTGGAATCTTTAATTTGCCATTTTCTGGGTCTTTCTGCTTGAACTAAAGGGGTGGATATGTAGGAAATCGTCACCCCTGACGTCACACCCATGGATGAACTAATGCTTGGAATTGTTCACTAACCGCGCTTCCCATGTATTGCTATCGCTAACTACACGTTCCTAAGTATTCCTTGATTCCCCTCTTCATTCCCCAATTTATAGGGCCTTTACTTTTGTAGATATAGCGCCATCTCTAGGCAAAATAAATAGTTTTGGCGTGTTTTAAAGATGGCGTCGCCCAATTTAGGCGGGATTTAAATTTCGAGACTATTTGTGATTAAAAACTTCATTCATTCTTGATAAATGAGTGGAAATCTTTTAATTGGTGGGTATATATTAAAGACCGGTTGTGCAGTACTAATAACTAAACTCTGTTCAAGCTGAGATTTGTTGTATAATATCTCCACTCTCAAACCCGTTCGTCTATAACAAACTACACTGGAGACCACACAAAACTTCGTTCCCATAAGCTACGTTGTGAATAAATAAGGTAGATAAAAACGTATGTAGTTATATTATTTTAACATTTCGCCTTTGGGAAGGTTTTTTGACTCGTGGCTTTTATAATAGCTCCTGAATTTTCTAATGGGAAATCCCAAGGTTATTTCTCTTATAAGCATTTTTTTCAAACTTAAGGTTTAATTTGTTTTTATCACGCTTCTCTTTCAATTCTATCACTGCATCCGCAAATTGCTCGTTTGTTAGTAATGATGTTTCAAACTATTTAGTTACGAGCCTCCCACGTAAAATCGTAAATAATGAAATACTGGTCCGGGATTGACGCTTTATTTAAATTATATAGGAAACGTTTAGTGATTGAAAACAATGGTGGTAGTGGTGGTTGTGGTGGTACCGTGCGGTGTATTGTAAGTGTAGATGGTAATTAATTCTTTAAATAGAAATTACGATTGGTCATGCGCTCTCAAAGTTGATTCTGAAAAAACAGGAGTTTAAAGGACAACCCACAGAAACAGAATAAAATCAGGGAGACTCTCTAGGGCAGATAGTTAGAAGACTATACTCTGTTAGAATAGACCATTTCGATGTAACTAGAAGGGAAAGACACGGGTTGTAAAACTTTGCCTTCCATCTCCCTTTTTGGCGCCTGCGCTGTAGTCTTTTTTATCATGAGAGTGCGCAGAGACGGATGGCAATCAACCGTTCTGATGCTGAGGTTTGCCTACCCCTTTTTTTACGTCGAAAAGGTCTATAGAGAACGTGTCACGTGATGTTTACTGAAATAGTTAGTGACTTACAAAGTTATAAACACAATTGAAAGACTGATTCGCAGAACGATGATTTATGAGAGAAAATATAGGATTCTAAATGAAGTGGACACCATGAACTACTTGCCTTTTGCCCCTCAACATGACTCCACCAATTGAGTTTCCCTGGTTTGACACATCCGGAGTTGAACTTAGTTACTTAAAATTTAAGTTTCAGAGTTATGTCTGAATTCAGAAAGGATTTGGCCTATCAGCGGCGTTGATCATATATTGCCCTACGACATTTGTAGCTCAGTTGGACTGTGCATGGCGATTGTGAACCTATGTAAGTGGCCAGTGTTGTGGTTAAAACACTTCTTGGCGGTTTCAGAATTATAATTCATTTAGTTAAACCAGGAATAGATTTAATTTTAGAAGTAGGAATGGAGAACAGAGTAATCTGGGCGCGCTTCAAAGTCCCGGACCCCCTTCCCCGGGACGGGGGGTTTGAAAGAAGAGGCGGGTTACAGCGAAGGAATTAGGAATTAGGTATTTTTCGCCGTCCCCGTCAGCAACGTCATCATAACGTAGTTTAAGTGAGCCAATGAGGTAATTTAAACTTTTCGTTACGTGTTGAAGGGGGGCTCTATACTGGGCTATGAGTCGGACTGAAGTAAATACTAACCGTTCTCTATTCCTACTTCTAAAATTAAATCTATCCCTGTTAAGGGGAGAAGCAAATGGTCCGAATTTCTTTTTTATTATTGATTGAGACTAATAAAAGAAAATCAAAATCATTAAGAAAACTAATTGTAAATTATCTTCTATGATTTTATATAAAATTTACAATGCTGAATTAATAAAGTAGGGAAAGGATACCTAATGTTATATCTCTTAAGAATGAAATTACTGTTTTTGAACTGCACTTGCACTTTATATTTCGCACAAACGTTCCTCGCGTCTATGTTAATTTATATTTCACTTTCCTTAAATCGAATCAGTGGCGTCATCAATTGAGGTTTTCCTGAACCGCAGTATTAATTCTCCTTTTATGCAATTAAATTTAATCTTTTAAAATTTTTACAAAATAATATATTTTATTTTATTAAATTTCCATAATATACAAGACCATATTAAACCCAATTATATAAATTTTTGTTCGAACGGCGAATGGTGTTAAATACGTTATTATGTGAAATATCATTTGAAATTGTAAAGAAGTGCGAATATTTTGAACTTTTCAAGTCGCTATTTGGCATGCCATGGCTGTTTTGAAATAATTCCCCATAACTGTGCCTTGGCTACATGATCATCCATATTCATTTGATTTTGTTCGAAAGCTTTTGCGCAAACATAATCTGGAATTTCTTTCAGTTTTCGTCCAGTTTTCATAGCTTTAATCTACGGGGAAAATTCTCGCAGTTTAAGTTTCTTAAACTCAAAGCGAAGAGATCAAACAAGTTGACTTTAAAACATTTATAACGTTGATTTTCTAGATTTTCCTGGAAAATCCGCCAGGTGATTTCATTGGTCAAAGTATCAGCCAATCAAAGAACGAACGCGAAAAGAGTGATCTCGTGCCGGGCCGAAAATAAGAAAAATTTCTTATAGGACTAGTGTCCAGTGACCCCCCTATTTGACTGGAAAATGTATTGGACATTGTCCACTAGAGTGTGCAAATAATAGCGTCGCATCTTCATAGTCAAGCTATCAAAGCTTCGAAAGATTTATTGGTCAAAATGTCCAGTGACCCCCTTAGTTTTAAAAAAATTATGGGACATTTTAAAATTTTATTGGACAATGTCCAGTGTCCTGTGCTTATTTCCGGCCCTGATCTCGGGGTACCTTTGCACAACTGATTTCGGAATAGTTTGGTTATTTTTTCCGCTTTTTGCGTTCCGTTCTTTGATTGGATGAAACTGTTACCAGTGTGGCCACGACTCGGATTCTAAATGTTGGCCTTTTGAAAATGAGGAACATTTTGCTGAATTTTATCATTCTTAATCGAATAAAATCACATTGTTTGAACATTTGTTGCCCCTAAATATCTGTAATTACTTGATTCTTGGCGCTTAACTCCAAGATGAGAGTGTCGTTATAAGCGTCCCAGACATTGTTACCAACAACGACAGATCCATGATTCTGTTGAATAATCACGTCTTTGTCCGGGCCTAGAAGCTTTCCAACATTTTTACCGTCTTCCAATCCGGTAAATCCACCATAATCGTTATCGTATGCAATGCGGTTGTACAGCGGTATAGCTGTTTGTTCCAACATCAGCAATGTTGTGTCTTCTAAACTCGCTATGTAGGGCGAAACCATGTATATGAGCACCGAGGAATGCATAGATATATTATGCTTGAAATATTTATGAGGCTATAGACTGATTGGAGGTAAGAAATTGGCCACTCCATCTTCCTCGCGTTTCATTGGCCATTCACAAATACAGTACAACCGTTGACCTATAGTTCTACTCGTATAGGTCATATGACGCATAGAGTGAATGAAAAGGTATTTGAAGTCTTACCAAGCACTTTTATATAAGGTGAATGCGTATGCACGGCGCATACGGTCTCGGGTCTTGCCAGGTAAATCCCACGGTGAAGCTCTGCTCCAGGGTTGTAAATTGCAATTTCACCATGTTCAACAAGTTCTCCAGTATTGATGAGCACGCCTAGTATATTTTTAGGTGTGACCTAAATACATTCAATTATAGTTTCTTTAACCTTTGTTTTTAATTACAGTGACGATTGCTTGATTCTTAATGGGAGTATTACACCTAATTATCACATTGAGACATTATGTGAGCGCATGCGTTCAATAAGGTCAAGATGTGATGAATTAGGTGACGAAAGGAGTGTTGGGGTCAAGTCAACTCCGGCGGACATGGGCAACCGGCACCTATTATGGGTAGGAGTACACTTTGGCGCCAAGAAGCTTGGCTTACATTTATAGTGTCTCACACTTCCGACTCCCTTTAAAACGTGATAAAAGACTTACTTCATCAAACTGCACAAAAGGTGGCGTTATTAGTATCATTTCTCCTGGTTTTCCGTCTGCTCTTGGTGCTCTGACGCTAATATGGTTAAAGATTCGGTCTTGAAACCCCAACTGGGCCAATCCGCGATGGGCAGCGGCCAGCTGTATTCTCAATCCATAGTTTATCTCCTTTGCTGTGCTTCCTTCGACACCGTCCTTATTGATTACAGCGTGCTTTGACCCGTTGACTTGAATTAAGTTAATTGTTAAATTAAGTTTGGAACATGAAGAATGTGTTAAATTTAAGTTTGGAAACTTTTTCAGTCGATTACGATGCACTTAACGTCCATTTTATTAGTTAATCTATATTTGCAAATAAAAATGCCGGCAAAGCTTTATCTAGCGAGTTGAAATTTTGCTGGTAAGTTACCGTCACTGCTAGGGTAATTCGCAGCGTAATGCTGTACTTTTCACTGTGCTAAGGCATTACGTGTAATTTTAACAAGCCCTACCCTCTACATATTTTTAATAATGGCACATAATCTGTGCCGTCTATTCGTTACTCTTAAGTTGAAGGTACTAATAGAGATATTTCCAAACCGTGGCCATCATGGAAAATGGCGAAAAGATACGCGATAAAAAAATTGACTTTATATTTCTGGTTTAAATCTCTTTAAGTCAAAGTTCTGGCTGACTGACTTACTGATAATCAACGCCCAGCCCAAACTGCACTACCTAGAAGGTTGAGAATTTCCTGGGACGTTAAGCGTAAATAGTAGGCACGCACTAAGGAAGATTTTTTCAAATCAGCCACCATCTTGAAAAATGGTGGGCAAAAATGTAATATATATATATATATATATATATATATAACCGATTAATAGACTGATTCATTATTTCCCATATATGGGCTGTTTGACTTTGGGGTTCGATTTGCTCTGCCATCTTTCAAAATGGTGACCCTAAAATGAATAAAAATCAGCTAAGGGTTTTAATATGCTGCCATCTTTTAAAATGGTGACCCAAAAATGAATAAAAATCAGCTAAGGGTTTTAATATGCTGCCATGTTTTAAAATGGTGACCCAAAAATGAATAAAAATCAGCTAAGGGTTTTAATATGCTGCCATCTTTTCAAATGGTGACCCAAAAACGAGGGGCTACTCACTTCCCCAAAAAATGTACACCAGATTTCTTATTTCCAAATATTTCCGATTTATTTCTATTATTTTTGTATTTCTTTATTTCCCGATATTTCTCCTAAAATTTCCAATATTTTCACTATATTTCCCTTAAATTTCCAATATTTCGATTATTCCTTCGTATTTCTAATATTTCTCAGCATTTCTATTATTTTTGTATTTCTTTATTTCCCTATATTTCTCCTAAAATTTCCAATATTTTCACTATATTTCCCTTAAATTTCCAATATTTCGATTATTCCCTCGTATTTCTAATATTTCTCAGTATTTCTATTATTTTTGTATTTCTATATTTCCCGATATTTCTCCTAAAATTTCCAATATTTTCACGATATTTCCCTTAAATTTCCAATATTTCCATTATTCCTTCGTATTTCCAATATTTCCGATATTTCTCATTATTTCTTAATATTTCCGATATTTCTCATTATTTCTTAATATTTCCGATATTTCTCATTATTTCCTAATATTTCCGATATTCCTCATTATTTCTTAATATTTCCGATATTTCTCATTATTTCCTAATATTTCCGATATTTATCATTATTTCAGATATTTCCCAATATTTCCGATATTTCTCATTATTTCAGATATTTCCCTATATTTCCGATATTTCTCAATATTACGATATTTCTCGAAATATTGAAATATATTTCTTAAGGCTTGTACACCATATTTCGCAAGTGGCTAGCCCCTCGCCCAAAAATGAATAAAAATCAACTAATGGTTTTAATATGCTGCCATCTTTTCAAATGGTGACCCAAAAATGAATAAAAATCAGCTAAGGGTTTTAATATGCTGCCATCTTTTCAAATGGTGACCCAAAAATGAATAAAAATCAACTAATGGTTTTAATATGCTGCCATCTTTTCAAATGGTGACCCAAAAATATAATAATTATCAGCTGACGCTTTTATATTTTTGGTTTATATTAATAATTAAAATGAAGTTAAAATTCTTTCTTATCCAAGATAACTTCACCATATGACGACGCTTAATTTATAATTATTATTTTGATGCGTCGCTAATTCTGCAAGTCTTAATTACTAATTTACTATTTATTTTTTTGGGGAAAATTACAAATAACTACTTACCCAAAATCCTACTCATACTCGAAAGTTATTCGGTGGTGTTATGTGGTTAACAACTCGCGACGTTCTAAATCACCTACTTGCGAGCTTTACTGTTATGTACAGTGTGAAGTATGAACGTGCCTGTACACTAGATTATTCTACATCTAGTTAAACTGTTGACAAAATAAAATTGCTTAACGAGTTGGAGAAATATGCTTATGTTAAGGGAACTTTGAATTATTTGAAAAACTCCGAACTTTATCATCATTAATATAAAAGAGTACTTTGAGATATATATTTGAACAAGACTCTTCCCCTATTATAACATTAGCCCTGATCTGTTTGATAATAAAAGAGTGCTCATATTCATGCCCAGCATCATAAGTTTATAAGATATGATCAATAAGTATGACACTACATATACTTCGTAATGTTAGAGACTTACAGCTCAAGCTAGTTCGAGAACGACCAGTGAGAATTGACTATTTGTGCAGTCCATCTTCTTACCATATTACGTTATTTCAGGGATAAATTTAATTTTAGAAGTAGTAATGGAGAATGTTTCAGTCCGAATCATAGAGCCCCTCCCTCCAACATGTAACGAAAAGTTTGAATTATCTTATTGACTCACTTAAACTACGTTTTGATGACGTTGCTGACGGGGACGACGAAAAATACGTAATTCCTTTTTACCTCTCTCGTTATGACCCGCCTCTTCTTTCTTACCCCCACCCTCGTCCCGTGGAAGAAGGTCCGGGACTTTGACGCGCGCCCAGATCACTCTGTTCTCCATCCCTGCTTCTAAAATTAAATCTATCCTAGTTATTTACAGAATTTCAAATTGGAGAAATGGCATAATTTTTCTGGTTTAGAAGAATTTATAGGACAAATAATTAGGTTATATTGGGTAATTTATGACTAAAATTTCATCATACTATAAGATGTTTTTGGTTTGAACTATGTAAGGAACTGAACCTGGAACGCCTGTGGTCAGTAGAGATTAAGTACATAGTTGCTGAGTTTCTTTCTTAGCTAGAAAAGGCTTTAAATGTGGTACTATCAGAAGCTTATAACTCTCAACGAAATTCACATATGATGCCTCCCAGCTCGATGTTGGTGATGATTTTTTTCTATTGTTGCGACCGCAGCGCCCTTATGCGGAATTTTCTGTTCTTGCCTGCTGAAAGAGAAAAATACCACTAGGAAACAGAGGCGTCGTCATTTTTGTTAGAGCCAATGAGAGAGCAAGTGGACGATTGAAAACATGCGTCAGGTGGTACTAGGCGTCCAATAGCGGTACTTCCCAGTGCTTCGTGGTTAAGCCTAACTAGTAGTGTCCATTACGCGCCATTGCGGAAACTTAATTGCTTGTATCATCTTTAATATTGTAGATAGAAACATGGTTCCAATTTATATATTCATTATTTTATACGCTCTTTCGATTCTATTCCAGAGTATCCCTTTAATAACGAATGCTAAGGTTCGTAAGGTTAAATCGTTACGAATCAAAAGCACTTCAAAAAAAGTATGTCGATAAAAAAACCTGATTCTCATTGTTCACTCTATTATAGAAGCATTCACCATGGATAATATTAACAAATTAATATACACTCTTTATTAAAAATAATTTCGGTATAATTTCAAGAAAATTTTGGTATAATAATTTTATAATCTGAATTCAGGGTCAACTTGGCCCAATTTCTTTACGTAAGTAGCTAGATGAGCGTCGATCAACGGGGTTTGCGCCAAGAACATAAATTGATTCATAGCTTTTTCGCAAATCTCCTTAGGAACTTCTATCAATTTGGCTCCGGTCTGCATAGCTTGAATCTGAGATAAAATACATTTAGTTGAGATTTAAAATAATTAACAAATTAATTAATTAATTATGATTAGTGTCCAATTAATTGTTCTTAACAATTAAGAAGTGCAATCGCGCCATTTTGTGCATCACTTGGCAAAATGGTACACAAGTAGTTATTTGCCCAAATGGCTAGCGTATTGTAAAGTTCGATTTCTCTAGCAGATGAAGCTTGTTTTCTTGTTCCATCTTCATATTGCTGAGTCAAATGTTCTAAGTTGCGTAATCATCCATTAAAAACGGAATTAATTTATAATTTTAATGTTACAAAAACATTCTTCGACTATGGATGGAATTTAGGATAATTACATATCAGTTTGTACTTTAGTACACAGTCTATTTTTAATGAGTCTATTTTTGCTCAATGGTCTAATAAGTGGTAGTAAGAGTTAGGGCGAGGAAGAAAATTGCTAGGCCTCGGCTTCATTCCATAGCATATAAATAATCGAATAGCGTCGTCTGCTATAGAAACCTAGCTTTGAAATTCGCAAGACATTTGGACCAATAATGACGTGTGTTCCATGGTATTTGAAAAGTATTCTATAGACCTCTTCCACGTAAAAAGGGGGCTAGGCAACCCTCAGTTTTGGGACATACAAGGGGGTTGATACATTGCCATCCGTCTCTGCGCACTATCATGATGCAAAACGACTACTGCGCAGGCGCCAAAAAGCGAGATAGAAGGCAAAGTTTCACCCCCATGTCTTTCCCTCTTAGTTGCATCAAAATGGTCTATTGAGTTTCTAGATGTTTTCTAAAAGAGGCCTCTTGTGCATGTAGAAGGTATTTCTTTTAATTCTTTTTTTAGGAACTTTACTTGTGTATGGGCGCTGATTTCCAAGGCGACCTGAAACATGAATGCCATGGATATGGAGTCACCAACAGAGACGGAACCGTGATGTCTTAAAATCAGATTAGTATATTTGTCGCCCAATAAGCTGCCGACTCTTTGTCCTTCCTCCAGATCGTCCACTATTCCGCCGTAATCCAAGTCGTAGCCGATTTGTTTGTACAGTTGCAATGCCGTTTGATTTAGCATCAAAACGGTAGGGTCTTCCAAACTAGCTGTTATTTAAGTAGATAAATATTACTTGTTAAAACGTTTTGTACCTAAAACTTTGTGCTATTTACCTAAGGCGCAGACGAAAGGTGAATGGGTGTGCATCATGCATTTGGTTTGGGGTCTAGCTAGGTAAACACCTCGGTGAAATGATCCCGCAATTTGGTGCAAAGAACCATCTCCTTCAACTACGTCACCTTCTTTTAGTTCGATTCCAAGTAAACTGGATGGTGTCACCTATATATTTATTAATTATTGTCATAAGTTTTGTAAAATGGGGTTTGGAATTCGACCAATTTTTTTCTCTCTAGTGTAGGCGCGATGGAAGCGGCATAAAATCCTCAAATTTGTTCACTAGTGCCTGGATCTACTACCAACGCTAGAGCTCTTTACTTCTAGTCTCATCTTACTTCTGACTTTACCATAGTCTTTTAATATATATATTTCTATCAAATTTCCTATCATTAATTTATAAAACTGAAATTCTTGCTCAGTAGGAAAGATTTTTTTTCTAAATATGACGTTGACCAAAACGTCCTGACGGGCTACTTGGTAACAAGTTACTTAAATTGTCTGCGTGAGCGAATTAAAATAATGATAAGATTCCAGTTGTTACCTCACTGAATCCAATTGGGAATGGAGTGATAAGCATGACATCTCCTTGTCCATTAGCAGCTGGTGCGATAACACTCAAATGGTTGAATACTCTATCGCTAATTCCATATTCGGCCAGACCCCGATGGGCAGCGGCTAACTGAATTCTCAAGGATCGGTTAGCTTCCTTGGGCCCTAAACCTTCGGTTGACAGGCTTAGGTATCGTCGGAATGATTGGAGTACTGGTCTTAATTTATGAAGCCGCATTTTCTACGAAAAGTCACAATGCATTATGCGTCCACAAATCAAACAGTAAAAAGTTATATGCGTCAAGTGCGTTGGTATAAGCAGAAGGGGATAATAGAAGAAGGATGACACTCTGTATCCTATTAATACTAGCAAAAACGGATTTATGGGATAAGAACGTCGGATCATAGCTTTAGCCTCTAGTACCATCCTCGCATACTTTATTGAGAAACTTCGTCTGCTTATATTTTGACTCCACCCACAAATTCGATCTCTAGAAGTAGCTATATACAGAATTTGTGGGTGGAGTCAAAATATAAGCAGACGAAGTTTCTCAATAAAGTATGCGAGGATGGGGAGTGAATTCGCTAACTCCGACGTTCTTATCCCATAAATCCGTTTTTGATACTAGTTAGTAATGTAACATGATTCTTCCCAGGTTCACCCTTTATGTTTGCTCTCCTGCTCATCAAACTTCAGATGGGCATCGCACCGTGCTAGGGTGAATTCTATAACTGTTTTGTATTTACTAAATCCTCAGCCATCAACCAACCCACAAACCTTGATTGTCTTGACGTGGGACAAAAACGCACAAGCGCGTGCGCTTTGGCAAATATTTAAGCGCTAATAGAGTAATGATGAGGGAACTATTTATCGCGTATGTGATTCGGTTTAGTAACCTTGCTATAATAAATGTTAAGGGATGTTGAGAAGAATCATGTTTTTGTGGTACTCTTCTCCCGAAGAGAAGTATTATATACTTCTGGTATAAACCATTATTTTGGTTTGCCAGGTGGTGTGAGATTTTTTATTAAACGTTATCGTGAAAACGCAAATTATGCTTTCGCCTCGACAATTCAAATTAAAATAAAGGTACAGGTAATACAATTGAAATAATACGCAAAAATCGGTACTGTTTGCGTTTAGGGATATAAAATACTGTATTTGAAAAAAAAACTGTAATTTAGAAGTCAGGCTTCTTGGCGGACAAAGTCCAGCACCAATTAGCTTGGCCTCCTGTTGTAAATGGTATAAATCCTCCTAGTCTGACAACTAGGAGGCTTGATACCATTAAAACCTGGTGGCCAGGCTACTTGGGGGACACAAGTCCAGCACCAATTAGCTTGGCCTCCTGGTGTAAATGGTATAAATCCTCCTAGTCTGAAAACTATGTATGGTCAAATTATCAATGCGTGAACTCAAAACTTATCAAAACTGGTCTTAAAATATTTCGCCGTTCGACACTAATAACAAGGAATTTTTTTTATAATTTTATTATTATAACCCAAAATAAAACGATATTCATATTAGAATAATCTGCTAATTTGTGAACCTAAACGCGACTGCATTTTGTAACGTTTTATCAATGGCGAACCGCGAGTTGACTGAACTAACGGCTGGAATTCTTTCTCTCTAAAAATGACCTTGATTATTATTCTAAATATATGTAATTTATTTTTTTACTACAGATATTTTTGGGACAATGAACAGAAATTTTGAAAGCCAAAACGCCTACTTCAAGATAATCGTTATCAAGTAGTAGTATGCGTTTATTCACTAACATCATAAGTTTATAAGATATGTTCCCTAAGTATGACCCTACCTATACTTCGTAATGCTAGAGACTTACTGAGAGGTTGTTCGAGAATGAGAAAAGAGAATTGACTACACTCTGTTTTGCAGGACTTCCTATTTAGTCTGTACTAAGCCAGGCAGTACGAGAAACTATGACGTTTCAACTACATCACTTCATGACTCTCAGTAACCAGTGACAAACTTAAGGAACATATATTATGAACTTGTGATAGCATTAACGAAGCACGGGTATTTCGCTAGTAACTTTATAACCTCGCATTTATATCGAATTTTTTCACCACGCACTGCTCATACGCACAATTACACAGCTTACCAACACAGCCCTTAACCATCTAATCATAATTAAACAGTTTAAATAAATTACGTTCTAGTTTCAACGTCGGTCCCTTATTTTCGGAAACTTTCATGTTAAAAATAGGTAAACTTACCAAAATTAGTAACTAGAGCCTAGTAACTTCAATTTCGCATTTTATCTGTGTATTTTCATTAAACCAGTCTACTGCGGGCCGCCTATTTTGATAAAAGTTTCCTTATCAGTGGCCTACTTTTTTGTATCATATTTACTCTGTACTAGAAGCAAAGGTGGAACCCATATTTTTTAAACCTGGCGCGTTTTAAACGACGTGTAGCTGGCGCTTCGGTAAAGACTTTCATGTTCATAATGAAACATTTTAACGCCATCTATACATATGACTTTATTTAGTAAAACTATGATTAACAATTGAAAAAATTTCGAATTTAATAAATTTTATCGATGTAGGCCTTCTCTGGAATTTTTAAGCTGCAAATTAATTTAATTTGTATTTGAAATATTGTTTTTAATTTGTTTAGTATACCCTAGATGGCGACTTAAAGAAAGTAAATGCCTGAAACCTT
This sequence comes from Phalangium opilio, assembly GCA_019434445.1. Lineage (NCBI taxonomy): Eukaryota > Metazoa > Arthropoda > Arachnida > Opiliones > Phalangiidae > Phalangium > Phalangium opilio. The sequence continues at coordinate 2,634,252 of JAEQBA010003137.1, forward strand.
TATATTCAACCGCGTATTTTAAACGTCCTATTGAAATTCAACATAAAACTTACACGTGATCAGTAAAAAACTTCAGTAAATTAGTTTCAAAATTTTGATGCTAGAGTCGAAACTTTTTTGAGTAAAATTAAATGTACTAGATTTCCAGAGACTATAAAAATTAGCCTATTTTACTTCGTAGTCCGGTAGATCTAAGACCATTAATGGTCTTAGCCGGAACCAATGAAGCGCTCCCAACCGCTTTTGTGACGTCAGGCGTCAAGAAGGAAATCAGCCGTTCAGGCGAATCCACTAATCCGATTACTATCCGCGTCCAATGGCGCCCCAAACTCCTCCTTTTTCCTCTGACAAGCCACACCCATTTTCTTAAGAGGAGTTTGCGCGTGACGTCAAAATGGGGTCGGGGGAGAGACAATGTTGGCCTATTTCCTCGCTTCGTAGCTTGGAAAATGATTACGATGGAGAAGAGGGGATTTCTGCTCTTCGGAGTCGATTTTTCTATCGACTTTTTGGGGGCCCCGTGCCCAATCTTTGGGAGTTAATAGTACGTGCCAGACGGAACAAATTTCAATTGGGTGTATACACCCTCCTCCCCCTCCGACGTGGTTGGGGGCCAAGGGGGAGAAGAAGAAATAGCGGTCAAGCAAAGAGTGGGGGTTCCTAACGCCCCTATTGTTTACGTAATGCTTACCAGTGACTCGACCCGAACTACCTACCGTCTTTAGGAAGCAAAAGGGTGGAAAAATGATGCCAATCATTCAAAGGGGTTGATCCCCTTGACTCACTTCAAAACCCCTAACCCCACTTCATTGCAGCCCCGTTAAAAAATAACCGATAATTCTTACGCCCCCTTGAAAATCCATTTGTATTAAGTAGTTATCATTTTGACACCTTACTTCAGTCTTAAACAATTATATTCTTCTGTTAAGATTTCTTCATAAATTAACATTTGACAACAACACTAATTAAAAAAATCAAAACAGACCTAATTAAAATAATTAGTTTTTCTAAGCAACATTATTTATTTTATTTATTTTCTTTAATTTCTGTTTAAACCCGAAAACCTTTACTAGAAAATATTCATTGATGTTTAATGGTTAAATTTAGCGGTCGATTTTGCCTCCAAATCTAGATCCTAAAAATATGGCGCCATGGCACGACCAAAATTGCCCCAAAATGTTTTAGCGCTAAATTCAAAAATTCGAGTGTTTCAAAATTTCCCAATAGATTTAGTTAGCTTGGGCGAAACCTTGGTAAACGTTAAGTCACTCAGTTAAAACCTTATAACGGAAAGTACTTAAGTACTTACCCAAAAAAGAGTAGTCTTTGGCCATAACTCCGAGTCCCGACACGACGCATGCGCTGTGACCGAATCTAGTATACTTCATAGATCCAACATTTTCCCATTGGTTCTTGTCTTCATCGTAGCGTTCCACAGGCGCGATAATATTGTAGGATTTAATTCCACCGATGACGTAGATTCGATCCTCAAGGACAACAGTGGCGAAATTGCTTCTACAATGATTCATGGTCTCTATTGGGGACCATATTTTGGTGCTTGGATCGTATCGGATACAACTTCTGAGTCTGTGATGGCCATCGAAGCCCCCGAATACGTAGATCTTGTTTCTGTAGGCGATGACACCTAAACCACTTCGAACTCCATCCATTGGGGGCATTGGACTCCATTCATTGGTCTCGGGGTCGTAAACTTCGCCCGATCGGAGGACATGGGCCCCCGTAGTGAGACCCCCGACGATGTAAATCTTATCTGTTTACGTTTTTTTCAAAAACCGATAAATTTTTGGATTTTGTACAACTTACTTTCGTGAACCGTGGCATTAGCATCACTCCGAGGGGAATTCATTTCGGCAATTAGGGACCATTGATTGTCTTTGGGATCGTATCTTTCGCAGGTATTTGTTCTAACTCGCCCGTCAAAGCCACCCATGACGTAGATATAACCGTTCAATTTGACAACGCTGGGGTAACGTCTCGGTATAGACATGCACCCTTTCTCAGTCCAAATACGCGTCACAGGGTCAAATACTCTCAAGGAATTGTAGTAAATAGTACCATCATAACCACCGACACAGTATATCAAACCATTCAGTTCGACAGCTCCATGGTTAGCTCTAGGCATACTGTCGGTGTAAGGGAACCATAGCCATCGGTTTGATCGTACGTCGTAGGTCTCTATGACTGATGACGGGTTGTCTGAAAACCATCCTCCGATAACGAAGATTATCTCGCGAGGGATTCTAGGACGAGCGTGGTAGATGGTGACGTCTAATATCTCGTCCAGGTCGCGTTTTCGGGACACGTACTCCTTGGCCTGCATGACCAAAGGATTTCGGAGGACGACATTTCGCAAATACTCCGGAGGACACAGACAGAATCTAACTTGGTCCAATAAGAGTGGAAGACTTCCACGTCTAGTTTCAAGGTCATGATTGACCCATTTCATTATCGCCTCGAAAACTTCTTGTTCTTGTTTGGCGTTCAAGGCGTCCGATTTCAAGAAATCCAACATGTCATCGCGAGAAAGGTTGAGAAATGATGGACTCTGACTTACAATCTACAAAACAATTAGTACCCATACTCATATGGACTTATTATCTTTGGGCGTACCACGAAAAACTTATCCAGTATGAAATCTGTAGCCTTCTCTCGTAACCAATCGCAGTTGTACCTTCCGGCTAAGGCCCTATAGTTAATGGCCGTTTCGGCAGTCAAATCTCTTAGCATGAATTGAAAACATTTCTCTACGATCGCCGGAATCTCTAAATTGACGGAGGCCCTAAGTAGATCCTCTAAGTTAGTTCCGCTAACATTCAGGTAGTCGTGGTAAACGAATTCTAGGATGTCTCGTAACGTTTGCGATGACACATCGACTTGATGGATCTCGGCGCCAAGGTTCTTGTTGAACAAGCGTCTTAAGAATGGACTAAACAAGGCCAAAATTAATCTGGAAATGTTTTCAACCATGAATTTCAGATATTCAACTTCTGTAAAGATCGGTTAGTCTACCTGTGTATGTTATATTGTTGACCATCGATACTTTCAAGCTTAGCGTCACATAAATGATCGCCTGTCATAACTACAGCTTCGCGTAGACTAATGGGTAAGGACATTAAAGGTGATGGGGATTCTTGTCCATCATGCGGAGGGCATGCTCCGCAAGAATTCATGGTTTAAACTTTATTTTCAAGGTTAACGCTTTTAATACTAAACGATGCTAAGCCTTAAATTGAGATAGTTTTAAAAGTTTAAAACTCACGCGAAGAAATAAAACAACAAAATACAGCTTTAAAAAATGCGCGTGAATTTCTCTCATAATAAAATGAGCTGAACATATCCAAACTAAATCGCCTACATTATTTATACTCCAGCACAATATTTGTATATCCTCTAAATTATTGTCTAAAAAGGTATTATGCCGTTTTCCATTGGCATTTTCAATTTAGTTATTATCTTACTGGGGTAAAAACGGAAATTACTTTAAAATTTCACTTAATCTGTTTATGTCTCCTTTAATATTGCTCTATGGTTACTGCTAGCCTAGTGGCTAGCAAGCAGCCAATGGAAAACGGCATGAGAGAGCAGACAGCACTGTCACAGCAGACTATTATCAAGGTTCGTGGAAAAGGCAAAAATTGCTATAATAGGTTGGCTGCTCTGGCGCGTTTTCTCTTCAAGTTTTTACGATTTTTCATTGGCTGTTATTTTTACGTCATCACGAGCCCTCGTTAGCAGACGAATTTTACGATCTACACGGAAAACTATTAGAGACTATTAATTTTAGGCTTCCAGCCTGCACCGGGCTCGTAAATTTCGATGCTAGACGCCGGAAAATAATTAGTAAGATAGTAGTATTTTTATTATTTTGTCAAGTGAAGCTTTTGTACGATTGTGAACTGAATGGTTTTAAATAATTACATGAAAGTCAAAACCAACCATGACAAAAATATTGTAAACTTATTTCTTAATATGTGTACAAGATTTTCCTTATTTATAGCAGATAATAAGACTGTTCTTAAAGTATATTTATGTTAATCCAGATTAATCTTTGAAATGCCTGGAACAAGGTGTGGGGTAGCAATATGCAACAACAGTTTAGAAATAACAAAAAGAAATCTGACATCTCAGCACATAAAATACCATAAATTCCCTAAAGACCCCGAAAGAAGAAAGTTATGGATTATAAGGTGTCACAGGGAAGATAAGTTTAATCCAGATACAAGTTTCATTTGTTCTCAACATTTCATAACTGAGGATTATGAAAGAGATTTACGTTCGGAACTCACAGGCATTCCAAGGAAAAATCACAAACAAGTTCTTACGGAATTGGCCGTGCCATCTAGAAATTTGACCAAGCCTATCCATGAATCCAGAACTCTACAACATTTTGAAACTAAAACCCAAGATCGAAAATCTCGATTGAAACGCAGAGAACAAAAGAAAATTGTGGATACTATTCTAACAAGTACCGATGTATGTCCACCTGGAGATGTCTCGGCAAATACCACAGAGATTATTGCTGTTAGCGATAACTCATTTCCATCAACTGCAGCAAATACATCTAACATCACTATTTCAACGTCATGCGACCATGAAAGTGAATTAGCAACATTGAAGAGACTTTATGAAAAATCCGAAAAGGGACGAAAGCTAGCGATTCGACGATATAGCAATTTAAAACACTTATATTTAAAATCAAAACGAAAATTTGTTGATTTGAAACAAACTGGCTGTAAACGCTCTATCAACACGTAGTTTAGTAAAAGAGCTTAAAACACTTAAGGCTCAAAAAGCTAAAAAGGACAAACTTGAAGAAAAATGCAAGTTAATTTTAGAGAGTGTCTTCACTGAAAGTCAAATTAAACTTTTAATGGGGAAAAAGAAAGTAGCTTGGGGTCTAGATGATTTAAATAGAGCTTTTGCTTTACATTACTTTAGTAAACGAGCATATCTTTTTTTGAAAAAAGATTTAAAAATCCCCCTTCCTGGTATTTCAACTTTAAAACAATATGCTTCTAAAATTAACATGTCTGGTGGAATTTTAACTGAGATTTTGAAAATTATGAAAGTAGTGGGCACAACCAAATCTGAATTAGAAAAATTGACTGTGATAACCTACGATGAAATGAAAATCAAATCGCAGTATGAATATGATACAAAGAGAGATCAAGTTGTCGGGAAGCATTCCCAAATGCAGGTTGTGATGGCAAGGGGTTTGTATGCCAATTGGAAGCAACCTGTTTATATTGGCTTCGACCAAAAAATGACTAAGTCACTTCTCTTTGACGTTGTAAAAAGTGTTCACGAGTCAGGATATACAGTAGTCGCTACAGTCTGTGATATGGGTGGTGGAAACCAGGGGCTATGGCGTGAATTGGGGGTCAATATAAACAGAAATTGGTTTAACCATCCAGAGTTAAATGATGGGAAAATATTTTGTTTCGCCGATGCCCCGCATGCCCTTAAATTAATTAGAAACTGGCTTATTGACACCGGATTTATTCTAGACGACACTAAAATAAGTATTAAACCGTTAGAGAATATTTTAAAAATAGACAACAATGAGATAAAAATGTGCCACAAATTAACTAAATATCATCTAGAGTGTAAAGGGCCCCAAAGACAAAACGTTAAAAAAGCTGCTGAAGTTCTATCTAATAGCGTCTCCCGGGCTATTGAGTACCTTTTAAAAACTAAAGTATTGATTTTATCTAAAGAAGAAGAGTATGAATATCAAGAAACAGCAGCTTTCATAAAAATTGTAAACGACTGGTTTGATATATTTAACTCGGGAAAAAAAGATAATTTAATTCCAACTAAATGTGCTTTTGGCACCCACCTGACTGAGCAAATGCCAGCCTTAGAACAAATGTACACCGTGATAAATGATATGAGCTGTATTGGGAAATCTTGTAATCAAGTGTTTCAGAAAGCCATTTTGATCTCTATTAAGTCACTTAAAGATCTATTTTTTGATTTGAAGTACAAATTTGATATTAAGTATATACTTACCCAAAAGCTAAATCAGGATTGTCTTGAGAATTTTTTCTCTCAAATACGCACCCGTGGTGGGCTCGATGACCACCCAACACCCCTCAATGCCCTTAGTAGGATTCGCGTGGTAGTTATGGGAAAAAATCCAGGAATATTGAGCAATAACTGCAATACCGTTGACCAAAACTGTGATGAGTATTTAGTATCAAAAGCTCTTAAATCCGTAAATTTACAAAATGAGTCACTAGTAGAACCTGAACCGGATGCTTTTGGTTTTTCTCAGTCTAGTGAAAATATAGTAAGAAGTCCCCAAAAGGCAAATCCATTGCAACCGCTTAGTGCAAGTCATACGTCCATTGATAGTAACATTATTTCTATTTCTAACTCAGCCGCTAATGTTAAAAGACCCATCGACTCAAATGACAATGAATTACTAGAAAATGAATACACTAATTTAGAAGAGAATGGGTTAGAGTACCTAGCTGGTTGGGTAGCTAAAAAGCACAGCAAGAGTTATCCGAATTTAGATCTAATAGATAAGGAGAAGGAAGACCATACGTATACCTTACCATCGTGGGCAAAGTTTTTATCATACGGTGGATACACAGTACCTTCTACATTTTTTTCGAACCAAATCCAGAAATATAACTCAATATTCCTAAAGTATTTGCCCAATAAGTCATTAACTAATAAATGCAATATTGTAAAAAACATAAGTCAGAAAATCTTTCAAGAAAATGATCACATTCCGATAGAAATTATTCAAAGCTTTGTAAAGCTAAGAATTTGTATCAGAATGAAATATCTGAACAGTATTAAACCAGTTCCTAATTCAAAAGAATGTGATGACAACATTAGGAAAAAGGCCAAAAAGATGAAAAAAATTACAAAATAAGCTCAAGAGATAAACTGTTTTGTTATGATAACTTATGAAGATGTTTATGACAAATCTTATTTCAACTTTGTTATAAGTTCCTATATTTTAATTAGTTTGAGAATAAATAAAGATTTTGAAGTTTTAAAAGCGTGTTCTAAATTTATATTGCAGCCGAAGAAAACCAAATATTTAGCTTATCATTAAAAATCCCACAATAAAATAACACGTAAACAAGGTTTTTTTTTATTTTTTCGTAAAGCGCGCCGTTCGGAGGGCTCGTGATGACGTCACACGTCACTGGGAAACGAGAGAGGAAAAATTTCGGTAAACGAGTTTCGCGATTCAGCCCCCCTTGGACTATTATAATTTTTGGCGGGACGCGGGAGAGTTCTGATTTTTCTGAAAGTCGAGAAGCCGCCGGGAGTGTGGCGCACTCCTGTAAGCCAAGCTTCTGGGCGGCAAAGTTTGAGGGAATACGACACATGTCGGCGTTCCTACCCTATAGGTGCCGACTGTCCCGTGTCCGCCGGAGGTGACTTACCCCAATGCCACCTTCCGTCGCCTCCCAAGTAAACCTCATTTCCTTCCCTGCTTACACACATACGACCTAGCGGCCCCCGTCAGTGCTGGGCCGCGTAGGGTCTCCCGCTCAATTCTTCCTGGTGCTCAAGGCCTAACGGCTAAGCACTAGTGCTAGTAGGTGGAAAAAAAAAAAAAAAAAAAAGTCGAGAAGCCACGTATTCTGTCTTTGCTCTTGGGCAATTATTAATTACTTCTAAAATTATTGAATGAAATTAGTTTTTTTTTTATAAATATTAAATCGATAGCTATAATCTCGACTAGTTTAAGTAAGCGGATTTAGGCCTAATCAAAGAAATGTTTCCTAAACGTAAAACCTATGAGAAATCTAATGGTAACTCAAGTACCACCACCAAAAAACCATACCCCGAAAGTAAGAAGCCGCCAAAAATATCAGTGGACGAGGAAGATGACGATTTTGAAAGCGGTAACTTCGAAGATGATCTTGCCATGATGACTGAAACAGTTGAAAGTCAAGAAGGTGAAGGTCCAGAGAATCAAGTCACCCGCAGCGTCAAGTGGGGTCCCGTCCAAACCCTCCAACATTAAATCCTTCGAAAGATACCTTCACTTTTCAACAACTTGATTTGGATCATTATATTACCGGCTTTGCCATGGAAGGTATGTCAGGCCCTCAGAAAGGATCAGCACCAATAATGAGGATGTTTGAGATTTATGGTTGATACCAATGTAGTTGGTTGTAGTTGGGTTGAACTTCCACCAGGATCTTACAAAATCCGCGATAAAGATCTTTCCCGGCCAATATCCCCATGTCAAATTGAAATTGACGTTGCTTGGAGTCGATTTATTTCTCACCCTCCTGAAGGGGAATGGTCAAGAATTTCCCCCTTACGCATTTTAAGCTTTGATATTGAATGTGCTGGACGTCAAGGCATTTTCCCTGAATCTGAGAAAGACCCGATAATTCAAATTGCCAATATGCTCCTTAGACAAGGGGAACGAGATCCTTTCATTAGAAATATCTTTACATTGGATACTTGCTCGGCAATTATTGGATCTCAAGTCATGTCCTTCAAAAATGAGCGAGAATTGTTAGAGGTAGTTATTTAAATTGTTTAATTATGTATTTTTAAAGGGAAAGTGAAGATAACATAACATTATAGCTTAAAAGAACGGCCTTTTTCTAAATATAGAAGGAATTAAATATTAAAAAATAAATAAATGATCTCTTATTACTAAATAATTAGGATTTAATTAGTCTTAAAAACAATCAAGGACTACAGCACCAACCGCATTGGTTTAGTGGCGTCTGCTAATCTGAACCTCTTACTCCTACGTGATTGGTTGAATTCTCACAGACTTTAGGGAGGTAAGAGTAAGAGGTTTGGTTTAGTGGCGTCTGCTAATCTTAACCTCTTACTCCTACGTGATTGGTTGAATTCTCACAGACTTTAGGGAGGTAAGAGTAAGAGGTTTGGTTTAGTTGCGTCTGCTAATCTGAACCTCTTACTCCTACGTGATTGGTTGAATTCTCACAGACTTTAGGGAGGTAAGAGTAAGAGGTTCAATTTTGCAGACGCCACTAAACCAATGGCGGATGGCGCAGTAGTCCTCGTTTTTAAGACTAGTTAATTGCTAATTATTTTGCAATAAGAAATGATCATGAATGCAACTGGAGGTACGACTATATTGTTCAAGATCAATAGATCTTGGCCACGGCCCATTGGTGTCGCTAGGTACATTTCACGACTACACAAAACGGAAGAAAGAAACAGTGGTGGCATGCTTTGGAACCCGCTGTCAGAAAGGCTCCCCCTCCCGCTTCCTTGGGGTGCCCCCCCCCTTGGAAGCAGAGCAAAAGGCCTTGTCGTGGCGGAGGGGGCCCGAGTTCGGTGTGCCGGTTAGGATGGTTCCTTGGGCTTGCCCTTGGTTCGGACCTTTCCCTGCCCCGTTCCGCGAACGTTTTGCTCGGCCGCCTCGCCCCCGCCCAGGTGTTGCTATGGATCATTCCCAGCTCTTGGCAACCCTCTGGGGGCCGCGGATACATTTTTTGGACCGTATGGCACTGCTGTGCTCGGAGGGCGATCCCCCGGCCCCTCGAGCCTTCTGCTGCCTTAGTCCGAGCCCTGTCACTGACCACCTCCTGGCTGGGCTCACCGCTGACGGTGTCCCGCCTCTGTCACCTGCTTAAGGGGCGTTGCCGGGCCCGCTGGCCGATCGCGTATGCCTTGACGGCGGTTCCGCAGGTACCATTTTGGGCACAGGGATGAAGGCAGGAGGGTGGCGCTGTAGATGCCCCCGTGCGCAGGAGCAGCGCCTAATCAAATGCATTCTGAGTGTCAGAAAGGCTAGACTGACTGACAAAGAAGAAGCCAACACAAATACCAAGAACATTCCCTTAAAGGCTTAAAAATTGCCCACCTTAACGTCAGAAGTTTAAAACGTCACATAACCGACATTATATATGTACTAAATAATCTTACCATTGATATCATTGGCTTATCAGAAATGTGGTTATCTGATTGAGTTCATGACACAACTCTTACTATACCCAATTATACTCTCATTAGAAAGGTCCGCCGAAATAAAGCAGGGGGGTGGTCTGTGCATTTACTATAGTAAGACGCTACAAGTATCACTATTATCAGAAGTATATAATACTTCTCTTCGAGAGAAGTGTACAAGCACAAAGCGGGGTAAGTGTAACGTCATTCTTCCCAACATCGGAACATTTAGAGCAAGGTTACTAAACCGAATCACATACGCGATAAATAGTTCCCTCATCATTACTCTATTAGCGTTTAAATATTTGGCAAGGCGCATGCGCTTGTGCATTTTTGTCCCACGTCAAGACAATCAAGGTTTGTGGGTTGGTTGATGGGGATTTAGTGCCAAACAATTATAGAATTCACCTTACGGTGCGATGCCCATTTGTAGTTTGATGAGCGGGAAAGCAAACTAAAAGGGTGAGCCTGGGAAGAATGACGTTACATAACTAAAGCATTAAGAGGATACAGAGTGTCATCCTTCTTCCATTATCCCCTTCTGCTATTATCAACCACAACGGAAACAGTCAATTCTAACCTAGAATCCCTGTGGTGTAGACTCCACGAAAAGAATTGTAAACCGAGTGTGATTGGAATATGCTATCGTCCGCCAAATGGAAGCTGCGCTAGTAGCTACTCAGATCTGAAATTACAACTAGAGTTACTATCTGAGGATCCCCAAACCAAAGAGATTTTGTTCCTCGGGGACTTAAATACAAACTTGCTTGGACCCCTAGATTCAAACGTTCGTAATCGTAATCTTAAATCAGCCACCTATGGATTTCAGCAGTTAGTGTTGCAACCGACCAGAGTTACTCTGACAACAAGCACTCCTAACAAACTAGCTGTTACCCGCGGCGTCGCACGCGTGTAATAAGAACTTCCATCAAAATGATATAAAGAATGGGTAGATTTTACTGATGACTAATATTTTTGTAGCACCCTAGGAGCGAAGGACTCGGCGTTGCCCGTCAGCCCGTCGGGACATTTTTTATTACTTTTCACGCGGACATTATTCCATAAAGAAGGGTTTTTAAATTTCTGGCCGCCATTTAAAAAGATGGCAACAAATCGAACCCGAAAGACCATTCAGCCCGTCTATAGGTTAAAGGAAACCAGTGTACTAAATATTTGCGAAATCGGTTGAAACGCGCGGACTTTGTTGCATAAAGAAGATTTTTTACATTTCTGGGCGCCATTTTTTAAGATGGCGGCGGATTGGAAAAATATTTCTTAGTACGCGCCTACTGTTTATGAGTAACGTTCCTGCAAATTTTCAGCCTTCTAGGGCAAGCGGTTTGGGCTGGGCATTGATTATCAGTCAGTCAGTCAATCAGTCAGTCAGGACTCTGATTTATATAGATATAGATATTCCAACAAAAATCATACAGGCAACTACCATCCCACTGGGTATCTCAGATCATGACCTAATCCTATGTTTTCGGAAAACCAAATGTCCAAACAAAAATCATAAGAAAAGTTACGCGAGTTAGGAATTATCGCAACGCTAATGCAGACTCCTTTGTTTCTGATGTTCGTTACAAACTTAGCATGGAAATAGGAAGCGTAACAAATGTGGATACTGCAGTTGAAAAATTATGTTCCACGATAACTGACACGCTGAACGTTCATGCACCCTTTATAAACAAATGAATCACAGTAGCAGACCCGCCTTGGTTGTGTCACTCGTTAATGAGAGCTTGTCATGAAGTGACGTAGGTGAAACATCATAGATTCTCGTAAAGCGACGCCTGGTGAGGCGCTGTCAAAGGCTTAGTACAGACTAAATAGGAGGATGGACTGCAAAACCGAGTGTAGTCAATTCTCGCGTCGTTCTTGAACTAGCTCTCATTAAGCCTCTAGCATTACGAAGTATAGGTAGTGACATACTTATGGAACATATCTTATAAACTTATGGTTAAACTGAGAGGTAAAACACCTCATGCACTTACGCGATGTCTGCCACAGAAAAAGTAGACTCCCTGGACTAAGTCTAAGATACTACGAGGTCATATACAAAATATACAGGAACCAAGTCACCGAAAAATATTCGCACTGAGAAGAGAGACTACTTTGATAAAAATATCAATATTAAAGACAAGGGAACTTAACTAGCGGCGCTTGGAAAACTCTGAAGCCTTTCCTAAAAGCTAAAAACTCAAGCATCAACATAATTGACTCAAACGGTAGCACAATAACGACCTTGAAAGAAATAGCGTCAGTATTTAGTAAATTTTTTTGCCGTAGAAGTACCTGCAACACCTGCACCTAAATACATACCACAATCAAAGAAACACTTCGCTTCCACTCTTAAAATGTCGTCTGCTTTACTATATTTTCTCTATGCTTGGAATGCTGCTTTAATAATTCGTAAATTTTTACTTAAAAAAAAAGAGAAATAATTCCATATCTAGGTAAATAGGTTTGTAGTAGTAGACCTCTTGACTCGGAGAGGTAATATTTCGGTTTTCCCAACTTGTTTACCTCTCCGAGTGACGTATGTCACGGAGAGGTTCTGTAACGATCGTGTGTGTCTGTGTGTCTGTTGTTACACCCACGTGACCGCGTTCGCAGTTTCCAAATCGGAGCAAACGTGTTCGCCATTTCCGAACTGCTTTCACAGTCACGGAAAAGGCTCCTCTACTTGAGTTCTCACACCACGATCTTCTGGTCTTTGTCCATCCCCCACGGACACCAGTCTGTACTTACTGGCTTCTAATCACCACCATCTTTTTGTCTTCGTCCATCCCACATGGACACCAGTCTGTACATACTGGCTTCTAATCACCACCATCTTCTGGTCTTCGTCCATTCCACTTGGACACCAGTCTGTACATACTGGCTTCTAATCACCACCATCTTCTGGTCTTTGTTCATTCCACTTGGACACCAGTCTGTACATACTGGCTTCTAAACACCACCATCTATTGGTCTTCCGTCTTTTCCACATAGACACCAATCTGTCTCATTGGCTTCTAACTCCATCGTCATCGTTTGGTTTAAGACATTCGCGGCGATCAGCTAGGGTTACGAGAAACGTCTAGCCTCCCTAGGGTGGGTTGTCCACCAAAGGTTTTCGCAATTGCGGTTGTTCTTGCTTTTAACTGTAGTTCGACACCCTTATATACTACCTATTTGAGTAAGGCGAAGCAACCGGCGTATGCTTCATTTCAAACGCCAATATTAGTCAAGTCTCTCAAGAATGTTTAATTGTTCTTTATCAAAACGATGTAACGCTCAATAAGGCAAACAACTAACGAAGAAAATATTTAGTATTAATTACATTTATTTTAATATTAAAGATAATCTTGTTTCTCAACTCAAAATTAATACGGAAAGAGTTAAAAAGCAGTCTATGTTTTTACCTCTCCGAGTGACGTATGTCACGGAGAGGTTCTGTAACGATCGTGTGTGTGTGTGTGTGTCTGTCTGTTGTTACACCCACGTGACCGCGTTCGCAGTTTCCAAATCGGAGCAAACGTGTTCGCCATTTCCGAACTGCTTTCACAGTCACGGAAATGGCTCCTCTACTTGAGTTCTCACACCACCATCTTCTGGTCTTTGTCCATCCCACACGGACACCAGTATGTACTTACTGCCTTCTAATCACCACCATCTTCTGGTCTTCGTCCATTCCACTTGGACACCAGTCTGTACATACTGGCTTCTAATCACCACCATCTTCTGGTCTTTGTCCATCCCACTTGGACACCAGTCTGTACATACTGGCTTCTAAACACCACCATCTTCTGGTCTTTGTCCATCCCACTTGGACACCAGTCTGTACATACTGGCTTCTAAACACCACCATCTACTGGTCTTCCGTCTATTCCACATAGACACCAATCTGTCTCATTGGCTTCTAACTCCATCGTCATCGTTAAGTTTAAGACATTCGCGGCGATCAGTTAGGGTTACGAGAAACGTCTAGCCTCCCTAGGGTGGGTTGTCCACCAAAGGTTTTCGCAATTGCGGTTGTTCTTGCTTTAAAGTGTAGTTCGACACCCTTATATACTACCTATTTGAGTAAGGCGAAGCAACCGGCGTATGCTTCATTTCAAACGCCAATATTAGTCAAGTCTCTCAAGAATGTTTAATTGTTCTTTATCAAAACGATGTAACGCTCAATAAGGCAAACAACTGACGAAGAAAATATTTAGTATTAATTACATTTATTTTAATATTAAAGATAATCTTGTTTCTCAACTCAAAATTAATACGGAAAGAGTTAAATAGCAGTCTATGTTTTTGTCTGTGTGTGTCCGTCCATTGTTACACCAGTGCGTCGCGTTAGCAGTTAGCCTTGTGTTTATGTGTTAAGAAATCATACAGAACCTTAATATTCCCTTTTTCCATAATATAAAGTGAATATGTGGTACAAGTATTTTTCGTAATTATGATGCATTTAGTACTTTTGTAGCTTTAAAGCTCTATTTCATTTTGATATTCCAAAGATTTTTTTTAATATTGTTATTTGAAATGGCTGTTTATATATTACTTAAGCCATACTACATCTGTATGTAGAATAATCCAGGAAATTGGAATTGTTGTTGAAAAATCTGATAAGTAATTTTTCATTTCAATTCATTTATAGGAAACTAATCCATTATCAGTAAAATCAGGTGATTGAATTAAATTCTAAAGAGTAGTAAAATACGGATTGTCTTTAAAATTCAATAGAAAAAATAATATCCGCGCTTCAGTCAACTGGAAAAACTCTTATCGTTTTGTTTTTAAGGCTTGGGCAAACCAAGTCTCTTTTATATAATATCTGTTCCTTCAGCCTTAATTTGTATTAATCTATTATAAAAATAATAATATGCTTGTCAAACGTCATTAATTCGATGTTCCAGTAAGATGTTCGTGAGCATATTGGCTCACTCCGAGTGCCTCTCATTATTTTATGGGAAAGATTAAAATTTTAAATCATTTGGCAGGGGAGTGGTAAATTAATTCACAATTGGTAGGCGGGTGGTAAATTAATTCACCATAGATAGGCGGGTGGTAACTTATTTCATGAAAAAAAGGCGGTTGGTAACTCAATTTACGATTGGTTGGCGGTTGGTAACTCAATTAAAGGGATAGTTCCATGTTTAGCCAAGAAGTACAAATTATTAACGGTTTTATATAGAAAATTACCCGTTAAAACATGAGGAAAAACTAAAATTTAAAAAAACAACGTTTAAAAAGAGATAATTGGGTTTAAATATTTGAATCTCTAACGGCTAACTTTAAACCGTCCGCCATATTTTACCCGTATCTACGTCGATGCGGTACATAAATTTCATTGGTGCTCTTAGAAACAATAGGTTTTATTTATAGTATGATACTAAACTACTAAGAGGGAATCTTGTCGTCTGCTACATTGGGAGAAATTAATAAAAAATGTCAAGCTCAGGTTTTATTTTTAGCTTACCCGTATTTAGCGGCTCAATATTAACAAATAGTTAACCGAATGAAAGGCTACTAATACAATTATCGCTATTAATCCGTTTAGAAAAACGCTTAAAAACGAAGTCTTAGGAAACTAGCACAGAAAGTGTTATGTTTGTAAAACTAAAGTATAGATGGCGCCAGCCTCTCCATAGGAAGGGTCTTTAATCTAGCTCTTTTTACCTCTCCGAGTGACGTATGTCACGGAGAGGTTCTGTAACGATCGTGTGTGTCTGTCTGTCTGTCTGTCTGTCTGTCTGGCTGTTGTTACACCCACGTGACCGCGTTCGCAGTTTCCAAATCGGAGCAAACGTGTTCGCCATTTCCGAACTGCTTTCACAGTCACGGAAATGGCTACTCTACTCGAGTTCTCACACCACCATCTTCTGGTCTTTGTCCATCCCACAACGACACCAGTCTGTACTTACTGGCTTCTAATCACCACCATCTTCTGGTCTTCGTCCAATCCACTTGGACACCAGTCTGTACATACTGGCTTCTAATCACCACCATCTTCTGGTCTTCGTCCAATCCACTTGGACACCAGTCTGTACATACTGGCTTCTAATCACCACCATCTTCTGGTCTTCGTCCAATCCACTTGGACACCAGTCTCTACATACTGGCTTCTAATCACCACCATCTTCTGGTCTTTGTCCATCCCACTTGGACACCAGTCAGTACATTCTGGCTTCTAAACACCACCATCTTCTGGTCTTTGTCCATCCCACTTGGACACCAGTCTGTACATACTGGCTTCTAAACACCACCATCTACTGGTCTTCCGTCTATTCCACATAGACACCAATCTGTCTCATTGGCTTCTACTCCATTTTCATCGTTTGGTTTTAGGATATACGCGGCGATCAGCTAGGGTTACGAGAAACGTCTAGCCTCCCTAAGGTGGGATCGCCACCAAAGGTTTTCGCAATTGCGCTTTTTCCTTACTATTATAATGGAAACGAATCGTATATATACCCCAAAATTTGAAGAAAGCGGGCAAGAGGGGTACCCTTCACTTTAAACGTCAATATTAGCAAAGTTTGAGATGATAATAGGTATAACTTTATTTTAAACGATTTAACTATTATTAATGTTAATTATTGAAGATTAAAATAATTAAAAATAATTATATTTATTTAAATATTAAAGATAATCTTGTTTCTCAACTCAAAATTAATACGGAAAGAGTTAAAAAGCAGTCTTATGTTTTTGTCTGTGTGTGTCCGTCCATTGTTACACTAGTGCGTCGCGTTAGCAGTTAGCCTTGTGTTGATGTGTTAAGAAATCATACAGAACCTTAATATTCCCTTTTTCCATAATATAAAGTGAATATGTGGAAGTATTTTTCGTAATTATGATGCATTTAGTACTTTTGTAGCTTTAAAACTCTGTTTCATTTTGATATTCCAAAGATTTCTTTTAATATTGTTATTTGAAATGGCTGTTTATATATTACTTAAGCTATACTACATCTGTATATAGAATAATCCATGGTTTAATGATTTCATGAAGAAAACTAAGACCTAGACTCCGGCGGGTATATTAAGTATTATCCGCAATAGGCTTAGTGAAACAAAGAGTAAATAATTGAGGCCTGAGGTGAAGTAAACTTTGGGCTTTGATTTTCGTGTCTGAAATGAAGAGACATCAACGGTTCAGAGTGAGCCGAAAGTTAAATACACTATTAAATAATCAGGTTAAGTTTTATAATAGAAGAAAAGATCATGGTGGCAATTAGAATAGTAATAGGGCTAATGGTAAACGGGTAGTAGCTACAGACGTTTTATTCTCTTTATGGTACGCATTGACTATTAGTGCGTCTAGCTACAATTTAACTTTGGTGTTATTAAACGTTAACATTCATGTTGGCAAACTAAGAATATTATTGAGGCGAGACGAGACGATAGTGTTTACACTGCAAACCAGTTGTGAATGTAGCTTTCAGAATATACGGTAAACAGCTGAAGCGTAGACTTCATTTCCTGATCTTTTCCCTATTGACTTATTTCCATGTGTCCAAGATTTATCCTTATTGGATGTAAAATGTCGTCTGCTTTACTGTATTATTCGCTATGCTTGGAATACTGCTTCAATATTTCGTTTATTTTTACTTCAAAAAAGAGAAATAATTCCATAACTAGGTAAATAAGTTTGTAGTAGTAGACCTCTTGACTCGGAGAGGTAATATTTTGGTTTTCCCAACTTGTTATGTTCTCTGACTGAGAAGCCATTATGTTCAAATGATAGTCTAAAATATGGAGGCTACTGTAGTAGGGAAACCCCTCGTATAAGAAGAGAAGAGAAGGAAGGTAGGGGCTTGGCTCAAAATAAAAACGTCAAAATGACGTAAAACACTAGTTCGGCGATATTCCGCTTGGGGATCCACGATCTCTTAAATTTGAACTTCGTTTGCGATTAATGAGGTAAAATATTATAAAATATATTTTAATATGTATATTTTTGAAATCCTTATTTGTTGTTCTATCCAAATTAATAAACCTTATTGACATACAATGCTATGAATATACATGGAAATATCTCTTTAAGTTTAGTTGACCTTTTTGTATAGGTTTAAAAAAAAGTTATTTCTAAACCACGCGCCAGCACGCGCACATTTCATTGAAAGTTTGTTATTTAAGAATTTTGCCTTCTATATACTAATATTCTTCATCAAAAATAGACAACGAGCTTTCCAAGACTCGAACCTGCAATGTTTTGCCTCGACTGCAAACGCGTTATCCATTAAGCCACCTGCCCGTACTGCGTAACAAAAACAATTATCCAAACATTGTGTTTATAAGATTATTTCATTTATGTTGAATAAAAGATCTGTAAAAATAAACACCGAGCTTGCCAGGATTCGAACCTGCAATCTTCTGCTCCGTAGGCAGACGCGTTATCCTATGCGCCACAAACCCGATGGAGGCTAAACAAAATGTTACGCAAACATTGTAATATATGTAACGGTTTTACCATGATTTATAAATTAATTAAAATATAATACTTAGACTTAATTGTTCTTAATCAAACTTCAGAAGTTCAACATTCAATAGTTGCTTGATAATTCAAAAGTGTTCCGAACCTTAACTGATTTCCATGTGTCCAAGATTTATCCTTATTGGATGTAAAATGTCGCCTGCTTTACTGTATATTCGCTATGCTTGGAATACTGCTTCAATATTTCTTAAATTTTTACTTCAAAAAGTGAAATAATTCCATATCGAGGTAAATATGTTTGTAGTAGTAGACCTCTTGACTCGGAGAGGTAATATTTTGGTTTTCCCAACTTGTTTTATAAACGCAATTGAATTTCTAAGAAATAGTAGGGCCACTGTGCAGATATAACATTTCTTCTAACTAAATGTGAAATTAACAATACAAAACGCATTTCATAAAATTAATTATCGCGAAATCTTTTATATAATTACAAAATCAAAACAGGAAATCAATAAGAAAATCCGGAAATGGAAAAGAAAATTTCGAAATATTTTTGATGAAGTCGGATATTAGTGAAATATTTGTTTGTTGTGGATTCAAAAACGTTAGATGGAGCTTAAACGTTAGCCGTCCATCAATGCCCATTTGTTTGAAGTCATGTCTAACGTCTTTGGTGTTCGTCTGAAGAAATCATGGTGTTCAAACACCAGACCCTATTTTAGCTCCTACTTTTCCAAAGGGTCTTTACAGAAAGAATTAGAGTACATTGGTGCTACCGTTGCTTTAGCAATCCTAAAACCACAGAGAAATGGAAAATATACTTGACGTAGTAGTAGGAGAAGGCACTCCAGGATGAACTTGATCAGGTGGATCACGATTGTAATGAAAAAAAAAAAATGAAAAAGAAAAACTTTCCATGCCACTGATTTTTCAATTTCCGGTTACGGAGGTAGTGGTTCCGGTTTTTGTTCCTACTTTCCTCTCATAGCTTTTATGATTTTACTTCCTCTATTTCTGCCGCCTGTCTTTTTTCATGTTTTTTAATAGGATTTTTCTGCTATCATTTCATATCTTTTTTTTTTCATTCCCGATCTCTGAAATTTCAAAACGAAATGAGTTTCGACGAGGAACTCTTTAGAATTTTCTTTTTAGAGCACATCCAAAAAGTTCTTGTAATTTGGATGAATAGTAAAGTTTGTTAGAAAGGTTTGAATGCGTAAACATGATTAGTAACTTCAGTAAACCTAATAACATTGGCGAAGGGAGGATACGAACTGGGCAACTTCGGGGCATGCTATGACTAGCAGCAGAAGTGAGATGAGACTAGAAGTGAAGGGCTCTAGCATTGGTAATAGATCCTGGCACTAGTGAACAAATTTGAGGATTTTATGCCGCTTCCCACGCGCCTACACTAGTGAGAAAAAAATTGGTCGAGTTCCAAAAACATTTCCTACCCCCTTCCCCTCAACCTAAAGCGGCCGAACACGGACGCGGCTCCTTGAATCTAGTTCGGTCGTCTACCACCGCGAGCGTCTCACGTTTTGGAGGGAAAATTCAGAAACCGCTACTAGAGGGCCAACCGTTGGTGTGTTATCAAGAATATTCACTTTCGCCGAGTGAAGAATTTGGTTACCTCGATACTTCTAGTCTCATCTCACTTCTGCTACTGACTAGGCGGGTCATAGCGACAGAGGTAAAAAGGAACTACGTATTTTTCGCCGTCCCGGTCAGCAACGTCATCAAAACGTAGTTTAAGAGAGCCAATAAGATAATTTAAAATTTTCTTTACGCGTTGGAGGGAGGGGCTCTATACTGGGCTATGAGTCGGACTGAAATAAAGCCTAACCGTTCTCTATTCCTGCTTCTAAAATAATATGAATCCCTAGGACAACTAAATCATAGTATAGAGAAAATAATTTGCCTTACTAAAAATGAACAGGCACGCCGATATAACGAAGCCCTGCGGTCACATTATAGGTTTGGAGACGCAACAAAATAAAGAACCAATGTCTATTTCACTCCATCTTATTATGCACTTGTTGTTAATTACGGAAGTTGTTGCTAAAGGAAGTCTTATTAATTTTATCAAGATTTGTAAACAAAAATCTTAAGTACCGCTATACTGTACTGTGTTTCTGAAAGGTCTGGCATAAATTAAGGGATATGTTATTTGGGTGATTTTCAGTGGAAAATATAACTTCTATCTCCATTTTGCCACAAGGGACACTGTTTTCAAGTTATGATTTGAGTGTTTTAGGGATGACCCCTTAATTAAATTAGAAATCACTGTCTTTCAGTTTCTTTATTAAATTTAAGGGGTCATTCGTAAATATACTTCGGCCAATTTTAACTTGAAAACAGTAACCCAGACGGAAAAATGGAGATAGATAGAAGTTACATTTTCGACTCAAAATCGATTTCCCTAAGAACATCCCTTTAATTTCTGACAAACTTATCAGAAACACATTTTATTAGGAATACATACTGCTAATAGCAATATGTAAATATGTACATCATCAGATTTTTACACCAACTTTAAAAACTCGTAGTGTAGTTTCTGTGTAATTAATGATTTGATGGAAAACTTAATGGGTTCGGTAATTTCTATCTTCATAATAATAATAATGCTATCTTTGCTGAGTGTTGAAGTATGGAATTAATATTGTCTGGCGACATCATTTCGTATAAATTAATATGAAAAGGGCTCTATGGTTTTCCCAATGATCCAATTCCTTTCTTTGTCACCTCTGCTCAGTTGTCTCTTCTTAATTCCCGGATATTTTCAATTCCTTCACCTCTGCAGTTTCGGTTGTACAAGCGTCCTTATTTTGGAGGAGTGAGAGAGAGGGGGGAATTTATATCTCGGTGTTGTTGGGCTACCGCCCACCCACCGAGGGTATGACGCTTGAGGGCGCCAGATGACTGATCCCTTGACACCCAAAGCGCGTATATTACGCCCACTTCAGAATCTCTCTCTATTCCAGTCACAGTTATGGCAACGTATTCCAGCTTGGAGTAGAGAAGAGGAGATGGAGCAAAAATGTTCGTGGGCCATGTGCCGCAATGAAAGCAAGGAAGATGGAGATAGGGAAGTTTCGTGTAACGCTATAACTCCGGTCGCCCAAAAATCCCGTTTTCGGCGTGGATATGCGCACGCGCCGCACTTTTCTCGCGCATCGTGCTGAGGATAGGCCGTCTGGCGACCACGTAGGGAAATGAGGTCTTGCGCTTCGATCCTGCGCAGTTCAAACTAACACCGAATATAAGTCATGTGACCTGCTACATTTCGTGAAGAGAGATTCCTATACTGACCAAACTTCCCTATCTTCATCTTCCTTGATGAAAGCCTCCCAGAGTACCTTGCGCACGACCCTACCTTTGGTAGGTGATTGTTAAGTGCTGCCACGTAGCGCCATTCTATTTGTATGAGAACTAACTTCTATCTTTAAGACTTAGGGGCATCATCGACGTTTACGTACCGTACAATGATACCAAAGAGCTGAGGATGCTGGAAGGATTTTGTTGCAGGTCCGTAGATGGGGGTACAGAAGATATATTTTAGCAGTGAGTACAAATAGAAAGGAGAGTCAAAGAGAGAAGGGGGAAGGTAACTATAACGGCAGGCCAACATGGCTCTCACGCGCACCTATACCTCGGCGGTCAGCCGAGGAGTAAGACGTCACGTGATCCGTTGAGAAGGAAACTCAAAAAGGGTAAGCACGAAAATACGGTTAGAGGCTCACACCAGAGATTGGCTTCTCTGATTTTTCCTCTCCGTTGCGCCGATTGCGCATGTGCGGCACGCTCTTAGAGAGCCACAGCACTGGTAACGTTTTTGAAAGGAGGGCTGACGGAGAATTTGGTCTCTCCGACTCTCCTTTCTATTTGTGCTCACTGATTTTAGGTATGGGAATATTTCTCCATCTCCCCTCCGTTCTCCAAGATTCCAGGAAATAGATAAATAGAAGAACAGACGGATGTCCCGTTAAAAGCCACGTCTTTCTCTTCGGATAGAATAATTTAATAGAATTTTCACTTCCATTCTCTAATAAAGGCCAAAATTATTAAAATCAATGGCAAAAATTGTCAGTGATTTACCTGGTAAGGTTAAATTACGGTACTTTACATCGGCATTGGGTAAGTTACCTGTATAGCCACATAACATCTCTTGTGGGGTATGACTCGATCGGAGCGAGATTGTGATGGAGTTAAACTAAGTGGTCCATGTACGATTTGGATTCTGTTTGGCTTGCCATTCCTTTAGTTTAGTGTTCCCTGATATCGCTATCTTCGCGTCTTATCTCATCTACTGATCTATTATTTATGAAAAGTTATTTCTCGCGTTCCTTAAGCTAGGCAAGTTACATCTTTGAGAATTATACGACACCACATCGGAATTGATACTGTGGATAATTTATTTCCATTTCGAGAGTTGTTTCAGATGAAATTTTTAGATCCTTGAGACAAACACTGCAGCGTTGGTTTTAGCTATGAAATTTATTGATACACTTCTTCAGACCGCTAGGAATTCGTAGGTTCTCAGCGATTTTTTTGCTTCCGTGGGGTATGTCGGGCTAGGGTTTATAAGAAAACCTTACAACTCCGAAGAACACAGAGGCACATACGAGGCATTATAGTTTGAGGTACTGCGTACTGTTTCAGTGCCGACTTAAATTGGGAAATAGATTTTAATGATACAATCTCAGGGGGAAGTGAATTCCAAATGGGAACCGATCTACGAAAAAGGAGTGCTTAAGCTTGTTTTTACCGGCATTTCGGTGGAATTATTTTTTACCATGACGCCTTGAAAAAAAATTATTGCTAAAATTACGGTATATGAATCGGTAATTATCATAGGTATTGGTAAAATATTGGTAATTTATAGTTGTATTTGGTAAAATATTGGTAATTTATAGTTGTATTTGGTACATTATTGGTAATTTGTTGAGGTATTTGGATACAAAAAAATCTTTGCTATATTTGCAGCGCTATTGGAAAATTGTCATTAATTTACGTGTTTGGGAAAAGTATCATTAATTTATACCTGTTTTTGGGAAAATCAAAATTATCATTAATTTATAAATGTTTTTGAAATTTACAGCGGTATTTCGTAAATTATGGGTATTTTAAGCAGTATTTGCTAAATTATCGATATTTTAAGCTTTCTTTCGATAAAATATCAGAAATTAACCATACATAAATTACCTCTTCTCATTTCTACCAATAACATTCCATATCAGTTCTGAAACAAAATTTCCCAGAAGTTTCAATTTCGCCTAGGAATAATCCACATCTATTTCATTTTAATTGGAATTCGTTTGAGAACTCAGAGGTTGTAGCCTTGAACCTTGACTAGAAAACTGTATCTCTTTCTTTATAACAAGTCGTTCATCTTGGAAGTATTGTTATTCATTGACGAGAACCAATAAAACAAAAAAGGTGGTAACACACATCGCAAAAATGGATACGCTAGAGTAACTTCCAAACTATAGTGCATCCGAACTCGCGTATTTCAAGAAAAGCCAATGGAAACATGGCGCGAAGGCCACGAGTATTATATGACGTCATTACTCATTTTTCTTACTTCCCCTTCTTTCCCTCTATTGGCTCTGTTCCAACAGAAGACCAGGATATAGGAAGATGCTCAGAAATCCACCTGTTTTCTCTCTGAAGGGATGGTTACCATGGAAACCGAAATGTGATATCCGTGTCGAAGGGATCTTCTCTCTCTCTCTCTTGCATCATATCACGTTCAGACCATCGGTTTCAAATTGTAAAAAAACAAGATATGTATTCAATTTTGGGGCTACGTGGAATGGACTTAATTTCATCAAAGCCTTAAACCCTACGTGTTCGTCTTTTCAGAGATAGTCTTAGAGATGTGAGTCGGTAATTTAGCGTTCGTAAATTAAGTTACCGGTAATTTACCAAACACCGCTGTAAATTTACAATGGTAATATACTGTTTTAAATTTAGAAATATATTCTTAATTTTAACCAGAGTTAAAACCTTTTTGAGTAAAATTAAAGTCTACTGGACTGCCATAGACCATACAAATTAGTGTATTTTACTTCGTAGTCTAGTTTTTAGTCAATTTACCACTAGTTTGTGCTCACAATTCAACGTGTTTAAATAGACTGAACAGGGTGTTTCTGAAAAGTCTGGAATAAATTAAGGGCGATGTTCTTTGGGAGATTTTGAGTCGAGAATGTTCTATGACAGAACTGTAATTCTATTATTCCTAATATTTGAATCGGTAAAATACCGATTTTAAAAATCACGGTAGTTTCACATCTCTAGATACATCTCTGTACATTTTTCAGTACAGCAATCATTATAGGATAGTTTTGAAAGTACTCAAGAAATTATAAATTTTAGATCTACGGTTTATATTATAAGTATAATTATTTATTTAATTATAAAAGGGACAAATTAAAAAGCCACTTAACATCAACCAGGGAGCATTAGGGTTCTTACAAGTTGAATTTATTTCAACAAGAAGTTCTAAAATACTCTGGAAAACGTTAATAAAAGTCATGAAGATGTGGCGATGATTTGAACTAATTTTTGAAGTCACCGATGTTATGCCTAAAAGGGCCGAATTAATAGGACTATTTTTTATATTCATTTAAAAATTCTACACAAAATCGGGAATACTCTCTCATGGGGCTGTAACTTCCAATTTACTCAAATGATGTGTCAAGTTAAAAAAATAATGATGAAAAAAATCGTATTTTAGTATTTAATTTTTGCCCTACTGAAGAGAAACGATCCCGTTCTATTGTTTTTAATTCGATTATTTGGGTTGGGAGTATTTAACTATTTACACAAATCTCAATTTTAGGGTTGTTTATGGTAGTGAGGCTAAAGGAATAAATCTAGTTTAGGAACGTCTAGAGACATTTATTGGACAGTTGGGTATAGAGTAGATTTGTTGCTATTTTTAGATTAAATGCGAGGGAAATCGTATGAAAACAAAGTTGTTTTCCCGTTCGGATCCATTTAGATTCGAGGTCTTTTAGCCACACCGTATACCACGAGGGTTCTATAGTTTAACCCACGATGTCGTTGAAGAAGTTGTAGTTGAAAGTGGCTTTGAAATACGGTAAACTTACCCGAGTTTGCCCAAGAAATGTTCAGTGAACTCTAATTTCAAAGCATTGTTAGGGACTCTCCGATTTGTCGTATTTGGCGTTACGCCGGTGTCTCAGCCAATGAAATTAATCGGACTAACAACGTACCTAAAAATATCTATGGCGAAACTCAAAATTCTGTCGTAAGTTCAAATTTCTACCGTTGGCTGCGTGATTTCCGTCGACGGTATTTTTCGGTCGAGTGGGAATGTAGCTTTAAGTGTTAAGATGTAGTTCAGTGAATTTTAATGACCGTTCACTGAAATAGATTCTATTTTTAAGACACAGGTGACATTGTCGACGTTCACGGAGATTTCAACTCCGTATCACCTCTCTCCTTCAAGCAGAAAGTATACTGTGAAGTTTCGTGAGTGAATTGTAAAAGGGATAGATTTAATTTTAGAAGTAGGAATGGAGAACGGTTAGTCCGACTCAAAGCCCAGTATAGCGCTCCTCCCTCCAACACGTAACT
This sequence comes from Phalangium opilio, assembly GCA_019434445.1. Lineage (NCBI taxonomy): Eukaryota > Metazoa > Arthropoda > Arachnida > Opiliones > Phalangiidae > Phalangium > Phalangium opilio. The sequence continues at coordinate 2,660,208 of JAEQBA010003137.1, forward strand.
GTCGCTATGACCCGCCTCTTATTACATACCCCTCCGTCCCATGGAAGGGGGTCCGGAACTTTGACGCCCACCCACATTACTCTGTTCTCCAATCCTACTTCTAGAATTAAATCTATCCCTGATTTTAATTAAAATCTTCGTTGCCTAAGCCTTGGCTTTCCTTAATTCAAATTGAATTCTCAGCCTGAGGCAGAGTTGATAAACTGTAGTTTTTATCATCTCTATGTATTTGATAATCTATATCTTAATTTGCCTCTATAATTGAGGCTTCCATTCGGAATCTTTAGTTTTAGCTAATGTGCCGTAGAGGTTTTGACGCCTCAGTTGAAATGTAACAAAGAAAAAGTAAAAAGTCATTAGTTGGAAATGCTTTCAATCACTTAACCGCGTCTCGTTAAGTATTGCTGTGGCATTTCAGCAAAATAGAAGCCACTTTAGATTTAAATATTTCTATCTTTAATTGACACTGGGGTGACATTATAGCTGTTGGTTTTGTCTTGACCTCGGGGTCACGGGGGCAACAAACGATCGAAACTCGTGAGTTTTCATTGTTTGCTTATGTACCACTTCACATTTACCTTGATTTGGTCAAATGAGTTGGCTATATGAAAACTTTCTTCACAAGGGCGACATGAATATGTTGAATTTTTGTCCTTGGGATCACACAGTTCAACAAAACATTTGGAATGCAACAGCTGTAATTTAATGAAATTGAATGATAACGAAAGCAATTACCAGTTTATATATGACTACCTCTGGCCGATATCGTAAATTAACCCATGTCGATACCGATATCGAAGTTTTACTGGAACCGATACCGATTATTTAAACTCTTAGAGTTAACCGACTATTTAACCCCATGAAATCCATTTTTATCGATAATTAACCGATTATTCGGAAATTAACATGCAATTTTAGAAGCAGGGATGGAGAACGGTTAGTATTTACTTCAGTCCCCCCTCCAACATTTAACGAAAAGTTTAAATTATCTTATTGGTTCACTTAAACTACGTTTTGTTGACGACGTAAAATACGTATTCCTTTTTACCTTTGTCGCTATGACCCGCCTCTTCTTTCATACCCCTCCGTCCCGTGGAAGGGGGTCCGGGATTTTGACGCCCGTCGCCCATTCCTACTTCTAAAATTACATCTATCCCTGCTTTAACCGACTAATCGGTAATTTAACTTTAAACCGATTAACCTTCAAATTAACCTCTAACCGATTAATCGGTAAATTAAGTTGTAACAGATATAATATACAAGCCGATGTCTCCTTTACAGACCCTTTTATGTAACTCATTAATGCAAAATCTTGCGTCTGCCAGTTTTCTAGCTAACGAATTAGCATGTACTGAAATCCAGCCGTACTTCTTACCCATTTTTAAAATCCTGGATTTTCTTAGGTTTCCCGGGATTTCCTGGTATTGGAGGAAGCCTGTACCTATAATCCCTTATGAATGGTCCCTTCATTAAAGTTTTAGGCCATACAGCGGCTTTCTTCGCGTAGATGGAAGAGGTCACTGACATGATATTTATTTTACTCTTTTATAAGACAGAAGAATAGAGCCTGATTTTCTATTGAAAAGTTTATATTAAATGGTAAAGTCTCCGAGTGCCCTAATCAAAAATGTCTAAGATATGGTGCACTGACGCTTGGAAATAGGGTTAGTATGCTCTGACTCCTTCTATTCAACGAAGAGGTAATACAGATTGACCTTTCGTAGCGAAGAATATATGTATACATGTATATTAAACATTATGCAATATTATGTAAATATTATCACAAGTTTATAAGCTATGTTCCATAAGTATGACACTTAATATACTTCGTAATGGTATGGACTTACTAAGAGCTAGTTCGAGAACGACAAGCGAGAATTGGCTACACTCGGTTAATTTTGCAGGCAGTCTATCTTCTCCTATTTTGTCTGTACTAAGTCTTTGACATTGCCTCACTAGGCCACGTCACTTTTCGAGAATCTATGACGTTTCATCTACGTCACTTCATGACAAGTTCTCAGTAACCAGTGAGTGACAAGCTTATGGAACATATCTTTTGAACTTATGATATAATGTAGCATATTTGTGTACATGCATGGTGTTTCTGATAAGTCTGTCATAAATTAAGGTGGATGTTTTTTGGGTGATTTTGAGTCGAAAATGTTCTACAAAATTTTGTCGTCCGGCCCACAGTTTTCAAGTTAAGATTGTGGTCTTTTACGGATGACCCCTTAATTAAATTAGTATGGTCTTTTACTTTCTTAATTAAATATACGTGTAAGAGAAGCTATTTTAGAGCGAGAATGACGAACTTTTTGTGCGTAGTTCAATGAACTTTTGATTGCTATTAGTTATCTAAAGTTTTAACCATTTAAAACATCTTAAAGTGTTGCAGTTTCATTTGGGATCAACTAAAAACATTGATCGCCTTACGGTTCTTTTTTTATACAGTAAAAAAAAATTGAGTTTTTTTACTTTCTTTTACAAAATTCAACGCGTAGGTAAAAGGTATTTCTCCTTTATTCCTCTTTTCTCAAGTTCCGTTTTATTGTTTTTCAGCGTGAAAGTTTTCTGGAGTCAAAGCTTGATGTAATGCGATTTAAATCGCGGGTCAAAATGGTGAGTGCATAGCCATAGGTTAAGGTAGTTTTTTGAGCGTGGAATATCGGTTCGTGGGTTTACTGTTCGAAAAGGAGGAATGTGTGAAGAGATAGATGAAATAACGGATGACGAAGAAAATCCTTTATTCCAATCGACCCTTTACTTTCTTGGCCTATTTTCACTGATGTTTCAAATTCGGAAAGTTCTATTTTTGGGATATTTTGGTATTTCAGATCGAGTTTCTGCCCAGACATAAGTTTATGTTCTATGAGTAATGCTAGAGATTTACAGCTCGAGCTAAGTTAGAGAACGACAAGCCAGAATTGAAGTCGTACACTCGGTAAATTTTGCAGTACATCTTCCTATTTAGTCTGTGTCTGTACTAAGCCTTTGACAGCGAATCACCAGGCGTCGCTTTACCTCGAATTTATGACGTTTCACCTAAGCTCTCAGTAACCAGTGACAAACTTATGAAACATATCTTATAAACTTATGGTAATAGAAATGCGAACATTTTAATTATGGGCTAGACAATCTGGTAAAATCTTGTATAATCTAATACTTTCTAAAAGGCATGTTTTGTACAAGGAGGATGGGGTTGGGTTTTTTATCTTGGGGACTTGGAAAACAAATACAAGCACCAATGCCAGTACAAATGCAAGCACCAATGCCAGTACAAATGCAAGCACCAATGCCAGTACAAATACAAGCACCAATGCCAGTACAAATGCAAGGACCAATGCCAGTACAAATGCAAGGACCAACGCCAGTACAAATACAAGCACCAATGAGAGTACAAATACAAGCACCAATGAGAGTACAAATACAAGCACCAGTACAAGTACAAATACAAATACAAATACAAGCACCAGTGCAAGTACAAATACAAATACAAGCACCAGTGCAAGTACAATTACAAATACAAGCACCAGTGCAAGTACAAATACAAATACAAGCACCAGTGCAAGTATAAATACAAATACAAGCACCAGTGCAAGTACAAATACAAATACAAATACAAGCACCAGTGCAAGTACAAATACAAAAACAAATACAAATACAAGCACCAGTGCAAGTATAAATACAAGTACAAATACATGCACCAGGTCAAGTACAAATATATGCACCAGGTCAAGTACAAATACATGCACCAGGTCAAGTACAAATACATGCACCAGGTCAAGTACAAATACATGCACCAGATCAAGTACAAATACATGCACCAGGTCAAGTACAAATACATGCACCAGGTCAAGTACAAATACAGGCACCAGGTCAAGTACAAATACATGCACCAGGTCAAGTACAAATACAAGCACCAGTGCAAGTATAAATACAAGCACAAGTGCAAGTATAAATACAAGCACCAATGCCAGTACAAATGCAAGGACCAATGCCAGTACAAATGCAAGCACCAATGCCAGTACAAATACAAGCACCAGTGCGAGTACAAATACAAGCACCAATGAGAGTACAAATACAAGCACCAGTGCAAGTACAAATACAAGCACCAGTGCAAGTACAAATACAAATACAAGCACCAGTGCAAGTACAAATACAAATACAAATACAAGCACCAGTGCAAGTATAAATACAAATACAAGCACCAATGAGAGTACAAATACAAGCACCAGTGCAAGTACAAATACAAGCACCAGTGCAAGTATAAATACAAATACAAGCACCAGTGCAAGTACAAATACAAATACAAATACAAGCACCAGTGCAAGTATAAATACAAATACAAATACAAGCACCAGTGCAAGTACAAATACAAATACAAATACAAGCACCAGTGCAAGTATAAATACAAGTACAAATACATGCACCAGGCCAAGTACAAATACATGCACCAGGTCAAGTACAAATACATGCACCAGGTCAAGTACAAATACATGCACCAGGTCAAGTACAAATACATGCACCAGGTCAAGTACAAATACATGCACCAGGTCAAGTACAAATACAAGCACCAGTGCAAGTATAAATACAAGCACAAGTGCAAGTATAAATACAAGCACAAGTGCAAGTATAAATACAAGCACAAGTGCAAGTACAAATAGAAGTACCAGTGTAGAATACCCCTCAAAACTAGAAACTACCCTACAAAGCCGCTTCAAATTGGTTCGCGAAGCAACTTGAAGAAACCCAGTTTGTAATTAGCTTCTCGAGTATCAATTTTGTTACCTCTCCGAGTGACGTATGTCACGGAGAGGTTCTAATTTCGACGTGTCTGTGTGTGTGTGTGTGTGTGTGTGTGTGTGTGGGTGTGTGTGTGTGTGTGTCTGTCTGTTGTTATACCCACGTGACCGCGTTCGCAGTTTGCAAATCGGAGCAAACGTGTTCTCAATTTCCGGAAATTTCGAAAATTGTATTACACTTACAGGCTATTACTCCATTGCCTGTCTAACATCACCAGCCTCTGGTCTTTGTCCATCCCACATGGACACCAGTCTGTACACACTGGCTTCTAATCACAATCGTCTGCTGCTCTTTGTCCATCCCACATGGACACCAGTCTGCACACACTGGCTTCTAGTCCCCACCCTCTTGTGGTCTTTGTCCATCCCACATGGACACCAGTCTGTACACACTGGCTTCTAATCACCACCGTCATCTGCTCTTTGTCCATCGCACATGGACACCAGTCTGTACACCTGGCTTCTAACACCACCATCTTCTAGTCTTTGTTTTTGTCCATCCCACATGGACACCAGTCTGTACACACTGGCTTCTAACACCACCATCTTCTGGTCTTTGTTTTTGTCCATCCCACATGGACACCAGTCTGTACACCTGGCTTCTAACACCACCATCTTCTGGTCTTTGTTTTTGTCCATCCCACATGGACACCAGTCTGTACACCTGGCTTCTACTCCATCATCATCGTTAAGGTTAAGACATACGCGGCGATCGGCCAGGGTTACGAGAAACGTCCGGCCTCCCTAAGGTGGGGCTTCCACCAGAGGTTCACGCAATTGCGCTGTTCTTATCCATAGCTGCGATTCGACACCCTTATATACTATCTATTTGAGTAAGGCGACGCAACCGGCGTATGCTTCATTTCAAACGCCAATATTAGTCAAGTCTCTCAAGAATGTTTAATTATTCTTTTTCAAAACGATGTAACGCTCAATAAGGCGAACAACTATCGAAGAAAATATTTAATATTAATTATATTTATTTTAATATTTAAGATAATCATGTCTCTAAACTCAAAATTAATACGGAAAGGGTAAAACAGTAGTCTATGTGTTTGTCTATATGTGTCCGTCCGTTGTTACACTAGTGCGCTGCGTTAGAAGTTCGTTTTTGTTTTGATGTGTAAAGAAATCCTTCAGAACCTTAATATTCCCGTTTTCCATAATATAAAATGAATATGTGGAAATATTTTTCGTAATTATGATGCATTTAGTACTTTTGTAGCTTTAAAGCTCTATTTCATTTTGATATTCCAAAGATTTTTTTTAATATTATTATTTAAAATGGATGTTTATATATTACTTAAGCTATACTACATCTGTTTATAGCATAATCCTTCCTAAAGTGAATACAAGCGCAACGCTACAATGTTGGTCAAATGAACTATTATTTGTTAATAGGCCTAGTGAACCAAAAAGTAAACGCTTGGGTTTGGTTTTCGTTTCTGTAATGCAGAGACATTAACGGTTCAGAGTGAGCCGAAAGTTAAATACACTATTAAATGATTAGGCTTGGATTATATAATCATGGTGGAAATCTGGGCCGCGTTCAGCAGAGCCCAGCGCTGTTAGCAGTGTCCTACATAACGGGATTTTGTTTTTGAATTTTGACGTCACGGTGCTTAGCGCTGAGCTAGCGCGGTCTTCAAAGAAAATAGTCGGCTTTTTGGATAACGTGACGTAAAACGTGTAGTTCTCAGCTTGGCGAAAAAACCATGGATGAATCAATACAAATAGCTCTATGGGACTATAGCTATTTAATTGGCGTGAAACCAGTTGATCACGCGAGAATTTTAAGAGATATGTTAGTTTCTAATTTTAATTATAAAAGTTGTTATCTATCTCTATAAATATGTTATCATACAATTTTTGTTAAGCCTTGGTACCTTGCACGCTTTATTGCGCTAGCGTCATTTATAAAACACCGATGACCGGAGAAAAGCTATGACGACAGAGCTCACCGGTAAACATTTCCAAAATCCGCTGTCTTTTTTGGTGAGCTCTGCTGAACGCAGCCCAGACCAGTGAAAGGTCTGATCGTAATGGGATAATAGCTTCGTGTTTTCATGCTTTTCATGGTACGCATTTACTTTCAGTGTGTGTAGCCACAAATAAGCTTTGGTGTTATGTAACGTTAACAGTCATGTTGACAAACTAAGAAAATCGTTGAGGTGAAACGAGAGGATAGTGTTTATATGGCAACCCTGTTGTGAATATGGCTTTGAACATAGAGGGCATACAGTTGAGGAGTAGAAAATTGGGCCTTTACAAACACGTAAAGGTAGTATCCCTCCAAAGTTTTATCTCTTCATTTCCCGTTTCTCCCCCATCGGATGATTTTAATGTGTACAAGTATATCATTTTTGGATGTAAAATGTCGTCTGATTTACAGTATATTTGCTATGCTTTGTATACTGCTTTAATATTTCATAAATTTTAACTTAAGAAACATTTCCATATCTGGGTAAATAAGTTTGTAAGTAGTCGTCTTGACTCGGAGAGGTAATATTTTGGTTTTCCCAACTTGTTCATACTTAAAGCATGGTTTTCACTTGACGTAAATCACGACTTTTCGCCCGACGTCAAGCGGCAACCGAAAAAAAAATAGTTACGCTGGACAGAAATTACGTTGACTGTGGCGATAATAGCTTTCTATTTTTTCGGCCGCGTTCAACGTTAACGCTCTGCGCGAGCCAATCAGCAATAAGCTAGAGTCGTGACGTAATTTTCGCCCATGCGTGTTCGGAAGAGGCCGTCCGTGGTCTGCCATCTTTTAATTTATTTCGATCCTAATCGAGTCAGTTACTTGTACAAATCCCTGAAAATACCGAAGTTCAATGCTGAAAGGTTTATTGAAGAGGTTAGGAACAATACAAATCTGTATGATATTAGAAACGAAGATTGCAAAAAAAAAAAAAAAAAAAATACAATAGATGGACCGCAATTAGTGCAGTGTTCAGTTTATCTGTTAAGCCTTGGTTCGATTATTTGCGGGAACTACGCTATAACGCTGGGCGACAACGTAAAAAGAAAATCTGACGTTTGACGTCCAGCTGCAAAGTAGTTTTTTTCGGTCAAGTGAAAACCATGCTTAACTTTGGAAGCGTTTTGTATCGCTTCGAACCGGTTTCCATGTAAGTGTGAACGTGGCTTTAGTAACTTCAGAGTAATAGTCCATTTTTAAATGGTTGTCGTCTACTTAAGTTTATATAGGGTTAAAACGGAACAAGAGTAAAACTAGGCTATTAAGTTAGAAAATATTTCTTATTTGTAAACCTCCGTTCTGATTTCGTCTCCAATTTAATACCTCCATTCATCTGATTATGAAGCCTCATAAGAATAATTATATATTTCGCCAAATTGCCTTTGTATAAAAATTACGTGTGTTTCGTTGATAAAAGGATTTGGTATTTAATTAGGGAAGAAATTTGAAAAAATACGGGTAAACTAGAAACTAAAATATAATCAACTTCGTTTCCTGTAAAAACAAAACCCCTTACCTCCTATCCCCTCCTTATTCGATCAGTAAGTGTAAAAAAGAGAAGCTTTTTTATATTCGATAAATGAATTATCGCTTAAGTTTGTGGGAGTAGGCAAATAACGTCAAAACAAGGCCTTTCATTTCAGTAACCTCCTGTCCTTTGCCCCCTCCCCTCCCCCGGTATCCTTATGCCGTCATAGAAACGTCACCTTACAGCTGTAAAGTTTCGCAACAGCGCCTGCGTCGATATTTCCCCTTTTGTTAGCCCCCTGGCATTTCCTCCGACCCCGTGTTCTTCCGTGCCTTGCCGTGAAGCTCTCTCGCGCGCTTCCGATCAGGGCCTTCTAAGCCTCGCGTCAGAGAAAACCAACCGCTTTTTGGGCAAAGTAAAAGCCGGCCGAAAAATACACACGTGAAATTTTAAAACCCTTTCGACGTGTTAACCCCAGGCCCTTAACGCCTCGGGGGTCGTATTTCTATCCGTTTTAACAATGGAATAAAAAGAACGTTGATTTCTAGAAACGGTGGTTAATTTCGTTTCATCTAAATTTATCAGCTAACAAAAACGCGACGGTCAAGAATCAAGACATGTTCGCGATCGGCGCCGTTCTCCTGCTAAGCCTTGGTCCTTGGATAACTATAGTTCGCAGCGCCGGTAATGTGGGTAAGTGTAAAAATATCGTACCGTTACTACAACTAAAATCTCGCGCGTAAGATGCGGGTCCCCTATGCATTTAAAAGTTAGGCTTAGCTTGGAGCTTAAGAAGTCGTTACCTTAACCCGTTAGGCCTACTAGGAATCTTCAAGTACCCGTAGAAACTGTTGAAAATTGTAGTTGAACAATAGCTACGTCGCAATCAGTCGTAATTCGGCTGTTATATAACATCTTCAACGATTTTAATGTGCCAAATCGCTAAGCCTAACTGTCACGACATATTGTAAACACGTTCGGGTTATGTTTGATTTATCCGCAACGGTGGGTGGACTTTTCCGCGGGATAAAAGTGTCTGTGTAATAGTGTAGGGGAAGCGACAATTAGATTTTTGGTTTCATTAATCACTTGTAATATTGGGGTCCTCGGTTGAGAGGTTGCGAAATTTTTAATCCGCGTGTTTGTTTTCGACTTTAAGTGAAAATGACAAATACAAATCATTCTTGTCTACTTGAATTAAGATCACAGTTGTTGTTTGTTTTAATTTTTGTGTTTGTATATATGCCTACATGACCCGAGGACATGACCTTGATGTTTATGCGCGTAGTGCAACGGAGTGGTGATAAATTAGTGAAAGAATAATTAACAATGGTTATTTGTAGTTAGTATTTTCTGCGAAATTACTTTGAGATCCTTTACAATAATTTTATATACTTACAGGGGGGGGGGGGTTTATGGACTTCTGATGGAAATGGGTATTTGACATAATTTCTACGTCCTGTGTTTTAAAATTTGTTAACAAATTATTTTTCTGAGGTGTGGTTCTATGTTAGAGCAATTTATGTAGAATTTGAACCACGCGTTTTATTCATAATAAATTTAGACAATTCAGGGTGTACCGAAGTACAGTTGGTTCTATAGACGATTTTGGGTTGAAAATGTTCTATGACATTTTGCGCAAAGTACTACCTTTTAAAATAATTAAAAAAATATATTTGTAGGTCAAATATTTGATTGAAATTTTAAAAAATTTGTAAGCAGTCATTGTGTATGAGTATGACCACGGCTGTTGGCTAGAGCCAGATAAAATCCACGCAGTATCAGAAGTAAGATGAGACTAGAAGTAAAGAGCTCTAGAATTGGTAGTAGATCCTGGCACTAGTGAACAAATTTGAGGATCTTATGCCACTTCCCACGCGCCTGCACTTGAGAGAAAAAAATTGGTCGAGTTCCAAAAACATTTCCTACCCCCTTCCCCTCAACCTAAAGCCGCGGAACACATACGCGGGTGCTTGAATCTAGTTCGGTCGTCTACCACCACGAGCGTCTCACGTTTTGGAGCGAAAATTGTGAAACCGCTACCAGAGGGCCAACCGTTGGTGTGGTATCAAGAATATTCGCTTTCGCCAAGTGAAGAGTTTGGTTACCTCGGTACTTCTAGTCTTATCTTACTTCTGGCGGTATTAATAGACTTTAAATAGACAAAGCCAGTTTTTTTTTTATGTAAGACAAAGTGTACTCGGGAATCTTGACCTAAATTAACAACTATATAAGCTGTAAAACCTAGGAGTTTTTACTGTCTTCGAATCCTGTTGTAATAGCTTATCTATGTAATTGCAAGGGGCTAATCACTGTTAAAGCTTCCGTACACCAATTCCGAATTACTTGTAATCATTTTAGCACTGTTATAAGGGTAGGGCTTCAAGATTTTGCGAAATCAATTTAGTACACTCAAAGGTACACCGGTTATACTGAGTGACCGGCCCCTATGCATGATCTATAGTAGTTCTTGTATTTTAAGGTATAATGTTATGTTACCTGAATATTCAGGAAAACTCTTTCAAAAGAGATGGCAAAATTTTAATCCAATTGAATATTAATTTTTTTCTAACCAAAGTATATAAGGAAAATTAAATTTTAATTTATTTTAGTTTGCGGCTTCCCACCTATTTTTGCTGCAAGATGTTTATGATGGATTTGTCAAGATTCAAAACCGTTTATATTTAATTACGTAGAATTAAGAAATTCAATGCCAAGTTTTATTATAATCTATTCATAATTCAGTTGTTTGATAGGAATAACGAAACTTATTTTTCACTTAAAGTTTGGAATCTCGTTAAAGGAAAAGCTCAGGTAACATAACATTATACCTTAAAAGAACGGACTTTTTCTAAATATATAAAAGGAATTAAATATTAAAAGAATTATCTTTTATTACAAAGTAATAAGCATTTAATTAGTCCTCGTTTTCAAGACTAATTAGATGCTTATTATTTTGTAATAAGAGATAATTTATTTTTTGTTTAAAGGGAATGCGAATTTACAATTTCGTATCATATTTTACCACTAAAGTGGTATTATGTTACACTTTCAAGTCTCTACTTTCAAAATATAAAGTTTTTAATATAATTGAACCAAAGTTTCTATTTTTAAAATCCATTGAAAAATCACGAAAACTCAGTTTCGACATATCAATAATTTTGTCTTGTCGAGCTTGTTCGCTCGTTTGATGACATCACTATGACGTTGAGGAAAAAAAGCGCGGTTTATAGTATAGTATAATTTTTAACTCGTTAAACCGATGTAACTTTTCCAGCAGTGAAGATATGTTTTTAATTAACATTACAGTTAATTTACTACTGTAATCTACTCCGTAAACTTAACTATAAATTACCAACAAAATAATAATTAAGCCCTTCAACTTCGAAAAATTTTAATCGGTAATTTAACACCTGTAAAAATATTTCCATAAGGTTATAAAAACGAAGTACAGTGGGTTCTGTGAGTGATTTTGAGTCGAAAATATGCTATGACATTTTGTCTTAAGGAACAGTCAAGTTCTAAACAATTAAGTTGTGATTGCAATATTTTATGGATGACCCCTTAAATTTAAACTAAAGGACAATATATTAATTTAATTAATAAACAATCCAAGCATAACTTGAAAATGGTGTCCCTTGGGGCGAAATGTCATAGAACATTTTCGACTCAAATGACCTATAGAACTTCTTAAAATTTGAGTCGTACCGTCTTTTATTGGGGGGGGGGGGCTTGTAACTCTTAGTTGAAAACTGATGAAGGTAATTCCAATTTAGTAATTCCACTAAAATCGTATAAGGCCTAAAAAGTCAATGCCCCCTGTTGAGAAATGATGCTGATTTTAATTTTGTAATTTGCATATTAAATATATCTCTCCAGACATTAAAACAGACTCTCTTCAGTACCGTTGCCATTGCTATTAATGATTGAGCCTAAACAACCTACATTACTAGACTACATATACTAGGAATCATTGTGTAGCCTTTTTCTCAACTCTTCTAGGCTGATTTTGTGGGACAAAATTTACCTTGCGAAGAATCTATCTCGCTGCCTGTTGCACCTAGCAACCAACCAATGAAATCACGGTTAGAAAGACGTCAGAATTAGGAGTCGTGACGTATTTTACTCTACCCGCATAGAAATTAGCATGGGAAACATGGGGGCACGATCATTCCAATTAGCTGAGTGTATTCATAGCAGATTATTGTTGTATTTCATTATGTTAAGTTTTCTTGACATGAGAATTAGGAGGCGTGACGGATATTACTCAACCCACTTAGAAATTAACACGGGAGACATGGGGCAAGAGCATTGCCATTAGCTGAATGTATTCCTTGCGGATTACTGTTGTAGTTCATTATGTAAAGTTTTCTTGACGTCAGAATTAGGAGGCGTGACGGATATTACTCAACCTATGGAAATAACCATGGGAGATTTGGGGGGCACGATCATTCCAATTGGCTGAATGTATTCCTGGTAGATTATTGTTGTATTTCATTATGTAAATTTCTCTTCTTGATTCTTGGGCTCGTACCAGCACGTTTGCTCCATCGCTTGATACTAATTCTATAGTCTCTTTTTCTGTCCCGGCGGCTGCCGTCTCTCTCTTCGAGCTAGAAGTTCAATCCATAAATCAGGAAAGCAGCTGCTTATGAGTGAAGTAGTAGTGTACGGCGTATTGCTGAAGCTAATAATATCTCCTAAGGAAGTAATTTACTCACTGTCTTCTCCAAAATAAACGAGATTTGACTTTGAGAAAGGGCGTGGACCCGAGTACAATGGGTTCTATGGGTGATTGCAGAAATACATAGATTCTTCTGCATGGAATATTTAAGCGGCCTTAGACCGTATACTAACATCTGTTTGTAAGTTAGGGAAGGACGTAAACGTTTGTTAAACCAACCGCTCCTCCTTCCTCGCTTTTGATTGGCTATTGACATATGATGGACAGCAGTCGATCCTGTTTCACACGTCGCAAGGAGAACAATTTACATTTCGGGTTTGGCTCGGATTGGTCGATAGCTACCTCAATGTTTCTTGACTTCTACCTTGAAGGAGAGAGAGGAATGGAGTGGAAACTCCCATACCTATAGCGTTGCCTCTATACCCCCACCTATGGCACCGTAGTCTTCCCAGTATCCTAAGCGGTTAGGTAAGGTCGTACCGGATGAAATTGTAAAGGACGCTCCCTCTATCTTAAAAATAGAAGCTAGTTCTCATACAGATAAAATGGCGCTACGCGGCAGCACTTAACAATAGCCTACCGAAGGGTAGGGGTGTGCACGAGGTACACTGCGAGAGATACGGTGCTACAGGTCGCCCGCCATCATTTCCAATCCATCTCACCTCCCTATTCCTGCTTCTACGTTCAAATGCATTAGGTGTGACGTCAGGGGTGATGGTTTCTACATCTCCTCCCCTTTATTTCAACCAGAAAAAACCCCCAGAAAATGGCAAAGTTATAGATATCAACTTAACAAGTAGAAGAAATCTATGGATTCCTGTTATTGTAAATATTATAAAGATTTTTAAGAGAAGGTTTAACTAAGTATTGCGGTATTGTTTGGTAACGTTGGACATGGAAAACATTTCCTTCATATACTTCTCAGTTAAATGATATTAGCTTCTGTTAATAGTAAAAAGTCTCAAGAAGGGCCTTATCTCCCGATAGGAAGGCAGCCCTTTTCTCTAGCCAGTAAACCTCTGTCGTATAACGCTGGTGAAAGGTCAAATGTTGAATACGTCACTCTCCCTCGTATTTTCCCCCGCATATTGGATGCAGTTACAATTTGGATCCAACGCGAATCTGATTTCTAAATTCGAAAGCTTGACTATTTTTATTGGGGGGGGGGGGTGTCTCGCACCGTCATTGATTTGTATCTATTCAGCGTTAACTACTACATATAATTATTAATTAGTATTTATATTGTTAACTTTCTCAATTAAATTATATTTGTTAGGCAATCTGATAATGTGTAGAGTTTAAGTTTAAAATGGAGTTAATGTTTTTGGACAATATTTTAAAAGAACATTATACCTTAAAAGAACTGCCTTTTTAAATATAAAAGGAAAAATATTAATAAAAATATAAATGATCTCTTATTATAAAATGATTAGCATTTAATTAGCCTTAAAACGAGTACTACCTTGCCGTAATTATTAAATGCTAATTATTTTGCAATAAGAGAACATTTATCTTTTTTAAATATTTTTCCTTTTATATTTAAAAAGGTAGTTCTTTTAAGGTATAATGATTTATTAGCTAACCTTTTCCTTTTACATTTAAGATACCACCATTATTGAAAACCTCTTTAAACAAGTAGTACGTACTACACGTAAAAATACGAAAATAGTAGCGAAAAAAATTTGTCTTTAATTATTTATATCATTAATATTTTTAACATACCAAGTTATCTATTCAGTTTAGCGCCATTTTTCTAATAATTTAAAGAGACTGTGATGTCGTATGTGTATCGCTTTTGTATTGGCTAGCACTACGTCCAATGAGAAATCTATTTATTTCTGACTAAATATATCGCCTATACCAAGAAGGAATTTACTATAAGAAGGCCTAAAAAGGCGTCCGGTGCGCGCGTGATAGTCGACAATCCACCTTCATGGGTGGGGGGAGGCTTCTCCCTAATAAACTAGATATAACTTCTTGGTGGCGTATGCTTGCCAGAACCTCTTACTTTTACGATGAATTCTCACAGGCTGAGACAGGTCAGGGTAAGTTATTGTTAAACTCGACTAAAGCAATGGCAGCGCAGTAGGCCTCGTTTTGAAAACTAATTAAATGCTAATTATTATGTAGTAAGAGAATTTATCTATTTTCTTTTTTAAATTTTTTCCTGTAATATTTAGGAAAATGTCGTTCTTTAAGGGTATAATGTTATGTTACCTGAACCGTTCCTATCATTCAATACAATGGGTTAAAACTGTCCCTGTTACTTCGAGAAAAGTTTGTCCGGAGTGCTTTTGGGCAATGACCGGTATTCTTAACTTGGCGCGTGAACTGCCTTTAAACCATTTACATTTGACACTGCTTAAGAACGCATTTTATAGTTACGAAAATCCCTTCTATTTATGCTCAATCCGGAATGTCATCATAATCTCCTTGGAGTTACGAGATGACTGTTTTTTTGCGGGTTAGACCCAAGACTTCCCCACCAATTGGGTACTATTTTGTTCCAACCTAACTGCATAGAACTAGCAAAAGCTGAAAAAATACTCTCATAGTGTGAATTTAAGTTGACCAATTTGTGTCCTGTAGGTTTCAAAATATTTTTCTTTTTATACCACGCACTAGCTCACGAGCAAACTGCGCTGCGTTTCATTAAAAGTCTCAATTCAAATCTCGCTCATATTTTCGGTTCTCAAATTAAGGTTTCGTGTTTTTTCAAAAACCTTTTGGGCCTACTTTTTGTCTTGCTAAACCTATGTCAATCAAATATTCAGAGAACTTTTCGCTATATATATATATATATATGTTTTATATATTACACTCACTTTTCTCTGTTGATGGTGCGACTCTTTGGAAATGCTAAACCAAACCTTAATCCACTTTTTGCTTTTAAGTGTGATATTTTTATGAATAAGAACATACGAGATAGTTTGCCAAAATGTACTTTATTCCTTTGAATATTTAATACATTTACAGTATATTAAGAATTTTCCAGTCAAACATTATAGGATAATTGGTTTGTTTATATAATATTTACTACTAAAATACACCCAAACATTTATTATAGAAACTGTCCAACCTTTCTAAATTTTCTTATCATTCGAGGGACTCGTTGTTAAATATCGTTTTATAAAGAAACTTACAAATAGATATAACAAAAATAGACCAAGTGAAATCACCAAAATGGCCACTGATGTCGAAGTATTACACTTGTTACCAATCAGATTGGCCCTTAGCGCGTAGGAACCCACCACGAGGAAGGCTACCATTTGTATAATCTGAGCACTGGTGACTATCATAGAGACATTAATGGGAACATTTACTTTAGCCGCTTTCAATGAAAAATAGGTGTACATGAAAGAATGCACCAAAAAGTTAATTGAAACAATCCAACGCTCTAAAGCGGGCAATTCAGATGCACAGTACCACGAAATAACTATCGTTAGAACGTGATGGGCCACATGCAAAAATGTCAATTGCTGTTTTTTCATGACCATAAAAACAGTGTCCAATAACTCGAACGCTTTCGAAATTGCAAATGCAAATACCCAAAACGTGGAGACCGAATCGGTCGTGTTGTCACAAACTGACCTCTCAATGCCAAAGCTCTTTATGATGTAAGTCATCTCTGGTACCGCTCGTAGCATGCCACAGGTACTGAAGACAGCTACGGACATGTTCCATGTCAAAAGTGCTTGGCGAACATTTAACGGTTTTCGGGTTTTCATGTACTCTTGTAAAGAGAAGATTAGAAGCAAGTAGGCTCCGGCGATGTACAGACTCAGATGCCAGTTATTTTCGAACCATAGTCTCATGGATTCAACATCGAATCCCGACTCAAAGTCTTGCACGAAAGGGTGATGCGGATATCCTTTGTAATTAGATATCGATGAAGTCGGATTTGAAGACATTATGAATCTACACTTTCTAGAAGCGACCGAGATCTTTGATAGCGATTTGTTAAATGATAAGATAAAATCGAGAAATATCATTGTTCGAATTTTACTAAAATACCTGTGCGTGATATTCAAATTTTTAATCAGTGTTCAGTTATTTATACCTTTCACTTTTTCAAAGCCGTCTTTAGCTTAATTACATTTTAATAGTTACGAGGAAATTGTCTGTTAGATCTAGGTCTTTATATCATTTATTTTTTTTATGTATTTGAACAACCACCAACTTGATTCAGTGACGATGGTTTTCCTTGTACGACTGTGCTTTAAAATAAATATAAGTTAAGTTTGTGAATATCCAATACTGGGGGAATAAAAGTGCCTTACCTATTAAGTACCAATAGATCATCATACCCTAACCTCACCTATTTTTTACTATTCTAATGCCATTGATATTCAAATAACCTAACCAAACGTAACTATACCTGACAAGATAATAATGAGGTTGAACAAACCTAACTTTACCTTACCTATTGCTTTTGGGGCTCAAATAACGTAACATAACCTCATACTATTGAGGTTAAAATGATTACCCGTAACATATGCCTAACCTTAAAAGACGTACAGAGTATTTTGAGTGAATTGCCTCTCGATGTTCAATCTTTACTTTTTCTAAAATAATTACCCGCGATCTTTGCGTCAATAAATTTACTACTGTTATAATTGTTATAGTGCGACACAAACAGAAAACGTAAGAGAATAGCTCCTCGAAGCGAAGCCTTCAATAGTACTAAAATGATTACCCGTAATCATTACTACAATAATTGTAATAGTATGACGCGAACAGAAAAATTGAGAGTGAGTAGCCCCACGATGCGCAGCCTTTAATTGTGGTAAAACTATTAACCAAAACGCCTACCTAACCCTTAATAGAAGTACAGAAAATCGGAGCGCGCTATTGTTTACAGTGCTAAAATGATTATTCGTAAAGAAAATCTGAGTTAATAGCCTCTCGATGCCCTGCCCTAGTAATGATTACCCGTAATCCTTCCTTCAATAAATTTACTTCTGTTTAAATTGTAATATCCCGGGCCAAAAGCTAGTATATACTTTCTGGAGAAATACACGTAACTTCTGGTAATAAACTCCGCCTTAAGACCATTTTAAGCATAATGTCAGTATATATTTACTTTTGCTTTCAAAATTTCTCTCGATTTCTTTGAATTTTAATATAGGGAAGCGGGATTGAAAGCGTGAAATCCTTATTGTTAACGGTGACAGAAATTTCAAATGGAGTAGGAAACCTCCCATTTAAAAAGAGGCAATATCATAATCGTTTATCTTGCTTTAAATATATCGACCAAACGTAAGACGCAATTCACAATGCGTAACCTCACCGATGCAATTAAGTCCAATACTATGTAAAGATAATTTTGATACACCACTATCCCTTTAATAAATGTTGTTATCCGTTTAAGAAAACCCCTCGAAGGCAAGGTGCGCGCTGGTCGCACACCTGCATTCAACGGGTATTTTTCTATTTTCCAAATGGAACGTCACTGGCCATGATGCCCATCCCGATTCTTTACAATTCGCAAGCGTAGCTAATCTCTTCGGGTTAGTGAGACCCCATCCGCGCGCACTCCTATTTTATTTTTATTATTCAAAAACACGAAAACTTGGAGTTTGTCAACCCCTTTTGCCAATAGTATTTCATTAACCTGTCATGCTATATATTGTAAATATGTTATTTGTTGAGAGTGTATTTTAAACCACAATGAAAGGGTGTGTGTTCCCTGACCCAAAAGGTCACGGGGTAAACACCGCGCGCGAAAGCAAATTTGACCACGAGGGTTAAGAAGAATGAACCCAGATGAGAGAGAGGCTCTAACACATAAAACGGTGATTGGTCCCGAAGACCTTAGAAAGTCGAAAGGTGATTGGATTAGAAATCACTCTTTCAAGACACCCGAAATGCATAAAAGGG
This sequence comes from Phalangium opilio, assembly GCA_019434445.1. Classification (NCBI taxonomy): domain Eukaryota; kingdom Metazoa; phylum Arthropoda; class Arachnida; order Opiliones; family Phalangiidae; genus Phalangium; species Phalangium opilio. The sequence continues at coordinate 2,679,026 of JAEQBA010003137.1, forward strand.
CAAACTCGGACAATAGAAAGTAGTAGTCTCTAGACCTCCACGACTCGAGATAGACCTGAACGTTTTTGGAGCAGGACTACGCGGAATGATGTGCGGTATAAGTAAAAGACTTTGCGCGTAAACTTAGAAACTTTAAACTTGGACTCTATACCTATGGAACAATTAAACCGCGCTAAATTCATCTTGGAGGGCTCTTGCCCTACGACACTCGTCTCGTCACGCCGGCTGTCCATCATAACTTAACCGAGGACGCTTGAAACTAATCCATGCCGTCGATGCGCCGTTCGCCGTTCCTGGGAACACCAGTCCCTAGTCAACTCTACGCTGCTCGAGATCAACAAAGCGATAAGTACCCAAACGTTCGATTCGCCTCTAGGCACCTAAACTTAACTTCTTTGAGAGTTATGAACTTATGATAAACACGTACGTGGTCAGAACTCTTAGTAAACGAACTTTGAAACCCTTATGTGGTTATCCAATACTTTTTTTAGTTTAACTTTAAAACCCTTATGTGGTTAATGTTAATTTGATATCTATATAAAACCCTTATGTGTTTAATGTTAGTTTAATATCTATGTAAAACCCTCATGTGGTTTACCCTAATGTTAAGATTATGTTAGTGTTTAATTCCAATTATTTAGTTTATTATTATTATTTTGCATGAAGTGTGCATGACCATTTTGCATGTTAGAGTTAAGTAAAACGTATTATTATTATTATTCTAAGTATTATTATTAAATGATTTGTTGGCAAACTCCTAATCTGGTTCCCATCTTTTCATTTTTATCAAAAACCCCTAGACAACCGATTGACCATAAGTTAATTTACTCACTAACCCCAATAGTGAAAGTTACGTGAGCTTACCCGGGCTTAGGATTTTATGTTTATAGCGAAAGTTAGTTCCCCATCATGAAATTTAAGTTTATAATAATAATTTCGTTATAACTATTGTAATTCCCTTCCTTTCAAAATACACGAACGAAAAATATCCTTTCCATTCACTCTCCCTTCAATGCCGAACGAAAATTTTTATACTGCTGTCAAAGGCGAAAGTCTGGCACGACGGGGACGCCAACAGGGCAGGTCAAACTAAGAGCCTCATCAAAGATGTACATCATACGATGTGTCTACAAGGGTTGTGTATAAATACAGTTTTTTAAGGACTGCGAAGCAAAACTAGTTTATTTATAATTTTATATATTACACTCACTTTTCTCTGTTGATGGTGTGACTCTTTGGAAGAACTAAACCAAACCTTAAGGCCTATACCAGTTTTTGCTCTTACGTGTGATATTTTTATGAATAAGAACATACGAGTTAGTTTGCCAAAATGCACTTTATTCCTTTGGATATTTAAGACATTTACAGTATATTAAGAATTTTCCAGTAAACATTATAGGATAATTGGTTTGTTTATATAATATTTACTACTAAAATACACCCAAACATTTATTATAGAAACTGTCCAACCTTTCTAAATTTTCTTATCATGCGAGGGTGGTGTTTTTATATATCTTTTCAAAAAGAAACTCACAAATAAATATAACAAAAATAGACCAAATGTGATCCCCAAAATGGCCATTGGTATTGTAGTACTACACTCGTTACCATTCAGATTGGCCCTAAGCGCATAGAAACCCGCCACGAGAAAGGCGACCATTTGTATAATCTGGGTGCTGGTGATAATCATGGAAACATTAATGGGAACATTTAGTTTCGCTGCTTTTAATGAAAAATAAATGTACATGAAAGAGTGCACCGAATAGTTAATTGAAACAACCCAACGCCCAAAAGCGGGCAATTCAGTTGCACCGTACCAAAAAAGTACCATCGTTAGAACGTGATGGGCCACGTGCAAAAATGTCAATTGCTGCTTCTTCATGACCACAAAGACAGTGTCCAATAACTCGAACGCTTTCGAAATTGCAAATGCAAATACCCAAAACGGAAAACCAAGAGACCGAATTGGCCGTGTTGTCACAAACTGAAAACTCGATGCCAAAGTTCTTTATGATGAAAGTCATCTCTGGTACCATTCTTAGCATGCCACAGGTACTAAAGACAGCCACGGACATGTTCCATATCAAAAGTGCTTTGCGAATATTGAAGGGTTTTCGGGTTTTCATGTACTCTTGTAAAGAGAAGATTAGAAGCAGGTAGGCTCCGGCGATGAACAGACTCAGATGCCAGTTATATTCAAACCATGATCTCATGAATTCAACATCGAATCCCGATTCAAAGTCTTGCTCGAAAGCGTAATGCGGGTATCCTTTGTAATTAAATTTCGAAAAGTTCGGATTTGAAGACATTATGAACGCGACCGAGGCGTCTGAAAGCGATTTGTTAAATGATAAGATAAAGTCGAGAAATATCAATGTGCGAATTTTTCTAAAGTACCTGTCGATGACGTGAATGATATTAAAATTTTTATTGACTGTTTTGTTATTTATGCCCTTTACTTTCTTGAAAGCAGGCGTTAGATTAATTAAGTTTTAATAGTTACAAGGAAATTGTTTATTAGGTTTAGATCTTTATATCGTTTCTTTTTTATGTATTTGAACAACCACCAACTTCAACTTGATTAGGTGGCGATGGTTTTCCTTGTACGACGGTGTTATGAAATAAATTATAATTAAGTTTATGAATATCCAATACAGGGGGATTAAAAGTGCCTTGCCTATTAAGTACGAATAGATCATCATGCAAGTGTCCAATAACTCAAACGCTTTCGAAATTAAGAATTCGAGGACCCAAAACTTAAAGACCGAATAGCCCTAAACTCGATGCCAAAGTTCTTCAGGACTTAAGTCATCCCTGGTACCCCTCATAGCATGCCGCAGGTACAAATGACAGCCACCTACATGTTCCATATTAAATGTGATTTGCGAACGTTGAACAGTTTTAGGGTTTTCATGTACTCATGTAAAGAGAAGATATGAAGCAGGTAGGCGGCGGGGATGTAAAGACTCAGATGCCTGTTATTTTCGAACCATAGTCTCATTAATTTAGTGTCGAATCCCGACTTTGGAAATACTTAACCTTGATATAAAGAGTATGCCTGTTTAAACGATAATCATAGATGATTTTGAGGGTGTGTCTTGTAAGAGCAGTTTCCGAATAAGTACCACGATTCCAAAAAAAAACAACTCTATATTCAAAACTGCGGTTTAGAAATAGTGGCTGCTGTTTTGGGAAATAGCAGTGCTTAATTAGAGTTTTGAATAATTCTTGACATTACAGTTCCACCTATGCCGTTTCATCTACGTCACTTCATGACAAGCACTCGGTAACCAGTGACAAACTTATGGAATATATCTTATTTGATCATCTTACCCTAACCTTACCTCACTTCGCCTAATTTTTGCTACTGAGGTGCAAAAGAAAAAAAAATAAAACAAACCTACCCTTACCTTGAGTTTCAAATAACCAAAAAAACCCCTAACCTTACTTGATAATAATATTGAGTTTCAAATAACCAAAAAAACCCCTAACCTTGCCTGATCTAATAATATTGAGTTTTAAATAACCAAAAAAACCCTAACCTTACTTGATCTATTAATATTGAGTTTTAAATAACCAAAAAAAAAACCCTAACCTTACTTGATCTATTAATATTGAGTTTTAAATAACCAAAAAAAACCCCTAACCTTACTTGATCTATTAATATTGAGTTTCAAATAACCAAAAAAAACCCTAACCTTACTTGATCTATTAATATTGAGTTTTAAATAACCAAAAAAAAACCCTAACCTTACTTGATCTATTAATATTGAGTTTGGAATAACAAAAAAAAACCCTAACCTTACTTGATCTATTAATATTGAGTTTGGAATAACAAAAAAAACCCTAACCTTACTTGATCTATTAATATTGAGTTTCGAATAACAAAAAAACCCCTAACCTTACTTGATCTATTAATATTGAGTTTCGAATAACAAAAAAACCCCTAACCTTACTTGATCTATTAATATTGAGTTTCGAATAACAAAAAAACCCTAACCTTACTTGATCTATTAATATTGAGTTTCAAATAACAAAAAAAACCCCTAACCTTACTTGATCTATTAATATTGAGTTTCAAATAACCAAAAAAACCCCTAACCTTACTTGATCTATTAATATTGAGTTTCAAATAACCAAAAAAAAACCCCTAACCTTACTTGATCTATTAATATTGACTTATTGAGTTTCAAATAACCAAAAAAAACCCCTAACCTTACTTGATCTATTAATATTGAGTTTCAAATAACCAAAAAAACCCTAACCTTACTTGATCTATTAATATTGAGTTTCAAATAACCAAAAAAAACCCCTAACCTTACTTGATCTATTAATATTGAGTTTCAAATAACCAAAAAAAAAACCCCTAACCTTACTTGATCTATTAATATTGAGTTTCAAATAACCAAAAAAAACCCCTAACCTTTCTTGATCTATTAATATTGAGTTTCAAATAACCAAAAAAAAAACCCCTAACCTTACTTGATCTATTAATATTGAGTTTCAAATAACCAAAAAAAAAAACCCTAGCCTTACCTGAAGTAATAATATTGAGTTTCAAATAACCAAAAAAAACCCTAACCTAACCTTAACTTATACTATTGAGGCTTTAATAACCAAGACTAACTTTATATGACCTAATACTATTGGGCTTCAAATAACCCATATGCACCATCATAAACAACTATCGTTTTTCACATCCCGGTTACACTGCTCTTTGGGGAACTGCTGTAACGGTACGAGAACGGTTTACGAGAACCGCTGTATAGGGAACTACCGTAACTGGTAAAATGCGTTTTCGGGTAACCACGGTCATGAGAACCGTTATTATGGGGTCCACTCATTGAGGTCTTCCCATTTTAGGATATATGCCACTCTTTGCAATTGATGCGTGATATTTCTAGGAATTAGAAGATTTAAGTTAGTTTGCCAAAATCCATATTTATTCATTAGGAAATTTAAGACATTTACAATATATTAAGAATTTGTCAGTCAAACATTATAGGATAATTGCTTTGTGTGTACATAATTTACCACTAAAATACAACCATATTTATTAAAGAAGCCATCCAACCTTTCTAAATTTTCTTATCATTCGATGGACTCGTTGTTAAATATCGTTTTATAAAAAAACTTACAAATAAATATAACAAAAAAAGACCAAATGAGATCCCCAAAATGGCCATTGATATCGAAGTTTTACACTTGTTACCAATCAGATTGGCCCTTAGCGCGTAGGAAGCCCCCACGAGACACGCGACCATTTGTATAATTTGGGCGCTGGTCATAATCATAGAAACCTTAATGGGAACATTTACTTTCGCCGCTTTTAATGAAAAATAGGTGTACATGAAAGAGTGCACCGAATAGTTAATTGTAACAACCCAACGCCCTGCAGCGGGCAATTCAGTTGCACCGTACCAAAAAATTACCATCGTTAGAACGTGATGTGCCACGTGCAAAAGTGTCAATTTTCGTTTCTTCATGACTACAAAGACGGTGTCCATTAACTCGAACGCTTTCGAAATTGCAAATGCAAATGCCCAAAACAAAGAGACCGAATTTGCCGTGTTGTCACAAACTGACCTCTCGATGCCAAAGTTCTTTATGATGTAAGTCATCTCTGGTACCATTCTTAGCATGCCACAGGTACTAAAGACAGCCACGGACATGTTCCATATCAAAAGTGCTTTGCGAACATTGAAGGGTTTTCGCGTTTTCATGTACTCTTGTAAAGAGAAGATTAGAAGCAGGTAGGCGGCGGCGATGTACAGACTCAGATGCCAGTTATTTTCGAACCATGATCTCATGAATTCAGTGTCGAATCCCGACTCAAAGTCTTGCACGAAAGCGTAATGCGGATATCCTTTGTAATTAGATATCGGAAAGTTCGGATTTGAAGACATTATGAACGCGACCGAGACGTCTGAAAGCGATTTGTTAAATGATAAGATAAAATCGAGAAATATCAATTTTCGAATTTTACTAAAGTACCTGTTGATGACGTGCTGGATATTGAAATTTTTATTGACTGTTTTGTTATTTACGCTTTTTACTTTCTTGAAAGCCGGCGTTAGATTAATTACGTTTTAATAGTTTCAAGGAAATTGTTTATTAGGTTTAATTCTTTTATATCGTTTCTTTTTTATGTATTTGAATAACCACCGACTTCAACTGGATTAGGTGGTAGTGGTTTTCCTTGTACGACGGTGTTATAAAATAAATTATAATTAAGCTTATGAATATCTAATACTGGGGGATTAAAAGTGCCTTGCCTATTAAGTACGAATAGATCATCATGCAAGTGTCCAATTACTCAAACGCTTTCGAAATTGAGAATGCAAAGACCCAAAACTTAAAGACCGAATAGGCCTAGTTATTGCAAACTGAAAACTCGATGCCAAAGTTCTTCAGGACGTAAGTCATCTCTGGTACCCCTCGTAGCATGCCGCTGGTACTAATGACAGTCTCTGAAATGTTCCCTATCAAAAGTGATTTGCGAACGTTGAACATTTTTAGGGTTTTCATATACTCATGTATGAAGCAGGTAGGCGGCGGCAATGTACAGACTCGGATGCCTGTTATTTTCGAACCATAATCTCATGAATTCAGTGTTGAATCCCGACTTTGGAAGTACTTAAACATGATATAAAGAGTATGCCTGTTTAAAGGATAATCGTAGATGATTTTGAGGGTGTGTCTTGAAAGAGCAGTTCCTGAATAAGCGCCGCGGTTCCAAAAAAAAAAAAAACGCAATAGAAATAGTGGCTTCTGCATGTTTTGCGAAATAGCAGTGCTTCAATAGAGTTTTGAATAATTCTTGACATTACAGTTTAACTTGTCTAGTATTAAGCACAACAGAAGTTTATAAGATTAGTTCCGCCTATGACGTTTCACCTACGTAACTTCATGACAAGCTCTCAGTAACTAAACAAAACCTACCCTTACCTTACCTCATCGAATAATATTGAGTTTCAAATAACCAAACCCACCCATACCTTACCTGATCTAATAATATTGAGTTTCAAATAACCAAACCCACCCATACCTTACCTGATCTAATAATATTGAGTTTCAAATAACCAAACCCACCCATACCTTACCTGATCTAATAATATTGAGTATCAAATAACCAAACCCACCCTAACCTTACCTGATGTAATAATGAGTTTCAAATAACCAAACCCACCCTAACCTTACCTGATGTAATAATATTGAGTTTCAAATAACCAAACCCACCCTAACCTTACCTGATGTAATAATATTGAGTTTCAAATAACCAAACCCACCCTAACCTTACCTGATGTAATAATATTGAGTTTCAAATAACCAAAAAAAAAAATAACCTAACCTTAACTTACACTATTGAGGTACTAATAACCAAGACTAACGTTATATGACCTAATACTATTGGGCTTAAAATAACCCATGCATCATAAACGACTATCGGTTTTCACATCCCGGTTATACTGCTCTTTAGGGATCTGCTGAAACGCGTTTTCGGGTAAACATGCCACGGCCATGCGAACCGTTATTACGGACTCCACTCATTTGTGCCTTTGAGCTTTGAGGTCTTCCCATTTTAGAATATATTTGCTATTGATGCGTGATATTTCTAGGAATTAGAAGATTTAAGTTAGTTTTCCGAAATGCATATTTATTCATTAGGAAATTTAACACATTTACATTATATTAAGAATTTGTCAGTCAAACATATGGATAATTGGTTTGTGGGTACAGTATTTACGACGAAAACACAGCTAAACATTTAATACAGAAACTGCCCGACATTTCTAAATTTTCTTATCGTTCGAAGGACGTGTTGTTAAATATCGTTTTATAAAGAAATTTACAAATAGATATAACAACAAGATGGCCCAAGGGCTGGGCCTTAATAGTAATTTTACACGGCTCACGTGACCCCCCGTATAGTTGATTTCCAATAAATCGTACAACTAAAAACATTTCTGAAACACAATCGTGTATCCCTTTAATTTCTAATAACGTCACATTTCAAATAATATTAATGAAACTAAATTGTGCACCCCACTAAAGTATAATTTTTAAAAACCATACGAATCAAATAATGTATTTAAACAAAATCCTGGATCCCCTAAACCAGAAATCACTATGACCGTAAAGCGTCCCCTCTATTTTACGTCACATTTCAAATAATATTAATGAAACTAAATTGTGCACCCCACTAAAGTATAATTTTTAAAAACCATACGAATCAAATAATGTATTTAAACAAAATCCTGGATCCCCTAAACCAGAAATCACTATGACCGTAAAGCGTCCCCTCTATTTTACGAAACCTAACCTAACCATCCAGCATAATCTCTGATGTATCACGCGCACAAAGTGCAGTAGTGCACGAAAATTATCATCTTGTTTCCCTTCACTCAAAAAAGCCCGCGAGATTTAAACTACCTTTCTTTCCTCTCTCTCCGAGCGGTAGTGCACGAAAATTATCATCTTGTTTCCCTTCACTCAAAAAAGCCCGCGAGATTTAAACTACCTTTCTTTCCTCTCTCTCCGAGCGGGATGCCCCCTCTCCCTCTTCCCCCTCTCACCAGGCAGGCAGTTCTCTCTCTACGCGGAGCTTCGTATCGCCACCGCGTACGCTAGCGATCTCTCTCTCATCGTAAGCGTACGTTTCGCGGACGCGACCGGTTTCCCTCTCTTATCGTAAGCGTTCGTTTCGCGGACGCGTCCGGCACAGGGACAGGGACAGGGTTTTGGTGCCGTTTCTAAAATTTTAACGGAATAAAATTCCGTGTAAAATTAAAAAAAGACCAAATGTGATCCCCAAAATGGCCATTGATATCGTAATACAGGGTTCATACGAACATGGAAAACAGGGAAAACCTGGAAATATCAGGGAAATTGGTGTAGAGGAAAAAAATCAGGGAAAATTAAAATTTCTTCGAAAAATCAGGGAAAATCTATTTTTTTTTCCAAAAAATCAGGGAAATTAAATAAAGTGAAACAAATGCACTTCAGTGGGACCCATAATCTAATTTGGTGCACGAAAAAATCTTCTTATGACGGTTTAAACGCAAAAATAGCGAGATCACAGTTGATCAAACCCCAAAATCGTGGAGCTCGCTTTGCTCGCTCAGCAAATGTTTAACTTATTATTTAAAATGAATCCAGTTCAAATGAATGTTTTGTTTTTGATTTAAAACGGCATCAATTGCTTTGAATTCTGTAATTGAATTTCGCCGTAGACCTTTTATGAGGTGACCTTTCCTTTGACTGGAAATATCTAAGACCATAGATTGGGCTAAATACACCACTTCGACATTCTGTTGCGCGCATGCCCGATGCGCCGCGCTCGAAGCGCCGCAAGGGGAAAGACTAGAAACTTCTCTTTGTTACCCCTACTAGCAAAAGCGCAACCCCTCGCGGTTTTTTTCCCTGCCCATCTTAATAAGTACTAGTTCGCAGTAGCCCGCTGTGGCGCCCTAGGTAATGTCAAAGTGGTGTATTACGACACCGACCTTTAAAATATCTTTTAAATCGGTCATCTCTGAAAACATTTCATTTCAAGTGGCCCTTTTTTTATAGCTTAATTCGGCTTAATTTGCCCCTATTTAGTCACTTTTTGCTTACTATTTCTAAATTAATTAGTCACTTATTCAACTAAAATTGAGCGTATGAGTGAGTATCAGCCCTGGTGTATGGAATTCTGTATTTTGGTACTGTCTATTATAACCTAACAAAGAATGGTAAACATATAATATTTATTTCGTAACCAAAGCTACTGGCAACCAACCACAGAGGCATGAGCCTATATAATGTGGTTGTAGGTATAGTCTGGTTACCCTATTTGAAATTATAGCACTCCTCCAATGCAAAAAAAATGCACCTGGAAATTTATAAGAAGTACTCTGGAAAACCTGGAAATATCAGGGAAATTGGGTTTGGAAATTTCGTATGAACCCTGGTAATATTACACTTGTTACCAATCAGATTGGCCCTTAGCGCGTAGGAAGCCCCCACGAGGCACGCGATCATTTGTATAATTTGGGCACTGGTCATAATCGTAGAAACATTAATGGGAACATTTACTTTCGCCGCTTTCAACGAAAAATAGGTGTACATGAAAGAATGCACCGAATAGTTAATTATTACAACCCAACGCCCTGTAGCGGGCAATTCAGTTGTACCGTACCAAAAAATTACCATCGTTAGAACGTGATGGGCCACGTGCAAAAATGTCAATTGCTGCTTCTTCATGACCACAAAGACAGTGTCCAATAACTCGAACGCTTTCGAAATTGCAAATGCAAATACCCAAAACATAGATACCGAATTTCCCCTGTTGTCACAAACTGACCACTCAATGCCAAAGTTCTTCAGGACGTAAGTCATCTCTGGTACCCCTCGTAGCATGCCACAGGTACTAAAGACAGCCACGGACATGTTCCATATCAAAAGTGCTTTGCGAACATTGAAGGGTTTTCGCGTTTTCATGTACTCTTTTAAAGAGAAGATTAGAAGCAGGTAGGCTCCGGCGATGTACAGACTCAGATGCCAGTTATTTTCGAACCATAATCTCATGGATTCAACATCGAATTCCGACTCAAAATCTTGCACGAAGGAGTAATGCGGATATCCTTTGTAATTAGATATCGATAAAGTCGGATTTGAAGACATGATGAACCTTAACTTTCTAGAAGCGACCGAGACCTTTGAAAGCGACTTGTTAAATGATAAAGTCAATTCGAAATGTGTTAAAATTTAATTCATTCAATTTTATGAAAATTTCCTGTGGGTTGATGAGGTTTCATGCATTCATAATGAATTTCCAATGGAATTCTCTATTAATGTTTTAATGATGAAACTCCTTTCTCATTTTCATCTTTTTACACAATACTTACTACATAGACCTTCGTTAGCTTGATTTACATATCAAAATATATCAAGGAAAACTGTTGGTATAGATATTATTATATTTGCAATCTGTCCTTTTTGACTAACCTTGCCTCACCTGACCTAACAATACTGAGGTTCAAATAACCAAACCAAACCTGACCTAATAATACTGAGGTTCAAATAACCAAACCAAACCTGACCTAATAATACTTAGGTTCAAATAACCAAACCAAACCTGACCTAATAATACTTAGGTTCAAATAACCAATCCAAACCTGACCTAATAATACTTAGGTTCAAATAACCAATCAAAACCTGACCTAATAATACTTAGGTTCAAATAACCAATCAAAACCTGACCTAATAATACTTAGGTTCAAATAACCAATCCAAACCTGACCTAATACTACTGAGGTTCAAATAACCAATCCAAACCTGACCTAATACTACTGAGGTTCAAATAACCAAACCAAACATGACCTAATAATACTTAGGTTCAAATAACCAAACCAAACATGACCTAATAATACTTAGGTTCAAATAACCAATCCAAACCTGACCTAATACTACTGAGGTTCAAATAACCAATCCAAACCTGACCTAATAATACTTAGGTTCAAATAACCAATCCAAACCTGACCTAATAATACTTAGGTTCAAATAACCAATCCAAACCTGACCTAATACTACTGAGGTTCAAATAACCAATCCAAACATGACCTAATACTACTGAGGTTCAAATAACCAAGCCAAACATGACCTAATAATACTTAGGTTCAAATAACCAATCCAAACCTGACCTAATACTACTGAGGTTCAAATAACCAATCCAAACCTGACCTAATACTACTGAGGTTCAAATAACCAATCCAAACCTGACCTAATACTACCGAGGTTCAAATAACCAATCCAAACCTGACCTAATACTACCGAGGTTCAAATAACCAATCCAAACCTGACCTAATACTACCGAGGTTCAAATAACCAATCCAAACCTGACCTAATACTACCGAGGTTCAAATAACCAATCCAAACCTGACCTTATAATACCGAGGTTCAAATAACCAATCCAAACCTGACCTTATAATACCGAGGTTCAAATAACCAATCCAAACCTGACCTTATAATACCGAGGTTCAAATAACCAAACCAAACCTGACCTTATAATACCGAGGTTCAAATAACCAAACCAAACCTGACCTTATAATACCGAGGTTCAAATAACCAAACTAAACCTGACCTTATAATACCGAGGTTCAAATAACCAAACCAAACCTGACCTAATAATAACGAGGTTCAAATAACCAAACCAAACCTGACCTAATAATAACGAGGTTCAAATAACCAATCCAAACCTGACCTAATAATAACGAGGTTCAAATAACCAATCCAAACCTGACCTAATAATACCGAGGTTCAAATAACCAATCCAAACCTGACCTAATAATAACGAGGTTCAAATAACCAATCCAAACCTGACCTAATAATAACGAGGTTCAAATAACCAATCCAAACCTGACCTAATAATACCGAGGTTCAAATAACCAATCCAAACCTGACCTAATAATACCGAGGTTCAAATAACCAATCCAAACCTGACCTAATAATACCGAGGTTCAAATAACCAATCCAAACCTGACCTAATAATACCGAGGTTCAAATAACCAATCCAAACCTGACCTAATAATACCGAGGTTCAAATAACCAATCCAAACCTGACCTAATAATACCGAGGTTCAAATAACCAATCCAAACCTGACCTAATAATACCGAGGTTCAAATAACCAATCCAAACCTGACCTAATAATACCGAGGTTCAAATGAAATTGAAGGATTTTCGCGTTTACCTGTGCTCTTGTAAAGAGAAGATTAGAAGCAGGTAAGCTCCGGCGATGTACAGACTCAGATGCCAGTTAGTTTCGAACCATAATCTCGTGAATTCAACATCGAATCCTGACTCAAAATCTTGCACGAAAGAGTAATGCGGATATCCTTTGTAATTAGATTTCAATAAATTCGGATTTGAAGACATTGTGAACCTACACTTCCTAGAAGCGACCGAGACCTTTGAAAGCAATTTGTTAAATGAAAACCTAAACTCGAAATGCTTTAACATTTAATTCATTCAAATTTATTGAAATTTTCGAAGGGTTGAGGTTTTTTCATTCATTTATATTGAATTTCCATTGGACTGTTCTGGGATTGGTTCCGAGCGCGCCACCTATGTAAAACACTAATCCGAGGGGGATGTGAGCTCGATTTTCAAATTGAACACAAAAACCTTTTAGTACAGTCATTTTAGCCCAAAAATAGAGGGAACCCGGAACAAATTGAAACAAAGCTGAAAATTTCAGATCTTATAGATTTTTGGGCGCTCTTTAACGTGGTGTAGTCTCCCACACTCTCCCATTGGAGGAATGTCCGCCATATTGGAAAATGGTGGACAAAATCAAGAAAACGTTTAATAACTCCGGTTCTACTTAACCGATTAACACGTAATTAGGCTTCAATTGTAGATCACCTTCAAACACATAATTCACCTCTTAAGATATTTTGTCCTACAACTAACCGGAAGTTCACAATCTGACTCCGAAGATTAGCCTCATATAAAAATGGGAATTTAAGCATTTTATGGTTTCTATATTCAGAATACATTTCCAAAATCGAGAAAAAGTTTAATAACTCTGGTTCTACTAACCCGATTATCAAGTTATTAGGCTTCAATTGTATATTTCTTTCAAACACATAATTCATCCTAAAGATATGTTGTCCTACAACTAACCGGAAGTTCACAATCCAGCCCGGAAGGTAAGGCAAATCTAATTTTTGAGTATTTCGAAACGGTTTCAAGCGAAATAAATGCAAAGAGGGTTTTAAACCTAAAATATATTATTCCCATTATATTTTTACCCCTTTATGTGACGATGACGTCACGGAGAGGTACTATACTGGACGTGTGTGGGGGGGGGGGTGTCTGTCTGTCTGTCTGTCTGTGTGTCGGTCACCGTGTCCGCACGTGTTCGCAGTAATTTTTGCCTTCTACTCCCAAGATGCCAACTTTACGACGAAGAAGTGCGTGGCGATCGGCTAGGGTTACGAGAAACGTCTAGCCTCCCAATTGCAGGGCTTCAACCAAAGGTTCATGCAATTGCGGATTTCTTATCATTTATTGTGAATCAATCGCCTTATATACCCTAAATTTCCAAAAATTGTTAAAGAGGCATACGCTAGAATTCAAATGTTTAAAATTATTTTAGGAATTAAGTTTCTTAAAACGACATCAGCAGAATTACGTTAAACTACTGACGACTAATGTAATTAATATCAATTATATTTTCTTAATTATTTAAGAATAACCTCTTAATTGAGTCTCGTATCGGAGAGGTTTATTTTGGTTTACCAACTTGTATATTAGTATATTTATCAATATTGGTTAAGCTTAAGTTTAATCGTAGTCCTCTACTTGAGGTTGAGCCTCAAAATCTCTATGTTTTTTTGAACAAGATACTCCCTTGCATTGTCTACAAATTGAAGAACAGACTGGACCAGTTTTACCGCATTCACATTTCAAGTCATAGACTTCCTTGCATTTACGAGGGATCATCTGCAAAAGCTCAGCTGGAGCAGGTTGTAAAGTGGTAACGATTGGTTTGAGTTCAGATCCTACCTGTCTCCAACCCCATTCTCTTGCATTTAGGCTGCTTCCAAGCCACGTTTGAACTTGGTGATAAACTCTATTTGAATGCTGCTTTGCTGCCGCACTTGTTGGTGGAAGAGAAGCTAATTCAAAAGCTCAATTCTACAATCTTCATTTAAAGTATACACTTGGTTAAGTCAACTTTGTTTCACACGCTTTAACTCAACTTTAGCCGTATTGACAAGTGTGGGCGAACAATGGTATATATTACAACATTAAGTTTTATGATGGTACAAAGGCTGTTTTACCCTCTCCCGTACTATACATTATAGCTCTTGTCAGAAAAGAAACAAAATTTGTCAGTAATAGGAACTATATGTTTAATTTTGGAAACGTATTCTGAAAATAGAAACCGTAAATGCTTTAGCCTCATATAAAAAATGGGGATTTAATCTTCAGGGTCAGATTGTGAACCTCCGGTTAGTTGTAGGGCAAAATATCTCAAGAGATGAATTATGTGTTTGAAGGTGATCTACAATTGAAGCCTAATAACGTGTTAATCGGGTGAGTAGAACCGGAGAGTAGAACCAATGGGAGAGTGTGGGAGACCACACCACGTTAAAGAGCGCCCAAAAATCTATAAGATCTGAAATTTTCAGCTTTGTTTCAATTTGTTCCGGGTTAAAACCTATTTTTCCTGTACTATTAAACTTCCTACGTAAAGCTGTTTGACCTGTGCGTTGATGAATTAGTCAGCCAGGACTTCTTTAAATATAATTTTTTTGGCAGCAAAGGAATCCGGCCCGACGTTGCACAAAAAAAACCTAACCTAATGATAAATTAAAACCAGGGGTAAATAACGAAAGGAGTTACAGACTCTAGATTCCGTAGTGTAGAATACAGTGGGACCTTGAAACGTCATAGAATTTGTAACTAACGTAGTGCCATCTTTGGAACTGTATTGTAAATAAGACCAGAACCTTAAAAGTTTTGCCTTAAAATCTCGCGCCGCAAGGTATTCTGGGTAAAGTAAAATGGCGGGTGTCGATGTTGTGAAGTCGTCTCATAAATCAACCCAATATAATTATTATATTCAATCGCGAGTAAACAGCGATTTAATTAAAGAAGAAAGATAAGTCAACAATTTGCAATTTGAAGCCGGGGAAATCCTCAAAATGTGATCAAACTTGTTTTGCCGTAAGTGCGCGGTTACAGACAGAGTCGGCCCAGTGAGCCAAGGCTTAGTGGGAACTGTGGGATCAGGATCATCGACTGTATCTATGACTAAAGAAATTAAAACAACTAAAACTATATTGAAGGATGCAAAAACGACATTTAATTCCATTTCATTATCGAATAAGGAATTTACCAACTTTAAAGTTGCATGTTTCTAATCCAAGTGCACCTTAATGAATAAGCTTTACTCTAAGCCTAATTGTCACTCAGTCGTAAGCAGACGAACACTAGCAGACATTAGAAAATTGATATCCCAGCATGCCTTTCGAATCTTTGCTGCCACGCTATTGGTTGGAAAATATCATACTTATTTTGAATTATAGGCGGCGCGACCGAGGCGTTTTCTCTTTTCTGTGTCTACGTTTGAAAGTCCCACTGTATTCTACACTACGGAAGCTAGCGTCTCTAACTCCTTTCGTTATTTACCCCTGTTAAAACTAAGGTTATGGATGTTCAATACAGGGGATTAAAAGTGCCTAGTTGATTCGAGAAAAAAGTGTCCGGAGTGCTTTTGGCCAGTGAACGGAGGTCTTAACTCTGCGGATGCACTGCCATAACCCGTCTATTTATACTCAATCCGAAATGCCACTAAAATCTCTATGGACTTTTCATTACATTACGAGGACAATTTTTATTTATTTATTTATTTATTTTTTGCGAGTTAGATGCAAGGTTTTCCAACCAATTGGGTGCACTTTTTTCCAACCTATAACTGCATAGTACTAGCAAGGTTGAAAAGATATATATGATATCACGATTCTCATAGTGTGAATTTAAGTTGACCAATGTTTGCAGGTTACAAAACATTTTCTTTTTAAACCACGCGCTAGCTCACAAGTCAGCACGCGTTTGCCTTTTATTAGAAGTGTCAATCCAAATTTCGAGCTCATTTTCACCATTTGGGTTCTCAAATTAGTGTCTCGTGATTTTTCAAAAACCTTATGGGTCAATTTGTTTTGCTAGGCCCCTAAACCTAAAGTTAAATGATGACAATTAAATGCCCAGAAAATTATTATTATAATTATCTGATAGTTATTAGGTAGTTTCCCGCGGTTCTAACAAATATCTGGCATATTGTATTTTATACAGTGCATTTATTTAGAGACCACTCCGAATGTTTGTTATACGAGTAAGTGAAATACCATATCATCATTCATCAAATAGTATACGATTATTTTGACAATTTCAGAACTAATAACGTTTCTCCTCAAAAAGGGGGGCAGATATTATACAGAAACGAGTTTTCTTCGCAGTCCTTAAGAAGACACTTTTTGAAACCCACAAAGGGCCAGAAATTAAAAATAAATATAGGTATTGCAATTTGAAATTATACACTTTTCTCTGTTTGTGGTGTGACTCTTTGGAATAAGAACATATAAGTTAGTTTGCCAAAATGCACTTTATTCATTAGGATATTTAAGACATTGACAGTATATTAAGAATTCTGAGTCAAACATTATAGGATAATTGCTTTGTCTGTACAATCTTTACTATACTAAAATACAGTCTATATTTATTTTTATTTCTATAGAATCATTTATAAACAGAAACTGCCCGACATTTCTAAATTTTCTTATCGTTCGAAGGACGTGTTGTTAAATATCGTTTTATAAAGAAACTTACAAATAGATATAACAAAAACAGACCAAATAAAATCCCCAAAATGGCCATTGGTAACGAAGTTTTACACTTGTTACCATTCAGATTGGCCCTAAGCGCGAAGAAACCCGCCACTAGACACGCGATCATTTGTATAATTTGGGCGCTGGTCATAATCATAGAAACATTAATGGGAACATTTACTTTCGCCGCTTTTAAGGAAAAATAGGTGTACATGAAAGAGTGCACCGAATAGTTAATTATTACAACCCAACGCCCGCAGGCGGGCAATTCAGTTGCACCGTACCAAAAAATTACCATCGTTAGAACGTGATGAGCCACGTGCAAAAATGTCAATTGCTGTTTCTTCATGACCACAAAGACAGTGTCCAATAACTCGAAAGCTTTCGAAATTGCAAATGCAAATACCCAAAACATAGAGACCGAATTGGCCGTGTTGTCACAAACTGACCTCTCAATGCCAAAGTTCTTTATGATGTAAGTCATCTCTGGTACCGCTCGTAGCATGCCACAGGTACTGAAGACAGCTACGGACATGTTCCATGTCAAAAGTGCTTTGCGAACATTGAACGGTTTTCGGGTTTTCATGTACTCTTGCAAAGAGAAGATTAGAAGCAGGTAGGCTCCGGCGATGTACAGACTCAGATGCCAGTTATTTTCGAACCAGAATCTCATGAATTCAGTGTCGAATCTCGACTCAAAATCTTGCACGAAAGCGTAATGCGGATATCCTTTGTAATTAGATATCGATAAAGTCGGATTTGAAGACATGATGAACCTACACTTTCTAGAAGCGACCGAGACCTTTGAAGGCGATTTGTTAAATGAAAAAAGAAAATCAAGAAATGTGTGTTCGAATTATACTAAAACACCTGTTGATGACGTGCAAGATATTAAAATTTTTAATGACTTTGTTTGACATTTATACCGTTCACTATCTTCAAAGCTGTCATTAGCTTAATTACATTTTTATAATTACGAGGAAATTGTTCGTCAAATATACTTTGTATCATTACTTTTTCTATGTAATTGGATACCAGCTTGAAACTGTAACGATGGTTTTCCTTAAACGACGGTGTTTTAAAATATAATTGAGTTTATGATGAGAAGGTCCTAAGTTGCTTCTAGGAAAAGAGTGTTCGCGGTGCTTTTGGCGAGTGAACGGAGTG
Organism: Phalangium opilio; assembly: GCA_019434445.1. Taxonomy (NCBI): domain Eukaryota; kingdom Metazoa; phylum Arthropoda; class Arachnida; order Opiliones; family Phalangiidae; genus Phalangium; species Phalangium opilio. The sequence goes on from JAEQBA010003137.1 coordinate 2,697,572, forward strand.
CTTAACTTGGTGGGTGCACTGTCGTACCATGGATGAAGGATGCGCGTGAAAAATATTCGACGCTCTACAGGATGTGCAACTCCCTATACTAAAAAGGAGACAAGTCGATACTAGCGCCGCCTGGCTACCAGCGCTGGAAACCCTCGCGGGAAAAATAAAAAATACAGGACATAAGAAAAAAAACAACTGTTTTGCTTCTAGCAGACGACGCTAAGGGAAAAAACGATGGTAGCGCGTGTTTTTTTCTCGTGTCCAGTATTTTTTAATTTTCCCGTGAAGGTTTCCAGCGCTGGTAGCCAGGCGGCGCTAGTATCGATTTGTCTACTTTTTAGTATAGGGAGTTGCACATCCTGTTGAGCGTCGAATGTTTTTCACGCGCATCCTTCATCCATGGTCGTACATCTAGATACATTTTTCATCACTTACTGAAGACCGTTTTTTTTTAGTTTATTTTATAATATCCGCAGTTTTCTGTTTATGGTGTGGCTCTTTGGAAATGCTTAAACATGATATACAGAATGTCTGCAAAAGGTAATCGTAGATGATTTTAGGGGGTGTGCCTTGTAAGGGCAACCGCTGTTCTAAAAAAAAACAGCGGATAGTTCGGAACTGCAGTTTTAGAAACAGCGGCTGCTGTTTTGCGAAATAGCAGTGCTTAACTAAGGTTTTGAACAATGTTTTACCATGCAGTTTGCCTTACCTATCAAGTACCTATAGATCATCATACCCTAGCCTTACCACCCCTCACCTAATTTTAACTATTGTTATATTATTGAGGTTGAAATAGCCTGAAAAAAACCGAACGTTACCTTGCCTGACCTAATAATACGGAGGTTCAAATAACCAAAACAAACCTAACCTCGCCTGACCTAATTCAAAAAGACTTGAACCTAATATAACCTGAAATGATGGAATACAATTTTGACTCAGAAAACCAAACCTAACCTAACGTGTCCTTGCCCGTCCCAACTGAACCTTACCTGTGCCAAATCTTTTGGGGTTCAAATAACCAAACCTAGACCATCTTGAACGACAATCGTTTTTCACATCCCTATTCTATTTCTCCCCAGTGAACTGCTGTAACGGTACAACCGGGATTACGAGAACTACTGTATAGGGAACTGCCGTAAGGGGTAAAATGTGTTTTCAAGTAACTGCTATTTAGGGAACTGCCGTAAGGGGTAAAATGTGTTTTCAAGTAACTGCTATTTAGGGAACTGCCGTAAGGGGTAAAATGTGTTTTCAAGTAACTGCTATTTAGGGAACTGCCGTAAGGGGTAAAATGTGTTTTCAAGAAACTGCTATTTAGGGAACTGCCGTAAGGGGTAAAATGTGTTTTCGAGAAACTGCTATTTAGGGAACTGCCGTAAGGGGTAAAATGTGTTTTCGAGAAACTGCTATTTAGGGAACTGCCGTAAGGGGTAAAATGTGTTTTCGAGAAACTGCTATTTAGGGAACTGCCGTAAGGGGTAAAATGTGTTTTCGAGAAACTGCTATTTAGGGAGCTGCCGTAAGGGGTAAAATGTGTTTTTGAGAAACTGCTATTTAGGGAGCTGCCGTAAGGAGTAAAATGTGTTTTCGAGAAACTGCTATTTAGGGAGCTGCCGTAAGGGGTAAAATGTGTTTTCGAGAAACTGCTATTTAGGGAGCTGCCGTAAGGGGTAAAATGTGTTTTCGAGAAACTGCTATTTAGGGAGCTGCCGTAAGGGGTAAAATGTGTTTTTGAGAAACTGCTATTTAGGGAGCTGCCGTAAGGGGTAAAATGTGTTTTCGAGAAACTGCTATTTAGGGAGCTGCCGTAAGGGGTAAAATGTGTTTTCGAGAAACTGCTATTTAGGGAACTGCTGTTACGAGAACCGCTATTATGGGGTCCGCTCATACGCGAAACGCTTATATGAGGGCTTCCATTTTAGGCTAGTGTTATTGACGTGAGGTGACATTTTTTAGAATTAAAAGCGTATAAGTTAAATTGCCAAAATTCACTTTATTCTGTTGGAAATTTATGACATACAATTCATTAAGAATTTGTCAGTAAAACATTATAGGAGAGTTGGTTTGTGTCCACAGTATTTACCACTAAAATAGAGCCATGTTTATCTTAATTTCTGTAGAAACATTTATTGCAGAACTATCCAGCCTTTCTAAATTTTCTTGTCATGCGAGGGTGGTGTTGTTATATATCTTTTCAAAAAGAAACTCACAAATAAATATAACAAAAAAAGGCCAAATGTGATCCCCAAAATGGCCATTGGTATCGAAGTATTGCACTTGTTACCAATCAGATTGGCCCTAAGCACGAAGAAACCCGCCACGAGACACGCGACCATTTGAGCAATCTGGGCGCTGGTCATAATCATAGAAACATTAATGGGAACATTTACTTTAGCCGCTTTCAATGAAAAATAGGTGTACATAAAAGAATGCACCGAATAGTTAATTATTATAATCCAACGCCCTGCAGCGGGCAGTTCAGATGCAGAGAACCAGGAAAGTACCATCGTTAGAACGTGATGGGCCACGTGCAAAAATGTCAATTGCTGTTTCTTCGTGACCACAAAGACGGTGTCCAATAACTCGAACGCTTTCGAAATTGGAAATGCAAAGGCCCAAAACATAGAGACCGAATTGGCCGTGCTGTCGCAAACTGACCACTCAATGCCAAAGTTCTTCAGGACATAAGTAATCTCTGGTATCCCTCGTAGCATGCCACAGGTACTAAAGACAGCCACGGACATGTTCCATATCAAAAGTGCTTTGCGAACGTTGAAGGGTTTACGCGTTTCCATGTACTCTTGTAAAGAGAAGATTAGAAGCAGGTAGGCTCCGGCGATGAACAGACTCAGATGCCAGTTATTTTCGAACCATAGTCTCATGGATTCAACATCGAATTCCGACTCAAAATCTTGCACGAATGAGTAATGCGGATATCCTTTGTAAATAGATATCGATAAATTTGAATTTGAAGACATTATGAACCTAAACTTTCTAGAAGCGACCGAGACCTTTGAAAGCAATTTGTTAAATGATAAGAGAAAATCGAGAAAAGTTTATGTTCAAATTTTAGGAATATATCTGCAAGCTATTTAAGTTTTTAATGATGACTGTTTTATCATTTATACCTTTGACTTATTTCAATGCCGTCGTTAGCTTAATTACTTTTTATAGTTAGGGGGAAATTGTTGGTTAGATCAGGGATCCATGTAATTAAAATAAGTGGAGCCTTGGTTAGATATAGTTCTTTGAATCATTTCATTACTTTTTTATTGTGATCGGATAACCTTCGTATATTGTGAAAAACGCCAACGTGATACAGTGACGATGGTTTTCCTTGTACGACGCTGTTATAAAATAACTTCAAGTATCATTTAGTTTATGAATATCCAATACAGGGGGCTTAAAAGTGCTTAAGTCGCGCTTTTTTTTTGTCTATTTTATAATATTTGCGGTTTTCTCTGTTGATGGTGTAGATGCTAGGAAATATTTAACCTTTATATTCAAAATTTTGTCTGTGAAACTGAAAAGGGTAATAGTAGATGATTTCAGAAAGTGTACCTTGTAAGAGAAGTTCCCGGAATAGGAGTTCCTGAAATAGCAACCTCGGTTTCAAAAAAAAAGCGGCAAAGTTCAAAATTGCTGTTTTAGAAATAGCAGCTTATGTTTTTGGAAATAGAATTAAACAAATCGAATATAACTTTACCTAACCTAATGCTATCGGGGTTCAGGAAAACAAACCTAACCAAACCTTACCTAACCTATTGTTCTTGGGGTTCAGAAAAACAAACTTAACCAAACCGTATCTGACCTATTGTTCTTGGGGTTCAGAAAAACAAACTTAACCAAACCGTATCTGACCTATTGTTCTTGGGGCTCTGAAAAACAAACTTAACCAAACCTTATCTGACCTATTGTTCTTGGGGTTCAGAAAAAAACCTGACTAAACCGTATCTGACCTATTGTTCTTGGGGTTCAGAAAAACAAACTTAACCAAACCGTATCTGACCTATTGTTCTTGGGGCTCTGAAAAACAAACTTAACCAAACCTTATCTGACCTATTGTTCTTGGGGTTCAGAAAAAAACCTGACTAAACCGTATCTGACCTATTGTTCTTGGGGTTCAGAAAAACAAACTTAACCAAACCGTATCTGACCTATTGTTCTTGAGGCTCTGAAAAACAAACTTAACCAAACCGTATCTGACCTATTGTTCTTGGGGCTCTGAAAAACAAACTTAACCAAACCGTATCTGACCTATTGTTCTTGGGGCTCTGAAAAACAAACTTAACCAAACCTTATCTGACCTATTGTTCTTGGGGTTCAGAAAAAAACCTGACTAAACCGTATCTGACCTATTGTTCTTGGGGTTCAGAAAAACAAACTTAACCAAACCGTATCTGACCTATTGTTCTTGGGGCTCTGAAAAACAAACTTAACCAAACCTTATCTGACCTATTGTTCTTGGGGTTCAGAAAAAAACCTGACTAAACCGTATCTGACCTATTGTTCTTGGGGTTCAGAAAAACAAACTTAACCAAACCGTATCTGACCTATTGTTCTTGAGGCTCTGAAAAACAAACTTAACCAAACCGTATCTGACCTATTGTTCTTGGGGCTCTGAAAAACAAACTTAACCAAACCGTATCTGACCTATTGTTCTTGGGGCTCTGAAAAACAAACTTAACCAAACCTTATCTGACCTATTGTTCTTGAGGCTCTGAAAAACAAACTTAACCAAACCGTATCTGACCTATTGTTCTTGGGGCTCTGAAAAACAATCTTAACCAAACCGTATCTGACCTATTGTTCTTGGGGCTCTGAAAAACAAACTTAACCAAACCTTATCTGACCTATTGTTCTTGGGGCTCTGAAAAACAAACCTAACCAAACCGTATCTGACCTATTATTCTTGGGGTTCAGAAAAACAAACTTAACCAAACCGTATCTGACCTATTGTTCTTGGGGTTCAGAAAAAAACCTGACTAAACCGTATCTGACCTATTGTTCTTGGGGTTCAGAAAAAAAACCTGACTAAACCGTATCTGACCTATTGTTCTTGGGGTTCAGAAAAACAAACTTAACCAAACCGTATCTGACTTATTGTTCTTGGGGTTCAGAAAAACAAACTTAACCAAACCGTATCTGACTTATTGTTCTTGGGGTTCAGAAAAACAAACTTAACCAAACCGTATCTGACTTATTGTTCTTGGGGTTCAGAAAAACAAACCTAACCAAACCGTATCTGACCTATTATTCTTGGGGTTCAGAAAAACAAACGTAACCAAACCGTATCTGACCTATTGTTCTTGGGGTTCAGAAAAACAAACGTAACCAAACCGTATCTGACCTATTGTTCTTGGGGTTCAGAAAAACAAACGTAACCAAACCGTATCTGACCTATTGTTCTTGGGGTTCAGAAAAACAAATGTAACCAAACCTTAGCTGACCTATTGTTCTTGGGGTTCAGAAAAAAAAACGTAACCAAACCTTAGCTGACCTATTGTTCTTGGGGTTCAGAAAAACAAACGTAACCAAACCTTAGCTGACCTATTGTTCTTGGGGTTCAGAAAAACAAACGTAACCAAACCTTAGCTGACCTATTGTTCTTGGGGTTCAGAAAAAAAACCTGACTAAACCGTATCTGACTTATTGTTCTTGGGGTTCAGAAAAACAAACTTAACCAAACCGTATCTGACTTATTGTTCTTGGGGTTCAGAAAAACAAACTTAACCAAACCGTATCTGACTTATTGTTCTTGGGGTTCAGAAAAACAAACGTAACCAAACCTTATCTGACCTATTGTTCTTGGGGTTCAGAAAAACAAACGTAACCAAACCGTATCTGACCTATTGTTCTTGGGGTTCAGAAAAACAAACGTAACCAAACCGTATCTGACCTATTGTTCTTGGGGTTCAGAAAAACAAACGTAACCAAACCGTATCTGACCTATTGTTCTTGGGGTTCAGAAAAACAAACTTAACCAAACCGTATCTGACCTATTGTTCTTGGGGTTCAGAAAAACAAACGTAACCAAACCGTATCTGACCTATTGTTCTTGGGGTTCAGAAAAACAAACGTAACCAAACCTTAGCTGACCTATTGTTCTTGGGGTTCAGAAAAACAAACGTAACCAAACCTTAGCTGACCTATTGTTCTTGGGGTTCAGAAAAACAAACGTAACCAAACCTTAGCTGACCTATTGTTCTTGGGGTTCAGAAAAACAAACTTAACCAAACCTTAGCTGACCTATTGTTCTTGGGGTTCAGAAAAACAAACTTAACCAAACCTTATCTGACCTATTGTTCTTGGGGTTCAGAAAAAAGCCTGACTAAACCTTATCTGACCTATTGTTCTTGGGTTTCAGAAAAAAAACCAGACTAAACCTTACCTGACCTAATACTATACGAATTTCGGAACAAAATATCCTCAATTTAAATCAACCGCTCATATGAGGACTTGTATTTTAGGATAAATGTCACTTTTTGCTATTTTTGTGTGATATTTTTTAAGGATTAACAACGTGCAAGTTACTTTGCCAATATGCACTTTATTCAGCAGGAAATTTTAGACGTTTGCAGTACATTGAGAATTTGTCTGTCAAACATCATAGGATAGTTGGATATTGCGCGCAATATTTACTACTAAATTTTCTTACAATGCGAGGGTGTTGTTGTTATATATCTTTTCAGAAAGAAACTCACAAATAAATATAACAAAAATAGACCAAATGAAATCCCCAAAATGGCCATTGGTATCGAAGTATTACACTCGCTACCATTCAGATTGGCCATAAGCGCGTAGGAACCCGCCACGAGAAAGGCGACCATTTGTATAATCTGGGCGCTGGTCATAATCATAGAAACATTAATGGGGACATTTACTTTCGCCGCTTTCAATGAAAAATGGTGTACATGGAAGAGTGCACCGAATAGTTAATTACAACAACCCAACGCCCAAAAGCGGGAATTTCACGTGAAGCGTACCATAAAATTACCATCGTTAGAACGTGATGGGCCACGTGCAAAAATGTCAATTGCTGTTTCTTCATGACCACAAAGACAGTATCCAATAACTCGAACGCTTTCGAAATTACAAATGCAAATACCCAAAACATAGAGACCGAATTTGCCCTTTTGTCACAAACTGACCACTCAATACCAAAGTTCTTTATTATGTAAGTCATCTCTGGTACCGTTCTTAGCATGCCACAGGTACTAAAGACAGCCACGGACATGTTCCATATCAAAAGTGCTTTGCGCACATTGAAGGGTTTTCGCGTTTTCATGTACTCTTGTAAAGAGAAGATTAGAAGCAGGTAAGCTCCAGCGATGTACAGACTCAGATGCCAGTTATTTTCGAACCACAATCTCATGGATTCAACATCGAATCCCGACTCGAAGTCTTGCACGAAAGAGTAATGCGGATATCCTTTGTAATTCGATTTCGATAAATTCGGATTTGAAGACATTATGAACCTACACTTTTTAGAAGCGACCGAGACCTTCGAATGCGATTTGTTAAATGATAAACTAGATTCAAAATGCGTTAACATTTAATTCATTCAATTTCATAAAATTTCCTTTGGTGTGATGACGTTTTATCATTCGTTTATATTGAATTTCCATTGGACTGCTCTGAGATCGGTACTGTTTCTCATTTACATGTTTTATACGAACACGATATCTACTCCATACACGTTCGTTAACTTGATTTACATATCAATATGTATCAAGGAAAATTATTGGTTTAGACACTATAATTTTCGCAATCGATAATTTTTTGGCTATTAAATTTGTAATCGGCTAACCAATACATATTTAAAAAAAATAAGGAGCGTGACTATATTACTATGATTTTTCCTTGTAAATGGAAGGTGGTCAACGAAAGTTATTTAAAGACTGCAATACAGTTTGCCTATCTTAAGAGTAGCTTTCCAGAAAAAATTAAACTTCTTATGTATAGCGGTTTGAGCTGGGCGTTGTAGAATTAGTCACCCTGGAAAAAGTGTACGGGATTTCTTCGGATTTTGTTTGATTTCGTTAGATTGCTTCGGATTTCGTTGGATTTCATTGTTTTTCGTCGGATTTCATTTGATTTCGTCAGTTTCGTTGGATTTCATTTAATTTCGTCGGATTTTGTTTGATTGCAAAATTCTATGAAATCCAACGGATTTCGTCAGATTTTGCGATTTTTTTTATCCCGTGATTTTGACGGATTTTGTGATATTTCCCTTGATTTCGTTGGATTTTGCGAGATTTCCCTTGATTTCGTTGGATTTTGCGATATTTCCCTTGATTTCGTTGGATTTTGCGATATTTCCCTTGATTTCGTTGGATTTTGCGATATTTCCCTTGATTTCGTTGGATTTTGCGATATTTCCCTTGATTTCGTTGGATTTTGCGATATTTCCCTTGATTTCGTTGGATTTTGCGATATTTCCCTTGTTTTCGTTGGATTTTGCGATATTTCCCTTGATTTCGTTGGATTTTGCGATATTTCCCTTGATTTCGTTGGATTTTGCGATATTTCCCTTGATTTCGTTGGATTTTGCGATATTTCCCTTGATTTCGTTGGATTTTGCGATATTTCCCTTGATTTCGTTGGATTTTGCGATATTTCCCTTGATTTCGTTGGATTTTGCGATATTTCCCTTGATGTCGTTGGATTTTGCGATATTTCCCTTGATTTCGTTGGATTTTGCGATATTTCCCTTGATTTCGTTGGATTTTGCGATATTTCCCTTGATTTCGTTGGATTTTGCGATATTTCCCTTGATTTCGTTGGATTTTGCGATATTTCCCTTGATTTCGTTGGATTTTGCGATATTTCCCTTGATTTCGTTGGATTTTGCGATATTTCCCTTGATTTCGTTGGATTTTGCGATATTTCCCTTGATTTCGTTGGATTTTGCGATATTTCCCTTGATTTCGTTGGATTTTGCGATATTTCCCTTGATTTCGTTGGATTTTGCGATATTTCCCTTGATTTCGTTGGATTTTGCGATATTTCCCTTGATTTCGTTGGATTTTGAGGTTTTCCCCGTGATTTCGTCGGATTTTGTGATTTCGTGATTTTTGGAATGGATTTCGCGATTTCTTTACTGATTTTCTTTCTGATTTTGTGACTTCTTCCTTGATTTTGTGATCTACATGTTATTTTGCGATTTCTTCACTGATTTCGTGATTCCGTTGCTAATTTCGGTTTTTTATGGGATGTCGAAATCAGCATTGAATTCGGATTTATTAAGTTGGATTTCGCGGGTAGCGTACGGGATTTCATGAATGACCGACCCCTCGGTGGGACGACAAAAATGGGGGAGGAATAGTCGGATTAGATTGCAATTGGTTCGTCTGTAGCCCTTCTTGACCAATTACCAAGGCGTCCACCAATCATCCTTGCGATTCCTTGACCTAAAATTGCCTCAACGATAAATTAGTATTAAGGTTATGAATATCCATTACAGGGGTCTTAAAACTGTCCCTGTTGCTTCGAGAAAAGTGTATCCGGAGTGCTTTTGGCGAGTGAACCGAGTGCTGGACTTAGCGGGGCCACTGCCATACACCCAGTTCCATTTGACACTACTGAATATCGCATTTTTTAGTTTAGAAAATCCCGTCTATTTATACTCAATCCGAAATGTCATCAAAATCTCAATGGATTTTTCTCAACCAATTGTGTACACTTTTTTCCAACTAAAAAGATATAGTATATCGTTTCGAATAATGTGAATTTGAGTTGACCTATTTTTCAAAAAAAAATTGTTTTTCAACCACGCGCTAGCTCACGAGCCAGCACGGGCTGCATTTTATTAAAAGTTTCAATTCAAATCTTGAGTTCCAGTTCACCCTTTTGCATTTATCGGCATTTAATGCACATTTCTTGGCGAAACAAGGACACTTTTTCAAACCTACAAAGTGCCAGAAATTTGAAATTAATTTATGTATTGCAATGTGAAATCAAGTTTAATCGATATGAGGAATTTGATTTTAATTGCGTAGTCTAGATTAAACATTTTTTTTTTTTGATTCGAAGTTTTACGAAAACAAAAAACTGGTATGAATGAGGCATTTCGGAACAAAATATCCGTAACTTAAATCAATCGCTCGCTCATATGAGGGCTTGTATTTTAGGATATGTCACTTTTTACCTCTCCGAGTGACGATGACGTCACGGAGAGGTTTTACACTGGATGTGTCTGTGTGTCTGTCTGTCACCGCGTTCGCAGTTGGCAAGTCGGAGCAAACGAGTTCGCAATTTCCGGACCGCGTTCGTAGTACACAGAAATTCCGAAAAGCTTTATCTATCTTATTTAACGCCAATCATTGACTAGTCGTTACGCCTTCATCTGCTGACTAACCGCCAATTCTTTCGCTCAACACCCTCAGTATTTATTGGCTTCTAACAACAACACCATGCGCCAGTCTTTCGTGTATCCCACATACACACCAAACTATCCTTATTGGCTTCTAACAACCACCATCTCCTGGTCTTCCGTCTATATCACAAAGACACCAATCTGCAACATTGGCTTCTAACACCACCATCTACTGGTCTTTCGTCTATACCACATAGACACCAATCTGTAACATTGGCTTCTACTCCATCATCGTCGTTAGGCTTAAGATGTACGCGGCGAGCGGCTAGGGTTACGAGAAACGTCTAGTCTCCCTAAGGTGGGATCGCCACCAAAGGTTCACGCAATTGCGCATTTTCTTACCATTTAATGTGAATCAATCGCCTTATATACCCTAAATTTACAAAAGTTCTGATATAGGTGTTCCCTAGAGGTATAACGTTAAAGATAGCTATGTTTAAAATTATTTTAGGAATTAAGTTTCTTAAACCGACTTAACTATAATTAACGTAAAATACTGACGATTAAAATAATTAATATCAGTTATATTTAATTAATTATTTAAGATAAACTTCTTTCTATGTAATGACACAAGTGAGAGTTTATATAGAACGAGTAATGAAGATTGCATCCGAATCGAAACACTACACGCTTATCAAAGTTAATAATAAGCGAGTAGGATGATAAGATCTCTTACAAAACGATAACATTTCCTTTTTGCAGAATATTAAATGGAAATATTTTAAATAATTTTTGGCATTACGATTCTTTTAGTAGTTGCGTAGCTATAAAGCTCTGTTTCATCTCAATATTCCAAGAACCTCTTTTATATTAACATTTCAAATTTGGTGTTTACTTTTTAATTCAGCTTTACTACATTTATATATAGTGTAAACACAACTTTTAACTTACTACTTAATTTGGGTTTTAATACTTCGGCTCTCTATAAATGTTGAAGCTATTGGGGGTATGAAATAAGATACCCTAGATATAAACCAGAATTGACCTTGTTTCGTGTCCTCTTACAAGAGGTTTTAACGGTTCAGAGTGAGCCGAAAGTTAAATACACACTTAAGTGATAGATATTAGGTTCTCATTAGAATTATGAGGATACAAAGGGAAATGTTAAACGATTAAACCTTTACAAATGACCTTCGCAATATCCCGCCAATTTGAACTACGTATTTCCGGTTTTTCTCAGTGGCTGGTGGACCTGTGTTTAGATTAGAAAGTAAATTCGTCTCGGCTCGGAGAGGTAATATTTTGGTTTTCCCAACTTGTTGCTATTGACGTGTGATATTTTTTAGGATTAAGAACGTGTAAATTAGTTTGCCAAAATGCACTTTATTCTGTAGGAAATTAAAGACATTTACAATTCATTAAGAATTTTTCAGTCAAACATTATAGAATAGCTGGTTTGTTTGTACAGTATTTACCACTAAAATACAATAATATATTTATTTTAATTTATACAGAAACCTTTATTGCAGAATCTGTCCAACCTTTCTAAATTTTCTTATCATGCGAAGGTGGTGTTGTTATATATCTTTTCAAAAAGAAACTCACGAATAAATATAACAAAAAAAGACCAAATGAAATCCCCAAGATGGACATTGGTATCGTAGTACTACACTCGTTACCATTCAGATTGGCCCTTAGCGCGTAGAAACCCGCCACGAGAAAGGCGACCATTTGTATAATCTGGGCGCTGGTTACAATCATGGAAACATTAATAGGAACATTTAGTTTCGCCGCTTTCAATGAAAAATAGGTGTACATGAAGGAGTGCACCGAATAGTTAATTGCAACAACCCAACGCCCAAAAGCGGGAATTTCACGTGAAGCGTACCAAAAAATTACCATCGTTAGAACGTGATGGGCCACGTGCAAAAATGTCAATTGCTGTTTCTTCGTGACCACAAAGACAGTGTCCATTAGCTCGAACGCTTTCGAAATTGCAAATGCAAATGCCCAAAACCAAGAGACCGAATTTGCCCGGTTGTCACAAACTGACCACTCAATACCAAAGTTCTTTATGATGTAAGTCATCTCTGGTACCGTTCTTAGCATGCCACAGGTACTAAAGACAGCCAAGGACATGTTCCATATCAAAAGTGCTTTGCGAACATTGAAGGGTTTTCGGGTTTTCATGTACTCTTGTAAAGAGTATATCAGTAGCAGATATGCTCCGGCGATATACAGACTCATATGCCAGTTATTTTCGAACCATAATCTCATGAATTCAACGTCGAATTCCGACTCAAAATCTTGCACGAAAGAGTAATGTGGATATCCTTTGTAATTAGATATCGATAAATTTGAATTCGAAGACATTATGAACCTACACTTTCTAGAAGCAACCGAGACCTTTGAAAGCGATTTGTTAAATGATAAACTAGATTCGAAATGCTTTAACATTTAATTCATTCAATTTCATAAAAATTACCTATGGTGTGATGACGTTTTATCATTCATTTATATTGAATTTCCATTGGACTGGTCTGAGATCGGTTCTGTCAGTTTTCTCATTTACATATTTTTATACTAACACGATATTTACTCCATAGATATTCCTGAACTTGATTTAAATATCAATATTTAGCAAGGAAAATTATAGGGTTAGACATTATAATTTTCGCAATCAATCATTTTTGGCTATTAAATTTCTAATTGGATAACCAATACATATTTCAAAAAAATAAGGAGCGTGACTAATTTACTATGATTTTTCCTTGTAAATGGTAGGTGGTCAACGAAAGTGATTTAAAGGCTGCAAAGCATTTTGCCTATCTAATATTTCTTATTGAGTACCCACTACTTACTACTTAAGAAGATTAACTTTCTAGAAAAATTCGAACTTCCTATGTAGAGCGGTTTGACCTGGGCGTTGATGAATTAGTCACCCTTGCTAATTTTTAGCAGCAAAGGAACCCGGCCGGCGTTGCGCATAAGAACCTAACTAGTGATAATGGGACGGGGGTGCATAATATGAGAGATATAGTCGCTCTAACTGTGGTACGGCTCATGTTGGGTGGGACGTCAAAAATGGGGGAGAAATAGTCAAACTAAACTGTAATTGGTTCATCTGTGGCTCTTTTTGACCAATTACCAAGTGCGTCCGACTATTCCTCCCACATTTTTGTCGTCCCACCCAACCTGAGCGTTTCCAAAGTTAGCGCGCCTATTTCTCACTGTTTTCGCATCTTCCCTACCCTCATAAGCCTTGTCCTACCCTTACCTTAACGATAAATTAAAATTAAGTTTAAGAATATCCAATACAGAAGGTTTAAAAGTGCCTAAGTTGCTTTGAGAAAAAGTGTGTCCGGAGTACTTAACTTGGCGGGTGCACTGCCGGACACAGATCCATTTGAAACCACTGAGGATGCATTTAGAAAATCCGTCTATTTATACTCAATCCGAAATGTCATCAAAAGCTCTTGATGACCAATTGCACTAGCAAAGGCTGAAATGATGTAGGATAACTCGATTCTTATAATGTGAATTTAAGATGACCAATTTTTATAGGTTTCAAAAAAAAAATTTTTTTAACCACGCGCTAGCTCACGAGCCAACGCGGGCTGCATTTCATTAAGAATTTCAATTCAAATCTTGAGTTCCAGTTCACCATTTTGCTTCTCAAATTAGGGTCTCGTGATTTTTAAAAAACCTTTTGGTCCTAATTTTTTTCTTCCTAAACCTAAATTTCAATGATGATGATAATACCTGGAGAATTATCATAATTATCCGCATTTTCTGTGGTTTCATTGCACCACTAACAGTGCGTTGTACTTTCCGACCATTCCAACTATAAGTTACGATTTAGTGAAATACCATATCATTAACATCAAAAAAGGAACGATTTAGTTTGACAATTCCAGAATTAATTTATTTCTTGAATAACTTTTCTCCCCAAAAGGGGATGCTATTATACATAAACGAGCTTTACTTCGCAGTCCGCAATTAACTGCTTTTATACACAATCCTTGGCGAAAAAAGGACACTTTTTCAAACCCGCAAAGGGCCATAAATTATAAATTAATATATGTATCGCAATGTGACATCAAGTTTAATCGATATGAGAAATTTGATTTTAATTGCCTAGTTTAAACATTTGGTTTGATTCGAAAGTTTACAAAAAACAAAACCTGTTGCGAGTGAGGCATTTCGGAACAAAATACTCGTAATTTAAATCAACCGCCCGTTAAGGGCTTCCATTTTCGGATATATTTCACTTTTTGCTATTGACGTGTGATATTTTTTTCAATTTAGTTTGACAAAGTGCACTTTATTCAGAACGAAATTTAAGACATTTGTAGTGCATTGAGAATTTGTGAGTGAAACATCATAGGATAGTTGGTTTGTATGCACAGTATTTACTACTAAAATAAGAACCATATTAATTTTAATTTCTATAGAAACATTTATTATAGAAACTGTCCAACGTTTCTAATTTTTCTTATCATGCGAGGGTGGTGTAGTTATGTATCTTTTCAAAAAGAAACTTACAAACAGATATAACAAAAATAGACCAAATGTGATCCCCAAAATGGCCATTGGTATCCTAGTATTACACTTGTTACCAATCAGATTGGCCCTAAGCGCGTAGAAACCGGCCACGAGATAGGCGACCATTTGTATGATCTGTGCGCTGGTGATAATCATGGAAACATTAATGGGAACATTTACTTTCGCCGCTTTTAATGAAAAATAGGTGTACATGAAAGAGTGCACCGAAAAGTTAATTGCAACAACCCAACGCCCAAAAGCGGGAATTTCAGGTGAAGCGTACCAAAAAATTACCATCGTTAGAACGTGATGGGCCACGTGCAAAAATGTCAATTGCTGTTTCTTCATGACCACAAAGACAGTGTCCAATAACTCGAAAGCCTTCGAAATTGCAAATGCAAATACCCAAAACATAGAGACCGAATTGGCCGTGTTGTCGCAAACTGACCACTCAATACCAAAGTTCTTTATGATGTAAGTCATCTCTGGTACCGCTCGTAGCATGCCACAGGTACTGAACACAGCCACGGACATGTTCCATATCAAAAGTGCTTTGCGCACATTGAAGGGTTTTCGCGTTTTCATGTACTCTTGTAAAGAGAAGATTAGAAGCAGGTAGGCTCCGGCGATGTACAGACTCAGATGCCAGTTATTTTCGAACCATAATCTCATGGATTCAGTGTCGAATCGCGACTCAAAATCGTGCACGTAAGAGTAATGCGGATATCCTTTGTAATTAGATTTCGATAAATTTGGATTTGAAGACATTATGAACCTAAACTTTCTAGAAGCGACCGAGACCTTTGAAAGCGACTTGTTAAATGATGAGCTAAAATTTTGTAGAATGGTCTGTAGGTTGATGACGTGTGAACCATTTATATTTTGAATGTTGAAACTTTATCTCATCAGACCATTTTGTCATTTTTACTTCGTAACCATTCTTTAGTTCTGTATAAAAATTTTAATTTTCGAGAAAAGTGTTCGGGATTGTGGAAATAACAATTTTGCAATTTGTAAAGTTCTTTAGAGGAAAAGTTACTTATTTGTAAACTTTGATTGTGGCCTATTTCAAGATAAGTTGTCCTGTACACGGGAGCAGAGGAAACAAGTTGGGAAACCAAAATAAACCTCGGATTTAAGAGGTTTTTATTAAATAATTAAATAAATATAATTGATATTAATTATTTTAATCGTCATTAATTTACCTGAATTCTAGTTAAATCGTTTTAAGAAACTTTATTCCTAAAATCATTTTAAACAGCTATTGTTGACGTTTGAATTCAAGCGTATGCCTCATAAACAATTTTTGGAAATTTATGGTATATAAGGCAATTTATTCACTATAATGATAAGAAAACCCGCAATCGCGTGAACCTGCCATTGGGAGGCTAGACGTTTCTCGTAATCCTAGCCGATTCACCAGTGGCGGCGCTACATTAAGACTAAGTAGGCTATAGCCTACCTGACAATTAGACAGGGGCCCCAAAATTGAGGAGAAGGGGCCCAAAAAACCTCAAAAAAATGAAGAATGAAAGGGAAAAGTTCGGTATTAAAATATCTCCAAGGTTAATCTGCTGTGTAAAATAGTAAACATTGGTAAAATTCAGTTTCTAGAGGCGATCCATCGCCTCCCTCCCCACACGGCAAAGGCAGCTCCATCCACAGTCAGTCGATGAGTCGACATTAGAGGGGACGTTTTTATTAGCATTGACCAGCCATAGGGTAAATGTTCAAAGTTGTATATAAGAAAAGAATTTTATAGAATTTCAGTCTGAACAAGCATACTCTCTTACTCCTTGCAATGAAAGTCTCTCATAGTCTAAACGCTATGCCTGTCCAGTGAATAGAAGTATCAGAAAATAGTTATTTGGTGCTCAAACGAGTAAATAAAAACGGACAAGACAATCAGACATTGAGAAACAAGAAAAAACAATGAGCAGTTTCTTTAAAAAAAGCAAAACTGATTTAAAACTATGAGGTAAACATTAAAAATTATATATTGTTTTTCAAATAAACTTGTGATAGAAGGGGGTGGAAAACTGAAAAACCCTGTTAGGGGCCCTAAAACTACCTTCAGCCTACACTGGAAAAAATTCCCAAAATGATGGGAGTAGAAGCTAAAAATTGCTTTAAGCGATCATGTTTGCTCCAGTTTGCCAACTGCAAACTCGGTGACAGACACACAGATACATCCAGTGTAATACCTCTCAGTGACGTCATCGACACTCGGGGAGGTAAAAAGTTACGTTTTTCTGCTTTGGACGTTAAATGTAAAAAATAATTCAATGATGACACATATAAAACAGTAATGGTTTTCATAGTTTTAATTATCTGAAGGTGCGAAAATTTTATTTAAAGGAAAAGGTCTCAGTTGCTACACATTGTACCTTAAAAGAACGAACTTTTTCTGAATATTAAAGGGAATAAATAAATGATCTCATATTTCCTTTTTACCTCTGTCGCTACGACCCGCCTCTTCTTTTATACCCCGCCGTCCCGGGGATGGGGTCCGGGACTTTGACGCGCGCCCACATTACTCTGTTCTCCATTCCTGCTTCTAAAATTAACATCTATCACTGGTATAATGTTATGTCGTCTAAACCTTTCCTCAAAAATTAGAAAATATTTGGAAAACGGTTAATGAATTAGGTACATTTCCCTGATCACGCCATTACTGTATCTCGCGACTGACGTTTCCAAGTATATTGCACATAGCGTCTTCTTTCTCTATAAATTCCCCCCAAAATTACCACGTATCTATTTTGTATTCTTCCCCTTTAAACTAATACAAAAGATTGAAAAATTAAGGTCATCATTTCTAATTACCTTTTTCCGTTTTAGGTACGTAAACCTTTCGGGCTATTCTAACCTTCTTACCTTTTTGGGGTTACAGCCCCAGTTTCGAAACAAGAGGTCTTAAGGGCGGGCGAAGGATCTATATTTCGAATTTTATTGATTCTCGATGGTTTTCAACCGTTCTTTCTTTGTCTTGTTTCCAAAGATCTCTTTTATCAACGAGATACTTAAGCTCACCAACTCATAAGCTTCGAAATTCACATTTAAAAGTAGTTTGGGCTACGTACTGGCGAATGTACGAGAACATCTGTCATAGACTTGAAATGGTTTAAGTGTCCCTTTAAGATCTTGAAGCTAGTTTGACCTTTACAGACAAATTTTTGTAAGAGGAAGAACGTCTAGCCAAGAGCTATTCAAGAAGGAGTGAAACTCTAATTTAAACCTTCTCGGCTAATACTGTGTTTAGGGCTGTCCTTGACTTTTGTGCTGCTCGTTTTCAGCGAAGTTTTTCAAATGTGAAACCTAGCATTAAGTGACACCTTCCTCCGCGAACACCCCCTTGCGTCTGACATGCTTGGTACCTTATTTGCAAAATAGGGCCTGGTGTTATCACAACAAAGACGTTAGAACCGACTTCAAACAAAGGGACTTTGGGGCACCTACAGGTAACGTTGAAGTCCTATCAAACCTCTTTGGGTTAACATAAATGATGTTCCGTCGTAACTTAAGTTAGTTCCAACCAGACTATACTGCCCCTCCTCGTTTTAAAACTGTTGCATTTTATCTCTATACTCTCTTGCACCACCTATCGGCTCAGTATAGACCTTTTTTCAATGTAAAATGTAAATAAAGGGGGTAAGCAAACCTCAGTGTCGGGACATACAATTGGGTTGATACATTGCGCACTCTCATGTTACAAAATGGCAAGGAAATCCATGGACCAATAATTGAAGGACACGATTCTAGCATCGCTTTCTTGAAATAGACCTTTTTGACGTAATAAAAGGGGGTAGGCAACCCTCAGTATCGGGAGATACAAGGGGATGACCCATTGCCGTTTCTGCGCACTCTCGTGATTTAAAGAGGCCACAGCGCAGGCGCCAAAAAGCGAGGTGGAAGGTTGAGTTTTACACCCCCCCCTGTCTTTCCCTCTTAGTTAAATGGAAATATTATTGCGCGTCCTAGACAGGATGCTTTTATGGACGCCGGTGCATTCGAATGGCTGAGTACTACTGTACATGATATACTCTTGGTCCAGCTGCAATGCGTTGTTTAAAATAAGACTCCTTTTATAAGAAATCTTATTTAAATTGCGCACCTTTTTTATTCTCTCAAAGAAGTAAAGAATAAAAATTTTAATCTGGAATAGATTTTTTTTTCTTTTCAAAAATAAACCGTATTGTAGATAAAATACTCAAATCTTGCTGTTTGAATGTTTTTAGAAAATCCGTATAGCCTTTTTCATGTAAATTTCAGAATCACGGAAAATCTGAGAAAGCTCTTTTCTTTGATTGTCTGTTTGGCAATCTGCATTCAATCCGAATCGGTCTGATATTTTAGCTAGTCCTAGGCTCGGTTTTCCTCTTATCCGAGCTTAGACGTAAGAGGGTAGTCTAGCCTTGTACGTGCTGAAATTTCAAAGTGTTTCTCACTCTAGAATCAGTATATCTCTAAATATTCCAGAGATACGGCCTGCAATTTCCAAGGGCGCCACTATCAGAGAATATATCAAAAGGACTGGAAAGTTCCCATTTGCCAAGGCTTAACAAAATGACAATTTAGTTTGTATAACTACCCTAGAACTTTGAGTAGCCAATAGGGAGCTTAGATATTGTGTTTTTGGAAAGTAGTGCTGCTTAAGGGATTCTGGGAGAGGGAGACGCTCCTCCTCCTCCTCCTCTAATCGCGTAGTCTGCTAATTCTGACTGACTTTCGTCTCGTTAGTCGGATAATGATTTGAATTAACTTCTATTCATTATTATAAATCAAAATTTAACTATGCCGTCGATAAAACATAAAAGCATTGTGTATAAGACAATGTCCAAAAATTAGGTTACACAGTGTAACGTTTTTTGAAACGATTTATTCATAAAAGTATTTAAACCGATTGTTTTGACCAAGGCTTAACAAAGCGTATAAAGGAAAAGTTTGCTAAAACTCAAATATTTCGACAGTTAATACCACAATCGGCGTGAAATAATTTAAATGCATTTGAAGGTCACGATTGTGAGAAACGTTAGCGAGATATTGGAACTTCTACCGATGAAATCCAATGACTTGTAGAGGGCTTTAAACTGGATTTTGCGGGAACTATTTTTCTCTCTCTCTAAAAGCCGAGGCACTAGCCTTTCGCAAAAATTTTTGTACACCTGATTACTGATTTCTAAATTTTTATGTGAATTACTGAACGAATTCCTTGACTTCTGTGATTACGATTATTTTCGGTGATTTTCCATAATCTTTACACTGATTTCCCGTTAGAGCCGCGGATTGCTAGTGATTCCTGTTTGAATTCCAATGAATTCCGGTGATTTTTGGTGAATGCTGCGATTACCACTGGATTCTTCGTGAATTTCGATGTATGCAGTGATTATTTCTATTTCAACTGATAATAATTTTTATTTTGCATTTTCGAATTCCTCGATTGATTATGTGTGATTACCGAGGTGATTGCAAAAGATTACTGGTAAATCATGTGATTATTTCCGATTTTCTCAAGATTTCTCGTGATTTCCAGATTTCTGATTACCTTTGATTACCCACAAGATTTTTTTGATTACTGATGATTTTCTAAGAATTCTAGAAATCAAGTAATCGATTTCTGCGGTTTTGTACACCTGATTATTCAAGTGACTAACCCCTCGCTAAAAGCTGTGATTAGGCTATCCTGGGAGGGGTGTCGCAATGTTAGAGCCGTAGAAATCTAAACCGCCTCAAACGGGATGCAGAAGTATTCTCTTCTATTTCCTCTTGCTTATACAGGACTACTTTTTTTATTTAAATATGTTATCTACTCCTCTTGCTATACATTCTCTGCCGCCAAAAGATAGTCGTACCTTTCTTAGTAGCTGGCATTACCTATCGTCACTCCGTAGCCCCAAAGAGAATGGTATATTCTCTTTGGTAGCCCTAACAATACGAAGCCCTGAAAGTGAGAGCTAACTACGTAGGTTTGAAACGTACTATATCTTTTCATCAAGTTCCTTCAGAACCTGATATGAAATTCTTTACTTCTGTTAGAGTACAGTTTTTCAAGGACTTCTTATATCATTATGTAATAATTCGCTAAAACTTCCCGTAGTTGGCAGCGCTCGAAATCCAATTTAAAATTATATTTATGTTGAATATTGGCAAATTTTTCTCGAAAAATTGTCCTCGAAACTTTAATTATGGTGGTGTTATATAGAAAAGGCGTAGTTGGACCTAGTTATTAATTTAAACTAAAATGACAGGTAACATAACATTATACCTTAAAAGAACCGCCTCCTTCTAAATATAAAAGGAAAAATATTAAAAAAATTCAAATAAATTATCTCTTATTACGATATAATTAGCATTTAATTAATCTTTAAACGCTGACTACTGTGCCAAAATTGCTTTAGGGGCGTCTGCTAGCCAGAAAAAAAAGCAATATTTAAGTTAACCAATCTAAACATTCTAAACGATTTAATTGAATTTAAACATACACGTTTTATTCGAAATTAATTAAACATTCTAAACAAGATTTAATCTGTACAGACCTAATTTAATCACTCTAATCGTGATTAAATCTAATTAACTGGATGCATTGTTCAAAACCATATTTAACTTCCTCTCGCTATTTGCTAATTAATAGATTATTTACAAACTTTTAAATGAATAATGAAGTATTTGTTTGTTATAGTGAATTGTTGAAACCCTCGAAAAAACCTGCTTTTTATTATTTTCTCTTTCATAAAAATAGAAAAGAGGATATTTTTCTTCCTGGAATGTATTTTTGTAAATCTTATTGAAATGCCACTGAGTTTTTCCGAGATGCTCTATATATAGAAACGCGAGGATGCCGAGGGAATATTTTTTCAATTTGTAGATCGCGTTTCTATATTTTCGTTCATTTTCTGCCCCTTTCCTTATATTTTTTCGACCATAATCAATATGAGGTACTCCTTTTTACTTATTTCCGGAATTTTTGGTTCGTAAGATGCCATTTTAGGCGTAAAAAGATATTTTATGACTAAGGGTATGATAGATGCTGAGATTAGGTATACTTTAGTATGATAAAAATGCGCTGCTTCTCATAAATTACAAGTTGTGTGTATTGAATATTGATGGGTTTTGTTTTTCAGCTGATGTTTTTTATACAGTTGAAACTTTAGTTTCTGATTTGATAAATCTACAATAAATAAATGACAAAGAAGTTTAACGCGTGTTAGTAAGTTATTCATGTTTAGAATTATCTTAAGATAAACCTTGATATGTCTTTTTGTTCATGTGTTAGTAAGGAATAAATCTTGTTCATGTATTAGTAAGGGATACATCTTCTTGTTCATGTATTAGTAAGGGATATAAATCTTTTTGTTCATGTGTTAATAAGAGATATAAATCTTCCCGCTCATCTGTTAAGCATGGACTGAAATATGAAACTAAAATTCGTTTTATGACTGGCTAACTTTACTAGTCAACACCAAAATAACAAATATCCAATCTCTCATTTATACAATAACGAAAGTACCGAATTTCATTACAATAATAACCGAGAATCCCAAATAAAATATTTCATTAATAATATGTTTCTACAGAAATAGGTCTATTTTTATCCACTTTCCATTAGCATACCAAAATTACCCTAAATCTACCGCTTTTTTCAGTATATATATAAAACTCCCTAAACAAATGCTGGCGTAAGCACTTCTCTTTTCCGCTTCACCTTCTCGTTTTTTAGCCAATGAGAGCGCTCGGTTGATTCGCGTAGGAAGGGGTGGGTTGGTCGCTGTGTGTGCATTAACGAACTCTACGCGTGGGCGACTCAATGACTTCATCGTAGAAATCTTGCCCTCCCACGCTAAATCTGCCCACGTTGAAATCTACCTTGGGTACCTTTATAGGTAACTAGAACGGAGAGATTTTGGAAAATGATATCCCTATCGAGAGGCTAATCACTAGGGGTGTGCGAATACCACTTTTAGGGTATCGAACCGGTTATCGAGTACTAAAAAATTTTCCTTATCAAATACCGAATCGAATAGTTTATTCCAAATCTAATACCGAATAGTTAGGCCTTGGTAAATATTTTACTAACCGATTAATCGCGACTAGTTAAGCCTAAAGGCCCGTTTTCAATCAAGCTTTTCTAGTTGCTTTTTTTAGGAGCTTCGCTTCAACAGTAAATCGCGATTTGCCTGACAAAAACGCGATTCAAATGGTGAAGCAAAAGCGAAACTCTTCACCCGTTTTCAAATTCACTTCTCTCGCCTCTCCACGCTCGTCAGGACCCGTGTTTATATCAGTTGTCTTCTGTTCAATATTTAGGCTAGTTAAAAATACTCATAAATATCCTTAAAATAGTTCAAAACACCATTAAAATGCTTCTAAATATCCTTAAAATAGTTAAAAACACCATTAATATGCTTCTAAATATCCTTAACACTCGATATTGTTTTTGAAAATTAGGCCTATTCTCACTTTGAAACACGCGTCGCAAAAAAATTGGTCGAGAGAAATAACGTACCCACGTGACTACTAGGCCAAGCGTTTTTTCGGATAAAAGCGAAAGCAAATATCTACCCGAGGTAGATACCAGCTTTTCGATTATTTCACGCGAATCTGATTCAGAAGCGCCCAAAAAAGCGCGTTTGAAAACGGGTTCCGATTTCGCTTTAGCGTTTTGCTTCAGTTTTTGAAGCAAAAGCTTCATGAAAAGCTTGATTGAAAACGGGCCTTTATACTCGCGAATACTAGGCTTGACTATATTCGCGATTTATCGGGTGGTTACCCTTATATTCGCAAATAGTTAATACAAAGCAAGGAGAAAAACATTTAGAAGCTCCTAGATTTCAAAATACCTCTCCTCATTGGTGGCCAAGTGTTTTTTAAACTTTTCCTAGGCACTTGATGGTAGTTTTTGGCGGAGGACAAATAAAATCGGGATGATATTTTTTAAAATAAGGTGGGTCTCTCTAGTGCCAAGGACCTAAATTTATGGTAGTCGAACTTCAATCGAATAGTCAGTTCGGTATTCGATATTCGTATCGAATAGTGAAAATGGGCTTATCGAATAATTCACACCTCTACTAATCACACTTGAGTTCCCCGCACACTGATTACTAGTTAGGGGTACGTGGAACAAAAAATGCGGGCCAGCTTACCACGGAAATATACTTTCTGAATATTTCATAATATACACTATATCTATATAGATCTTTTAATAGTAGTAAAATCGATGAAAAAAAGCTAAGATTATTCCATTTCACCCTCTCTTTAATCGGCGTGTTAATTAGGTGGAATGAAAAGAAAAATGAAACGTAATTAGGACTTCTAAAGTAACGGATAATTATTTCCTTTGAAACTATTTTTAAATTCAAGTTCAGCTATTCTACGCGCAATTAGCTGGTATAATTATAATATTGTGGTTTCTCTCTATTAGTGAAAAGTATAGTAGATGGCTATTTCGACCAAGATTTTGTAAACGTGTTAAAAGTTAGAAAATTTTAATACGAAAGGTCAGGTAATCTGAAATTTAACGAACGAACAACCGCAGTGCGAAAGTTTACGTTCAAGGACCATTCAGACTAAAATGTTTCGTTCACGTCGGTGTAGTCAACAACCACGTTAAATATTCGTGGCTTTAGTTAAAAATTTTCACTTTCGTCGGGCAGTTTCGAGATGGCAGCACCTCGTTAGCACCTAGCCATAGCTCACTCGATCATGCCAAACTGATACATTGTATGATCGAGTGAGCTATGCTTTAACAGACGATATGTGATAAGTTTTGGGATACTTTTCGTTATTTTTCATTTTGGATTCGGCAAAAGTCTTGGTTCAAAAATCACCATAAACGCGGCTCATTTTAAGTTGACCACACTTACGTCTGAACAGGGAAATGAATGTACCAACGCGACCGACGGGAAAGTAAAATTTTTTTTCTCTATAGTCTGAATGGGCCTTTAGATGGCTCAAGCATAATATGTCTTTGTATATACATCTATACTCTGGAGTATGTTAATAGTACGGCGATAGAGTCCCTAGGTTGTCTTTAAAATCGACAGAGAGAACCTCTGAAACCTTCTTTGGCAAACTCAAACAATGCCGGAGGATTCGAAAAGGCCCCGAGGAAGAAAATATTCGCCAAATGGTTTAGATAGATTTCGAGTTATCCGGACCTATGTACTGATTCCTTCTAAATTTTCACTGAGAAAAGTTAGCGCTATAGTTAGCTAGACAGTCAGTACCTTAAGCCAATATATTTCGTTTTCCCTGCCTAAGTACACAGAAGTCGTGCTTGGAGGAGGAAGGAGTATATACATACGTCCCGACATTGGAAACTATCTGGGGTTGACAATCCTATTAGGCTTAAAACAACAAATCAATATATATATATTTTAGTTTTTGTTTGAATATCCTCACCAGCCTTAATATACCCACCTCTCCATCATGGCTTTTACTGGCTGGGGTTATGCGGGCGGGCTTCTCTTAGAAGGCTTCGTTGGTTTTAAAATGTGTTTACCGTATATTGGTGCAAGTATGTGGTAACTTCATCACTTACGTTTAGGCTGGAATTGTGCAAGTATGTGCATGGTAACTCCATCACTTACGTTTAGGCTGGAATTGTGCAAGTATGTGCATGGTAACTCCATCACTTACGTTTAGGCTGGAATTGTGCAAGTATGTGCATGGTAACTCCATCACTTAGGTTTAGGCTGAAATTGTGCAAGTACGTGGTAACTTAATCACTTACGTTTAGGCTGAGTATGTGGTAACTTATCCACTTACGTTTAAGCTGAGTATGTGGTAACTTATCCACTTACGTTTAAGCTGAGTATGTGGTAACTTATCCACTTACATTTAGGCTGAGTATGTGGTAACTTATCCACTTACGTTTAAGCTGAGTATGTGGTAACTTATCCACTTACGTTTAAGCTGAGTATGTGGTAACTTATCCACTTACGTTTAGGCTGAGTATGTGGTAACTTATCCACTTACGTTTAGGCTGAGTATGTGGTAACTTATCCATTTACGTTTAGGCTGAGTATGTGGTAACTTATCCATTTACGTTTAGGCTGAGTATGTGGTAACTTATCCTTTTACGTTTAGGCTGAAATTGTGCAAGTATGTGGTAACTTCATCACTTGCGTTTAGGCTGAAGTTGTGCATGCACGTGGTAACTTTGTCACTTACGTTTAGGCTGAAGTCTTTCTTCTCTTTTCTGTTTTATAATTTATAGTACGAAAGATTTATAAAGTATTATAGGTTGAAGTAAGTAGTTTTTATTCGAAGTATAATGATAAAATACACTCCAAAAATCAAACAACTGATTTTTAAAGTTTGCCGGAATACATTCAAAATGAATTCCAAGATTTTTAATTTGTATTTTTAATTATTTTTTCTATTTATTTTCGTTGGCAAACTTTTCAAACAACCAAAGGAGGGAACGCGAAAAGCTTAAATTTTTTGTTCTTTTGACCTAAGGCCTAAGCGAGTTTGCACATCTGCTTCTGAACCCTTTTCCCGCTCTTTTATTTAATAATAAAAGATAGTGAGAATATTTTTAATTAATATTATGAAGGTTTATTTTATAAAGGGTTAAAGTTACCGGGAATTAGCTCTCCATAATATTTATTCAAATTAAAATATTACGCTATTTTACGACTCCAAGCTA
The DNA here is from genome assembly GCA_019434445.1 of Phalangium opilio. Lineage (NCBI taxonomy): Eukaryota > Metazoa > Arthropoda > Arachnida > Opiliones > Phalangiidae > Phalangium > Phalangium opilio. The sequence goes on from JAEQBA010003137.1 coordinate 2,724,076, forward strand.
GCAGGTTCTTTATCCGATTTTATGATTTAATTTTATAATCTTAAACTCAACTGTTAGACCGAGGAAGTCGAAGATTTATTAAAAAGAAAAAATTTATCACTTATCTTTTCTCTTGAATTTTTCTTTGTTTAACCTTTCAATTTTGTGTATTTCGCGTTAACAACATATAGGGGTAAATTATCACATGTTATTCCTATACGCGCCTGTAAAAATGTTTACCCTGCCTTTCTTTGGTGTTAATATGAAAGATAACTTAAAGTTGCTAGAAACGTTTCTCAGATCAACATAGGGAGTTTGAGTAAAAAATTTAATTTAATTGTAGAATAATAAATATTAATGGCTATATAATAAATTAATAGTAATAATAATAATGCATTAAAATTCAGTTACAATCTTATTGCATTCAGGTAGGGTGATATGTTAGCCTCTTTGGAGTCTAGCGGTTCCAGGAGTAAATCAACTGGACGGAAGTTATTCTTCTGCCATAACCTGAGAGTACTAGTTTCGGTGTGAAAAATTGATTTTAAATTTAGAGAAGATAGTTCTCAAGAATGATAGCAATGATATGCATAAATACTACGTATTATCAGAAGGGGACAATAGAAGAAGGACGACACTCTGTATCCTCTTAATACTTTAGTTATGTAACGTTATCCTTCCCAGGCTCATCACCCTTTTTGTTTGCTCTCCCGCTCATCACACTTCACATAGGCATCGCACCGTGCTAGGGTGAATTCTATAACTGCACAAGCTTTGATTGTCTTGACGTGGATGGGACAAAAACACACAAGCGCATGCGCCTTGGCAAATAGTTAAGCAGCGCTAATGGAGTAATGATGAGGGAACTATTTATGGCGTATGTGATTCGGTTTAGTAACCTTGCTATAATAAATGTAATAGAATGTTGGGAAGAATCATGTTACAATTACCTACTCCGCTTTGTGATGGTACACTTCTCTCGAAGAGAAGTATATATTACATACTTCTGGTACTATGGATTCCCATCTCTTGCCTCTCTTTTGTGATTTTGGTGGGAGCCCTGAAACCTATCCACACCTTTACTCTTAGTTGATTTACTCCTGATGATCTTTCTTTTCTCTAAAGTAAGGGTTGGGATAGGGGATCTGTAAACTCTCTAAATGTCAACCCCGAGGACATCTCTCTCTTTCTCTGTCGACCGGCACCCAATTTTCTGGCGCATTCTGCGAAGTTATTAGAAGGCCGCGTGCACCTTATAACCTATACATGTTGGAAGCATGGGGAACGATGGTACACATACTCTAAAATTTTTCCAGCTCTCTTACGCTCCCGGATCCTTTCTCTCTTTTCTTTAGTAACTTTATTGGCGGCTGGCGCCTGTCTGTCCAAGATGACCCCTTTTAAAGGATTTTTCTAGGGCTTAAAGCTCTTTTTTATGTATGGGCTCTAGGAATTTTGGGAAAACCCCCAAAAATTCTAATACCTAGCCTAAGCCTTGATCTAATCCCAACTAATATATTGGTTTTCAGTGTATTTTATATCCAAATGGGATATTTTAGCTGGATTGAGATCTTTTAAAAATTTATGGGTAGAACATAACTTACCTTTTAGATATTAGAATTTAGTTCTTCGTGAGTTACACGAGAATTTCTATCCTTGCATGTACTTGGAAGTAAGTCTTATTAGAGTTGGTAAATGTCCTGTACACAAATTTCCAGGTTTGATTTTAAATACGCTGATTATCAACGTTTTCACTGTTATTTGATCAATTTTGGCTCCAAACGATTGAAACACTATTTAGAACAAAAAAATCAAACTTTGTGAAATCCCCCTAAAAAGTTGTTTTGTTTAAATGTTTTGAAGTTTTCGGTATGCTACATAATTTTCAGACTAGGTGGGTTCATACCATTTACACCAGGAGTCGAGGCTACTTGGTACTGCACTTTGTAGTTTGTACTTGGTATCCAGGTGTAAATGGTATCAATCGTTCTAGTCTCAAAACTATGTATAATATACTGTATAATTTGAGAGTGCACACATTTTATAATGTAAATCGGTGTGAATTTCTGCGCACCATTTGATTGCCTGAGAAATTTGGTGTAAACGACGTTGCGAAAGTGGGACTCGAACGAATGTTAATTTTCTGAACATGTTTACTGTGAAGTATTTTTAATCATTTATAACGAAAAAGACAAGAGTTGAAAATATCAACGTGTATCGCCAGGAATAAATACGGCTAATTGGAATCATTGTGTAGCTTCCCGAATAATTTGCCAACAAATGAAATCACAGTTAGAAAGACGTCAGAATTATGATAGTATGTTCTCAAGTCCGGCCTACAAAACCCCCATAGAAATTAACATTAGAGATATGGTAGCACAACTATTCCTATTAACTGCATGCATCCCTTATATTACATATTAATGGGAAAGTAGAAAATTCAAACACAAAATAAATCCCTTATGTAGTATACCGTTAATTTTTTATTTTTACAAGCTTGACCTTTAGATTCAATTGATATAAATAAAGATTTTAAAGAAATATCTTAGTTTTTCTCGCACTTTAACTGTGAGTTACGGCTATCTGCACTGGCCTTTTCGAATGAAAAGGTCAAATGTGCCTACACTAAAGTAATTTAGTCTCTTTGAAAGTTTACATTAATCGTGGGAAGAATTTATCTTTATCTTTAAAGATAATTTATCGAAGTGTTCCGTTTATAAAAATCATCTTTTTTTTTCGTTCTCTCTCGCGTCTCAAACAACCATGAGAAGAAACATTTTTTCCAACAAAATTGATAATATAAGAGGAAACGCTATGTGAAACCGTGGAAGACTTATAGCATTGAAGCATGGACGCTAAATCTCTGAAGGGACCGGAAAACGCCCGCCTTCCACTTTAGAAACCTAGTCCTCTCTAGCATAGCATGGGGGAAGGGAAGGTGGCTGTAAATTTGGGAACACTCAAGGCCTTTTTGTCTTTTGTCATTCTTCATAAACCTATTGAAAAAAAATTAAACGACGTTGGCCGTACCCGTTTTTATTATTATTATTTATTTTTTTACAAAGCAAACTTGCTATCAGGGATAGATTTTATTTAAGAAGTAGGAATGGAGAACGGTTAGTATTTACTTCAGTCCGACTCATAGCCCAGTATAGAGCCCCTCCCTCCAACACGTAACGAAAAGGTTCAAATTATCTTATTGGCTCACTTAAACTACGTTTTGATGACGTTGCGGATGGGAACGGCGAAAAATACGTAATTCCTTTTTACCTCTGTCGCTGACTATGACCCGCCCCTTCTTTTATACCCCCCCCCGTCCCGTGGAAGGGGGTCCGGGACTTTGACGCGAGCCCAGATTACTCTGTTCTCCATTCCTACTTCTAAAATTAAACGTATCCCTGGTGCTATAGAGAAAAATCTCTCCTGTTTACCAGTCCCTTTAGCGATGCAGCGTTCATGATGGAAGATATTGATCTATACTACGACCAATAAAGCCCTGAAGGTCTTGGCTACAAGTTCCAGGGGGAGATATCGCAACGGTAGACGAAAGCCACCTCTTTAACGCCCCAATTCAAGCGTTTCCCATTCACCTATACCATGAATTTAACCTGTTATCAAATGAATATGTTTAACATCTTTCTTTGTACTTTTCGAATCGATACAGCTAATGCAGAGTTGACACAGGTTATTAAGGAAATTCGGAAACCTTAGTTTGGAAAACCAGCCTATAAGGTGAAACATTAGTGACGAAATATCCTCAAAATGACCGGAGAAAAATTAGACAATTAAAATCTTTTTACAAAATGGCCGAAAAAAGAAAATACGACAATAAAACTCATTCAGTTCCGATCGCGTATAAATGAGGCCTGTACCAGCTGCTATTGTTTTATCGGGAAAAAGAAAATAAAGAAATAAGATAAATATTATTTTGATATTATTGGTAACTGCAATATGCGAAAATGTAGTTCTATCGAAAAGATAGAAGATAAATATTTATTTGATATTATTGGTTACTGCCCAATGTGAAAATGAATAATTTTCTTTTAAGTATATTTTAGTTAGTTGCGAGATAATTCCTGAATCCTAAATTCAGCAAATACGGTCTATTTTTGATCGATTATGTTAACATACTTAGTGATTGTGATTATTTCAAAATTTTGGTCAGATCGCATTTTACCAAACGTTTATAGGAAAAATTAGACAAAGTGTCTAACAGGCAGCTCTTTCAGCGACATCCGTTTTGAAGGGGGTCAACAAACCCCTCTAATTCACTCACTACGAATATTGTGATACTACACGTGAGACAAGAAGCCCCCTCTTTTTTTTCTCTCAGTCTCGTTTAACCGGTTGGAGGCCGGCCTGATTTGTTTTTACTGAAATGATTACCTCACCAATAAACAATTTGATTGGCTCTAATGTTTTCAAAACTACTCGTGTTCCAAAAAGCATCTCAAGCGCTAGCAAAAGCAGAGTAAAATGCCTGTTGGACACTTTGTGTTTTTTTCCTTGATACTTTTGATTTTGTTAAACTTTAGATCATAACTACGTCATTTTCGAATTTCATTGGTTATGTAAATACAACTCTATCTTGGCTATTCATGTGACAATTCAAAACTAGACTTTTCATGCAGCTAGCCCCTCGTTTCAAATTTATAACCCTTTTTTGTGTGTAATAAAAAAAGGAAATAAGAAGTACTTTTTCCAGACGGACCCCCAGGAAAGAACCTTTCTTTTCAGTTTATAAAATGTAACGGGAAGTTTTATTTTTCTTTTTGTTACTTTAAACTATGTTCGAGATCATTCTGTTATTGTGTACAAACGTAGGTTAGTGAGTAGTCCAACTAACTTATTACTACAGTAACAATTAGAGCCTTTTTACACTTGACCGAATTGTTTTAAGAAACTTCATTCCTCATCATTTTAAACATAGCTATTGTTGACGTTTGAATTCAAGCGTATGCACCCTTAACAATTTTTGGAAATTTAAGGGTATATAAGGTCATTGATTTAAATTATGATAGGAAATCCTGCAATTGAGGGAACCTTTGGTGGAAGCCTTGCCATTGGGAGCTTAGATATTTTTCGTAACCCTAGCCGATCGCCACGTATTTCTTGATCCTAACGATGGGAGTAGAAGCCCAAAATTGCTTTCTGCGAACACGGTGACAGACACACACACAGACATGTCCTGTGTAATACTTCTCCGTGACGTCATCGTCACTCGGAGAGATAAAAAACTAAAAATGTCTGCACACATTGAGAATGGAATTGTAACAAAATAATTTCGAAATGTGGATAATTTAACTTCATCGTTTTATTTCGTCACGTGGCTTTTTAAGCCTTTTTTCTCATCCCCATCTGCACATAGGCCTACTTAAAGACGTTTTGAAGCGGAATTCTCGCTTCTTTTTTTATTGTATCTCTCCCTTAAGTTGGAGCGACTTCTAAGTTGGTACCGAGGCATGGGATGGTGTATTTTACTGACCAGCTCAACTCGATGTAGAAAATTCCTTTAAGCCTTTGAAAGTCATTTGAGAGATCCGAGGCGGTGATTACTGCGCTGGACACGTAACTTCTGTATATCCCACATCATCCTCCCACAAGTTTCCCGCCTACTGTCTCTGTCTGTTCGCGCTTGCTATAGGATTACCGTTTCGTTTCTCTGTCCCGAAGGCGAGCGAGTGACAATATTCAACGTGCTCGAAAATGTTATGAAGTGGAGTTAGAATTCATATGAATAACCTGTAAATTTAAATGGTATTGCACGGGTAAAGCTTTAAATGTACGATAGCTAGCCCTTAAATATAACTTGATACTTACCTGGTTACCATTTTTAAAAATGGCAGCGGATTAGAACCAAAACCTAGTTGCCCATCTAAAGGCAAACTTTAGAGATATGAATTTAGCGTAATTTTTAAAATCTGTAAATTACCAAAACAAATTTTGGGAAAATTTGTCTTTTTTTCACGTAATATAGTATATTAATCCACTTTGAATTGTATTTTATACCTAGTTTAGGTGTTGTTAACAGAGCAAACTAATGAGAAATCAGTCAGGCGTTATCACATCTAGGCCCTGCATGCAAAGCTTATCGCTGTTGTTAACTTGTTGTTACTAGTGACTAAAATATCACCATTATCATAAGTTTTTAAGATATGTTCACCATAACTTTGTCACTGGTTACAAACTGGAGCTTGTCATGAATTGACGTAGCTCATAGATTCTCGTAAAGCGACGCCTGGCGAGGCACTGTCAAAGGATTATTACAGACTAAATAGGAAGATGGACTTCAAAACAGAGTGTATAGCCAATTAAATCTCGCTTGTCGTTCTCGAACTAGTTACTTACTACATACTTATGGAACATATCTTATAAACTTATTCCATCATAAGTCAGTATAGTTTGAAAATCTTAAGCCTTGGCACTTCATCAGATTTCCAGCATTTGCTCTTGTTTATCGCGTATTCTCTTCCGGATCCAGACTCTCGATCGAGTTCTCTAACAAAAACCTATTTTTAGAACGGACTGGAGAGACAGAAACCGTAGAAAGAATTCTTGATTGTTAGGTTTGCGTTTTCGAGCTGTTTCCTTCTGCTTCAACCAACCGTGCACTGTCGTAGACGAAATTTGAAATTAATAATCTCGAGTTTTCCCGAATTTCGGGCTGAAATACGTGGGTTGAAAGATTCAATTCGAATTGTTGCTAGTCTCGTCTGGTTTGCCACTTTGAGAGAAGATATTTCCCTTGTTGTAACGTTATTTAATAAGCGAGTCAAGCTTACTATCACACTAACAACTTGAAAAATGCGTTGATCAAATATGCTTGAGATGGTAAATTGGCTCCATATTGAATAAATATTACGTTTTTTATATAAGTCTGGTATAAATTAAGCTAGATTCCCACTCGACCGAAAAAAACCGGCGGAAATCACACAGCCAACGGTAAAAATTTTAACTTACGCCGGCGTCCGGCGGTAGACCGTTCACACTACGACCGAATTTTCTGTTTGGCGGTAGATAATTTTGGGTCACGTGACAGATTTGAGTTGTTTCCACAACATCTATTTCACACTCTGAATTGGTATCTTTGTCCCTTTGTAGCTTAGATCGTACAAGAAGGGATATTTTCTGTTTCTCAGCAATGGGGTCTTCCTTATTAACATCTTATCTCTTTTTACTTCCGTTAGTTTAATTTTTCTTTCTTGGTGGTATGTTTCCGATAAGCCTTGGTCAACCACAAAAAAATGGCGGCTATCAATCGATCTCGCGTGTGCGTGCGCTCTTGAAATTTATGACGTTGTCAGTGGGATAATTTCATTGGCTGAGACACCGGCGTAACGCCGAACACGACCGAAAAAATAGAACACAACTTACGCCCGACTGAACGGAAATTCCGTCGGGCTCGGCGTAAAGATTTTTCGGTCGAACCCCTTTCTGCCGGGTTTCCGTCGTGTTTTCCGTCGAGTGGGAATCTAGCTTTAATGTTATTTGGGTGATTTTGAGTCGAAAATGTAACTTCTATGACAGTTTGCTGTCCAGGTTACTGTTTTCAAGTTAAGATTGGTCAAAGTATCTTAGGGTGATTCCTTAAATTCAATTAAGAAACTGATTTAGACAATGATTTAAAATTTAATTTAGGGGTCATCCCTAAAACACTAATCAAATTATAACTCGAAAACAGTAGACCTGACGACATAATGTCACAGAACATTTTCGACTCAAAATCGTTTTCCCAAAGATCATTCCCCTTAATTTATGCCAGAATTATCAAATTTATGACTTTTAGCAATCATTTTGATCAAATCTAAACGATCATCTTAATTAACTTGCCAATAGTAGTATCATAAATTCAACTATATTCTTGGAAATAATCATGCACAATTGGCCTTAATTTTTTAGATCTGGGGTTTATGACCATGCATTTAGGAAAAGCCGGTAAACATCATATGTAAGCAATAATGCGCATGGTTTCTTCCAGCGCAATTCCATTAGCTTCTATTCCCTATTCCAATATGATGTTAACGGGATCTGTTTCTTCTTCATTAAGTTTCTCCAGTTGCTCCCAATACGTCAAAAATAAAGCCATATAATCTTATAAACTGACCCTTTTTTGTAGAGACATCCGTTAAGTCTAAAGTGAATTAATCGGCAAGGGGTACTTGCGAGTATCAAAATTTATTCGCGTAAATTAACCCAGTAAAACCTTCGCATTTATTTCCCTAAGAAATTCGACAGGTAATGGATTCTAATAAATTGATCAATTATTGGGAAAATAATCCAGATTACTATTTTCTATTCAGTTTGGGTATAATTAAGTATTTTCGAATTCTTTAAAGCACCCTATATTTAAAGCACCCTATATATAATTTGAAATTATAAAAATAAACATTTTTTATACTGCCAGAAAAACGTAACCGGTGCTCTCGTTTTTCACCTGAACGAAGAACATTTTTTCCAGCGTTTCCTTCCTTAGTTTGGTTAGTTGTTATCGGTTAAAAATATACGCAAATGTTTTAGTTACTTTTGGTCTATGTTTTTCAGTCTTTCTTTATCACACTGATATTGAATTTAATTTATTGAAATACATAATGACTTTTTACAATGAATTTTTCTGAGCCTCCCATTTTAAGCAGAGCTTGTAGTTGGGAGGCTGAAATTTAACAATCTAATCAAAAATAAGGATCGAAATGCTATAAATTGGGACTAAGTGATTAAAATAGCTCACTATGCAGGGTGTTTCTGATTAGTCTGGCATGAATTAAGTGGGATGTTCTTTGGGCGATTTTGAGCCGAAAATGTTCCATGACATTTTGCCGTCCGGGCCACTGTTTTCAAGAGAAGATTGAATTATTTTACGGATGACGCCGGATGACGCCTAAAATTTAATTAAGCGGTTATCACAGAAACACTCAAATCATAACTCGAAAACAGTGACCCGGACTGCAAGATCTCATAGAAAATTTTCGCCCAAAGAACATGAAACGAATAACGCCTCTTTTATAAAAACAAAACAGTGGCTTTCATGTCAATTTTATACGAAATTTATTTAAACAGATTTGTTTACATTTCATGTTGTTTATGTTGAAGATATCCTATATATTTGTTTACACAATTATTTGAAAGCCTCCTGCACGCGATGAACTTCTTTTTGAGCTTGGGCTTTTGAAATGAAGAAAGATATTTACCCCGGTTACTTGTTAAACCGACCGTACGATCCTCTTCAAAGGCAATAAGACCAGAAAGATAAATCGAATCCTAGAATTTAATGTTTGATGATTAACGCTATCTTGACTTTCAAGAACTTAATTTTGTCGGCCCTTCTTACCACATGGTGGAGGAAAGAGTACGTTTTAGCAGAAGGGGATAATAGGAGAAGGATGACATTCTGTATCCTCTTTATACTTTAGTCCTGTAACATGATTGTTCCCAGGCGAAAGTCCCCTTTTGGTTGGCTCTCCTACTCATCAAACTTCAGATGGGTAACTATCACACCGTGGAGTGAATTCTATAACTATTTGGTGCTAAATCCCCAGCAATCAATCCACAAACCTTGATTATCTTGACGTGGAGGGACAAAAACGCACAAGCGCATGCGCCTTGGCAAATAGTAAAGCAGCGCTAATAGAGTAACGACGAGAGAACTATTTATCGCGTATGTGATTCGGTTTAGTAACCTTGCTCCAAATGTAAAATGATGTTTGGAAGAATCATGTTACAATTACCTACCTCGCTTTGTGCTAGCTGGTACACTTCTCTCGAAGATAGGTATTCTTGTTTTAGTGGTTTTATACTACCACTACTGTACCATAAACCTCTCGTGTAGCTTTGAAGTACATTTTATTCTGGATTCAATGGCTCGTAAAGGAAAAAGTGTCCGTTACTATTATATACGTTTTATCTGACATTCGCGTGTTACGATGCATTAGGAGAGACCGTAGGGTTGGAGGGGAGGGGACGGGGTCCTGGAACTGTTACACAATCTTACTTAAATTCGATTGAACATTGTCGTTGACTGCACGCCATTTAGTTTCAACGAAAACATCCCCGCCAATCCCCTTTCTACGTCATGCTTATAAGCGTGAAGTAATTCATATATATACATGAGTATTTATACATAGTTTTCAGACTACGATTGACACAATTTACACCAGGAGGCGAGGCTACTTAGTACTACACTTTGTCTGTCAAGTATAGCCAGGCCTCCTGGTGCAAATGGTATTAATCCTCCTAGTCTCAGAACCATGTATTAGTGATTGCCCTGATGGGCATAGCAGGCAGGAATTAAAAATAAGGAGGGTTATCACGTGGTGTTGCGATAGTACTTAGAGATATGGGAGGAGCTATCCCCTTTAATGGCGTCTCCAAGTCGAGATCTTTTGTTTTTACACAGTGCAGACGGGGATGTACCAATGAGACGAAACAATAGGCATACGCTGCACTTCAAACATTAATTTTAGTCACGTCTCTTAAAAATATTCAATTGTTCTTTCTTAAAAGGATGTAACGCGCAATAAACGCGAAACGAATAACGAAGAAAACATATCATATTAAATACATTTATTTTTTGTCTCAAGTCAACTCTCAACTCAAAATTAATGCAGAAAGAGTAATAAAATTCGTCTCCCTGTGTGTCTGTCTGTATGTGTGTGAGTCCATTGTTACACTAGTGCCCCGCGTTAGCAGTTTGCAGAATAAAATGAACCCTAGTCAGGAACCTATACCCACCCAACTTTTATAATCATTCATAATTATAATTTAATTAAATACTAATAAGAAATAATACATATTAAGGGAAAATAAATGGGGGAGGTAATATTCTACTTTACTCGGAGAGGTAACATTTTGGTTTTCCCAACTTGTTTAGACTGTTCCTGATTTGAATTTAAATCCGTCAAGCTGAATCTGGTACAATTGGATCGTATTATTTATTTATGAATCCGAAAGTCAAAAACAAGTAACTTTTAAGCTCATTGTTGAATAATTGAATGGTTTGGGCTTTCAGTTGTCGAGTCATTAAATTTTGAAATTGTATATGTGAGAGTTTTCGGTCGTGTTTTGATTCAGTCCCTTGACGATAGCGTTGAATAGAACGCCATCCATGTTTACTGTTCGTTGGGATTACAATAATGTTCCTGACTTGAAAGTGTACTCTTCTGAAATCCAAGTATAATTTTCAGGATAAATGTCGCTTTCTAAGGCAAATATGGTGTAGGTATGTCTAATTATAAAGGGGCAGTGTCAAATATTTTGTTAGGGACACCATCTGTGTCGAACTTGTTATCGAAATCTGCTCTCTGACGATTCTAATGTTGGCCAAACAGTCGTCTAATTACAAACATAGAATGAGCTGAAATTTAAAAAATAAGTAAACAAAAAAGAATTCCTGCTGCGCTTACTAACATTCCTAGTTCCAATTCCTCTCACTAGCGGCGCTGTACTCTAACCGATTTTACCGCCCGCCCTGTAATATTGTAGAGAAACTTTCAGAAATGAGGCTTTGTTTTGGACTACAATTATAAATTTACTAGTAGCAAAGACACCTGGCGTGACAGTCTGGGCATTTTTCATTAGTGGCGGAAAATTGAAAGCCATAAGGCCCTTCCATAGGATATAGGTGACAAGTATACTAAATATTAAGGAAATCTGTTAAAATACACTGACATTATTCCATAAGGAAGGTTTTTTACATTACTGGCCGCCATTTTTGAAGATGGTGGAGAATTTGAAAAATATTTCTTAGTGCATGTAAACTACTTAAGAGTAACGCTCCTGCAATATTTCAGGACAAGACGTTGATTATCAGTTAGTCAGGGATTGACTTATAGGTTATATTATTAAAAGGTTGACAACTTTATTTACGCCATAAAATAATAAAATACGAAATAGTTTTTCGCGTTAAGACGACTAGTTTCGCGTCTTACAGGCGCATCTTCAGGTCTCCTATCTTGATATTGCGTATCATGGTATTCTTTAATATAACTAGAATGTTCCTCTTACACAATCACATAAAACTCCCAGAAAGCAAACAAGTTTGACCAGATGTGATATCTACCTCAGAAGTATATTACTGTGATGTTATAGAGGCGTATTTGCCAAGGCTTACTACCCATTCCATAATCCTCTGGTTTCATTATACATAAGCAAGTGGTAAACCTTCAAATGTCAGCAGTTTTATGCTAAGAGGCAGGATGTAGACCAGCTTTGTACGTACTAGAACTTCAAGTTGATATTCACTGACATATATTATTGAATGATTGAAAAGTCATCGCGTCATCCTCCCCCTCTCGCTCGTCCTCGTGGCTTTTAAAGCGGAATGGCAAATACCTCGTCGGACAACAAGCCACCGCGAAAACTATCGATCGTGACCGCTATTAATATCCCATCGTTCTCCAACCGTCCACCAAAATCCCACCAGACTCAATCAGCTTGGAAATACCACATCCGTCTGGATAGACCATTTCAATTGAAACCCGCGTGTGTTCGCATCCTCTTCTCAAAACGGTGCATATGAATCCTTTATACTTTAATATCGCTTGAAAAGACGTTTCTTATCGAAAGGGTTCATAGACTCGGAGAAAAATGATTTCTTATTTTGCAGTCAGTATAAAAAGGTATATATTGGGGTACAAGGCTTAACAAGTGGCCGGTGGCTATGGCCGAATTCGTGGTGCTTAAATATTTGATGCTTCCGAGATTATCTCGGCGGTAACATCTGGACAGCCGCTGCTTATACGCTCGTCTAAGCACACGTGGAAGGGATGTCTTGGGAGGGCGGGGGGGGGCGAACTGATGTTGTAACCCCACGCCTCCGGAGCCACAACTCATTAACTTTTGTTCTTAAGGAAAACTACGGTTAAGATGGGTGCATACCAAAGGCGAACTTCAAGGGAAGATGGAATGGCGTTAAAGGAGGACAGACACCTGATTCAAGTTGCTCATTCTCGTTAAAGGATCCTTATCTAACAGGTCGTCGTTTATGTTTAACGACCCTAATTCAAACAGGACCTTCTCCGTTAAACAACTCTTATCCAAATCGGATCCTTCATCTTAAACGAAGCTTATCCAACAGATATTTTATGTTTAATGACCCTTATCCAATCAGGTCCGTCTTCTTTAAACGACCCAGGTCCAATCATGTTCATCTCAGTTAAACGACCCAGATCCAATCAGGTCCAATCATGTTCATCTCAGTTAAACGACCCAGATCCAATCAGGTCCAATCATGTTCATCTCAGTTAAACGACCCAGATCCAATCAGGTCCAATCATGTTCATCTCAGTTAAACGATCCAGATCCAATCAGGTCCAATCATGTTCATCTCAGTTAAACGACCCAGATCCAATCAGGTCCAATCATGTTCGTCTCCGTTAAACGACTCTTATCCGAGCAGCTCTTTCATGTTAAAAGACCCTGATCCAAGCAGGTCTTTCATGTTAAAGACAGGTCCTTGTTCCATTAAACAACAATACAAAACCATCCCCTTTCTCCGTCGAACGACCAGAGTTCACACACCCAATAGATTAAGAACTCCTAAATTCGAGACCCGCATTAGAAGCTATACCACTTCAATCTCCCTTTAATAACAATGGGGATGATTTGGGGTCAGTGGTAGTTAGGTAAGAAGGAAGTGTTGGTTTAGGGTTAAGAATCCCCGCGCGTCTACGTGTAGGTTGTCATGGCAACGCCCGGAAGCTCGGAGATTTCCGACTTTTTCGCTTCGTACTGACCTTAGCTCGTTTTTTGTCTCGCGCAACGTGAAACAACCTAGCGTGACCTACTCCCATTTGACCCCTTTCAATCTGTACTCGAGGTCTCTTCCGCTTAAGGTGGACAAGTCCCGCGTGTAAAGTTGACATTACCTCTTGGGCGTAGAGTAATTGAAAGCGAAGTAAGATCGGGCCTGGACTTACCTTGACGTTTTCTAAAAGAGTTCGAAACCATTTCCTTGCCCTGTTTACCTCGTCCTCTTACTTTAGCTAACCTCATTTTCTCACTCTTTCAAATTGCCTCGGTGGTACAGTACGTCTGTTGGCATCAACAGTTTTATATGATTAAAGGCTCAAAACCATATGGTTTCTTATAGCGTTTATTGAAAGATACGTGAATCTACTTAACCGTTATAAACCATGAGTTTAATCGTTTCAAATATTCATAACCAATGAGTAACGAGACATCTGTTTAATATATGGGCGGGGTAATGATAGTAGAGATATGAGACTGAGAGAGGCCACTGACATAAGTGATACGTCGAAGAGGGAAATTATTGTGGCTCAATCAGAATCTTCTATTCATTATGATTTAACACTCATTCCAAGGGCGTGCCAACTACGGGGGCAGCGGGGGCGAAATTTTCAACTCTATGGGACTTCAACATTAGGCAGCCATTTTGCCCCCGCTCCAGTGGAAAATTTTCGCTCATGTTGGCACGCCCCTGACTCATTCATATGGTAGACGAGATTTTGAAAACTAAATCACGAAGCTTGGGCCTTGGGGACGTGAATAAAGATATGGTACATGGTAGACGAGATCGTGAAGTCTAAATCACAAAGCTTGGGCCTTGAGGACGTCAATGAAGATATGGTACAAGATCTTTTTGTTTTTATCTATGAAATTTTGTATATAAACGTTTTTAGAATCCGTGTTCTGTGTGAATATTTCAAAAATCCTGCTCAAATTTCATTCGAATGTTATGATAAACCTGTGACCCTAACCCTATCAGTTCAAAGAAAGACTAATGTTTTGTGGGTGAAGGCTAGAGTCCCCGGGTTAAATATTCCGTACATAAGCCCATTTTTCCTTTCATACACGCTTAATATATTTCTTTTCAAAGAGTTTAATGCATGCCTGAATATTGATAATTCCAGGGTGCCGCTTGGGGCACTGACCCCCCCGGTTCAGCCTTTCTCGACTACCCTCTTTAGTGTTCCTTTTTTCACCAGCTGGGTATACTGGGTTCTGACAGTCGAGAAACCCCTTTATAAACTCCATATGAGAAAAAACTCTTGAATGGTTTTCGACAAGAAAGAAGCGTTGGGCTATTTTTAAATTCTTTATCGTAATCGATTTTAAACTCTTCAGATTTTTTTTCTACCCTGAATCTGTTCACATTAGGCTTAGTAGAGGATATAAAAAGCTTTTCAAAGCTTCCAACTTTCAGAAAGCTTAACAATGTAAAGTGAGAACGCTGTAAATGAGTTGACTTTCCAACTTGACAACTGCATATCGTTATTTTGAGTCAATTTAGGTAATATTTTGCATTGGTCTTTAAAGGGTTACACTCACATCAAATTACTATCCCTTATTCGAAGTAGTTCATTTTATGTATTGAAATACATAGACTATCCACATATTGTCTCTTCTAAAGCTGTTTTAACTTTACAATAATAGTTAAAAATGCGACACACTCGCCCTTGACTGCTAGTTTAAATTTCCTAGTACATCATGAATCAGGAATTCAGTTGCACGCAACACGCCGCCATCTATCAATTTGATACGGGAATACCCCATACCGAAGGCTCTCTTTTTCCGAACTAAACTGATCCCCCCCCCCCAAAGTTCAAAATTTATAGTCGTTTTAACTTGAGAGTTTGCTTAATAAATGGAACATACTCTTAAAAAATACTATCGTTCCGATTTTAAGGGCCCCCAAGGTATTTTTAAAAAGGAGAAAGAAACAGCTTTTATACGTGTCTGTATTCCTTTGATATAGGCTTTCTAGATAAAGATATTGAAGTGATATTTTGGAAAATGGCTGTCTGTCTATGCTATAATGTAGAATTAAGTCGTTTTACTTGATAACTTGCGTAATCTGTTAATTTTATGGGAAAATGAAACACTTTTAATCCGTGGTTAATTTGACAAACGCTTTTTAAGTGCTTGAACATTAATGAAGAGAGTTTATCTTTTACGTAGCTTGGGAGGTTGAATTCATTCCAACCCAATATGTTTCCTAATTTTTTTTCATTTCAAAACAAAGCAAAATAGAAGCTGCTTTTCCCCGCGCGTTTTAAAGCCTTTATCAGTCACAATAACAATATAATTAAAAAGTTTCATAATTAGAAAATCCATTCAAAACCCAGTCACTAATTAGCTTTTTATTTAATTTTTATGATTTTCGGTAAACTTTCTATTATTGATGAAAAATAAACATTTTTTCCCCGAAAATTAACAACCTTAGACTTCAGTATTCGGGATCATTCATTCGTAGTTACTATTATTTTATATAACGAACTGTAGTTTCCCTGGAACCACTAACAAACTGCGATTGCTCTAAAAAACCAAAAGCTAAAAGCATGATCCAATTTTTAGATATCTTATCAGTACTTTCGTAGGATCATACAGGGTGGTATGGTAGGACTGAACTACAATGTGTTTTATGGGCCATCGTTTACAAGTTATGATTTAAGGAAGACCCCCTTAAATGTATGTAAGAAACTAAAAGATAAATCTCTAATTTAATTAAGGGGTCATCCATAAAACTCTCGAATCATAACTTGTAAATGGTGGTCCTTTGGGTAAAATATCATAGAACATATTTGCCCGTAGAACTCACTGACATTTGGTCGAGCTACCCTTTTCCGAACACCCTGTTTAGATGCGGGAAGATTTTGAAAACGCGCCGGTATGGAGGATCGGATTTTAGTTCTAACTAGGAAACCGAAAACAGAAAAACTAGGTTTAGTTCCGCTCAATTTCGAGGCTATTCACCTGGAAAAAATTGTCTTCTAAAGTGAAAGGCATTGCTTCTCATTTTGACAAACAAATAGGCTTAAGTTTCAGAACGTAAAAATTCCCTTGGAAACCCTAAACCTATTCGACCCTTTAGACTAGAACTACTTTCTCTTCAATAACGCTTTACATTTGTTATCACTCATACCGTACTTTCGGTAGTATTATCATTCATTTTGATTTTGCTTAAAACCTGAGCTCTCTGAGTAAGGATTTTTCAATTTAATGGTCTAGAAAATTCCAAAACTTCCGTCCCCGTCTTTTTATTGATATAAAAAGCTCAGAAATATGATTAATTTAGCAACTTTTTAAGGAGAGTTAGATCTAAATTTGGCTGTTTTTAATATCAAAGAAAGATGATTAGCCAGATTCTAATATTGATTTCAGAAATAAAATATTTGAAAATTTATAAATAATCAAATATTCCAGGAGAAATTATTTAGTCTAGAAACGTTAATTGGAGGGTGAAAAGGAACATCTAGTGATTTTTTAAAGAATCTTCTACTAATTATAAAACCTATTCTGTATAGTGAAACATCCAGAGTGATTTTAAAATTAATTTAGTTTGAAATTTCATAGAAAACTTGAAACTGGCACCTCCGACCAATCATGCAACGCCTTGCCAATTTGTCAACAAAATTGCCGTGGCACGTACGTTCCATGTCGAATGAAATTATGCGTGAGATTTGATAAAAATTGCACGTGATGTCACAAAATGTAAAAACCCTAACGCTTTAGCCTATAATAAAAAATTAATAGACCTATTATGGAGTAAAAGAAAATCTAAAAAGTGTAATAATAAAATTGAAATAACTGTCATTCGCGATTAAAAAACGAAACTGTAAAAAAATGAACATTGTATACTGATAAGATTTAAAATTGTCAACAAAAAACAAACATAATGCCTACAGAGAAGGGGGCGTCTCTTGCTCACGAACGAAAAAATTATTGTAATGTCAGTCAACTTTTAGAAGCCGCGCGGTCAACAACTACTAGTTTAGAATTTTAGAATAAATAAAGACAATTTTTAGTAAAACGACTCGTAATTTTTAGTTCGTGAAATACAACGACGATAGTTAGCCGAAACCGTGCAGCACTCGAATCCGCGGTGTTTCAGTCCGCCGAATTAGCTCTCCCAATAGAAAAAATCGAATAACAACACCACTCCAATTAACACCGGGACAAAAACAATTTAGAGTGGCCAAAAATCAAAAAGACGGCCACAGTTTGGTGCCGAAACCCGGGACCTGTTAATCGCGTAGTGTAACTTTCGGATTCGACTTTAGTTAGAACAATATACGTGAATCAAGTAGAAGAAGATGCCTTTCGAAGAAGACCAGTTCGAGGATACCATGAATGGACTAGACAACAAAGAAGAAAAATTAGCCGCCGCGAAAGGAACTAGAAAAGGTGTTAGAACAGCCACAACCAAATTAATCAGTCACGTGATTGACATACTAGCCACAGGAACCGCCACCGCTGAGGACTTAGAAGATCAACTAGAGCTACTGCAAATGCGAGAGGATTCACTGAAGGAATTAGACAAGGATGTAAGACGATACTCCACTAACGCAGACGATCTTGAAGCAGACATAGACCGAGTAATAAAGTATAGAGACGAAATCACACTCATGAAGAAGAAGTTAGATAGAAAAATCAAACAACTTAGACCATTGACGGAGAGGACACCATCGCGTTCTTCGACTTCATGTTGCAGTACGAACAATTCAAACTCTCGCGGAAACAGTGCAGTGACTAAATTACCAAAACTTGAAATGCCAACATTTAGTGGTGAATTCACAGAGTTTCAACCATTCTGGAGTAGATTTAAGGTCGCCGTTCATGACACGGACATATCAAAGGTAGAAAAACTGAATTATCTACTTTCCTATTTAAAAGGTGACGCTAAGGCGTCAGTAGCTAACTATAACGCGACAGATGAGGCATACGACGAGGTGGTAAAAGATTTGACAGACCGCTTCGGTAGAAAGGATTTGATAATACATTCACACATTATGAAAATTTTAGAAGTAGAACCTGTACCAAATTCTCGCGAGTTAAAAGCCATGCGAAAGTTATTAGAAACTTGCGATATTAGTTTGCGTAGTTTAAAGTCCTTAGACATAGACGTAGCTTCCCCCGCTACTTGTATTTGCCCTGTCATTCTTAAATGCCTACCTGCCGACATACGCTTAGAATATAGTAGAACGCGCGAGAGGGACTCCAGCTGGAATGCTGAATTATTGCTAAACTTCCTACGAAAGGAGATTGAAAGTAGAGAACGATCTTATCTACTGGGGGCATCTACAAATAAAGAAAGAGTAGAGAAATTCGAACCTTATGCAAAATCAAGAAATTCGAAATTAGACAACCAAAGCGCCGAATTTAAGCCTCGTAGACCTTCAACGCAAACACTAGCGACTCAAATAACACAAAGAAATACTCATTGCATCTTCTGCGAAAATGAAACCCACGCATCTATAGACTGTAGAAATTTCACACTAGAAGAAAAGCGAAACAAAATCACAGAAGCTAACCGGTGTTACAATTGCGTAAAAAGGGGTCACTCGGGCTCTGAATGCTTATCTAGATTTAAATCCTGCAAGCTCTGCCAGGGGAAACATAACCAAGTAGTTTGCATGAAAAACCCAGCAAATAGAAGAGAGAAACCCAATGAACTAGTACCTACAGGGGAAACCAATGTTAAAAGAACAGTTAACTCATCGTTTATAACCATAGAACCAAATGTACTCCTTCAAACTGCCCAAGCCATAGCGAAAAACCCAAATTTCGAATCGTATCCAGAAAAACTACGTGTTCGATGCTTTCTCGATGGGGGTAGTGACGCCACATTTATCCACGAAGACATATCGCGAAGGTTGCAACTTCCAATCGTTGGAGAAACCTCTATAACCGTGAACAATTTTGGAAATAAGAATCCTACTGAAGCCAGGCGAAGAAAGGTTAGACTTACGTTAGAAAACATCAAAACAGGAGGTCATAGAATAGAAGTCATAGCCATAGAAGTTCCTTTCTTATGTCAAGCGGTTACAACAGTCAATTCAATCGAAATCGAACAATTCATGAGGATTAGAAATCTACAACTCGCAGACGACCCCCACGACTCGAACGAGAGAAGCACAAGTATTGGAGTTCTGATCGGAAGCGATTACTATTGGGACTTCGCCTACACCGAATTTCATAGAATAACGACATCCCTGGTAGCACAAAATACACTATTTGGGTGGTCGTTACAAGGTCCCACAGACTCGGAAAGACGGTTAGTACACGCTTGCCAAGTAACGACACTTCGCGTCGGAGTAGAAGAAAAGAAAGTAGACGAAATCCTCAAATCCTTTTGGGAACTTGAATCCATTGGGATTGATTTAAAGGCTGACACAATCCAAGCTCCAAGTACAATAGTAGAAGACTGCAAAGCGACCACGAAGTTTAACGGCGAGAGGTACCAAGTCAATCTGCCTTGGACCACCGACAAGTCATTGCTGCCAGACAATTTTGAAGTGGCAGTGAAGAGGTTCAAAGGACTCGTAAGGAGATTCAAACAAGATCCCATCTTCTTGGAAGATTATCAGAAAATCATAAACGATCAACTTGAACAAGGGATCGCGGAAGAAGTTGAAAACTCGGCACCTCCAGGGTCATTTTATATACCTCATCAAGGAGTTAGAAGAGAAGCGAGTACGACCACGAAACTCAGAGTCGTCTTTGACGCGTCAGCCCACGCAAGAGGAAAACCGTCCCTAAACGACTGTTTGTCAAGCGGAATCAACTTGAACGCCGAATTGATGGCTCTCCTATTGAGGTTCCGAAACCACCGAATAGCCATCACCGCCGATTTGGAAAAGGCCTTCTTAAAGATAGAATTGTCACCCGAAGATCGAGATTCAGTCCGTTTTCTTTGGGTGAAGGTCAATAACAACAATCAAATTATCGAAGATGAATTTAGAATACTACGCATGACTAGAGTAGCGTTTGGCTTAACTTGCAGTCCATATCTCCTGGCACAGACGATCAAGGTTCACTTAGAAAAGTATGACGCATCGAAACCAGAAATCAGAGCGCTTTCAACGGATCTATACGTGGATGACTTAGTCACTGGAAGGGACAATGTCAGAGAAGCGTTTGACTTATCCAATAACATAAGGGTAGTTATGGACGAAGCCGGGATGTGTATGAGAAAATTCAATTCAAACTCAAGAGAACTCAGAGCACTATGGGGTGAAGACCCGGACCAGTCAACTAAACCAGTCACGATTGAAGGAGAAGTCGGTTCCAACGCAACCAAGGTTCTGGGGATAGAATGGGATCCAGATAAAGACGTACTTCAATTTAATCTCACCAAATTGAGCGAAATTCTGGTCAACTTAGAGAAAACGAAGCGTCGTGTCCTGAGTGCTGTAAGCCAAATTTTCGATCCTATGGGACTCTTATCACCATACACCATACGCGCGAAGTTTATGTTCCAAAAACTTTGGACATTGAAGTCAGGATGGGATGAACCTTTACCTGAGGAAATCAGAATAGAATTTACCAAATGGTACGAAGAAATGCCCCAGCTTAGAAAATTCGAATTGCATCGATGTTACTTCAGCGACTTCAACGAAGAAATCGTAGACAAGACCTTGCACTGCTTTTGCGACGCCAGTCAAGCTGCATACGCCTGCGTTATTTATTTGCGATTCACAACAATCACGGGCAAGGTGGGCGTGTCTTTAGTAACCTCTAAAGCAAGAGTTGCTCCATTAAAACAAGGACCAACGGGAAGAGAGGATCAAAAATCACCAAAATTAGTACTCACGCTTCCAAGGCTGGAACTAATGGCCTGCCTCTTAGGCGCACGCTTAGTTAATCACATCAAAAATGAATTTGCGTTAGAAAACATTAAGAGACACATGTGGACGGATAGTACAATCGCGCTACATTGGATCAGGGGATCATTAGATGGGTGGAAGCAGTTCGTGTCAAACCGAGTAGCGGAGATTAAGGAACTTACGGATGAAAAAACATGGTCACATTGTCCAGGGATATGTAATCCGGCAGACATTCCCTCACGAGGTAGCTCTGTTAAAGAACTGATTGCTGGGAATTGTTGGCTTAGCGGACCCGAATGGTTAAAGATGCAAGAATCAGCTTGGCCAAAGGACCCAACAGAAACCCCAAAATTGGAAGAAGTCGAGATAGAAAGAAAGAAGAATGTTCAAGTCCTAACTGTCCATTGCTCAAGACCCCTCTGTCTTCAAAACCTCATAGACTTGAAAAATTACAGTAACGTGACCAAGATAGTTCGAATTACCGCCTGGATTCTTCGATTTTGCGACCACACGCGTACGAAAATTAGAAAAAGAGGTCCTCTTCACGCCGAGGAAATTAATCGAGCAGAGAAAAAATGGATCCAGTCAGTCCAGTTTGAAGATTTCCAAGAAGAAATAACGTCGTTGAAGAAAGGTCAAGAAATAAGCCCGAGGTCAACAATTGCAAGTTTACGACCGATCTTGAACGAAGACAACCTATTATGTGTTGGGGGACGATTGAGCAAATCATGCCTTTCATTTGAAGAAAGACATCCCGTCATAATTAGCAAGAAACATAGATTAGCCGAACTACTCGTTCAAAGAAGTCACTGGGAGGTAGCCCATAGTGGCATACAAAGCACGTTCACCCAATTAAGAGGGAGGTACTGGATACCCGCTGGAAAACAACTCGCTAAGAAAATAGTGAAGGACTGCATGGTTTGCAAGAAGTACAACGCCAAGCCTGGGAAAATGGTAACAGCACCGTTACCGAAAAATAGAACAGATTCCGTCCCGCCCTTCACTGTTATCGGTCTCGACTTCGCAGGGCCTCTCATGGTCAGAACGAAAACCGGAAGCGAAAAGGCGTACATTTGCCTTATCACCTGTGCCATAACCAGGCAGATACACTTAGAACTAGTACATTCGTTAAGCACTCCGGATTTCTTGATGGCATTTCGCCGTATGGTCTCACGACGAGGCCTTCCCAGCGTCATCTACAGCGATAACGCCAAAACCTTTCGAAAGGCTGACCGCGACCTAAAAACCCTCTGGAAGAATATCGACAACCAAGAAGTTAGAGAATATTTCGGAAACAAAGGCATTTCTTGGAACTTCATAGCGGAACGCGGAGCCTGGTGGGGCGGATTCTGGGAGAGGATGGTCCGTTCAACCAAGACCATCTTACGCAAAACATTAGGACTAGCCTCTTTATCCCACCAAGAGTTGGAAACAGTGCTTACGGAGGCTGAAGCTGTCATAAATTCAAGACCGATCACCTACAGTCTCTCCGAAGCAAACGAGCCCGAACCAATCACTCCTGCTCATTATCTTACTGGCAAAAGGATCATAGAACTACCAAGACAAAAGGTCAAATTTGACCCCAAGGAACCCCAAACTAGGGAACACATGAACAAGCGCTTAAAACATAGATTAGCAGTAATGGAAAGACTTTGGGTTCGTTGGAAACATGAGTATCTCATGGAATTGAGGTCAGCTCATCACAGCAAGTTAGTTCAAAAGGAAACATCAGTAAAAGTCGGAGACGTTGTATTGATTCACGACGAGAAAGCACCTAAACACCTATGGAGGATGGGTGTGATAATTGAAACCCAAATGGGCAGGGACGACAAAATAAGGTCTTGCTTAGTGCGAACCCCCAATCATAATATTATTCGTAGGCCTATACAATTGTTATATCCTCTAGAAATTACTGATTAAATATTCTAAAGCGTTAAGTTAAATTTATCTTAAATAAAACTTTGGATAAACCAAATTGTATTTCGGGGGGAGTGTAAAAACCCTAACGCTTTAGCCTATAATAAAAAATTAATAGACCTATTATGGAGTAAAAGAAAATCTAAAAAGTGTAATAATAAAATTGAAATAACTGTCATTCGCGATTAAAAAACGAAACTGTAAAAAAATTAACATTGTATACTGATAAGATTTAAAATTGTCAACAAAAAACAAACATAATGCCTACAGAGAAGGGGGCGTCTCTTGCTCACGAACGAAAAAATTATTGTAATGTCAGTCAACTTTTAGAAGCCGCGCGGTCAACAACTACTAGTTTAGAATTTTAGAATAAATAAAGACAATTTTTAGTAAAACGACTCGTAATTTTTAGTTCGTGAAATACAACGACGATAGTTAGCCGAAACCACTCGAATCCGCGGTGTTTCAGTCCGCCGAATTAGCTCTCCCAATAGAAAAAATCGAATAACAACACCACTCCAATTAACACCGGGACAAAAACAATTTAGAGTGGCCAAAAATCAAAAAGACGGCCACACAAAACTGGTGCGTGAATTTTGTTAACAAAAGACGCTATTGGTCGGAGGTGCTTATTTCAAATAATATATGAAATCTCAAGTTAATTTCAATTTCAATTTTAAAATCATTCAGAGGTATTTCATGGATGTATATAATTAGTAGAAGAATCGATAAAAATCACTCCCTTAAATAGCTTACATTCTTATTAGGATTTATCTATATTTATATTTTCAGCTTTTTGTAAAATTTCTGTGTTCCCATATGTTTTGTAGCAATTTCCTCCTATAATTTTATATTTTTTCGAAGATGAATTTTCATATAGGCTTACTTTTAAAAAGAATAAAACATTTCTATGGAATAGTCAACAACATATAAAGCTTGTTTAAATAGGGTATTTACAAAGCTAATCTACGTATAACGCCATATTGCATACAGAGGTTCAAAATATAGGCCTACGAGTTTTTATTTGTTGCTGTATGTTTGGAAGTCCATTTTATTGCCTAAACGTGGGCGTAATCGTCAACAAAAGGCTCTGTTTAACCAAAAAAAAAATGTTTCATAAAAGATATAATTTAAGTAAACGACTGAATATATTGTATGGAAAAAATAATTTCACCACCCGTTGGCGTGTTGCTACGAAAAAAAAGCAAACATTGGTTTTTAAACTTACTTTTCTGAAATTTTGTCACGAACCCATCAAGCCCTGCGTAGGCCTATATGAAATATAATTGGCTTTTGCCTCCAATTTATTGTAAATACATGAAAAGCGTGGGTTTATATGGATTAAAAGTTTAAACCACTTTGCTTAAAACCGAACAGACTTTAGAACTAATTGCATTTTCTTGCAAATACAGCAACGAAAGCTACCTACTGTGAAATCGTGAATTTTAGAAACAAAACTCGTTGGAATTAGTTGGAATTACAAAGATATTTTTACCGGGTTTTTGGTAAGGAAATCCATGGACCAATAATTGAAGGACACGATTCTACCATCGCTTTCTTGGAAAAAGACCTTTTTGACGTAAGAAAAGGGGGTAGGCAACCCTCAAAGAGGGTACAGCGCAGGTGCCAAAAAGCAAGATGGAAGGCGGAGTTTTATCCCGCCGTGTCTTACCCTCTTAGTTACATAGAAGGGGCTTATTCTGGGAGGGTGGTGGGGTTTTT
The DNA here is from genome assembly GCA_019434445.1 of Phalangium opilio. NCBI lineage: Eukaryota > Metazoa > Arthropoda > Arachnida > Opiliones > Phalangiidae > Phalangium > Phalangium opilio. The sequence goes on from JAEQBA010003137.1 coordinate 2,749,254, forward strand.
CCCCTCTCGTATAAGCACCTCTGCTCTGAAGTGAAATTCCGGGTGGGTAGTTCTACCCTCCGCCGGCCCTGCGTGGGATGCAACGAGAGTCGTGTCCTCTCGTTTATTGATCCATGGTTTTAAATAATAAACGAAAGAGAAATTTTAAAGGGCTTTAGGCAAAAGTACATAAAATGTTTTAATTAGGAAAATGTAATTATTATATAACCAAGATGGTAATATTCTCTCTGAAAAATCGTAGGCTTTAAATGGCCAATTAAACAATTCATTTCTGTTTATTCGCTGTTAACGGAAGATGATGTGCGGTTAACCGTTAGATATGATAGGACAAAATTAATATTTCTACCAAATAAGCGATTTTAATACTAAATTATAAAATTTCGACACAGAAAAGAAGGTGAAAGGTACAGCGTAATAAAAATCAAGCTTTCTTATTCGTTACCCATAAAACAATGAGTTGACCCTGTGAAGCCGAAACTTCATTCGTGTTAACCCTATGAATGAAAGATAAACTTGGAAAATGTAAAATATAGTTAGAAAAGACCCAGTCAATGGGGCTTGAACTTTGTTAATTCACTCTAGGCAAACATTCTTTAATTCGTCGCATAAAACAAACGGCGCGACAAGTCCAAGGCATTATAAAGTTCGAAATGGACGCTGGTGATAAAAGGACTTTTTTTTTATTTGTTGAGTGTCTTTTTCTGTGAGAAACTCGGTCCGCGTTGCCCTGACAACTCAAAAGAGAAAAAACACGTGACTGTGACGTAAATATGAAAGGTGTATGCGGGCCGATACTTTAAAGGAAAACGTGAACGTTCCAACAAGTACTTTATAAGAGTCCAAGGAAAGAAAGGGTACGGGTTACGACTAATAATTTTACCACTGTCAAGGGTAAGATTTTTAAAGTTTATGTGTATCCATTTAGTACAGTCATTAATACATTAATATCTTGCACTTGGAATCTTTAACTCAAGTGGCATTTTCTGGCTCTTTCTGCTTGAACTAAAGGGGAGGAGTTGTAGAAACCGTCACAACTGACGTCACGCCTAATGTATTTGAACTTAGAAATTAAGTGATAATAACGTAGCTACCGACCTATCCACTCCGAACCCGAATATAAACAAGTTCTCTTCGCGTCGTCCGAAACAGGGTAGACGCTTTTCCTATATATGTGAACAGCCAATGAAAAGCGAGGAAGGAGGAGTGGGCGGTTTAACAAAGTTTTAAGCCCTTCCTCTTACCTTCAACCAGATATTAGTATCGGGTCTATGGTCTCTCAAGGATTCTGGTACAATACGGTATCCTTTCCTTCCTTCCATTGGGTAATTAATGTTTTAAAGTTTTAAGGATTATAGTTTAAACGCTTCAGTAACCCTTTAAGGATGGTGGGAGGAAGGATGAGAAGGATGTCTTTTGAAATCTGGGGCTAAAAGAAAAACAAACAGGTGTCTCCGATACGTTTCCGGCTCTCGTGCTATTTTATCGAACGGTCGAATAACTGCGTCTCTGTGTCAATTGGAAACGATCAGTTCCCATTTAATGGAAGAGAGCGTACAAGTACTTTTATCATTATGTCCACCTTCATTGACTCGAAATTGATCGATTCGCAGTTTACCAGTGATCGTTCACGGCTGCAAATATTCTTAATGAACGTTGAAATTTATGGACACGAATTTTTACACATAAGTAAATTACGAGCCACATGCACTGTTTAAAGCTCGTCGTACGGGAATGATGTAAATAAGGTTACGTTCTGCTAAGAAGGGATATCTAGTTTACTAGGGAGAAGGTATAAGATGCCTAAGTATTCGCGGGCCATAGTCCCAGTCCCACATTCAAAATACAAGGTTGGGACGTAAAACGAGGCCGGGATATTTCGCCTCTCCTCAGTCGGAAAACACGTAATTTTCGTCATTCGCGTCGCGCTGACGTTAGTTTTCAAGAACCAATGAGATGTTGGTTGTTATTTAGAGGCGAGGATCAACTCCGGACCTACGTTTGGACTGGAGATAAAGCTAGAAATGTGGCGAATCTTTATCTTCTCCCTATATTAAACTAGATATCACTTCTTGGTTCTGCATTCTTCTGGTATTGCTGTATTATTGTGCTTGGGTATTTCCTTTATAGAAATACAAAGTTAGTGTAGGAGACAAACATGTAATTTCCTTTGCGATATATTGCGATCTGATCCCACATGATCACAAATTAGAATTTTTCTTTTACTACATCAGGTTTAATAAACTTTCAACCTTGCCACTTCTACTTCTTGAGTTTTCAAACAAATATAATATTGAAGTTGCAGACAGTTAAGTTAAATATACCGCCTGCAAATGTTTGCCTTTAATTAATAGAATTTTTTAATAAAAACGTTATTTCGAGGACAATATTTGAACTGCGGGAAGGACTTTGGGAGCCACATAATTTTAGTTTCACCAATGAAAAGTTCAAATATTTGAACTTTGATCTTTAAGCCCTCTTCTCTACCTTGGTAAAATTACCAAGGCTTATCTTTCTTGGAATGAAAATTAGTAAATTTCAGTCTAGAGGTACCGTGTTTTATTTTCGGTGTTGCGGTTGGTTGACCGTAACGGATGTGCAACAATGCCAACCAGAACGTGCAATAACTCGCTATCTCTCGCTTTTACCCATCTCCTAAGGCTTCCACTCTCGATCTAATTAGTTTCTTCGTCATCCAAGATGCTCTCGCCCAGGTCCTTATGATTCCCAAGCGTAACTCTTTATTTCATCTCCGCTCTTTACCGACTTCCTTCGTATTAAAACTGTAGCTAAGTTGGCCAAGGCTTAGAGGCATTCTTACTCTAGATTGCGAAAGACGGATTTCAGCAGGGAGCAGTAGAAAATGGAGTCGTATTGTTTAGTGAACTAATATTCTACACCGCGAGACTAGACTCCCATAGTGGGGGAAAAAGGAGCTCGAAGAAGGTTAAAATGGTTCCTTCTTGTCACGTGGGTTACTGTTCAGTACTATTTTCAAAACATTCCGGTAACGATTGCTCAACTACAGCTACAGCTCACTCGATCACATTATACAAGCCCGTTCAAGTAATTATTTAGTCATGTGAAAGCATGTATCGTGGATTTTTCGGTTTTTCGCTTGAAAACTCAAAGCCATTTTCCTTTTCTACAAAAAACGTGATTCCACCCATGGAAAAAACTCCTTGGCTTAAATTGTTTGATGCCACCTGGGCTTCTATAGCACGAGGGGCCAGCGTGATCGAGTGGGCCGTGCCACAGCTAACGGACGCTTTTATAATCAAGCTTCCCACAGTCTCACGAGGGGGCAACTCGTAGTGCTCATTTGCGGGAACTCTGATGGCGCTTGCCACGTGATATGCGGTAACCAAGTATTCCCTTTCTCCCATGGACCGTTGAGGGAGTTAAGATTCATTGATGTCAGTCTAGAAAGCGGGTAGAATTTAGCGCCTTTTCTACTGCTCCCTGACTTCAGAAAGAAAACCGGAGACGGCGGTGAAATATAAAAAAAATCTTAAGTTCCGTGAACCGCTTCTAATTGAGTTAAGGCTTTGGGATACTAGAATATCTACTAGACTTGCATGGTGGTCAGACGTCGTCTACCCAGATTTTCTAAGCTTGATTAAGACTAGCAAGAGAGAAAAATAATTTTGGTTAGGAATGGAAATGGACATGTGATTATGTCAACAGTTTGGTGATGTTTCGTGACCTTAAGGGCACGTTTCCACGCGTAGGTCAGGAAAATATTGATTTCTTCTACTTGGAATCTTTAACTTGCCATGTATTTCCAGGGCCTTTCTGATTGAATGAAAAGGGAGAAGTGTAGAAACCGTCACCCCTGACGTCACGCCTAAAGTCAAGTGACATTGACGTAGCTATTGACCTATTCGCGCCGAACCCAATGTAAATAAGTCTTCACGTCGTGGTATCAAATTAAACCAGGGTAGACGGGTTTCCTTATGTCAGTAGCCAATGATAAGCGAGGTAGGAGGAGCGGTAGGTTTAACTAAGTTTTAAGCCCAACCCCTTACCTTCAATCAGATATTAGTATGGGGTCTTAAAGATTCCAAGTAGACGAAATACATGTATTCCTGTTAGGTTAATAGATCAATTTCACGCCAAAAACAGCCGCTAGATGCAACGCTAGTTTATCAATTCAATTAATTTATTAACTTTAGAATTATACATTAGGAGGAGGGGGGATAAGTCACTCGTGCTGCCTCTAGTGGTGCCCCTAGAACCATGTGTTTTTTTATTATTATTTAATTTCTGAGTTGGTCTATTGAACACGTTTATTTACCGTTACGGTAAATAAGCGAGGAGTAAAGAACTTAACCTCGCCCTCAAAACCACGTCTGTGACATGTTTCTTTCACGGCTGATCGGGCTGAGTAATCATCAAGCAAAAGGTTTAGAATTGGAATTGTGTTTCAGGGCAATGCAGGGTCAGAGAGGGGACCAGAGAGGAAATGTAGCTTCGCTAGTTTGTTGTCAAGCAACACAACCCATGACGTCGCGTTTAATGCAAGGTTGTTATTACCTACTCAATATTAAAGGTCATGAACTTAGTTCCAAGAATCCATATTAGTCGAAAACTAGAACTCCATGAGGTGGTGCTTCTGCCAATATGAGGGAAGCTTGACAAAAAATAAGATCACGCCCAGTTCTATTATTGAATGTTCTCTGACGCCTTATATGGGTTTTTGGTTGTTCATTTACTCTGCATGGCTATACATTGAAACTATCGAAGTATCCATGGCTGCATGCCTTGGGATGGGACAACATAATGCTCTGATGGAAACAGATGGATTACAACCCCTAGAATATTCTCAATTTATATTGAGAGATAACATAGGGATATACCGTAAAGAATTTCTTAAAAATTCCCTTTCCCTTAAGCCTCTTCGACGTAAATAAGGGGGTACGCAACCCCCAGTATCGGGACATAGAAAGGCCGGGTAGATCCAAAGCCGTCTCTGCACACTCTCTGGACCCAATGCACCTAGAGCGCAGGCGCCAAAAATGGAAGTGCTTTGCCCTCTTAGTTACATCGAAGAGACTTATTGGCTAAGCGACGGTCCTCTATTAGTAGGCCATCGATAAAATTAAGTTCCTATAGCACATGACATACAAAGATAATGTAACAGACCCGAGCCAGTACTCTCTGTTCAATTCTATATACTCTTGACTTTACAATATTTTTCCCACTGTATAGGCTAAATCACTTCTATCAAAACGGACTCTTTATCACTAGAGCGCGTGCATTTATAAACGAAACATTCCGCCCGCCCACATCTGTTAAAACATTGGTATGAGAGAGTGTAATTTACGCGTCAAGTACCTCTTTTAGAGACTTGTATAATGGTTTAATACGTATATATCCGCTCAAAGAGTCAAATACATCGAAAAATGAAAAGTTAATTACGATTTCCCGCGCCGCGAGTACATTATGAACGAAAAATCGATTTGTAACGTAAATTCTTTTCCCCCATTCTTCCCCCCCCTCCCTCCATTAAAGCGTTCCTCTTTTTACCCAAAATGGATTTCGGTCTAACACGAAAATGACTTTCGAAGTCCGTAGGGGGAGAACGAACGATGGAGTTTTTGAAAGTTGGGTATACTTTCGAGATACGATTTTATCATTCCCTCAAGTGGCTTTACAGAGGAGAACTAGAAAGGGAAATTATTTTGTATTAATGACTCATTCGTTTGCTGGAAAGAAACATTAAAGTAAATTGGGATGAGATTTAAAGATGAACACTAGGCCTAACCGTGTTATAAGAAGAATATAAAGGGTGTTTCTGATAAGTCTGTAAATAAATTAAGGGGATGTTCTTTGGGATTCAAGTCAATTTTGAGTCGAAAATGTAACTTCTATCTCCATTTTTGCCGTCAAGTCCACTGTTTTCGAGTTATGATTTGATTGTTTTAGGGATGACCCCTCAATTAAATTAGAAATCGTTGTTTTTCAGTTTCTTAATTAAATTTAAGGGGTCATTCGTAAAATACTTTGATCAATCTTAACTTGAAAACAGTGGCCCTTCAGGCAAAATTTCATTGTACATTTTCGACTCGAAATCGGCCAAAGAACATCCCCTTAATTTATGGCAGACTTATCAGAAACACCCTATATAGTTCTAAGGGTTTTTCGGTTTATGAAGAGAGGGTTCGTATATAACCTGGATAAGTCAGGGATTTTAAAAATGGGGTAGAGAAAAGGGCAGGAATGAGTTATGGATTTACTTTGTTTTCTAGAAAGTCAGGTGTTTATTTTGGTCTACTAAACCAAATAAATAACGATGGACGCTCTGGTAAACATCTACGAAGGATCAGAAAGGTTGACCAAAATAGGCTAAATAGGTTAAATTCCGTTTAATTGGTCTGTATTTTATAGTGATTGTTGGGATGTTATCAAACGTCGATAACTATGATAGATAACGATTGATAAGGGATCGACCTTTGATCATACCGAACTGATAACTAGATTGTATAAACGGGTATGAAACAGTAGCCGGAGAAAACTCAGCGTGAACAGTTGTAACTTTTTACCAGACTCGAATAAACAATTAAACAATCTAACAGTGATTTTAACTTTTTAAATCAAAAAAGTTATTAATTTGGTTAATTCCCATTCCGAAAAATATTTTGTTTTACACTTACGTTTTCTTTAAATTTTGTTCCCGGTAGCTAATTTGTTGCCGTTAACGAAGTCTACTAGTCTCAGTGAAGCTATCGCAAATTCTATACTGTATACAGTCATATCCAACTTTAATTGACTCATGGCGCTTTGAGTAGTTGCCTCGTTACTAAATGGCTAAGATTATACTAAAAATCTATTTAAAGATATATCATAAGTTTATAAGATATGTTCCATAAGTGTGTCACTCGTTAATGAGAGTTTGTCATGAAGTGACGTAGGCGAAACGTCAGAGATTCTCGTAAAGCGACGCCTGGTGAGGCGCTGTCAAAGGCTTAGTATAGACTAAATAGGAGGATGGACTGCAAAACCGAGTGTAGTCAATTCTCACGTCGTTCTTGAACTAGCTCTCATTAAGCCACTAGCATTACGAAGTATAGGTAGTGACATACTTATGGAACATATCTTATAAACTTATGATATATGAATATGAATGTTTTCAGTACATAAACGCCTAAGGCTTACTTACCTTTTATAACTTTTCACTCTGAACACGTTGTTTATTTTCTGTATACCCTTAAATAATTTGGGAACCAGACCGAAAATTCAATGTATTCCCAAGTCAGACAGCGTTTCAGCCTCAAAAACTTACTAGCGGTAACGTACGGTTTGTGTTTGCTGCAAACTTAGCGAACGTGCAATGTAAGTTTGTTTACGTCAAAACAAAGAGATTATATATATTTTTTTAAGAATGTTATTACTTGCGGTATAAAAGGTCATCTCGAAAAGTTTGATTCAAGCGTGAGGAAGCGTCTTGACCCTTACGTTAACGTAAAATAGTCTAGACCTTTTCTTCTTCTCAAAACCACTTTTATCTTTTCCTCGGATACGTTGAGGTTATTAATTTGACCAATGCCGTATTAGTAGTTTTCGTTGTTGTCGACGTACGTCTTAGTATTGATCTAAAGAAAGCTATCGCCATCTTAACTTTTTATTCTAGAAAAAGGTTTACCTGAAATTTGATTTTCATGCTCCATATTTGCTTATTTATGGCGGCGAATACCATGTTGCTCGGGTTAAACCGAGATTTGTGAATTTTGAGTAAGTCTAAGCATTGTAAATGGCATTCGGGTACCATAAACCATTACCATGGGCCTAACTAAAGTTGATTGGCTTGTGGTAAGACATAACCTTAGCGTTCTAGACTTCTAGTAAGTCAAGTGAATTGCATTTTGGTAAGGTTAAGCTGAGTGCATTGCATTTTATTAAATTTAAGCATTGTTAAGATTTTCTGGTAAGTTTAGGGACTTGTAAGATTAATTGGAGTGTGTTACGAGGTTACTGTTACTTTTTAAGATTGTTTTAGCTAATTTAGAATTCGAATTTGCATTTACTCGTCTTTCTTTGTTGGTTTATTCCCCAGTTTTAAATCGAAAATAATGGATTTCACCAGAAATAAATTAACAATGCCTTCAATCGGTAAGCACGATGTGGCTTTATTATTGAGAAGGATAAACCATCTTGTTCTAAAAGTAGATCATTAAAATGAAGGGCTTGTAAGCCGCCAGGCGCTTTTGAAATAGACTGTTCTTTCTCGGTGGCGCTTCTACTCTCTGTGGATCCCATAAAGGCTCATGAATAATGTAAAAACCTCATCTTTTAGTATGGGCAAAACCGTGCCAAATAGCTCCATCGCTTTCTTAGCTACAACGCCATCATTAACCTTCTAGTTACCATCGGGACTAGAGTCGTGACTGGCAAATCTAGCTCCCGAGATTAGAAACAGTTCGGGACAGGGGGAGGAGCTAAGATTCTGGAGATTCTTTACACGGCCATATTATGGGTTAATGCAGGGCTGCCAGAACCTTGGTAAGACTTAGGAGGAAGTGACGTACTATTTACCTAAGTGATCGCTCTCTGGACAATTTCAAAATTTGTTATAAGCGCATGTGCAGCCGCATCATACGACGCAACAGACAACGCTTTCTTCAAAAACATAAAACAGGGAGAGAAGGGGTTAGATGGAGTGGAACTGATGATGCGCGACCTGCGGCGCTGAACCTCTCCCAGTGTACCTTGCAGTCTACCCTTCAGTAGGCGATTGTTAACTGCTGCCACGTAGCGCCGTTGTATTTGAACGAAAACTGGCTTCTATCTTTAAGACAGAGGGCGTCCTTTACCATTTTGTACTGTACGACCTTACCTAAACGCTGAGGATACTCGGTGCGCTTGTGGGCGTACAGAGATATGGGGATTGCCACTCCATCCCTCTCTTCTTCAAGCATAATTTGTCTATCCTGACGCGAAACTGCATCTCCTGGCCTCGCGCATAATCCTAAGTTCTCCTATAGTTGAAACTCTTGGGGAACGAATAATTTAAATCTAATATGTCCACGATTCTAGTCCCCGCTTCTCTTATTGAGCCCTGAACCATATAAGTGTTGCTGCGGTTGCTGGCAGCTAGGGTCTATGACTTTGCCTTTGGTAAAGTCTATTTTCTTTAGGAAGTCAAAAGCTAAAAGATGGAAGATTTTGAAAGTAAAAAAAAAAAAAAAATAAATAAACGAAAATACGTTTCTGTAAGAGTCTAATATAAAAGCCCAACAGGCTGCCTGCGTCTACCCTGCTTTTTCAAAGCATCTTATATACAAACTTCAGTTTGCTTTTTAGACGCTACGTGATATTGAAACCTTAAAACACAACGAACTTTTTTTTAGATTCCAAATCTTTCCACTGTTGTGCTCGCTTTGAAATTGTTCAAAAATATTTATTTTTCAAATTAATTGTTATTGTTAGGTTTCTTTTCTTAAGGCTCTTTCAGACGATCCAACTTTTTGACTCAGCTTGATGGGTCAACCCGAGTTGAATCAACTAGTTGGATCGTGTGAATAGACGCTGGATGAGTTGAGTCACCAAAAACGTTGGCTAGGAAAAATTGGATCAGTGATCCAATTGAACGCGCTAATATAGCCAACCCTTCACTCTCCAGCTCATAAAACTTCAGATGAGCATTTTTTTCTACGGCAGTGATTGAAATAATATAGCTCAGTTTCTAATGTTTTTCGTAAAAATAATTTTATTTTGATTGGCGGGTTATTGAGCAAAATGATTAAAACCAGTTCGTGGTATTTAAAAATAGACTCAATTATAGGAAACAAACACGCAATTAAAAAGTAAAGTTTGGAATTGGCCACGTGCCGAGCAATGAAAAACGAAACTAATTAATATACCGTTTAATTTAGTCCCTCATTAAAATGGAATTAAGAATCGGAGAGACGAACGAACGAGAGGTTTGAATTCGTTAAAGCCATTTCCTTGGGATTACGTTACTAATAACTGAAGCGAAAAATAACAACCCGAAAGCTTTAAATTGGCGCATAGGGGCTCCCGCTGGCGATTTGCCTTTTTTTACTTTTTTTTTGTTCTGAGCATTTGCAACAGCAAACTTCCTTCGCGGTAGGAGGGACAAGCAAGTGGGAGTCACCGAGAACTGTTTCAGTGTTAAAAATCAATATTAAGATATTGAAGCAGAGACGGATGGAGTGGAACCCCTGTACCTGTAACGTTGCTCTGTACCCCCACCTATAGGGCACCGAAGTCCTCCCAGCATCCTCAGCGTTTAGGTACTGTCGTACAGTACGGAAACGCAAAGGACGCCCCCTTTGTCTGAAAAATAGAAGTTAGTTCTCATACAAATACAAGGCGCTACGCGGCAGCACTTAACAATCGCCTACTGAATGGTAAGGGGCGTGCGCAAGGTACACTGGGAGATTTTCGGTGCCACAACTCGCCCATCATCATTTCTACCCAATCTTACCTCTTTTCTCCCTGCTGGCTATCGAAAGTTCTTAATTTATTCTTGAAGGAATACTGCAGGCTATTTTTTCTTTTTTAATCGAAAGAGCGTATAAAATAATGAATATATCAATTGGAACCATGTTTCTATCTACAATGTTAAAGAAGATACAAGCAATTTAGTTTCCGTAATGGCGCCTAATGAACACTAGGCGTTAGGCTTTACCGCTAAGCACTGGGAAGTACCCCTATACAAGCAGAAAGGCTCAGAAAATGCCTCGTAAAAGATTCAAAGTGGAAGAAATCTATGTATTCCTGTTCACACTTGTTAAGCTTGGCGTAGAGATATCAGTGTGGAAAAGGTCCGCCATTTTGTATGTATACAGCGTTGGACTTTCTGAGGCGTCAAAAGTGATTCTGCTCAAAGTTCCGTCAAATGAGAATTGTTTACTGCCGGTGTTTACCAAAATTTTAACAGTCGAGCGCCAGTTTTCCGTCGTGATTTGCCGCCAAGTGCGAACTAAGCTTTAGCAGAAGGGGATAATGGAAGAAGGATGACACCCTGAATCGTCTTAACACTTAAGTTAGGTAATATGACTCTTCCCAGGCTCAACCTTTATGTTTGCTCTCCTGCTCATCAAATTTCAAATGGGCATCACACCTTGGGGTGAATTCTATAACTGTTTGGTACTAAATCCTCAGCAATGAGCCCACAAACCTAAATTGTCTTGACGCGGGACAAAAACGCACAAGCGCATACGCTTGGACAAATAGTGAAGCTCTAATATAGTAATGATGAGGGACATATTTATGGCGTATGTGCATGATTCGGTTTAGTAACCTTGCTCCAAATGTAAAATGATGTTGGGAAGAATCATGTTACAATTACCCCGCTTTGTGCTCGTACACTTCTCTCGAAGAGAAGAATTATATACTTCTGGCTTTAGGGATTTACCTATGAAGGATATCGAGAGAGAGGGAAAAAAGGGAAAATGGGGTGGTCAATCTAGTTTATACGGGAGGCCGAAGCGGTAATCCTATAAAATCCAAGGGAGAAATAGAGACCGCTTGCCAAACTATCACTTGGAAAGTAGTCCTTCCTTGGCTGGGAGTGAAAGGCATCTTTAAACATCCCCCTCACGCCCACGAATAAAGACGGGAAGCTTAGCTGGAACAAATTCCCACCGATCCAACGGGATTTGGGGAAAAGGATGGTCCGTTTAAAGCGTAGCCATCTTTAGTAAAGGCCTGACTGAGTGGTGCTGGTGTTGCCAAGAATGGTTTCGAAAATTTCACTTGCAGTTTCAGTTCTTCGTTTTTGTTCTTCGTTTTTGAAGGAAATTTCAGACTGAAGTTTTTATTTTATCATTCGAAAGATCATATAAAATTATCAATATATTTCAAACGTACAATAATAAAGAAGATGCGGCTGTTACGTTTTTTTACAGTGACCTACAAGGTATCTTTGTAGATGGCGATAGGGAAGTAGAGTAATTAGTTGATTCGTAAAATCCTTAGAGGTACATTTTTAACTGTTTCGTATTTCGGAATCTGTTTACGGACATTTTCGGTAAACCAGAACTTGTTCTTTAGGGCGTTCAGCAAAGAAAACCGATCACACACTTACGCAACCAATCACTTCTTGGTATAACTTTGACAAAACAGTAAACCCAAGCTGTGAGATCTTGAAGGAGAGAGGGATGGAGGGGTCCCCATACCTGTTGCTTCTATGCCCCCCTTCCACCTACTGCACCGAAGTCCTCCCATGCAGCCTCAGCGTTTAGTTAGGGTCGCACAGTACGGAATCATAAAAATAGAAGTTAGTTCTCGTACAAATACAATGGCGCTAGGAGGCAGCACTTAATAGTCGCCTACCGAAGGGTAGGGGCGTGCGCGAGTTACACCGGGAGAGTTCCAGTGCGGCAGGTTATCCATCATCATTCCACTCCATCTTACCTCTTATCTCCCTGGTTAGGTTCCCTGAACAATTTTACGAATCCCATATTACAATTTGAAAATATTCGTTATATTTTAATTTCATTAGATTAAAAAAGAACATAATCTAGACTGAAATGTTCCTTTAAGATTTTTGCAATTATGCTTAGCTTAAGTTTAAAATTTGTCTAATAATTATACTCGCAAACAAGCGCCGTCTAGTGGCGAAACGTCGCTGTGCTCGCTTGACGTGGTCTCTATTAGGAAAGGCAGAGATAATGCCCTTTACAAATGATCCTTTCAACAACGTATGAAAACTAATGGTTTCTGTATGGAAATAAATTAAACTGTATTCATGCTAGCTCAGGTGCACTTGACTAACACTACTTTATCTCCTATGAAATTTAACACTGCGTATCCATACGCCTGAACTTTCCACATATTATTAAGTCCACTTGAACTTCAGTATATAGTGCCATGTAGTTTTGTTTAGAACTACAAGAAATAATGAGCTGCAGTCCACGAGAATCTAAATATTTTGTGGGCAGCTAGGGCTCGCTCTATGAAATTAACCGCTCCGAATTCGTATAACCAGAAGTAAATGAACCGAAGTTACCGGAGAGGGCAAAATTTGTATAATGCGTTTTCCATAACGTGGGGGTAGTAAAAATCAGGGTAGCTGTACCTCTACCTGAATCGTCTCGAAATTTAACGCTGGCACCAAAGACCATAGTTACAGCTTGGTTACAAATCCGCGCAATATCGTTAGTATGAATAAATAGTCGTTGTTTCAGAAATAGGCGTCTGCTTCTATCTTAGGAGCCTAGGCCCTAGGCTTACTTTCGTCAATGGATGAAAACATTAGGGATGATATTTTGAAATACCTTTCAAATATTAATCGACCATTTGTGATTTCAAGACAGGAAAGATTTATTGAAATTCTAAAGTCAGACATTGGACAAAAGTATGTTAAAAGTCTTCTGATCCTACTCGAAAAGTTGTTCAAAGAGTGTAAACCTCAAATCCCTAAAAGTCGGGGTAGACCTAGTCAAAAGAAACCTCTGGTTTTCGTTCATAAACCTAAACAATTAATTGATGAATTAGATGAAGATGAAGGGTGGTTGGAGAATGAGGAAAGTCTTAGTCAAGACAAACCTATTAAGCCAAAAACGGGTCTTAAAGCCCGCACAAACAAAGCAATGGCTCAACTTACTGTGGGATACTTTGCGGAGGCAAAAAAAATACGCTCAACCTTTACAACAGGTAATGAAAGCCACGAAGAATTGATGCTTCTAAATGTGATCGCCTCTTCAACTTTGACGTTTTTTAAGTTACACAACAAATATCCTGAAAAACTCCAAGAGGAACGTAAAAGTGAAGATAGTCATGGTGAAGAAATAGCTTCAGTTGAATGTCTTTGTAAGGAAGAAACCGACTCCGCGCTTTATAAACTGGGTGGTGGGTGTATTCAAGAAATTATTAAGAGAACGACAGCATCAAGTGTTAATTTAAAGCATTCTTTAAAAAAGAGAGTGGCAGATAACAATCTGAAAAGAGTTGGACTAATTATTCGTATGAATGACTTAGAAAAAGAACATTTGCCATTAGATTTGAAGGTCAGAGATAATGGGAAACTAACATTTCCTAAAACTAGCTTCCTCAAATTCATTCGCACATTAAATCAAAAGGTTACGGATCATGCCAACAAGGCTTCGTTAGCCAAACATGGTACACAAATGATTAAAGTAAGTCAACTCATATATAGGCGTATGATATACGTGTTTTCTAACAAACTTTCTCTCAATCCTAGAAATGCGCGGAAGAATGTTTCGGTTTCATGGAATGTGAAGAGCAGAAACTGATGTTTCGCGCAGCTTTACCAGAAGGTTTTGATTGGAATGAGCTTGATATTGACAACTTTTACAAGGAATGGACCCGGAAGATGATCCATGGTAGAATACAAGAATTTCTTTCAAGTACTAGCAAGAAGGGGAAAGGAGGTCAAACCCTTAGAGATAAACTCTATGGATTCAAAGAAAAAACTGAAAGAAGCAACAAACGTAAAAGCGCGAAAAAGGAAAAGGTAACAGTATCTAAAGGTTTACTGAAGAAGACCGACGTCAATCTACCTATTTCTCAAAATGATATTTCACCACTAATATTGGTCTCTAAACCTAAATCAAGGAAGATATTGGCCCCTAGAAAACCAATTGACATACCTAGATTTTCTAAAACTGATGAAATGTTGGATATAGTTCCTAGAACCACTAATTACCTAGAATCTCCAAAGTGCAGTAAAACTAAATCAAAAATTTGTGATAATAATATTGTTAAAAAACGAAAGTTATTTAATGAGAATGACAACTGTGATAGCAAAGTACGATCTCTCCCACGCAGAAACAAAAAGAAAAACCTCGACCCAAATTTTTGTTATGATTAATTAGTTTGTTAACTTTGTTCTCTATTGTTTTTAAGTTTTTAACCAAACGATGAAGTTACTATCGTTCTTGTGAATTTCCAAAGCAAATACTTGTAACAATCCTAAAATAGTTCCTAGAATAATTAATTGAAATGATAAAATCCCCAAAGTGTTGTAAACCAAAATCAAAACCTTGCTCGTGATAATATTGTTAAAAAATAATGACAGCTGTGATAACAAAGTTAAAATTAAACTTTTGTTTAAACTTGAAATTTATTGACTTAAGTGCTTAAATCAAGGTTAAGTTTTAAAGGTCAGATTCGCGGAAACAAAGCATTTGGTCGCGATAGTCCTTGTTCCCTCGATGATTACCATGGACGTTGGCTCGTATCATTATTGCTTTCTTCGCGCTAACAAAGTTTGTGCCAGATAGTTTGCTCCCGGTAGCATACTTTATTTGTGCGAAAAAGCTTTCCACGGCACTCCCATTTATCCTAATTAAGGATAAGAAATAGCCTGGGCAATATTTAAAGAAATCTTCAGCCAATCCTTTTATTCCAAAAACCATTACTCTCAGTAAGTCCCAGGTTTGCCACGACAAGAAATGTTTTTGGCGTGGACTGTTTATGTTTATATCAGGATTTGCTTCTAAAAGTTCTCTCAGCCAGTCTTCAAAGAATAGGTAACCTTCTTGGACAGACTGAAGAACATCAGAAGAGATATCCTTCACAGCCTTGGCTCGTAGAAAACCGTTTTCAAATATTTTATTGCAGGCTCGTAAATATCTGTAAGCCTCCAAAGCACTTTCGCGTTGTTCAGCGGTACCTTCTTCACCGTGAGCAAATCCAAAAAGTTCACTAAGAACGTCTTCCTGTTGCAGAACTTTAGAAGGTGCAACGTTAAGTCGGGTCCAAGAATCTCTGATTATATAACTTTCTATTAAAAAGCGTGCAACTCTTAGTTGGTTATTCTTGACTCTTTGTTCGTCTCTTGCGTAGACGTCCACCACTTCTTTCCAGCCAAATGGTACCCCATTTCGTTGAAATGCTTTAGGTCCATCTTCCCTAGAGGCATGGAGTTGACCAACCATGTTCTTCATTTCATGAGATGGGCAAATGATCCAGTGCAAAAACTTGGGTGTTTCAGAAAATGGGTTTTCAAAACGTGGTTGGACAGAGAAGTCGTAAATTCCATCTTTAATCTTGAACCCTAAGGCCCCAGTTTCACCCATCGTAAGCTTAATTAAAGACAGATTTTCACTTGCTCCATCACAGACGAGACCCAAAGATTTGAAGTTGAACATCTCCAGAGCTTCCAGTGTTTGATAAAGTGTGGTTACTAGAGACTTCTGTTGGAATGGATACGGTGAAGTAAAATGGGGACCAATCAAATCAAACCCAGATGTTAGATCTCTCCAAATGTATTGCAGCACATATTGCGTTGGTGCTGGAGCTTTAACGGTTTTGTCTTTGTAAATGTCTGTCAACTCTGGATAGTCGTCCTCACTCATCGCCAATCCCATAAACTCGTGGCTTTTACTATTCCAGATGACTTTATCTATAACCTTTACCTCATCGAATATTGTAACGCCTATCCCCATTGGAATCAAATCTCCTTTTCTTTCTTTTTCAGCCTGAAATTTCTTGTATTTGCACTGCTGTTCGTATAAATATTCTTCGTTAATTCCGGGTGAATGGTTTAGTTTCCTGGTTTTTTCCCTAAGTGTTGAAACACTAGGAAGATTCAAAAGTTTAAAGCCTCTCAAAGCCTCGTAAGCCGCTTTGCTTCTCGAGCAAACAGCTAAACACATCCGTAACGTTGTGGCGTTCCATTTCCTCACGCGGGAGTTTCTTGTCAATTGTTCTTGTTCACTAAAGAAATCTTTTTGGTCAGATAAATGCTTCTGTTTAGAGTCTCTGTCCCACGCCATTTTCAACATTTCCCTTGTGTTACCAGACGTTGTATTAATAGACGTCTCTAGCTCCGAGCTATAATTATTGCTAATAATTTGAACAATATTCGACAGTTCTTCTGACTGATTTTCATTCAGGCTAATTTCTCTCAATTTTAACTGTTTCTCTAGTTTCACAACTTTCTGGGTTAAAACTGATCTTGCTTGTTGTATTCTGGAAATCCGTATCTTCTTACTTTTAGGTGTCAGATTTTTGATTGGAAAGTTGCTTGAAACTCGTTGTCTTTTGAACTTCCTATCGGGCGACTCCAATGACTTACGTTTTTTAGCTTTGGCAATGCCTTGGGCTATGTTAACGCAAGATGGACACTGCCTTTTCCTAACCCTTGAAATTTCTGTTACTTCTTGCGGTAATTGTTGGTAAAATACTAGACAATCGGCTGACTGGTACCGTGGAAAAGGAAATTCAATGTATTTCAGATGTTTCGGTTTCGTGAAACTGTCATCAGCGATTGAAGCAGGATTGATGCCTGGGCAGAAAATGTGACCCATTCGACAAGATATGACATTTAACGTTGTTGTCAATGAATTTACATCCAAATCACCGTTCTCTTTTAAGATGGAAATTGTTTTTGGTGATTTGAACAGTATGCTTAAGTTACAGTTCCCATTCACTTGAACAAAAAATGTAACTGGCACTTCACAAAATCCACGGTGTTCACTCAAACATCCGCTTGTCTTCCTTCGTGAAATCCTCATCACTGGTGCCCCACTATAATCTTCTAAAACCTAAACAATGTTTACAATAAATTAATAATCGGACTGTTAAACTACAAAACTGTTGTTAACTAAATAAATAAATAAATGTAGACCAACCTCGTACACAAGTTCATCGAACTTCTCCAGGATTTGGGTGATTTCATCGAACAGACTTAAAGTTGGGGGTGTATATTTCGTCAAAGTTTGGGCTGAGGTTTGGGTATGAATGTTTTTTCCTAACGGCTTTTCGGCACTGTTTTCAGAGCTGGCTTTATATGGCTCCAAGAAACATTGAGTTACTGCATTTACCATTTTCAAAGGCTTAGCGTGTACTTTACTTTTTTCGCGACCTTCTCCTACACATTTTATTAGATTACAAGTTACTGCTTTATGTTTAACATGTGGCTTCTCTGATAAATAAAAATTACACTGAGTGCTAACATCTTTCGACTCAAACAACCAATTCTCCCCAAAAGAATCTTCCGAGGGAAATATATCCTCTTCAGAAGAAGTCGCCATTTTTAAAAACTCTAACTAATTCCCGGAAAATCCGGTTACTCGAACATTGGCCGCTTGGTGGCGTTTTCAAAATTGATGCGACTCGAAAGAGTAGAGGAGCGAGACTATCGTCGGGGTTGAAATATGGGGGTTTGTAAGGAACTTGTGCTTAATGAATAAACAATAGGACTCCGGTAACTTCGGTTCATTTACTTCTGGTATAACTTAATTTAATTGGAAAAGGTCATCTCATGACATATCATTATCTAGAGTGAATCATGGCCATGAGAAATAATAGTGTCTTTTGCTTATGCTATACCCCTTTTATCATGTTGAATGATTTGGGTGTTAACCTACGGTTTCAGATGTTGTTAGAGGATGTGACGTATTGTTTTGAGTTCCCCCGTCCCCCTCCAGCAGTCAGGAAAGATATATATACAAGTGGCTGAAGAGACTGTGTATCCATCCCTCTGGGCTCGATCTTGTAATGGGGATACTGTACGCGCCCTATAGGGGGATGACACTGAGCTAAGAGATAGAAGGGTATAACCAAGAAGTGATATCTAGTTTATTAGGGAGAAGGTACAAATTCACCACTTTTCCAGCTTTATCTCCAGTCCAAACGTAGGTCCGGAGTTAATCCCCGCCTCTAAATTACAACCAGCATCTCATTGGTTCTTGAAAACTCACGTCAGCGGGACGCGAATGACGAAAATTACGTATTTTCCGATTGAGGAGAGGCGAACTAGCCCGGCCTCCTTTTACGTCCCCCTTTTATTTTGAAAGGGGGACTGGGACTATGGTGCGCGAATACTTAGGCATCCTATACCTTCTCCCTAGTAAACTAGATATCACTTCTTGGTATGACGTTTGCTAACCTAGTACTGCCATTACTCTATTAACTGTTGCATAGATTCACGCACTTAAATCAATGATAACTCCATTAATTCTGAATCAATTCTCCTAAAATTTTTAAAGATGTCTTCTACAAGAGATAAAAATTCAGCTAAATGCCATTAGAAGAATGATTTTAATTTTATCCATAAAGATAAAGATGTAATATCTGCAGCCAGCCAAAATTTGGAAATTAGAGATATAAATGACCTCAAAATGTCACTAGTAGCCTGAATCTCAAATAGACCAAATTATAATTTTAATTAGGCAAGCCGTAAATAAGGAATAATAATATCAGTTGACGGCATGAACAGCCTGAATGACTTTAATATTAAATGAGAAAGCTAAAGCTAACGAACCAATTAAAATGAAACTACGTCATTAAGGCTCTTGTTTGCGGCAGTAGGCTTTTAAGATGTAGGAGACGACTCTATTTAGACATTGTAAAATTCTTCTATTAAGTTTTCCTGGGAAATGTTCTCGCTCTGCTTCCAGTTTCGC
This sequence comes from Phalangium opilio, assembly GCA_019434445.1. Classification (NCBI taxonomy): domain Eukaryota; kingdom Metazoa; phylum Arthropoda; class Arachnida; order Opiliones; family Phalangiidae; genus Phalangium; species Phalangium opilio. The sequence continues at coordinate 2,768,597 of JAEQBA010003137.1, forward strand.
AGACTTTATTCCTCAAGAAGTTCTGGTATATACAAGCAGAAGGGGATAATGGAAGAAGGATGACACTGTGTATCCTCTTAATACTTTACTTATGTAACTTTGTTCTTCCCAGGCTGACCCTTTTTGTTTGCTACTCTGCTCATAAAATTCAAATGGGTATCGCACCGTGGAAGGTTGAATTCAATAACTGTTTGGTGGTACTATATCTTCAGCTATCAACCCACAAACCTTGATTGTCTTGACGTGGGACAAATATCCACAAGCGCATGCGCCTTGGCAAATAGTTAAGCGCTAATAGAGTAAGTTTTTATCACCTATGTGGATCAGCTCCAAATGTAAAATGATGTTGGGAAGAATCATGTTACAATTACCTACCCCACTTTGTGATACACTTCTCTCGAAGAGAAGTATTATATACTTCTGATACAAGTTACTCCACGTGTTGGAGCTTCTCTATATCTTCCCACTTCAATCCAAGTAGTCATGGCAACAGGTTAAAACAATCAATATTCACGGAAAGGCAAGAACACGTCACTATTGTTCGCGCGAATCCTCCAAAACCTTTTCCTTAATATCATTTCATAGCGTAATCACGTAAGTTACCTTGACTGGTATATGCGCTCTACTCTTGTCGTTGAAAAGATATTACACCAATGGCACAATCTACTCGTTGCGAACAGCCTCGCATAACGGCGAAAGTATTGAAATGATGGTTGACCGGACCGTGAATGCAGGGTGTTTCTGAAAAGTCTGCCATAAATTAAGGGGGATGTTCTTTGGGAAATCAATTTTGAGTCGAAAATGTAACTTCTATCTCCATTTTTCCACAATTAAGGGCCACTGTGTTCGGGTTGTGATTTAAGTGTTTTAGGGATGAAACCTTAATTAAATTAGAAATCATTGTCTTAATCAGTTTCTTAATTAAATTTAAGGGGTCATACGTAAAAAACTTTGCTCAATCTTAACTTGAAAACAGTGACCCGAACATCAAAATGGAGATATAAGTTACATTTTCGGCTGAAATCGGTTTCCCAAAGAACATCCCCCTTAATTTATGACAGAAATGCACTGTATTCTGTATATTATTTATAAAATCTGACACAGTTACCTATTATTGTTTCGCCATTTCGGAAATTTCTAACAACATTTTCGGAAGTATATGAAGGCTAACTAAAGGAAAAATAGAACTGATTTGCTAGGATTTGAAAGACAAAGCTTGGACTTAAGGTTGGATTTACAACTCGGCAGTATATCGGTATGGTATCGGTTTAAACTGGTATCGGCCCATCTCTACTAAATTGATTACTCGTAATCTTTAAAGGTCCTTCACTCAACAGTGCCACAATGATTACGCGTAACCTGTAACAGGGACTATTAGAGTGATTAGCCCCTCGGATTTAAACGCTAATATCCCTTTAACGAAGAGACCGTAGAAGTAATAATTTTCAAAGCTGTTATTGGTTAATTACCCAAAAGAGGCGACGTCATTTCCGTAAATGACGATAGTATTCTGAAACATAAGAGGAAATCCAGTACAATTTTGGTGCACCAAATGTCTACCAGTCTGTGGAGTTTTAGTCCTTGGTTTAGTTAGAGCTTTCAACCCCCTTTAGGCCCAAGTTGGTCTAAGGTTTCGTTCGTGTTATCTGAGTTAATAAACGTGACCCACAATAACAATCAAGCAGTGCATTATTTTATTTCAGGCTGGCTTTGAAACCGTTTAATTATTTAGAAGCAAATGCTGTAAATTAAATAAAATATTTCACGAATTTCGCTGGAAAATTAATAATGCGCTTAATATTCGAATCATTTTTCCGCATAGTTCGTTGTAACCTAAATTGGATTAAAATTTAACAGAAGAGATTGTAATTTCGCAGATTTATTTTATTCGTTTTAGGCTGAAATATGTCAAACTAATAAGCTGAAAGATTAAAATAAGAATAATCTGTGTAGAAATTTAGCCATATACATGGTAGTTCAAAAATGTATGCTAAGAGCGTGTACAGTGGATTCTTTGGGAAATTTTGAGTCGAATATGTAATGGAAATTAAATTTTGACACAAGTTATGATTGCGGAGTGTTTTACTGATGACCCATTAATTAAATTTGCATCTTAAATATATTTAAGGGGACAACCATAAATTACTCCAATCATAACTTAAAAAGAGTGGCCTGGAGGGCAAATTACCATAGAAAATTTTCGACTCAAATCGTTCAAAAAATATCCTACTTAATTTTTGATAGACCTTTCAGAAACACCCTGTACATGCTACAGAACATATTTGACTGAAAATTGCTCTGTTCTACTACTGTTTTGTGAAACTCAATGTAAAATATAAAGTTCTTTGTAAGATTCTTATATTTTAAATTAATTCAAAATTAACCGGTTTTCATTATTATTATTATGTGGTTTTTTAAGAGGAAAACATAGAAAACCACGCTTTAGACTCTACCCCCCAATAAATGTAATTAATTATTCTCAAATACTTTATTATGAAAATTATATCAGATAATATTAATACGATTTGAAGGTCAGTTCACGCTCTACTGGTTTTGATTTAAGAAAATATCTTTTTTTTAATAAAAAAAATAGAGAGGAATTTAAACTAAAATTATCTAGTCATGGTCTGATAGATAATGTGAGGATCGAATTTCTAAGTGGATCTTCAATGGACATGCGAAGTCGCAGCCGTGATCGTATAGTGGTTAGTACCTTGCGTTGTGGCCGCAATAACCCAGGTTCGAATCCTGGTCACGGCACGACTTACTTTTGCTAACCTTTTAGGTAAATTTAAAATCTACGTTCTATTATTGGAAAGATTTACCAAAATACTAGAAATTATTCAAATGAACTAATATTTATTCTTACAGTAAGAGGTATATTTTATTATTTTAGTATAAAACTACTATTTATTTATCTTTTTGGTAGACAAAGTTATATTTGCATATTTTTTATGAAAACAAATCTCGTGAGTTTCGGGTGTGAGATGGCGTGTTTTAAGTATATTTTCGAAAGTAAGTGATTTAAGCATACTCCTCAATCGAAATAAATTTTGATCACGGTCCAATAAACGAGATGCCGCTGTCGTAGATAAAACAACTTGAAGAATTGTCCTGACGTTACGTTTGTCGTGTGCGTCGTAGCCGTGATCGTATAGTGGTTAGTACCTTGCGTTGTGGCCGCAATAACCCAGGTTCGAATCCTGGTCACGGCATGATCTATCCATTGTTTTGATTTTTGGTCTTAGTTTCTCAATAGTTAAAACATAGGGGTCTGTGATAAACCCGTCGAAACAAGAAGGATACAGCCGTGATCGTATAGTGGTTAGTACCTTGCGTTGTGGCCGCAATAACCCAGGTTCGAATCCTGGTCACGGCATTATCTTTCCCTTGTTTTGATTTTTAATCTTAGTTTCTAATAGCGATAGACGGCGCTATTTTAAACGGTTCATATTCACGTGGTTCATTTTTTTTCATAGAACCTGAATTGAGACTGAGTTGGAGACACTAATAGCTCCACCTATAGGCAATAACCGGAAACATGACGCGTTTCACATTTCTTAGGACTTAGAAGTTACGTCATTTTTGTCTATTTTCGATACTCTATACGGGACTTACGAGGTTACCGCCCCCTTTTCGGAGAGTTGTTCTGCCAAGGCTACAGAGCGCGTTCGACGACAGGCAATGTCAGCCACTAACTAAAGGCCGCCGACAGGTTATGGCAGCGCCCACAGAAAACCTCTCGTAAATCCCGTATATAGATACTCTAGATAGTGAAAACATAATCATTCACAATAAGGGATATAAAGAAGGGTACCGACGTGATTGAGATAAGATTTTAGATATAAAACATGCATTAAACGGTAGATAAAAAACATGCAGTAGACTTTAGATTAAAAAAAAAAACACGATAAGAAAATCTGACAAGTTGTAAAAAAGCAAAGTTGTACAACGTATCTTGTCTCGATTCTTTTGACAGAAAATAATTGTAGCGTTGTGACCGCAATAACCTTAGAACGAACATTCGTCGTGGTAAATATGGACCGGAAATAGGTAAGGCTATCGCTTGGCCTTAGCGAAGGGCAACCTACGAGCTTACACCATTTTAGACCGAATATCGGTAATTCGGAAAATTGCTTTGAAATCGTTGCGAATGTTTTGGTACTGTACGTTTTATCAACGTTTTTCTTGCGGATAAAATGAGCTTTTTCAAGCTCTGCCCTAGTCCCTACATTCTCAACTTATATCGGTTGTTTGTTTTATAATCTAACTGAAGTTAATTATGCGGAACGGAAGTCTAAGCTACTGTAATTGAACTTATTTCCACACGTATATTGTTAATTTATGGTATATGTTAGCTAGTGAAATTTCGGTTTATATTTTTAGTCCTTAAAATTAGACTAAAAAATGGATAAATTTGACTTTGGAGGACGTTTAGAACTAAATTGATTTCGCAAACGTAGTTTTGTTCAAATGAAATCCGCCGCGATGGTACAATACGTTGAATAAGAATATAAAAAAATTCCTCCATGAATATTTGTCAATTTTTGCTCCAACAGGAAAACCAAAGTATTTGATATGTAAGATAATTTCAGTGAACTGTTCATATCCCATTTATTGCTACCACTTATTAAGTGTCATCGATGTCTCAAAGACAAATGTTCGGAAAGCCGCGAAATATAGTGTTCAATTTGTAAGAAAACTATTGTCACTGACACTCCAAACCTTATTTCAAATAATGCCGTGCGTTCCAAGGTGTTGAAACATTCTAGGCTGAAACAGCGAACGCCATTAAAAGGCCTGTCACAAACACTTTGTATCCCATGGGCGCAATCTTGTTCTTCGAATCGAGATTTTTTTTTATCGGGCGTCTATAATTTTCTCCCATTTTTTGTAGGACTTCCTATTGAGCACGTTTTCACTTTTTTTTTTATTGTCAACCCAAGTTTTTTTTTTCTATAACGAAATAGTTATTTTTCCTGGATAAGTTTAGGCCCACTTTATGTCGCGCCAATTTGAATAAAGCTCTAAAATTGCCGGGAGTGTGGCGCGCTCCTGTAAGCCCAGCTTCTGGGCGGCAAAGTTTGAGGGAATACGACACATGTCGGCGATCCTACCCTATAGGTGCCGACTGTCCCGTGTCCGCCGGAGGTGACTAACCCCAACTCCACCTTCCGTCACCTCCCAAGTAAACCTCATTTCCTTCCCTGCTTATACACATACGACCTAGCGGCCCCCGTCTGTGCTGGGCCGCGTAGGGTCTCCCGCTCCTTTCTTCCTGGTGCTCAAGGCCTAACGGCTAAGCACTAGTGCTCGTAGGTGGAAAAAAAAAAAAAAAAAAAAAAAAGCTCTAAAATTAAATTGTTTTCAATGTTACAGGTTGTTTGTTCAGCGAAGAGGTTTGCGACGAAAGCGAGTTCTGTTTTAACGGTAAATATAAGTGTTAATTAGATTTGATTAAAATTTCAAGGGCTTCTTTGTCGAGTAACTTGAGTCTATTAATGAGTTATACACGAGAAGGGCTAATTATTCCGGAAAACAGATCAATAGGCGCTTCACGCGAGGTTATATTAGCGGGTTATTAAAACCTCGATTGAATATCTCGAGATTAACCCTTGGATAGGGTTCATTTCAGTTTTCCCATTTCGTACCTGTAAATTAAAGGGCTAATAAAATGTCGAACGATGCAAAGTATATAGCAGTGTTTTATAAAGTTGCTATACATCTATTGCCCAATTATGACTTAAATGACACGTGGCATGTACAGGGTGTTTTTGAATGGTCTGTCTGAAATTAAGGGGGATGTTCTTTGGGCGATTTCGAGTTGAAAATGTTGTATGATGTATTTTACCATCCTTGTCACCGGTTTCAAGATATGATTTGAGTATTTTATGGACAACTCCTCCGTAAAATACTCTAATCATATTTTGAAAACAGTGGCCCGGACGACAAAATGTCATTTTCGCCCCAAAACAAATCACCCACAGAATATCACCCATAATTTCTGATAGACATTTCAGAAATACCCTGTATATAATGTAACTTCTTTCTATTAACTCTCTATTAAAATTTTATTTTTCTTAAACAATTAATATTTTCAGATCTGTTGTTCGGCGAGTGTAAAACGGAATCGTCGGACGTGAACGATTTCCATCGGCACAGCGATATTCCCTTGTCCCTCCAAAAACTTCTGGAGGAAGAATTGAAGAGGCTATGGGTCGGTGGCTACCGATGGTCGCACCAGTACACCCAGTGCGTAGTACAAAACCTTCTGTACGCCGAAATGCATCGGTTAAGTTACGATCCAGGTTTATGCGTACGGATACTCAAGATGACTGTACCTCCAGTGGTAAGTACTTCCCGAAACCAATATCCCTGGTAGCTCCTATGTTTTAGTGCATAGACTGAGTAACAAGCCTTAACGCATTAAAATCTTTATACTCATTCCAATGGAAAGCGGAGTTGAGTAGTATTTTGCCGAGGGGTATGGGAGAGGTGGTAGATTAGCCCCCTCTCTCACATCCCCAGTCAAAACTACTTTAAGAGAGTGTCAAATATTCCCGCCCAAATTGCGTAAAAATGTCAGAAATATTTAATTAATTTTCAGACGAAAGAAATCCTAGAAGCTTTAGAAAGAATTTCACCCGAAGACCTGGCTCTAATCAAGTATGTTCAGCCTTAATAATTCTTATACACTAAGACGGGGCCAAGTGAGAAACTTGATCACCCTTTTCATTTCCGCCCACGCGCCTCAGGTTTAAGCCGAACAAGCACGAGGAACGCTCGGACTTTGCCGATGAGGTTTTCTATCCTCATTCAAAAACGGAATCGGACTCCTCCGCCGAATCACGTCACCGTCTAAAATCTACTTCCACCCTTCTCGCTTTACCCGGCGGACCACTGATCGAGATGGAGCCGGAAGAAGCTAAGAGAAGCGTCCCTTTGACGTCGACGAGGGATCGTCATCACCGCCCTCACCACCCTTCCTACACCCACGAACTTCACTCCTCCAGCGCCACCCTTGACGAGAACGAGGGACATAGTCAGTCCCCCCTTTTGAGGAGTCTCTTAGCTTCTTTAGAGCATATAGGGAAGGGGAACGGAGGCTGGGATGTAGATATTGATCAACCGGAAGAGAAAGATGACAATAATCGCTACCCGTCTCCTGTGGTATGTGGCGCCATCTATCTCGTGTAACAACTAACTGATATAAGTTTTAAATATAATTTAAAGTTGCCTGTCATCAAGACTGAGTTGTCATCGGATATGAATCAAAGACCGGCATATACCGAGGGAGGTACACAGTGGGTACCAGTTGATGATAATAGCAGCGAGGACACCTTTAACTTTGATGATGATTTGATGAGCGACGAAGATGAACCACATAATATCTTCTCTCATATTGACTCCAAACCGGATAGTAGTGAAGAAAGAAGGGATACAAATGAGATGGAGGATTTTTTCGAGAAACAGAACTTTGATGAAGATAAGGATAGTGGTAATATGATATGTTAAATGAGGCAATGAACCTGATATAACAAAAGAGTCTTGAGCACCCTATTGAGTTTTGATCATTGCCATGTTAGGGTCGTATCCTACCCCGCATAGACCCGTCAGCTAACGGACAACCATATTTTTTATGGGTAAAACTTTTAAAGCGCCATCTATTGAAAAAAAAATAGCGGAAAATATAAAAGTTGGGGAGAAATGAGCCTGCAAAGAGCACGCGCCTATGCCACCTAATTCAAATTAGGCTTAGCAAAACTTCTCATTTTTTAAAAAGCTGCGTTTAATTTATTTATTTATTTATTCTGAAATTTAAAACTTTCGTGAAATAAGTGTTATCAAAAATAATTGGTGTTTTCGAGTTAAAAATTATGGAAGGTTATGTATATATTCATATATCTCGCAGACACCCATTGTTATTTGTTAATGCTAAAAACTCATCCCAAATTTCTTATCCCTGTTAAAGTATCCCCGGCTGTGGAAAAAGTTCCCTAAACCTTGGAGTAGAGAGGCGAGATGGATTAGAATTATGTGTACCTTAAAGTAGCCTCTATACCACAATTTTCAGCAACGAAGGCCTCCCAGAAAACGTTCAAAATAACCTATGTGTCTTGAAAATGAAAGATAATTCATTAGAACTAGCTTCTAATTTTACTGGAGCTACGCGGCAGCACCTAAACCCTTCCCCCACCATAACGGGAGACTTCCAATGCCCACGTACGTTGTTACTCCATATCACCTCTGTGGCTCTGTCCTCTAAGCCTTGAATAGCAGACGACATTTGTACTGCACGTTTGACCAGTCTGGGAAATAAGGATATTTTTTAAACTAGTCCTTGGGACCAGTGACCCCCTAGCTTCCGAAATAATAAACTGGTCTTCGGAGTGGTCCCAGCCTTTGTTGTCCTATAGATTTGTAATAAATAAACTGGTTCCGAGGACCAGTAACCCCCACTTTTTGAATTAAAAAACTAGTCCAAGCAATTAATAAACTGGTTTTGGACCAGAGGAAGTGTGCTATTTCCCAGTCTGCGTTTGACTTTTCAAATTCAAAATCAAAATGGCAACGGTTTAAAGCCGTGTTATTTTAGATAAAATTTTGAAATTAATTTTATGTATAATTATTTATCCGGGTTAAATAATTTAAATAGTTTGATTGACTAATGATGTCAGTTAAACTAAGATTCGTAAATTCTGATGTTTCTGTTAGAAATTAAGACTTATTTTTGTAAGTTAACATTGCCTCGTTTTCACTCTTTGCCATTGAATTGTTATTTTGAGCATTATTTTATTAATTTTACTGAAATCTTTTCAATTTTGTCTAGATTCGAAATTCGGTGACGATTCTCCAGCTGATGATACAAATCTATGGCGTCCGTACATCGATGTACCAAAGATTAATATCAGAGGAGACCCTGATATGACACCATTCAGTCGACCCATGAGATACGACACTAAGAAACCAGGACCGAACTTTTTTCTGAATCGATTGCACATTGATGGTGAAGAATCGGACGAGAAAGACGAGGTAAAGTTTTTAATAAAATTAAAAGGCTTATAAATACGAGCGAAATTTATTAATTTAAATGTTTAATTTTAAATGAGAAATTATTCTATAAGTGGTTATTCAAGGCAAATTAGTTATTGCTGTAAAAGCAATCAAGCACTGATATTTTTAAGTGACTAATGCCATCTCTGTTCTTTCAGGAGCAAAATCGATCGGACAATGAATTGATCAACCTGTTGAAGACGGCGCAACACGAGCAAGAAAGCGATCAATGGAAAGGATTTCCTAAAACCTCACTAGATGACGCGCCGAAGATTGAAAATGGAAAACATTTGAATTCTGCCATCACCGACGTAACGGGTAAGTTTGCAACTTAATCTTTTTTAATCCACGTGGCTCTAAAATCGAGGTTTAGTTCATGTGCTCATGAACTCGTAAAGTTTTGAAATTTATTTGATTTAATAAGTTATTCTGAATTATGAAGTAATTTTAGTTGGGTTAGTTCATGTACTCATGGACTCGTGAATTTTTGAAATTTAGTTGATTCAATAAGTGAATTATGCAGTAATTTTGTTAGGTTAGTTCATGTACTCATGGACTCGCGAATTTTTGAAATTTAATCGTTTCAATAAGTGAATTATGAAGTAATTTTGGTTAGGTTAGTTCTTGTACTCATGAACTCGTGAATTTTTGAAATTTAATCGTTTCAATAAGTGAATAGTAGTCATTTTTGTTGGGTTAGTTCATGTACTCATGGACTCGTGAATTTTTGAAATTTAATCGTTTCAATAAGTGAATTGTAATGTCAACTTGGGTGGGATAGTTCATGGACTCGTGAATTTTTGAAATTTAATCGTTTCAATAAGTGAATTGTAATGTCAACTTGGGTGGGATAATTCATGGACTCGTGAATTTTTGAAATTTAATCGTTTCAATAAGTGAATTGTAATGTCAACTTGGGTGGGATAATTCATGGACTCGTGAATTTTTGAAATTTAATCGTTTCAATAAGTGAATTGTAATGCCAACTTGGGTGGGATAGTTCATGGACTCGTGAATTTTTGAAATTTAATCGTTTCAATAAGTGAATTGTAATGCCAACTTGGGTGGGATAGTTCATGGACTCGTGAATTTTTGAAATTTAATCGTTTCAATAAGTGAATTGTAATGCCAACTTGGGTGGGATAATTCATGGACTCGTGAATTTTTGAAATTTAATCGTTTCAATAAGTGAATTGTAATGTCAACTTGGGTGGGATAGTTCATGGACTCGTGAATTTTTGAAATTTAATCGTTTCAATAAGTGAATTGTAATGTCAACTTGGGTGGGATAGTTCATGGACTCGTGAATTTTTGAAATTTAATCGTTTCAATAAGTGAATTGTAATGTCAACTTGGGTGGGATAGTTCATGGACTCGTGAATTTTTGAAATTTAATCGTTTCAATAAGTGAATTGTAATGCCAACTTGGGTGGGATAGTTCATGGACTCGTGAATTTTTGAAATTTAATCGTTTCAATAAGTGAATTGTAATGCCAACTTGGGTGGGATAATTCATGGACTCGTGAATTTTTGAAATTTAATCGTTTCAATAAGTGAATTGTAATGCCAACTTGGGTGGGATAGTTCATGGACTCGTGAATTTTTGAAATTTAATCGTTTCAATAAGTGAATTGTAATGCCAACTTGGGTGGGATAGTTCATGGACTCGTGAATTTTTGAAATTTAATCGTTTCAATAAGTGAATTGTAATGCCAACTTGGGTGGGATAGTTCATGGACTCGTGAATTTTTGAAATTTAATCGTTTCAATAAGTGAATTGTAATGCCAACTTGGGTGGGATAGTTCATGGACTCGTGAATTTTTGAAATTTAATCGTTTCAATAAGTGAATTGTAATGCCAACTTGGGTGGGATAGTTCATGGACTCGTGAATTTTTGAAATTTAATCGTTTCAATAAGTGAATTGTAATGCCAACTTGGGTGGGATAGTTCATGGACTCGTGAATTTTTGAAATTTAATCGTTTCAATAAGTGAATTGTAATGCCAACTTGGGTGGGATAGTTCATGGACTCGTGAATTTTTGAAATTTAATCGTTTCAATAAGTGAATTGTAATGCCAACTTGGGTGGGATAGTTCATGGACTCGTGAATTTTTGAAATTTAATCGTTTCAATAAGTGAATTGTAATGCCAACTTGGGTGGGATAGTTCATGGACTCGTGAATTTTTGAAATTTAATCGTTTCAATAAGTGAATTGTAATGCCAACTTGGGTGGGATAGTTCATGGACTCGTGAATTTTTGAAATTTAATCGTTTCAATAAGTGAATTGTAATGCCAACTTGGGTGGGATAGTTCATGGACTCGTGAATTTTTGAAATTTAATCGTTTCAATAAGTGAATTGTAATGCCAACTTGGGTGGGATAGTTCATGGACTCGTGAATTTTTGAAATTTAATCGTTTCAATAAGTGAATTGTAATGCCAACTTGGGTGGGATAGTTCATGGACTCGTGAATTTTTGAAATTTAATCGTTTCAATAAGTGAATTGTAATGCCAACTTGGGTGGGATAGTTCATGGACTCGTGAATTTTTGAAATTTAATCGTTTCAATAAGTGAATTGTAATGCCAACTTGGGTGGGATAGTTCATGGACTCGTGAAGTTTTGAAATTTAATCGTTTCAATAAGTGAATTGTAATGCCAACTTGGGTGGGATAGTTCATGGACTCGTGAAGTTTTGAAATTTAATCGTTTCAATAAGTGAATTGTAATGCCAACTTGGGTGGGATAGTTCATGGACTCGTGAATTTTTGAAATTTAATCGTTTCAATAAGTGAATTGTAATGCCAACTTGGGTGGGATAGTTCATGGACTCGTGAATTTTTGAAATTTAATCGTTTCAATAAGTGAATTGTAATGCCAACTTGGGTGGGATAGTTCATGGACTCGTAAATTTTTGAAATTTAATCGTTTCAATAAGTGAATTGTAATGCCAACTTGGGTGGGATAGTTCATGGACTCGTGAATTTTTGAAATTTAATCGTTTCAATAAGTGAATTGTAATGCCAACTTGGGTGGGATAGTTCATGGACTCGTGAATTTTTGAAATTTAATCGTTTCAATAAGTGAATTGTAATGCCAACTTGGGTGGGATAGTTCATGGACTCGTGAATTTTTGAAATTTAATCGTTTCAATAAGTGAATTGTAATGCCAACTTGGGTGGGATAGTTCATGGACTCGTGAATTTTTGAAATTTAATCGTTTCAATAAGTGAATTGTAATGCCAACTTGGGTGGGATAGTTCATGGACTCGTGAATTTTTGAAATTTAATCGTTTCAATAAGTGAATTGTAATGCCAACTTGGGTGGGATAGTTCATGGACTCGTGAATTTTTGAAATTTAATCGTTTCAATAAGTGAATTGTAATGCCAACTTGGGTGGGATAGTTCATGGACTCGTGAATTTTTGAAATTTAATCGTTTCAATAAGTGAATTGTAATGCCAACTTGGGTGGGATAGTTCATGGACTCGTGAATTTTTGAAATTTAATCGTTTCAATAAGTGAATTGTAATGCCAACTTGGGTGGGATAGTTCATGGACTCGTGAATTTTTGAAATTTAATCGTTTCAATAAGTGAATTGTAATGCCAACTTGGGTGGGATAGTTCATGGACTCGTGAATTTTTGAAATTTAATCGTTTCAATAAGTGAATTGTAATGCCAACTTGGGTGGGATAGTTCATGGACTCGTGAATTTTTGAAATTTAATCGTTTCAATAAGTGAATTGTAATGCCAACTTGGGTGGGATAGTTCATGGACTCGTGAATTTTTGAAATTTAATCGTTTCAATAAGTGAATTGTAATGCCAACTTGGGTGGGATAGTTCATGGACTCGTGAATTTTTGAAATTTAATCGTTTCAATAAGTGAATTGTAATGCCAACTTGGGTGGGATAGTTCATGGACTCGTGAATTTTTGAAATTTAATCGTTTCAATAAGTGAATTGTAATGCCAACTTGGGTGGGATAGTTCATGGACTCGTGAAGTTTTGAAATTTAATCGTTTCAATAAGTGAATTGTAATGCCAACTTGGGTGGGATAGTTCATGGACTCGTGAAGTTTTGAAATTTAATCGTTTCAATAAGTGAATTGTAATGCCAACTTGGGTGGGATAGTTCATGGACTCGTGAAGTTTTGAAATTTAATCGTTTCAATAAGTGAATTGTAATGCCAACTTGGGTGGGATAGTTCATGGACTCGTGAATTTTTGAAATTTAATCGTTTCAATAAGTGAATTGTAATGCCAACTTGGGTGGGATAGTTCATGGACTCGTGAATTTTTGAAATTTAATCGTTTCAATAAGTGAATTGTAATGTCAACTTGGGTGGGATAGTTCATGGACTCGTGATTTTTTGAAATTTAATTTATTCATTAAGTGAATTGTAAAGTCACTAGTTGGGTTATTTCATGTACTCGTGGACTCGTGAATTTTTGAAATTTAATCGTTTCAATAAGTGAATTGTAATGTCAACTTGGGTGGGATAGTTCATGGACTCGTGATTTTTTGAAATTTAATTTATTCATTAAGTGAATTGTAAAGTCACTAGTTGGGTTATTTCATGTACTCGTGGACTCGTGAAGTTTTGAAATTTAATCGTTTCAATAAGTGAATTGTAATGCCAACTTGGGTGGGATAGTTCATGGACTCGTGAATTTTTGAAATTTAATCGTTTCAATAAGTGAATTGTAATGCCAACTTGGGTGGGATAGTTCATGGACTCGTGAAGTTTTGAAATTTAATCGTTTCAATAAGTGAATTGTAATGCCAACTTGGGTGGGATAGTTCATGGACTCGTGAATTTTTGAAATTTAATCGTTTCAATAAGTGAATTGTAATGCCAACTTGGGTGGGATAGTTCATGGACTCGTGAATTTTTGAAATTTAATCGTTTCAATAAGTGAATTGTAATGCCAACTTGGGTGGGATAGTTCATGGACTCGTAAATTTTTGAAATTTAATCGTTTCAATAAGTGAATTGTAATGCCAACTTGGGTGGGATAGTTCATGGACTCGTGAATTTTTGAAATTTAATCGTTTCAATAAGTGAATTGTAATGCCAACTTGGGTGGGATAGTTCATGGACTCGTGAATTTTTGAAATTTAATCGTTTCAATAAGTGAATTGTAATGCCAACTTGGGTGGGATAGTTCATGGACTCGTGAATTTTTGAAATTTAATCGTTTCAATAAGTGAATTGTAATGCCAACTTGGGTGGGATAGTTCATGGACTCGTGAATTTTTGAAATTTAATCGTTTCAATAAGTGAATTGTAATGCCAACTTGGGTGGGATAGTTCATGGACTCGTGAATTTTTGAAATTTAATCGTTTCAATAAGTGAATTGTAATGCCAACTTGGGTGGGATAGTTCATGGACTCGTGAATTTTTGAAATTTAATCGTTTCAATAAGTGAATTGTAATGCCAACTTGGGTGGGATAGTTCATGGACTCGTGAATTTTTGAAATTTAATCGTTTCAATAAGTGAATTGTAATGCCAACTTGGGTGGGATAGTTCATGGACTCGTGAATTTTTGAAATTTAATCGTTTCAATAAGTGAATTGTAATGCCAACTTGGGTGGGATAGTTCATGGACTCGTGAATTTTTGAAATTTAATCGTTTCAATAAGTGAATTGTAATGCCAACTTGGGTGGGATAGTTCATGGACTCGTGAATTTTTGAAATTTAATCGTTTCAATAAGTGAATTGTAATGCCAACTTGGGTGGGATAGTTCATGGACTCGTGAATTTTTGAAATTTAATCGTTTCAATAAGTGAATTGTAATGCCAACTTGGGTGGGATAGTTCATGGACTCGTGAATTTTTGAAATTTAATCGTTTCAATAAGTGAATTGTAATGCCAACTTGGGTGGGATAGTTCATGGACTCGTGAATTTTTGAAATTTAATCGTTTCAATAAGTGAATTGTAATGCCAACTTGGGTGGGATAGTTCATGGACTCGTGAATTTTTGAAATTTAATCGTTTCAATAAGTGAATTGTAATGCCAACTTGGGTGGGATAGTTCATGGACTCGTGAAGTTTTGAAATTTAATCGTTTCAATAAGTGAATTGTAATGCCAACTTGGGTGGGATAGTTCATGGACTCGTGAAGTTTTGAAATTTAATCGTTTCAATAAGTGAATTGTAATGCCAACTTGGGTGGGATAGTTCATGGACTCGTGAAGTTTTGAAATTTAATCGTTTCAATAAGTGAATTGTAATGCCAACTTGGGTGGGATAGTTCATGGACTCGTGAATTTTTGAAATTTAATCGTTTCAATAAGTGAATTGTAATGCCAACTTGGGTGGGATAGTTCATGGACTCGTGAATTTTTGAAATTTAATCGTTTCAATAAGTGAATTGTAATGTCAACTTGGGTGGGATAGTTCATGGACTCGTGATTTTTTGAAATTTAATTTATTCATTAAGTGAATTGTAAAGTCACTAGTTGGGTTATTTCATGTACTCGTGGACTCGTGAATTTTTGAAATTTAATCGTTTCAATAAGTGAATTGTAAAGTCACTAGTTGGGTTATTTCATGTACTCGTGGACTCGTGAATTTTTGAAATTTAATCGTTTCAATAAGTGAATTGTAATGCCAACTTGGGTGGGATAGTTCATGGACTCGTGAATTTTTGAAATTTAATCGTTTCAATAAGTGAATTGTAATGCCAACTTGGGTGGGATAGTTCATGGACTCGTGAAGTTTTGAAATTTAATCGTTTCAATAAGTGAATTGTAATGCCAACTTGGGTGGGATAGTTCATGGACTCGTGAAGTTTTGAAATTTAATCGTTTCAATAAGTGAATTGTAATGCCAACTTGGGTGGGATAGTTCATGGACTCGTGAATTTTTGAAATTTAATCGTTTCAATAAGTGAATTGTAATGCCAACTTGGGTGGGATAGTTCATGGACTCGTGAATTTTTGAAATTTAATCGTTTCAATAAGTGAATTGTAATGCCAACTTGGGTGGGATAGTTCATGGACTCGTGAATTTTTGAAATTTAATCGTTTCAATAAGTGAATTGTAATGCCAACTTGGGTGGGATAGTTCATGGACTCGTGAATTTTTGAAATTTAATCGTTTCAATAAGTGAATTGTAATGTCAACTTGGGTGGGATAGTTCATGGACTCGTGATTTTTTGAAATTTAATTTATTCATTAAGTGAATTGTAAAGTCACTAGTTGGGTTATTTCATGTACTCGTGGACTCGTGAATTTTTGAAATTTAATCGTTTCAATAAGTGAATTGTAAAGTCACTAGTTGGGTTATTTCATGTACTCATGGACTCGTGAATTTTTGAAATTTAATTTATTCATTAAGTGAATTGTAAAGTCACTAGTTGGGTTATTTCATGTACTCATGAACTCGCTAATTTTTGAAATTTAACTGATTCAAATATGTGCAAACCTTGATAAAGCTATTGTGGTTGGGTTAGTTCATGTTCTCATGGACTCGTGAATTTTTTAAATTTAATTAATTCAATAAGTTAATTATGATGTAATTTTAGTTCGGTTGGGATTAATAAGGATTGAGATGTTTTCAAGAATATTAATTAGGAATACATAGTCTTGAATTTTTGATATGTATTTTGCCTCATTGCGAACAATTAGATAACGATTGGTTTAGATGTTGTCTGTGATTAGGGTAGATGTAAAGAACTTCGCGTATGGTTTCTGGCCATTTTAGATGGTACCATTTGTACACTAGGGAACTGTTTTGAGGATACTTCTAGTTGTTAGACGTCTTATCAGAAGGGAATAAGAGAGAAGGGACACACTTTATATCTCCATAATGCTTTACACTCGTAACAACAGTCTTACTAACCTCAAATCAACTACCCTTCACTGATTGGCTATCTAACTTCTGCCTTAGCTGTGACGTCACATAAGAAGGTGACGTCTCGGTTGACGAATAAAAAGTAGTTTTGTTTACGACTTTACATTGAAGGAGATAAAAATGGCCGAATTTCATGTTGATAAACGAAATCAAGCTGTGCAATTAATTTAGATACACGGGTATTGAAAACATACCAAAATCAGATAATTTGAAGGTGATAAATAGATAAAAACTAATTATTCTGAATTAATATTAAAAAATACAAATTAGTTTCTATAAAATACATACTTGAGGTTATACTTACACAAGAATGAAACATCGACAGCCCTAAGCCTTTGGAGAATGAAAATCTAGCAGACAAATAGGCCGATACCGCGGAGAACTTAAAGAACTATTTTTGGAGTAAATGGGTTAAAAGCTGTGTACTTGCGCAAAGTTTTCGAGGTTTTCTTGAGGTTGGTCGGACTATCGTTACCAAAGCAGGCTCTAATGTCTCCCTTCTCTCTTATTCCCTTCTGGTCTTATGTTAAAAACATTGTTGTAAATGTGATACCAATACTTCTAGTCGCTAGTCTTCTTAGGGTAAAAACATCGCTATAAATCGGATGTGATGTCTGTCTTTAAGGTCTTCGTTGACCTAAACCAACCATCTCGTATATAAACACAGCGTCATAGTTGGTAACTGGGAAAGTACTCTTGGTCAAATACCCTTTAAAAGCGAACGGTATATGTCCAGCATAAATTTTTAAGAGGCCTGCAGAGATTTTCTTTCTACTAAGCCTTAGTTCTGTCTTGAAATCAATCCAGATCAAAGACGTTCACGTGTCTCTATAGAGCATGGATAAAAAACTTTTTAATCGCGATAGAAACTATTTGCTTGGTGATACCGCTATACTGCTGCATGGTCTTTCGTCCTTAAAAAGTTCACGGTCCTCTTTTATAGGGGAAGAGAAAGCCTTTAGCTAAAACAAAATGAAAACATCATTCTCTTAGCGCTTATAAAACCTTTCGCGAACTATCCGTGAATTCAGTCATCTTGAACTTGAAGACACGTGCTAGGGATTTAAAGTGATACTTAAACGCCGTTCTTTCGCTGCGATGTCGAAGAATAATGAGCTGCCAGAGAGGTGTGGCTTAAATTGACTCCTCCCCTTTCCACCAAGATGGCGGCAAACTTCACACAGTGAGGGTCTGACGCTTAGTAGGCGAGATTTTCGCGCCTTTGCCCATTCTCTATAGACCTTTTTTATGTTGAAAACGGGCTAGGCAACACTCGGTATCGGGAATTATAAAATTGGGGTTGAAACATTGCCGTCTCTGCGCACTCTCATGATACAAAATGAGTACAGCGCAGGCGCCAAAAAGAGAGATGGAAGGCAAAGTGTTATCCCCGTGTCTCTCCCTCGTAGTTACATCGAAATTGTTTATTTAATTTTTAGTAATTAGTTTAAATTCTTAGTGTTTCTTGGTCATTGGGGGCAGAGTTTGCAGACCGTTGTGTGATAACAGGGTTGCTATATTGTTAAGCAGTAACTACCTCGGACAGACTGTGGGGTAATTAAATTATCAATCGTTGCTATTTCAGTTTCATAATTAAATTGAAGGGGTCGTCCGTAAAATATTCCAATCTTAACTTGAAAACAGTGAAAAATGGCGATAGAAGTTACATTTTCGACTCAAAATCGCCCAAAGAACATCCCCCTTAATTTATGCCACACTCATCAGAAACACCTGAATAATCTGAATAGATTACAAAAATATCACAATAGAACCAAAGAGTGTATAAAAAGGGGGACTAGGCTTGGCTAGAGTATTATCTCTTTGAAAGTTTTGGTGCGCGCGCATCTTTCTCTGTCCTCTTATTGGTTGAAATACAATGAATCGGATATTAGAAGGAAAATATAGCAAATAAATAAAGAAATGCGAGAAATCAAACAATGCCTTACCGAAGCTGCTAGCTTCAACTCCGCCTCTTTATACCCTCTATGGTAGAACTACTACTTTTTGGACGTTTGAATATCCCTTTTTAGGCTAACCATGACACTAGGGCGTGTTTCACTGTATCAATTGGGAGAACACGGATGAGATGATAGTGTCGTCGTCGTCGTCTTTGCAACTCGCTTTACACAAATGTTTCTTTAGGGGGGTAAAAATCTTGTTTAACTAGGGATGTCCTTTCCTCAAATAAAGCGAGTATAGAGTAAGTAGACTAACTCAACTCGCTCGCTCGCTCGCTCTCTGCTTTCCCAGTTTTTCTTTTAGTAGTATTACTTAGCCTGGGGTTTCTTGATCTCCACAATAATTTCGATTAGTTTTGGCCCAGCTCGCGCCCCGCCAAGAACTTACTATATATTTTTATTTTATTTCTTGCTCTTAGAAATAAACCCCTTTGTATGATATTATCAAAGACAAATAGAATTAATAGAAAGTGCATCTGTGGAAAGGTATCTAAAATATTTACTGCCCCACCTAAGAGTATGATTCTGCTTAGACACGTTGAAGTACTTTACCTTACCAGCTTAGACACCTATAAACGTGCACTTCTGCTAGATAAAGGATTAACGTTCTTTGTTGGAGTCTATTGAATTTGTCTACACAAGATGGGCACTCTAATTTTGGTCATACTCCACATCATGTGTGCCAATTTCCTTGCTTTAGGGCCCGGGGTCAATATTTAGGGGTCGTACTAATGTTTTAAATCCCATGTTCTTTGACACTTTTCACTCATTCGGCCCCTTTAATTTATGGCAGACTTATCAGAAACACCCTCTCAGAATGGTCTGATTGAAAATTTAGATGAAAGACTTTCAGTCTTAAAGTAGCTTGGTGTCACTGTGCAACAATTGTCCCATCATGTTAGCATGAATAGCGCTACATTCTGGCCACACAGGGTTTCTTCGGAACCTGGATAAGTCAGGGATTTGGAAAATGGGTGAAAAAGTCAGGGGTTTAAAGTTTCTTCCTAAAAAGTCAGGGGTTTAAAGTTTCTTCCTAAAAAGTCAGGGGTTTAAAGTTTCTTCCTAAAAAGTCAGGGGTTTAAAGTTTCTTCCTAAAAAGTCAGGGGTTCTCGAAGTAAAGTTTCTTCCTAAAAAGTCAGGGGTTTAAAGTTTCTTCCTAAAAAGTCAGGGGTTTAAAGTTTCTTCCTAAAAAGTCAGGGGTTTAAAGTTTCTTCCTAAAAAGTCAGGGGTTTAAAGTTTCTTCCTAAAAAGTCAGGGGTTTAAAGTTTCTTCCTAAAAAGTCAGGGGTTTAAAGTTTCTTCCTAAAAAGTCAGGGATAGGACGGATTTCCTTTGGTATATCAAACCATGCTTCAAGAAATGCTGAAAATGGGCCAGGTGTGGTGAAAGGGACTCTGGTAAATGCCTTAAAATGGTCAGGGATATTGGCCAGATTTATTTAGGGATAAGCTGGAAAGTCAGGGAATTTCAATATAAAGATTTCGTACGAACTCTGCCATATGATAATTAAACAGTGGAAGAGTGAAGGATTTGAAAACTGGTAGGACTAGTACGAATTTTAAAATTGACATTCATGTAGAGGAATTTATAAGTCCTATAGCTTCAACTAATGTATTTTAAAGTTCATGGTACCAATAATATTTAAAAACAGCATTCTGACTTTTCTACAAATACCAATGGAGGAATGGGTAGGGGCAGGGACAGATTTAATTTTAGAAGTAGGAATGGTGAACGGTTAGTATTTATTTCAGTCCGACTCATAGACCACCCAGTATAGAGCCCCTCCCTCCAACACGTAACGAAAAGTTTAAATTATCTTATTGGCTCACTTAAACTACGTTGTGATGACGTTGCTGACGGGAACGGCGAAAAATACGCAATTCTTTTTTACCTCTGCATCGCTATGACCCGCCTCTTCTCTCATACCCCCCCCCCCATCCCGAGGCAGGGGGTCCGGGACTTTGACGCGGATTACTCTGTTCTCCATTCCTACTTCTAAAATTAAATCTATCCCTGGTTGGGGAAAAATGAATTTAGACCGAGTTTTGATAGAAATAGTTCAAAATGAAAAATCTGTAGCAGCCCTGTACATGAAACTTTGGCGGCAAAGTGGGATTTCAGTTTTCTATTACGTAAGACGAGAGCAATCGGAAATGGAGAATTTAAAACATTGACGGCTGGAAATTGGACACTCCCTACCTTGTTAAAAATTGATTGTTTCCCCGAGTTCAAAAAGAAAATCGCTATGAAAAAAAAAAAAGAATGAAAAAGGAGCAAAATTCCAATTTCAATTGTACCCATGCACTTTCGACGCATTTTCCCCCTCTCTTCTTTATAACGGATTTTAACTCCCAAAATACGAAACTCGCGTAGAAATAAAAATTAAGAATGTCTAGCTGTAAAAGCTTTCAGAAAAAAATATTAGAATTAATGTATATTAAAAAACCGGTTTTAAATTCTAATTACGATGTAAATGTTTGCTATGTCCTTACATATTTGTGTGGAATTTACTCATGCACTGACCGATTACTGTAGCTGCAGAGCCCCATTGACTGAAAGTAGTTTTGTAGGGATAAGTTCATAAGATATGTTTTTATAAGTTCGTCGCTGGTAGCTGAGAGCTTGTTCAGGTGAAACGTCTTACTGAAAGCAAGGAAGATAGAGATAGGGAAGTTTCGTGTAACGCTATAACTCCGGTCGCCCAAAAATCCCGTTTTCGGCTTGGATGTGCATGTGCGCACTTTTCTCGCGCATCGTGCTGAGGATAGGCGGCACTACTGGTTTCCAACCGAGACTGCGCAGTTCAAACTAACGCCGAATATAAGTCATGTGACCCGCTACATTTCGTGAAGAGAGATTCCTATACTGACTAAACTTCCCTATCTCCATCTTCCTTGCTGAAAGTAGTTTTGCAGGGATGAGTTCGTAAGATATGTTCCATAAGTTTGTCACTGGTAACTGAGAGCTTGTCATGAATTTACGTAGGTGAAACGTCATAGATTCTCGTAAAGCGACGCCTGGTGAGACGCTGTCAAAGGCTTAGTACAGACTAAATAGGAAGTCCTGCAAAACAGTTCAGTCAATTCTCGCTTGTCGTTCTCGAACTAGATCGAGCTGTAAGTCTCTAGGATTTGAAGTATAGGTAGTGTCATACTAATGGAACATATCTTATAAACTTATGATGTTATGCATTGTTCCAGTTTGAAATATTCGCTATTCTGCAGGACATTATTTGTGCTCGCTGTTGTAGATAATTAAGACCTCATGCCCGTTTGTAATGTTAAACTATTATATTTGCTCATTAAGCAAAAAATTATTCCGCGGCCATCTTGCAAAAATTTTGCGATATTATTATTTTAATTAAGAAAATTATACCTATTTCGTGAATATTAAAAGAGGACTTCATCTTTCGTTTAAAGTATATCTTTAAACGAATTCCATATTCTCAACGTTGTAAGCCTAAAATTGGTATAGAAATAACTTAAGCCTTTTGAAGTTTAAAACGTACTAAGTAATATGAAGGCGGCGCGTACGTCGATGCTATGAGGGGGTAGTTTATTTTTTTATCTTATATATCCAATGACTTTAAATAGAAGAAAGTGTCCAAAATTCCTCTAGAAATCCTCTCCTTAGAACCCAATTTTAGTTTTTTCCTTTTTTTTTATTGAATCTATATCCTAGCTGGAAATCCGATTAAGCGATTTCCTCTTTTAAAGTGGATCCAAATTCAACAATTATTAGTTCGGGGACTCAGTCAAGCTCCATACTATCAAGAGTTAATCGAGATGGAGTGTGTAACTCTAATATTATCAGAAGATAAGGGAATAGAAGTAAATTGCTCTAGCATTGGTAATAGATCATGGCACTAGTGAACAAATTTTAGGATTTTATGCCGCTTCCATCGCGCTTACACTAGAGAGAGAAAAAAATTGACCGAGTTCGAAAAATGTTTCCTACCCCCTTCCCCTCAACCTAAAGCCGCGGAACACGGACGCAGGTGCTTGAATCTAGTTCGGCCGTCTACCACCGCGAGCGTCTGACGTTTTGGAGGGAAAATTCAGAAAGCGCTTCTAGAGGGCCAACCGTTGGTGTGTTGTCAAGAATATTCACTTTCGCCAAGTGAAGAATTTGGTTACCTCGATAGTTCAAGTCCCTTATCTTACTTCTGATGGCATGTACCTGCGAGTAAAACCAGGAAGTCATACCCCTCCTTGGAAGGGATAATTGGGCCAGTTTCTTAAGTGATATCTGGGGTTAAAGGGGATAAGTATTGTTCCTATATCTTTCACGGTGAATAGTTCTGACCTACGTCAATAGTTGCGCTGTAGGTAGCTTGCCTAAAATATTTACCCGTTCTTTTCTGGCGCTACACGAGTCTTTCTCGCCCTGAAGATTATCGATGTCTGAGAATTATACTCCTGGTTTATTTCCTCTTGGTAGTATCTATTTGTGTAGATACTTTCGAGGGGATAATAAAAATAGTTTTGAAGTCGAAATCTTTTATTTTTCTTTTGAAACTCTCGCTTGCAAGCCCGTTATTGGGTTATAGAAGAGAAAGAGAATAATATACAAAGAGTTTTTGAAGTCTTCCTGGCTCCACTTCACTCGGAGGTTGCCATGAATCAAACTCGCGTTGCACTAAAAAAAATGTAGCGTTATAGCTAGAAATTTCCCAATTCATTGAATTTTAAAATTACGAATTGCAATTTTTTTTATGTCCAAAAAAGCCGAACTTTAAGGGCTAAAACGTATAATGTATTTCCAACGAGTCCCTGTAAAACTCCATCCCGCAATACAACCGTGTACGATATTTTTAAAATATAAAATTGTCTTCCTTAAGTCTGTGCTAACTTAGTAGTTTTTTGGATCAGATTGAACCCCGAAATATCGCTATGTTAGTGTTAACAAAACACGTGACACTACAAAGGTGTTGAAGCTGACGAAAATTTAAAATACTAATCTAAGGGCTAAACACTAGAAAAATACTTCCGCTATGACCCGAAACTGGCATTTCTTCTAGTTATTACCCAATTGTATTGATTATATAATATGTTCACGTTAATATAATTAATTGGAGCTGATCCGTGTCGGACGAAAACCATAAATTAAAATGACGTCATCTGTAAACGAACCTTATTTTTTTAAATTAACTCAATCTTTAAAGGTTGATTAACAGTAATTTAGAATCCGCGTTGAGAGATGCATTTTCCTCATTATATTTATAACTACGTCACAACACACGTGATAATATTGCGCACTCCATTAAATTTAATGAAGAAATAATCCCTTTGCGAAATAACAGACGCTAGACACGCAGACGCATGCTTATATTTCTATAAAATCGACCTATCACAAGAGAGATTGTAACTATCCAATCACTTTTATCCCTACTCATTACGTCACTTCAAACCACGCCCTAATTCAAATTGACTCAAAAATATAGGCCTACTAAATTTAATATTGAATATTATCAAATTTATAACCGAAAAATCGCAAATTGAACATCAGACGCTATTTAAATTTTTTAAAGGTATTATTTTAACTAGTAAAGAAAAAAATCGTTCTTAAAAATTAACTGTCTGTAACCCTTTAAGATCTAAAGTTTTTCGAAGAATTTTATCGTTTTTGGTTTTTTTGTGCTAGAGCCTAGTACCGTTTTAACCCTGAAAATAATAATAATAAAGTCAGGTTAAGGTTATTTTAGTATCCGTTTAATTCACTTTGATATTCCTTCTATTTAGTTTTTTCCTAAGGAGATGAAAAATTCTCTTTCAATTTTGATATTACTCGTAATCGTCTAGGGTTAATGCAAATTGACGGAGATTCAATTTTGTCTCGCTATTTTTTTTTATTTTGCTCTCTCATACTCAAAATGAAGGGTTCATGATGGAATTATTTTTCGCTTCCGGGTATTCTTTCCTTAGACGCTTTATCCTATTCCAACCTCCCCCTCCGTCTCTTCCCCCCCAACCTTGAGGCTGACAAGATGTTAGAAGCAAAGAAAGGAGTCTAGTATGGGGAAATTCAAAGGAAATATACATGCAATTTTTTTTTGATCGAAATATCGTGTAAATTGATTATTATTTCAAATTGGAATTATGTTTCATCAGGGATAGATTTAATTTTAGAAGTAGGAATGGAGAACGGTTATTCTTTACTTCAGTCCGACTCATAGCCCAGTATAGTGCTCCTCCCTCCAACACGTAACGAAAAGTTTAAATTATCTTATTGGCTCACTTCAACTACGTTTTGATGATGTTGCTGACGGGGGACGGCGGAAAATACGTAATTACTTTTTACCTCTGTCGCTATGACCCGCCTCTTCCTTCATACCCCGTCCCGTGGAAAGGGGTCCGAGACTTCGACGCGCGCCCAGATTACTCTGTTCTCCATTCCTACTTCTAAAATTAAATCTATCCCTGGTATTGCTAACAGCAAAGGGACCCGTTTGCACATTTTAGGTACTTTACGGGGTAGTATTTTAAAAGCATGGTGGTATGTTGAACCCCAAAAGCATGTTGCGAATTGATCGTTTCTGATGAGTGTACCATAAATTAGGGGGATGTTCTTTGTGCAATTTTGAGTCGTTAGGGTTAAATGACGTTTTTTTTTTTCGTCCGGGGCACTGTTTACGAGTTAAGATTAGAGTATTTACGGATGGCCCCTTAAAATAACACGAGAAACCGATAGACAATGCTGATTTAATTATGTGGTCATCCCTAAAACCCTCAAATCATAACTTGAAAACCATGGCTCGGACGGCAAGATGTCGTACAACATTTTTGACTTAAATCCCCCTTAAGTTATGCTAGACTTATCAGGAACATCCTGTATACTTGCCAACATGGCAGAGATATGATGTAAGCGCAGGAATGGTGGTAGAAAAACATGAGATCAGGGCGCCAGAACTCAATATTACCCGTGAATGTTCTCATGTCTTGTTAAATTCTTTAGTGATTTTGATGGTTCGTGTTTTAAGGTCGAGTTAAGCCTAGATTTGTTTCCTTTTGCATCCGTGATCTTTTTAACTTCATTCCTATTTCAAATATTCCCTTATTCTTAGTTTTAAAGGGCCAAAAATTGTATGTTTTACGAGTTAAGCATTTTAGATATTTAGATATTTGGTTCGAGATATGATACTGGAATAAATCCAGCCATTTATATTTTATTCAGTATCTTTGATTTCAGTTGCTATTGTTATTATTGTTATTATTTATAAACCTAATATATAGAACCGGAAGAGATTTATTTGTTTTTGTTTATTGGCTCAATTTGTTTAGTCGGGTTTTGTAATATTTTATAAGTGTAGGCTACAAAGAAGTTTCGGAATTGTTATATCTCTTTAAGCCTATTTTTGAAGATTTACTATGAGGGTTATACAGTATAGTTATTTTCAGGAATGCATACAGCTTATAGGAATAACAGTGTTCACATGTATATCCCATGTTAATTTCTATGCGGGTTTTGTCGGCTGGCCTTGAGAGCTTGTTTTCCGTTATGTGTCATATAGTTCGGACGTCTTTCATTGGTTAGAAGAAATACGAGGGACTGTCCCCCTATGACAAAAAAAGTGAACCTGCTATAGGCATAGCTTCAGTAGAAAGTTTAGTTTTGAATTTGTATAGCAGCTCTTAACGAAACGAAACTAACTCCATGTAGTGTACAGGGTGTTTCTGATAAGTCTGTCAGAAATTGAGGGGGTTTTCTTTGGGCAATTTTGAGTCGATAATGTTCTATGACATTTAGACGTCCGGGTCACCGTTTACAAGTTTTGATTTGAAGGTTTTAGGGATGACCCCTTAATTATATTAGAAATCATTGGTTTTCAGTTTCTTATTCAATTTAAGGGGCCATCCGTAAAACACTAAAGCCATAAGTTGTAAACAGTGGCCTGGACCTCAAAATGTCATGCAACATTTTTGACTCGAAATCGCCCACAGAACACCCCCCCCCCCCCATAATTTCATACAGATCTTTTAGAAACACCCTGTATAGTAAGGAATAATTCGACTTCCTTTCACGGTGTTGAATTGCTGCATGGTTTAGGCTCTTTTAGAAATCTTAGTTGAAATGCGGAAAGGAGTGTTAGAACGACTATTACAGCGTCACGATTGAAACGATCTAACATCCCATAGAAACGTTTCAAGCGTTCAATATAAGTATTTCCGAGATCCTGGAAGAAGAAGATGCTCTTGAGAAAGTGAAAGGAAATGTATAACGAGTTCTAAAGAATTCGAATAAAAAAAATCGCATTTCCTCGTAATCTTTCCCTGTAATGTTTACGTTTATCAACACGACGATAAAAGTTTCCGCTCTTGGATAGTATATCCACTTGAAAATGATGCGGAGAATCAGTCCAATATACATCGCGTGCCCTCTTAACAGATATTCCTTTTGTGACCCTCGAACATTATACCGTTTAGAAGATCATTATGTTAAAGTAAAAAATTAATTGCTATTAAATATTCCTAGTCTTCTTTTTCCTTTTTTAATCCAATTACGATATAATCAGAAATATTTTACCGTTAAAATGCACCAAAAATGAGTTTTTAATCCGTGTGGTACAGGGATCCATGTAATTTGAAAAGCCGGAATAGAGAACAGAGTAATGTGGGCGCGCGTCGAAGTCCACGACCCCCTTAACCTGGAAGGGGGCGGGGTAATTTATGCGCGCGTCAAAGTCCCGGACCCCCTTCCACGGGACGGAGGGGGGTATGAAAGAAGAGGCGGGTCACAGAGACAGAGGTAAAAAAGAATTACGTATTTTTCGCTGTCCCCGTCAACAACATCGGCTGCGTTCAGAAACGCTCAACGGAGGCTCCGTTGAATGCGCATTCGCCACTGAACGATTTTCGGAACTTCCGGTTTGACGTCACGATTGTAAGCGAAGAGGCATCGAAGTCATCGGCTGTAAGAGCCGATTACTTCGTTGAGCAACGCATTTGTGACGTAGCAGCAATGGAGGAAACTTATCTCCCTGAACGATTTCGAGATGTTAATTTCATGGATAATTTCGGAACTATTTATAAAATCGGTGTAGCAGCGCCTGAATGCGAATGAATAGTGTCTGTTAATTATTTTATGAAATTTTTTCGATTATATCTATGAAGTTTAAAAAGTTATTGGGTTTTAAAGCTTAAGCCTTGGCTAAGTTACGGGTCAGAGTTTGCTCTTATTTCGGCTAGCAGGTCCTCGCATATCCATTTCCATGAACTGTAAGCAGACGATACACCGCAAAGTTTGCAAAAAACCGTTCAGTAGCCTAATACGTCACACATCACGTTGATCAACGGAGCTCAACGCCTTTGGTCTCCGTTGAGCGTTACTGAACGCACCCATCATCAAAACGTATATTAAGTGAGCCAATAAGAAAGTTTAAAATTTTCGTTACGTGTTGAAGGGAGGGGCTCTATATTGGGCTGTGAGTCGGACTGAAGTAAATACTAACTGTTCTCTCCATTCCTGCTTCTAAAATTACATGGATGCCTGGTATGTTTGGCTTTATTTTATGGACATCGAACAAGCTTAGCTGAACTTCTTGAAATATTCGACACTTTCTTATTGACAAAAATCTGTTTCGGAAGTGGAAGAAGTTGTAGAATAATTGGTGTATTTTCAATAGAACCCTCTTAGCTTTCGTACTCTTAATCCTCAATGTATGTACTCTTTTTCAAATCGGTGCAATAACGTAATCCAGGAATGCATACAGCTACTAGGAGTCATTGTGCCCCCATATCTCACATGTTAATTTCTCTAGTGGTGGTAGAGAGGGGGGGTGTAGACTGTGTATCCCTCCCTCTGGTCGCGCTCTTGTAAGAGGGAATACTATACGCGCTCAGTAAGGGGATGGCACTGAGCTAAGAGATAGAAGGGTATGACGTTTGCATACGTAGTACAACCATTACTGTATAAGAAGGGGGCTCGGAGAGACCAAATTCTCTACCAGCTTCCCAATTTCAAAAACGGTACCGAGCCGTATCACTTCCGCACATACGCAACCGGCACACCAGAGAGGAAAAAGAATCGGAGTAGTAGTTAACTGCTGTGCGCCGAAGTGGGTGCGCGTGAGAGAGAGATGGGGCTGTGCCGTTACAGTTACCATCTCACTTCCCTCTTTTTACTCTCTATATACGTTCTCACTGATATGTTGAGAAAATGGCTACACAATGACTCCTAGTAGCTGTATGTATTCCTGCTTAAACTTATAGCAAAGAACCGACCGAGGCAAGGAATTTGGCCGTAGTGTAGAGAGTGCTTGAATACGAAACCTTTCTAAATGTTTCTAAATTATTTTCTTATTTGGTTTGCTCTCTCGCTCGTTCCTTAAAAAGAAAAATTCTCTCCCCAAGCTTAGGGTACGTACGTGCAGGGGCATTCGAATCCAGTTTCAATCCTCTACATGTCTGTAATGAAAATAAAATTGGAATTTTTTCAGTTGGGTACCTACCTTTTGGTCAACGGGTGCTCACGCTCGGTTCGGAATTACGGAATTTTTTCTCTCTCCAGCAGTCTCGCTTGCGTGACGTCACGCTAGACCTCCGCGACTCTGCTTCGCGAACGGACGCATACTAATAAAGGCGCGCGTTTTAATATTTTGAAACTATAACTTTATTTAATTATTCTTTTTAACTGGGGTAATTTAAAGAATATAAATTTGCGTTTGCTTAATTATTATTTTCTGATATTTACCCGATTTAAAAAGATATTAAATAAAGTTGATGAAAATTTGACAAACATGTACATGCCTTTCAAAATAGTGTTTATTATTTTTGAACTTGTTTAGGAACTTAGTAGCTTTAACAAACACATGGTAAGGAATTGAAATTAATCTACGTAGAATTCGTTTTATCAAAACACCAAAACACAAAAGTTTGGAAAATTCATATACATTTTTTAATACTAGTAGCTTATTTAACTATTTTACTTACTTACTATTCCCCGGCTCAAGATCGGGACGGGCCGGGCTCAAGATCGGGTTGGGCCGAGCCGGGCTTTCCACTTTTGAAAATTGTATCGGGCCGGGCCGGGTCGGGCTTTTAAAATTTTGGAAATTAACGGGCCGGGCCGGGTCGGGCTTTTAAAATTTTCGAAATTAACGGGCCGGGCCGGGTCGGGCTTTTAAAATTTTCGAAATTAACGGGCCGGGCCGGGCTTTTGTTCATTTTTCAAAATTTGGGCCGGGCCGAACTTGATTTTGATATTCGTGATCAGATTTATTTTTATCCACTAAGTCTAATTCTGGGTAAGCCTTATAATGCTTTTTGGCTACCCATCCACCAAAGTATTCTACCCCGTATTCCTCGCATTTCTTAAAATCACTATTACATTCTTGAGATTTGATTGGGGTACTAGTAACATTTTTATTACTATTAATTATATGGTTAATGCACTGAATATTAGCAGTATTAGTAATTGAGTATAGATGGTGGGTGTTATTTTGGGGCACAAATTATCAGCCACTAAACTATCATTTGATACAAAATCATGAACATAAACAGCCGAGCTGCTCTTCGCGCGCCCGCTTAAACAAGCGAGTCGTATCTGGAGGTCTAGCGTGACGTCACCGAAACTTCTCTCTCTGGCGCGTACATTCTTCCCCCGAAACCGGCTGCGTGAGCAAACCTATATTAGTATTTTCTCAAGTTACCTTGCCTTTTGGTATCGAGAATTTTTTTTTACTTTCCTTTCCGATTGGAACTCTAGTTCTGTTACATATTTTCCGTTTTGAACTTCCTTTTACGTTTTTCATTTTAGGCTTGTTAGTTTTTCTTGATTTTTATGGTATAGTTACAAGTTGGGAATTTTAGAAGAGAGACCAGGAATCCTTATCTCTTTTTGTAGGGCAATACTTTACTCGTGTTGGTTAATTTGGTATGTCAAATAGATCAGTTATAAAATGGTCAAGTAAAAGCTCAGTTTTTCACTGTTGAAATTTGTTACCCAGAAGTGTTAGTATCGTTTTGAAAGATGAATCGTAAGTTTATAAGATATGTTCCATAAGTATGAGTATGACCATAAGTGGATCATATTACAGCTCCCTATAAGTACTGGACGTATGCTTTTTTAAACAGCGTTTTCTTCCAAAAAATCCAAGCCGGCCATCTATAGCTCAGTTTTACAAGTATAGTTTTCCCATTAACCCGGATCTGGAGTTACGTTAACCTACGGAAGTTCCGGTTGATGGTAATGACTGTCAGACCGCCGTCAGTGCTGGGAGACAATGCTGATGCACAGCGATGTTATATCGTCCAGTACTTCTAGGGAGCTGTAATATGATCCACTTATGCTTCGTGAAACTAGAGACTTGCTTACTTGCTGAGAGCTAGTTCGAGAACGACAAGCGAGAATTGACTACACTCAGTTTTACAGTCCATCTTCCTATTTTAATTTAATTAGTCTTCAAAACGAGTACTACTGTCCCGCCATAGCTTTAGTGGTTTCTGCTAATCTTATACCAAGAAGCGATATCTAGTTTACTAGGGAGAAGGGACAAGATGCCTAAGTATTCACGCGCCTTAGTCCAAGTCCCCCTTTCAAAATACAAGGCGGAGTCCCCCCTTTCAAAATACAAGGCGGAGTCCCCCCTTTCAAAATACAAGGCGGAGTCCCCCCTTTCAAAATACAAGGCGGAGTCCCCCCTTTCAAAATACAAGGCGGAGTCCCCCCTTTCAAAATACAAGGCGGAGTCCCCCCTTTCAAAATACAAGGCGGAGTCCCCCCTTTCAAAATACAAGGCGGAGTCCCCCCTTTCAAAATACAAGGCGGAGTCCCCCCTTTCAAAATACAAGGCGGAGTCCCCCCTTTCAAAATACAAGGCGGAGTCCCCCCTTTCAAAATACAAGGCGGAGTCCCCCCTTTCAAAATACAAGGCGGAGTCCCCCCTTTCAAAATACAAGGCGGAGTCCCCCCTTTCAAAATACAAGGCGGAGTCCCCCCTTTCAAAATACAAGGCGGAGTCCCCCCTTTCAAAATACAAGGCGGAGTCCCCCCTTTCAAAATACAAGGCGGAGTCCCCCCTTTCAAAATACAAGGCGGAGTCCCCCCTTTCAAAATACAAGGCGGAGTCCCCCCTTTCAAAATACAAGGCGGAGTCCCCCCTTTCAAAATACAAGGCGGAGTCCCCCCTTTCAAAATACAAGGCGGAGTCCCCCCTTTCAAAATACAAGGCGGAGTCCCCCCTTTCAAAATACAAGGCGGAGTCCCCCCTTTCAAAATACAAGGCGGAGTCCCCCCTTTCAAAATACAAGGCGGAGTCCCCCCTTTCAAAATACAAGGCGGAGTCCCCCCTTTCAAAATACAAGGCGGAGTCCCCCCTTTCAAAATACAAGGCGGAGTCCCCCCTTTCAAAATACAAGGCGGAGTCCCCCCTTTCAAAATACAAGGCGGAGTCCCCCCTTTCAAAATACAAGGCGGAGTCCCCCCTTTCAAAATACAAGGCGGAGTCCCCCCTTTCAAAATACAAGGCGGAGTCCCCCCTTTCAAAATACAAGGCGGAGTCCCCCCTTTCAAAATACAAGGCGGAGTCCCCCCTTTCAAAATACAAGGCGGAGTCCCCCCTTTCAAAATACAAGGCGGAGTCCCCCCTTTCAAAATACAAGGCGGAGTCCCCCCTTTCAAAATACAAGGCGGAGTCCCCCCTTTCAAAATACAAGGCGGAGTCCTCCCTTTCAAAATACAAGGCGGAGTCCCCCCTTTCAAAATACAAGGCGGAGTCCCCCCTTTCAAAATACAAGGCGGAGTCCCCCCTTTCAAAATACAAGGCGGAGTCCCCCCTTTCAAAATACAAGGGGGGACGTAAAAGGAGGCCGGGCTATTTCGCCTCTCCTCAGCCTGAAAAAACGTAACTTTCGTCATTCGCGTCGCGCTGACGAGAGTTTTCAAAAACCAATGAGATGCTGGTTGTAATTTAGAGGCGGGGGTTAACTCCGGACCTAAGTTTGGACTGGAGATAAAGCTAGAAATGTGGCTAATTTATACCTTCTCTCTGAGATACTAGATATAACTTCTTGGTATAATGTTATGACATCTGATCTTTTCGTTAGAAAAAAAAAATATTTGTATTTTAAATTTTCTAAACAATTTAATGCACTAACCCCAATACCTCGTGGATTTATTCTTTATTGTTAATCATAGCTTACGCTATCCGATATATTTTTTTTAATTCAAATCCTTTTTAGTTCGTTAAATACATAAGCTTTGTCACGCGATGGGGTCCACTCCACTTCTTCTACCATGAGCTCGAACTCAGAATCTTCCAGTACCGAAACTGCAGGGTGTTTGAGAGTTAAAAAAAAAATGCTGGTATGGTAGGTAGTTTGAAGTGTGAGGCTATTAGCATTTTAATTAAGGCATCAGGGCGCTCTTTGGCCTAGCTGGCCCAGAGACTTCCTCGAGTGGATTAAGGGCTCTTTAAAGACGTTCCCCGGAAAACGAGAAGACGATTAAAACCATTCTTCTATACCCGGCATCTCGTCCCTCCGTTCGTTCTTCTTTCCATACACTTTGAAGATGTCGAAATCTATTCTTTGAAAGATAGCTTGTTCGCACCTATATTGCGTCATGGGAAAATACGGTGTTTCAACTTCAGCATGCCTGCTAAATTGGACCAGTATTGAATAAGAAGCGCCATAGACCCTTCCATTAATTGCTTACAGAGGAACAAACGCACAACGAGAAGGTTGCCACCTTAGGTTATTTCCCTTACGCTGATCTTAAACGTCAGACGGAACCCATGTGTACTACACACGGGAGGCTAGCCAGCTCATGCTGGATATAGCGGTGCTTATTGGCACAAAGGGAATAACTCTGAAGGGAAGGGGGCCACCTTCTTGGGGTGTTTGCTTTTCTGTTGGAATTTATGGAATGGTCTATAGGTAATCTGTATTTCAATCTCTCCATTGTGTAACGTATGAAACTTGAAACTTCGTGATGTACTCTACGTGTAATCTGGTAAACTCACGACGCTTAATTGGTTCATGCTGAAATTATTATTATCAAATTAATAAAGGGATTTAATCCTTTAGTATCTTCACGGCACCACTATAGAATTCTCTGTGTGACTTCTATTTTTCAAGGTTACAAAATTGTTACAAAGATGGGCGGAAAAAGTAAAACGGGGTCAGGAATGTGCTATATTGATATGATATTTAAAGATGTGATAGGAGCTTGTGTCGTTATCCTTCCCTTTACTGACGTCACCGTAGCGCAACTACGTCGTCGTCTTATACTATGGTACCTACCCAAATGTCGCAAGTTCCATCAAAGAGTGGAAATAGAATGGCTGAAAAAGGCTCCATGTCGCTTATGTATTTTTGCTGTTTAAGTGTAACAGATTCGTACAGTGTTTTCACACTGAAATTTCCAAACATTCTTATTGAAATTATTATACAACTTAACCCCAAATAATTGTTTTACAATACGGCGCTTTCCGCTTAACAATCGAGGCCTAAATGCGTTCAATTTTTGTTTGGGGTGAAGCGCATAATATTGCTTATCGTTATGCTAGTCGGGAGTCTTTTACAATTGACGGTCTAATTCACGAAAATCTCACTCTAGAACTCTGATAATTGTGATGAAGTTTCCCATTGCAAAAGCTGGATATTGTAGTAGCAAGTTCTTGCGCTTGTTAAAATTAACTTACTATTTTGTAACGACTGTTGAAATGTCTATGTAATTTAATAAAACGGGCGGTAAAGCTATAGTGATTCGTATCTGCCCATAATTCTTCATCTGACACGAAGAGCTCAATGGCCCCAACAGTTTTAAGCTATAATGCCTACCAGGTTTATGGTAAATCATTTAAGTCTTTCACTCGGCCGAAGAACATAAGCCTCTGCGTTAATTTAAGCATATAAAATGCGTGTTCACACACACACTTCACTTATGAACTATTAAATATCTCGTTTCAAAAAGGTTCTGATTGCTATTGGAGCTCGTAATGATATACAAAACTTTTCCTGAGAAAAATTCATTCAAAACACTTTGTCTTCCCTTTTTCCAGACTTTCTTTAGTAATCTACAAAGTTTTGTCATCCAGGTGTGATCTAGGCTTCTAATTTGGTTTTAAGGGGTGTTAGGTTGTTTTGTCTAAGCCTTGGTCGGTCTGTGTCCCTGACAAAACAATGAACCGTTAACGCCCCCCTTTCATCTAATTCTAATAAGGGAGATTTCACCATGGCACGACCAACAGCAGGCCCTACAGAGCGTAACTTCAAATCTTCCCCCTTGTACTAGCTCTGTACTCGAGCTCTTTTAAAGTGCAGACGATTCTGAGAAATTTAAAGAAAAAAAAATATCTTTTCACGCGGGTAGAAGGAGCTAGAATGCTATAGCATATAGGTAGAATGTTGGCCGAGTGGATTTAACTCGCCAGTTTTCCCCTATCATACTCCTTATAGCCAGTTTATAAGCAATTTAGCCCTAGCTCTTAATTAAAACTAAAGAAACAAAGAGTGAGCTAGCTGGGGAAAGAGTTTAAAGGAGTTTTTAAGTCTCCCGGACAACCCCCTTTATTTCAATGTTTTTTCATTTTCTTTATGTCCGCTTTGCTAATGCGATTATCTCTTACCTCTCCTCCTTTGCCTTTTTATTCTCTTAGATGGTGCAGTTAAATTTATTTTATTTATAGTTTTATGTAACTATTGAATTAGTGTTCTTTTGTAGTTTTATGCAACTGTCGAATTTATAAGTTTTATAGTTTTAAGGTTTTTTAGAAACTCAAGTTACGTTCTGCAGTTTTGCTCAATCCTAGAGTGAAAATGTCAGTTTTTTTTCGCAAAAAAGAAAGTGTTTCGTATTTTTTTAGACACTTTTGACTGAAAATGTTTTGTGTTTTACAAATTTTGCCCGAAAATATTCGTAGGCATAGTTTTGTTTTGGCAGAAAATGTTTGAAGTTTTGTTTGGCAAATTTTCACAGGAAATGTTTGAAGTTTTTTTTTAATTTTGTCGGAAATGTTCTTTTTCGCCAGTCGTTTGCGAAATTCTCGTAGTTTTTTCTTCGCAGAATTTGATAAACTGTATTGAATATAAACATATTTTGTTGAAACGTCTAGCGCACAATAAAAAAGTTCACGAATAATTTTCTTAACACAAATTCACAAATTTAAGGTGTCACCATGGAAGGGTAGATGTAATTTGCTTCTAAAATTATATTAATCCCTGTAGGTGTCACATTTCAAAACATAAAGAACACTAAACTAAAAAGAAGTAAATCTTCCTTTATTACAATTAAATGAAGTTGGCACTTAATTTCATCAAATTAAAACCTACTTCAAGAATCTGATACGCATATATATATATGAAGAGAAATCTTAGAAAATAGAATGAACCATCCATTATAGCATTCTTAAACAAGTGTAATTAAGCTCTGAATTAAAGGCGAGAAACAACGCCAAGCCTCGCATCGCCATTCAACGAGTGTGCATACACACCTTTCAGAAGATGTTCAACAACTCCGTTCAGTTCTAAAATAACTAACTCTTCCTTAGGTGTAAATGAGTGGAATATTTCCCCGTATCACTTTAGTAACTAAATTGAAATCTTTAAGATGAACTGAGTGTGCGAACTGAAGTTTCCTTCCCAAACAAATTGAGAATCAAATTTTGCCAAGCTCTCTAGGTATAGGCTTATATACTCTTTGAAAGTGCGGGACTGGAGGTTTAAAACTCCCTTTCTAGCGCTTCAAAAGTGAAGGAGATTCCATAGTTAAATAGATCTAGTCTACCGTGATATTTTAATTGTATTATTCATTAGTAAATCTGGTCTTGATTACGAGGGTGTAGATTGGGAAGGGAGGGCCAGTGTGTGTGTGTAAAAGCGCCTAATGAAACGATTGATCTAAAAGGCCTTTGTATAATCAACGCCTTCGTCTTGTTGTTGTTGTTCGTCTCAGTTTGAATATGCAGCTCGTCTAATTATATTTATGTTATCTTTCGCTTTTAGAGATGTACAGGTTGTTGCTGTTCGATATGGACTGTATAGTCTATGTGTATTATAAATATTGGACACTTCTATCCGTGTGATATGTTTTTGTTTGGTTTTCGGAGCACTATATTTGCTACATAAAATTTGAACTATACGACCAAAATGTTTGGTGAAATTATGATTTTGTAGCTTGTGTTAAACATGGCCTATAGACTATAAGGACCCAGAGAGGCAATTATCTTATAAGCCAGTAGTTACTTAACCTTTTTTACGTGGCATACGGAGCTGCAGGGCGGTTTAACAAAGTATGACACTACTTATACTTCGTAATGCTCGAGCTACTTCGAGAACGACAAGCGAAAATTGAAGTCCTACACTCGGTTAATTTTGTAGGAGTTCCATCTTCCTAATTTGTCAGTGCTAAGCCTTTGACAGCGCCTCACCAGGTATCGCTTTACCTCGAATCTATGACCTAAGCCACTTCATGACAAGCTCTCAGTAACCAGTGAGTAGTGACAAACATACAGTGAACATATCTTTTGAACTTATGGTATGGAGTATATGGTCGCTTAAAGACCATATACATATCCTACATATTTTATACTTCAATTACAAAATCGTTTCCTATTTCATTCATACACGATTTATGAATTCTGAGTTTGAAACTTCGGTACTTGATATAGACAATTCGGAAATTACTTACAGAAAAACCAACACACAGGGGCGTGGCTGCCATTGTGGTATTTTCCCTCGCGCCAAGAAGCACCATAAGACTGAGCTCGAGTTTACTACACGAACATGGGAATCTAGCCAACTCGCACTGCCTCTAGCGGTACTTTTTGGCGAGCCCCTGTGTGGTGGTTTCTCTGTATGCTATTTCTGAAATGGTCTAGAGATTATTTCGATGAAACACATAAGGGGGATACACTGGGATATTTCGCGTGTCGCTGTAGGGTTTTTGTATCGTGGTAACTCGCGATATATGAACCACCTTTTATGTGTTGATGGTGAAGGTTGCCTTCTCCTCCTTTTTGGAGGGTTAAAAGGGTGTAAAGGAACCATAATTTGTGCCCAACAAACCTGAATATTTAAGACATACCAATCTCATGAACGTATGATCCGGAACCAGTCAATATCAGAGAGCCCTTAAGCTTACCACAAACGTTTCAACCGCTTTTTTGCTCTCTATTCCTTAAACGTATTTTCCGTATCCTAGAGAATATGTCATGAAAGTTTCAGTGCATTCGAATAGCAGAGTATCGTACCCCTTCTTCATTTACACTTGCACTTACACTTTTTAGATTTATTTTGGTCACGAGGGAGTACCTTTTTAAATGTATATGGGATGTTGGAATCGCCTAGGAAGTTTCCGATCGGTTTAAACGAAATGAGACTTTGTAAGGTATATGAAAAACATGAACAGGGATTCCATGTGTCTCTAGCGTCCTTCCGTCGCGAAATTGAGATATTTCCGAGTTAAACCGTGCAACGCAGACACTTAAAAGGCAGATCCCATGAGTTCATGCGAACCACAGTGAGTTAGATGATCGAGAGCAAAGTGAGTCTAGACCAAAATCGAACGTAAAATGAGATTTTTTTGTGGTTACACGATGCAACCTCCCAATAAGATTTTCTTAAATATTTATTTTTTAAAACACCTGTCCCTTTACTTGATTCCTATAAGTTTACTTATTGAGCCAATCAATTAGTTCTAGCAGAAGTAAGAAATGGGACTAGAAGTATCGAGGTAACTAAAATCTTCACTTGGCGAAAGTGAATGTTCTTGGTTACAACACACCAACCCTTAGCCCTCTGGTAGCGTTTTCTGAATTTTTGCCTCCAAAACGTGAGACGCTCGCGGCGGTAGACGGCCGAACTAGATTCAAGCACCGGCGTCCGTGTTCCCCGGCCTTAGGTTGAGGGAAAAGGGGGTAGGAAATGTTTTTGGAACTCGACCAATTTTTTCTCTCTAGTGTAGGCGCGATGGAAGCGGCATAAAATCCTTAAATTAGGACAACCGTCACTCCCAAGTTTACTCGTAGGTCGACGAAGTCTCGGTACAGATCGCTAGCTATGCCAATATCACGTGGTGACAAAGTTCAAACAAAAATATTAGGTGTGACGTCAGGGGTGACGGTTTCTAAACCACCTCCCCTTTGTGAAATAAAACCGAATTCTAAAAATTTTAATATTAGTACAGTCAATCTGGGGTTTGACCCGGAACAAATTGCGATAGTTTTGAAATTGGGGACTCTTGTAGAACTTGAAGCGCTCTTTCACATGGTGCAATCTCCCCCAATCAGCAACTTGAGGAAAATCCGCCATCTTGAAAAATGGCCGCCAAAATTACTAAAGTTCTACGTAACTTTGGCTGTAATTATCGGATTGAATCCCAAAAAATCTTATAGTGTAGCTTAAGACATTCCACACGATTTACCTTATATTCATTTTTAGCGTTAAACCAACCGGAAGCTGACAAACATGCATTAAAACCGGCTAAATTGATAAATTTCGTGAAATGCAAAGTTTCTACCGAAAGAATTTAAAGATTTCTTTAAAATTTCGCTGTTCAAATAGTAGGAAGCGCTCTTCTAAGACTTTTTGTCGATCCTACGATTAAAGAGGGCTAAAAGTGTCCGCCATCTTGAAAAATGGCCGCCCAATTACGCTAAAATGATCATAACTCGTGATCTAATCATCCAATTCACAATTATACTTTTTTTTAATTACTTGATAAGATTGATTTATTTTGTGAAGAAAATCAGTGGCGGCGCCAGGATATTCTTTGGTGTAGGCTAAAGGTTTTTCACAAATATGGGCCCCTTTTAATTATTGTTAAGAAAATTTTAGAATTCATTGTTTAAATTGTTTGTGAGTATTTATTATCGTAACTCAAAGCCGGTCTGTGCTTTTTTTGTAAGCTTCAAAACATTTTCCATAAAGCTTAGTTAAAGGGGCACACTTTATAGGTTTCGACATTGATAGACAAATACCTTAGTCTAATCGATCATGATATTCAGATTTCAAAAATGTGCGAAAGAAACGAAACCATTTCAATCCGAAAGGGGATCCGACTCATCCTAGCTAATGCTCGTGGCGAATAAACAGTTGCATTAGAGAGTTTAAGCTGAAACTACGCGTACTCTATATTTAGCAGTCCTTAAGGCCCGTTTTCCATCGAGCTTTTCAAGGTTTTGCTTCAAAAACTGAAGCATAACACTATAGCGAAATCAGAACCCGTTTTCAAACGCGCTTTTTTGGGCGCTTTTCAATCAGATTCGCGTGAAATAATCGAAAAGCTGATATCCTACATGGGCAGATATTTGCTTTCCCTTTTATCCTAAAAAGCGCTGACCAGGTAGTCAAGTGGTTACGTTATTTCTCTCGACCAATAGAGTAGTGGCACTCCATGTTAATTTCTCATAGAGTGTAACGTAGCCAAGGCATGCAGATGCCATTACTCTATAGATCATCAATATTTTCTAGCGTCATATTTATTGCGATTTTTTTTTTTCGACAGCCGCGGGTTTTAATAACAATAATAGTAATAATAACAATAGCTTTATTTCATGGATATTCCTATCAGTTTACAACTGGTTTACTTAGGAGTCCGGTTTAAGTTAAATATGTTAGTTAAAATTAAACAATATCTTTGACATATTCCAGGATCTTTGTTTTAAAAACAGATATTGAATTAATTCTTTTTATGTCGTGTGGGATAGAGTTCCATAATTTTATTCCCCTGCTTTTTACGGAATAGAAGAATTTGGATTTTGAAACATAGTCTTTATGTACTCGGAATACTTATTGTTAAAAACCTTTTGCATAAAAATAGCTAAATGCAATGTATGGAGTTGGTTAAGTTGTTAATCTCACTCGCATTTAATTACATTCAACTACACAACAGTCCTAACTTCGTATCAAAATTAATGTTAAATCTGACACCACCCCCCATTTGTCACGGACCGTCACAAATTTCGAAACCCCCTCCCTCAATAAGAATGTGACGTAGTTTATTTACGATCCCTTAGACATGTTTATTTTTACGTGAAATTTTTCACATCCTTTTTGTCAGTAGAAACAATGGGCTTTAATAATTTCCCTTCTCAACGAAAGTGGGGCCAAAATATACTACATTAAAATTCAGGGCGTCGCTGGGCCCCTAACGGCGTTTATGGGCCCCCAAATTGAAACGAAAAGTAGGCTGTAGCCTGTGTCGCCTACCCCTGGCGCCGCCACTGAAAAGGATGATAACATTCGATTATGAGTGCAGGTGTACTCTGTACTGGGACGTCAATGGCTATTAGTTCCAGTTCCAGTTAAAGTTAATGTTAGGAGGGAAAGATGGCGCTAGAATGTAATTACGAATTTTAAAGCTCATGAATGAGAACTGAAAATTCATTTCAAAGTAAATTATTTATTTAAAACAATTTCTTATTATGAAAATTAGTTATATTATTTAAAATATCAATTAAAATTAAACAACGGTGCAAAAAATGACCAAAACTCTTAGAAGTTAAACTTTAGGAAATATTATAACAAACAATTTGAGGTATGAAACGTGTGAATTGGATGATTGGATCACGAGTTATGATCATTTTAGCGTAATTGGGCGGCCATTTTTCAAGATGGCGGACACTTTTAGCCCTCTTTAATCGTAGGATAGACAAAAAGTCTTAGAAGAGCGCTTCCTACTATTTGAACAGCGAAATTTTAAAGAAATCTTTAATTACTTTCGGTAGAAACTTTGCATTTCACGAAATTTATCAATTTAGCCGGTTTTAATGCATGTTTGCCAGCTTCCGGTTGGTTTAACGCTAAAAATTAATATAAGGTAAATCGTGTGGAATGTCTTAAGCTACACTATAAGATTTTTTATGATTCAATCCGATAATTACAGCCCACGTTACGTAGCACTTTAGTAATTTTGGCGGCCATTTTTCAAGATGGCGGATTTTCCTCAAGTTGCTGATTGGGGGAGATTGCACCAT
This sequence comes from Phalangium opilio, assembly GCA_019434445.1. NCBI lineage: Eukaryota > Metazoa > Arthropoda > Arachnida > Opiliones > Phalangiidae > Phalangium > Phalangium opilio. Next base: position 2,810,396 of record JAEQBA010003137.1, read on the forward strand.
GTGAAAGAGCGCTTCAAGTTCTATAAAAGTCCCCAATTTCAAAACTATCGCAATTTGTTTCGGGTAAGGCCCTTTTTTGAGCTAGATTGACTGTACTATATTGTCAAATTAGTATTGAAAAACAAGTGGGGAAACATTGAAGGTAATCAAAGGTGAAATCTTGATTAGTACTCTTTTTACTAAGGATTTATTAAAGATGAAACGTTCAAAAAAGGAAATCCCTAGAAAGGATTTTCTATTTTGATATAATAGAACTGTAAAAAAAAAAAACCGAACAAAAAGAAATTTTTTTGGGGGGAAAAATAGTCTATCAACTCATCCTTTCTCTTTCGATTAATTTACCCTTAAAGTGAACTAACAGTTGATTAAATTTGAAGTGGGTTGTCAAATTCATCCGCTCAATCTTTCACTCCTCATCTTCTCCTCGTTTTTATTTTCTGTTCGAAAAGGACAATTATGAAATCAAAATCTTCGCGATTCTCTACGTTCGCGCTAGTCTGCTTTGCATGGTTCTACCCCTTTTTATCCCTAATATTTTCGGGGGTGGCGTTAGACGGGAATCTGTTTCAGACTCGTCGTTGGTATGATCCCTTAAGAGGTTTCGTTCTACGAGTAATTACCTGTTTTTAGTCGCGCCTCCGAAATATTTAAGGTGAAACTAATACGGTTGTGTCATACAGGGATGGTATGAAAGTAGAGTACTACTAGAGGGATCTTGTTTAGGACGCTACTTCCGGCGGTATGCGCCACTTCTTTCTCTGCCCTCCTATTGGCTGAAATATGAGAAGTTGAGAACCGGATATTAGAAGCAAAATTAAATCTGTGTCTTCATTATCAACGTCTGTAGCTCAAACTAATTTAGCTACAAGGTTGAATTTTTGCAGGGATGTTGCTCTTGAGTATAAGGCGCGTACTAAGAAAGAGTTTTCCAATTCGCGGCCATCTTGAAAAGTGGTGGAACAAAATGTATAAACAATCGTTATGGAAGTAATGGTTACAACGGATTTCAGTAATATTTTTTGCATTGGTAATGGTATCCTTACTTTTCACATTACTAATTAATGGTTTTGCAAGCTAAGCACTGACAGAGTTACAAACAGACAGACAGATTAGTCTGGTTCTTACCAGGGATAGGTTTAATTTTAGAAGTAGGAAAGGAGAGCGGTTAGTATTTATTTCAGTCCGACTCATAGCCCAGTATAGAGCCCCTCCCTCCAACACGAAACGAAAAGTTTACATTATCTTATTGGCTCACTTAAACTACGTTTTGATGACGTTGTTGACGGGGACGGCGAAAAATACGTAATTTCATTTTTCCTCTGTCGCTCGCGATGACCCACCTCTTCTTCCATACCCCCTCCTTCCTGGGGAAGGGGGTCCGGGACTTTGACGCGCGCCCACATTACTTTGTTCTTCATTCTTACTTCTAAAATTAAATGGATCCCTGCTCTTACTTATTATAACATGCTCCTGAAATTACCACAAATCCCATTATTATTATAATTATTATAAGAAAGTAAGAAGACAAACTTTGCATTCTCAGGCTAGTCTTCTAAAGGTAACTTCAACAGTTTTGTAGTGAAACTCTAATCTCGGTCTTCATCAAGCTTGTCTGTTGGAATCTTTTCATGGTGGTGGTATCAGTGTTCTCGTTGCGTTTATATAAAGGCGATCTGGTTGGCGACCCCCTGGCCTTGTTTTACCCCCCTCGCTGTTGCCCCCCCCTCTCTCTTGTCGGCCATATTTCCCCCTTTGGCTTCGAATCGAACTAATTTCTTCCTCCCCCTCCTACTGGGAAAATAAATTGCTTTGCTATAATAAATCTCGACTCTCTTCATCTCTCTTTCCGGGCTTCTTTCTTGGAAGGGAAAACCGGCCGGGCTTCCCTATAATACAGAATTTTTCCCATACTCTTGTTATAGAATACTGCAAATATTCCAGCCACGTCAACTATCTAATTAAAAATTCGATTGTTCACCTTTTTAATGAATTTTAATAATTTTTAAAGGGACGGTGAAAATCTAAGAAAATCAGTATATTTCTTATCGATAATAATTTATACTAATTTTAAGACCAATCTCCATAGTGAAACATGTGGAAATACGCTAGTGCCGAGTGGCTAAAAGTGTGCCTATTTTTAGTGTAGAAAGGAAGAAATTTATTGAGTTGATAAAACTAGATATTAACAAAAGCAGTTCATGGAAATACTACCGAATGATTTTAAAATTAAAATTAGTTTGAGGAGATTTTGTAGATAATTTGAAACTGGCATCTCCGACCAATGGCGTAACCCCCTGCCTTATTGTTAACACGCTATTTATCTCGCAGTACAATTTGTCACATCGCTTGCAATTTTTTGTCAAATTTCGCGCTAAATTTCATTCGACATGGAGCGTGCCACGAGAATTTTGTTAACACGCTTTTTATCTCGCAGTACAATTTGTCACATCGCTTGCAATTTTTTGTCAAATTTCGCGCTAAATTTCATTCGACATGGAGCGTGCCACGAGAATTTTGTTAACAGGAAGGGAGGGCGTTACGCTATTGGTCAGAGGTGCAAATTTTAAATTATCCATGAAATCTAATAAAACTATAATTTGAATTTTAAAATCACTCGTAGGTATTTCCTGGATGTTTCACTACGCAGATAAGTCTTAAAATTAGTAGAAGAATGGATAACAAATCACTTCAGTTTCCTTTTCACCCTCCCTTTAACACCTCAACATATATGCACTTATATACTGACTACCAAAAGTTTTATATTATATATTTCGCATTATCTTTTGGGAAAATCATTTCTCGTGGCAATCTTTAGAATTTGATGGACAAATTCTTATATTAAATATACAGATAAAATTATTTGGGCATAGGGGCACGCCACCCATTTGACTTTTGACGTCATTATTGGCCTATTGACGCTATTCGGTCTACAGCTACTCTAGTTGCCGCTAAATAAGGGAAGAAATGGTGTGAAGAAAGGCATCCCATACGCGTGTGTTTCTCTTTCTCAGAATGAAATCTATTTATATCTACATAAATCAAAGTCCTGACTGACTGATAATCAACGCCCAGCCCAAACCACTTGCCCTAGAAGGCTGAAAATTTGCAGGAACGTTACTCATAGGTAGTATGCGCGTACTAAAAAATATTTTTCCAATCCGCCGCCATCTTAAAAAATGGCACCCAGAAATGTAAAAAATCTTCTCTATGCAACAAAGTCCGCGCGTTTCAACCGATTTCACAAATATTTAGTACACTGGTTTCCTTTAACCTATAGACGGGCTGAATGGTCTTTTGGGTTCGATTTGTTGCCATCTTCTCAAATGGCGGCCAGAAATTTAAAAACCCTTCTTTATGGAATAATGTCCGCATGGAAAGTAATAAAAAAATGTCCCGACGGGCTGACGGGCAACGCCGAGTGCCTTCGCTCCTAGGGTGCTTCAAAAATCTTAGGCCTATAGTCATCAGTAAAATCTACCCATTCTTTATATCATTTTGATGGAAGTTCTTATTACACGCCAGCGACGCCGCGACGGGTAACAGCTAGTTTATGAATATATTTATAGCTAATTACTCGTATAATGTATTAAATTTTATTCTTCTATTTATAAATTAAATGTACCTCAAAAGTTCCGTTAATTCAGTGTCATTCATTCATTTGTGTTTTATAGATGAAGAAAAGGCTTTGCAAGATTTAGTTTCAATTGAGTCTTCGGCCAGACAAAACGGGGCAAAGTCGGACAGATCACAATCCTTGAAAAGCAAGCCATATATCAAACTGCAAGGGCAAAAAGGTATTTATGGATAAAATAAATAACTGCGCACGTTTAGTTCATAATTTAATTTCAGGGTATATTATTTTCATTTGGTATGTTAGTTAATATTTTGGTTGTTATTTAATTTTGCAGAAGGTCCTCCTCATATCCCCGAAGAAGAAGTATCGGGTCAGTCTAGTAAAAGAGAATATTTTCGACCAGTCTCGGTCAACTTGCCTCAAAGTCAAGAGGAATCGCCTCCTAATTCCAATTCTGTCCTGGATGCCAATAAAAACTATGAAATCGTCGACTCAACACATACCTATATTCGGATTGCCGAAAAGTAAGTGCCACTTATTTTTATTTCCCGGGATAGATTTAATTTTTGAAGTAGGCTTGGAGAACGGTTATTTATATTTACTTCAGTCCGACTCATAGCCAATAGAACCCCTCCCTCCAACACGTTACGAAAAGTTTAAATTATCTTATTGGCGCACTTAAACTACGTTTTGATGACGTTGCTGAAGGGGGCGGCGAAAAATACGTAATTCCTTTTTACCCCTGTCGCTATGACCCACCTCTTCTTTCATACCCCTCCGTCGCATAGAAGGGGGTCCGGGACTTCGACGCGCGCCCAGATTACTCTGTTCTCCATTCCTACTTATAAAATCAAATCTATCCTTGGTATTGTAAAAGTTGCACTGCTTATAAAAGGCTTAACTAGAGATGTGGAATTACCGTAATTTTAGAAAACGGTAATTAGTCTTTGGCAGTTTAAGTACGTTGCTTTGGTTTTGACCCTATAGGGCTCCAAATTTAGAAACTGTAATTTTCGTCTTTATTCTGAAATTTACCAAATCGCGTCTTTATGCATAACGAATCTTCATTCTTGGGATAACGAAAAGTGTAACGTTGTTGACGTTGCAAGAAATATGTGTTCATATGCACAACCCGAAGAAACGAATTATAAAATTAATAGGCCTAAATAAAATAATCTTATAAATTTGCTCTTAACAATGTCCTAAAAACGTCGTAGAAAATCACTTCATGGTAACAATCTTAGGACACAAACCAATAAATTTCAACCATGAAAATATGTGAGAAACGCACCCAGTTCGATAGGGTCGGTTTTCGAAGAATAGCATCGACTCGACGTGTGCCTCGATAGAGTTCACTTAAAAAATTAAGTTACAAACTGGAATGTCTGTACAAACTGCTATGTCTGAACGTTGCTTGGTGTACTCGATGGGTTTTTGATTTAACCTCGGGCCGTTCAAAACCACAGGTTCCTCCTGAATCCTTATTATATAGCAACGTACGTCTTACAAACGTCCCGTTAAATATCGATCTCTTATTTATGAAGGATTGAAGAGGGGGGGGGGATATTTTAACGTACAACCCCGATAAACATCACCACTCTGACTTGTCGCGGTCGCTGTTGTTCCCTAATCAATATAGTTCAACAACGTACCTCTTATACTCGATCTATTTATCGTCAAGCCTCCAATGTCTGATATAGATCAGAACCCACGCTTCGAACTCGTATACAAGATTGCTACAGGTGTGGTAAAACCTGGAAAAGTCATGGAATTCCAAAATCGGCCAAAAACTGGTGAAAAAATAATGGAGGAATTTTAAGAATTTCAACAAAGGTCAGGGAAAAATCGGTAAATTTTTAGAATTTCAACGAAGGAAACTTGGTTAAATTGGCTAAAATATCCGCGGTTCAACCATTCAGCTTGGTGATGTTTTAAACGCTGTTTTAGCGAGATCACGTGGTTTGAGCAGACCTAGAAATCAGGGAGCTCTTTTTGCTCGCCCTGCAATGTTTCACATTAAATATGCAGAAATGCGACTTAAACGCAATTGTTTCACCCCTTTTGGAACACCCTGTATAGGTTGCCATATTTCAAATCCCTACTTATGGAGGTTATGGTACGATTTCTGTGTAAAGTTTTCAGTCGCAAGCCCAAAAATTTACAGAACTGCAGGGTCTCGGAAACAGGGTGAGAAATAAGGCGGTGGCACTGGGCAAATGACCAGTTTAAAAATTGCTTTGACCAGTTTATTTATTAAATGCCTGGGGGTCCAGTGGTCACCGTGACCACTTTTTAAATTCCCCTTCTTTAGTAAAAAATAATTCCCAGAAGTGGGTTATAGAAATTAATGCTTATAAAACAAATAAACAGTATAATAAAACCATCCCTAGAGCCATTTCAGTGCAGCTCTGACAGTATATAGAAATATTTAGTGGTCATTGACCAGTTTTTTAATTAAAACCCTTGGGCTCTACTGGTCAAATGGCCAGTTTAAAGATTTTCCTTATTTCTCACCCTGCTCGGAAAATGGGGAAGTTAACCTAACTGACTGCTCAATAATAATTCTCTCTGCTACTCCCGAATTACGCGTGCTGGTATCTTATCTTAAGCTATTGACGTTAAGCGTAGCCGTGATTATTTTAAGGAAATATCGTCAAGCCTAATACCTAGTTAATCCATGAGGGAGACTTCGTGCATTGAGGGGTAAGACGTCGCTCCCTCTCACTCACAAAGCCTTGCAATGACAGGGAAACCTAGAACCGCTACTCCACCGACCAATGGAATTGAATAACCACTAAATATCCCCTATGATAGAACTGAATTAAACCGAAACGGTTGTGCAAAAAGCTTGGTAGAAAGTTTCTTTCTATTTTGTTTAATGAATTTAAATATTACAAATCGGAACCGTAATCTAAGGTTTGTTTATGAAGGGGTGGCTACACTAAGCCTGTGGCTTATTTACCGGTATGTCCCTTTACAGTGCATAGAGCTAGCCACTGTGTCACAGCTAACAGTGCCCTTTATTAACTATTACCGTTAACCTTAGCATATGTTTTGATTGAAAGGAGAAAGCGGGTGACACCGCGGAATAAAACTCCTTTAACGAGTTTGGAGAGAACTTGTAAACTGTACGCAGAAGGGTATTTTTTCCCAGGTTTTTCACCCAATGCCCCAGTCCGGGATTGAACCAGGGACCCTCTCGCTGCGAGGCGAAAACGATAACCGCTACAACACCCCACCGTGTATCTGTAATGTTAAAAGGATAATGAAATGGCCTGAATACCATTTTAATCCATCTTGATTATAAAAGAATATCAAAATCATTGAGACGAAATTCCAAAATTTATTCGTTATAGCTTTACGTAAATTTTCAAAGTTTCATAAGTTGACGTCGTGGTTGTCGTTTTTATTAGTGTAGAAATTGTATTGGATGCCATAAAAAATTGTACATAATGTACTCTAGTCAACCAATGCATGGAATTTTGCGCTGCATTATCATCTGGTCATTGATAGGCATAGGCATAGGCTTAGCGTGTACTTAATTACGCGTTTCTCTTTTAAAATTTGAATTAGACTCATATAGTTTCAATTTGACAAATCATTAATTTTATGATCTATCGATTTAAAAATAATTAAATTCTCAAATTCTATGTAAGTTATCAACACGTTGAAAGAAAAAAAATTCTCAGGGCTATTTATAACACCAAGAAGCGATATCTAGTTTACTAGGGAGAAGGTATAAGATGCCTAAGTATTCGAGCGCGATAGTCCCAGTCCCCCTTTCTAAATACAAGGGGGGACGTAAAAGGAGGCCGGGCTATTTCGCCTCTCCTTAGTCTGAACATACGGAATTTTCGTCATTCGTGTCGCGCTGACGTGGGTTTTCATGAACCAATGGGATGCTGTTTGTAATTTAGAGGCGGGGATTAACTCCGGACCTACGTTTGGACTGCAGATAAAGCTGGAAATGTGGCGAATTTATACCTTCTCCCTAGTAAACTAGATATCACTTCTTGATAACACTTAATGTTGAGTTTCGTTTCAATTCGCGGTTGCTTAAGAGTAAGATAGACCTTGTGTATCGAAGCTAGTATTTTTTGTCAATTAATAACTGTTAATGAACTTCGGCTTAATTTACTTTTTTCCTAAATCTCCCTATAGTTTCGTTATAGTACTCTTTTCTGTAAAAGTGACGTTTTCTAAGTAACCCTATATAGTGATCAGGGTGTATTACAGCTGCTCCTGACGCTAAGCTAGGTGCCCATAAAAGCCACATGTTCGGAGTTTGTTTGGTTTAACTACGCGAGCATGTTTAGAAGGAATTTTGTAGACGTCTTACGGAGTTTTCCGCAACTTCCTAGAACCAATTACACTTCAAGATATTTGTGTAATATATTGGTGCTTTTAACTGAGGCTTTAATAACTCTGAATAACTATAATATTTGATAGTACTTGAAACAAAGTCAAATTTGATGTATGAACCAGGCAGATAAGAATGTTTATTGTTAACGATCGATGTACGTGGAGATTGAGATGTCAGTTTGAAAAATATTTTTTGAAAATTTGATAATTTATATCTATGCAGAATTTTACGTATAAAATTCTCTCTGATCTATGTAAGTAAAAGTCCTGGACGACAGACAAATAGACTGACTGAGTTACTAATAATCTACGTCCAGCCCAAACCGCTTTACCTAGAAGCCTTTAATATGTCCAATCCGCCGCCATCTTGAAAAATGTCGGCCCAGAAATGTAAAAAACCTTCTTCATGAATAAGTTTAAAACAACTTCACTAAAATTTGAATCTGAAAATTTCGTGGCAATCCTGTATAATATCTAACCGTAATTTGAACTCTTATCAAATGAAATATTTTTCCATGATTTATATTCCTTGTTTAGAATGTAGTAGTTAATATGGTAAATTTATTTTTATCAATTTGCAGATCAATGAATTTAAACTCTGCCGAGAAATTGGTAAAGAGTTTGGAACGATTCTTGAAGCTCCCAACTGGAACATTCTCTAACATAAGATTGGGCGATGAACAAGTCATTTTTAAAGTCAACCCGAATCCTCAAGGACTCAACGCGTCTGTGGTGGCCGAAAGAGCCGGTGAGCTTAATTTTTTTATTAAATATTACGTATAATTTGGGATAAGAGGGAAAGCTACACCATAGGGGCAAAACTCCCCATATATTTCTTACGAGCGCCTGTAGAACTGTTTCACCCGTTGCACATATAAGTGTTTAGGGAAAGCCAACTATCAGGTTCTCGGTCAGAATCTTTTGACGATTTTCTCCATTTAATTAAAATTAATTAAACATATATGAGGACATAAAGTGGATTTTATAAATTAATATACTAATTATTAAACATATTGGCATAATTAAACATGAAGGAAATATCTCAAAAGGATTTCAATTTAAAAATCAAAATATATTCAGATGTAATCCATAATTTTTTGAAGGCAAAACATTTTATTGACAAATTAATTGAGAGAAACTGGGAACGGTTAAGCGAAGGGATAGTGCAACCTTATAGCTCGGCATTAACATACAGGGTGTTTCTGATAAGTCAGCCATAAATTAAAGTGTGTTTTCTTAGGGTCAAACTGAATGGAAAGTGTCAAAGAACACATGGGGTCTAGTGCATTTAGTTACGGAGATATGGGTTCCCCAACATTGATTGGACCCTCATACAAAGAAATAATAATAACACACACTTCTACCCGTTCAGTAGTTCACTTCTGATAAATTAAGGTTCAGTATTGTTCGTAGATAGAAGACTATTGAAGGCTAATATTATCTCTTACTCCACATGTGTGACTATTTCCTTGTTGACCCCATGTTCTTTGACACTGACCACTCAGTTTGACCCTTAGTGTGTGAGAACGCACCCTTAGGGTACATGAAACACCCTGTATTGACCAAAATCCAATTAAGTATGTTGTCGAACATCGACAGTAGTATTCTGAAAGCGTTCAATTAACCTTGCCCTATTTACAAACTGCCCATTAATAGCGTGGCCCATCACTTTATTTTTATTTATTTTTTATTTTTACTTAATATAAAACCTAATAGATCTTGTTTTATATCGGTATGTTCCTGTTTCCGCGGGATAAAATAACTTTTGCCGCACACGGTATATATATATCAACTTGGTAATTTCGTATAGCCTTAACCTTATACCAGCCTCTATCTTAAAGCCTTACACCTGACGGGCTAAAATCCCTTCAATCTGGGCATCACCTACGCTGCTTTTCCCTCGTACCTAATTCTTCTTTTTGGGGTCGTCTAGCGGCGTGAATTGGCGCTTATACGAGAGCCAAAGAAAGTATACCGGCCATAAAAAAACCAAAAGGGTGGGAGGGAGAGGGGGGGGGTTCTACGACCCAGAATGAAGACAAATGAGGTTCGCGGACGCCCTAAATGGCTCCGGTGACGATCTCCGCCTCACTTCTGCCCTCTCTATACCACAACATCAACTCTATATTATTTTTTCACCCTGATTTGATACTTAGACCCAAAGGCCGCGCACGAATGCCAGTACGAATTCAGGGTTCGTACAAACCTGGAAAACTTAGGGTAATAAATAGTTCGCAAGAAACTCGGGAAATTTTGAATTTTTTTGTAAAATTCAGCGAAATCCAGGGAAAGTTTGAGAAGTTTGAGTTAGGCCTAGTTTGTTCTGAAGGGGTTGCTTCAACTTTAAAAAAACTACTCTCCTAGTTATTACTCCACATATGGGGAAAACTTGGGAAAATGTATGGGGCAAAAACCTGAAAAACTCAGGGAAATATATGGGAAAAAAACTGGGAAGCTCAGCGAAGTATATGAAGAAAAACCCAGGGAAGCTCAGGGAAATATATATGAGGAAGAACCCAGGGAAGCTCGGGGAAATATATATGAGGAAACACCCAGGGAAGCTCGGGGAAATATATATGAGGAAACACCCAGGGAAGCTCGGGGAAATATATATGAGGAAAAACCCAGGGAAGCTCGAAGAAATATATGAGGAAAAACCCTGGGAAGCTCAGGGAAGTATATGAGGAAAAACCCTGGGAAGCTCAGGGAAGTATATGAGGAAAAACCCAGGGAACCTCTGGGAAATATATGGGGAAAAACCCAGGGAACCTCTGGGAAATGTATGCGAAAAAGCCCGCCAAAACTCGAGAAATCTGTTCACCAAAAGTTGTATGAACCCTGGTTCAACTTGCTTGAGAAGTCTATGCTCGAAGTAAATCGCCCAGCTGTTATTCCAGTAAAGGTTTAGGTTTGAAAATAGCGTGTCATAAGGGTTTTTGTAGTTCTTTCGGACTGCACTCTTTAGTACCGCTAAGGGGACAAGGGATTTTTTTTCTCCTTCTGTCACCTGACACTTGTCTTGTCCTATCGCTGTTTTCAATAATAATTTAGGTTTGGGGCTAGTGGGGTTTTAAAACCGAAATTTGGTGGTATGTAGTGGGGTTGCTATGATCTGATCTGATAAAAAAGGGGGCGTCTATTTAATTTTAAGGGCTTTGTTTGCTTTGGTTTTTGCTTCCAGTGATTTTAGGTGAAATAGTGAATCGCTTAGTGGGTTTACCCTATAATAAATGTATTTATTGATGGTAAATAGCGGTTCTGCTGTTGAAAAGGGACGTATATGCTTAAGGGATGTAATGTTTCTAAATTTCTAGTTTGGGAAAATATATTTCTTTCTAAACTGCTATTTAGGGAAAATATATTTGTTTTTAAACTGCTATTTAGAGAAAATAAATATTTGAAGAAATAGAGAACTTTCAGTTGGCTGAGTAGTACGTCATACCCTCCTTAGTCTTCCTGCTATTCTGGTAGCCATATTGGTAGGTTTCAGCTTCTCCCTCGCATTCAACCCACCAGTATGGCCGTGTAAATTACCTCACGAATCTTAGCTGAGGCCCAAATGAAAGCTTTTAGGAACCTAATAATTATTGAACTAGGCTTTCCTAACTCATGGATCGAAGTCTAATTGGCTATGATAAAACCATATTTTTCTGAACTTAAATATGAAAATTAAAAGATAAAAATAGCTTATCACTAGTGAAATTTACCTTGTACACGTGATTTTCGTTTTGAAAAAATATCCTTAATTCAAGATTTTTTCTTAATCGGCTATTGCGTTTAAATTAGACTATACATATGACTTAGGCAAGTTTAGAAACCTAAAATATTAGTCCAATTAAGGCTCCATAAGACGTGAAAAGTAACTATAACAACAAGGCTGCTACTTCATTATTTAAATGTCCAATTTAATAACTAATATTTCTTAAATCATTAGACATGTATTCATCAAAAGCATTGTTTTTATATTGAAAAAACAACAACAAATAAGCCGGTTTAACCCAAAATTCAATGATAGATTTATATGCTACTATCTCTTTAAACATAATCGAGTGAATCTGTATCACTATATCAAGATGGACGGTCTTTTCCAAAAGAAAAAGATTTGCTTTTGGCGGGAACGAGGATTGCGGAAAAGGCGGGAAAACGGTGGCGCGTACGAGCTAAAAGACGTGTTATGGAGCGTGACAGGCGGGAATGATTGATGCTTTTCGAATGGAGAGAAGTGTGTCGGCAAACCTCGCTTTGGGAACTGAATCTCTTCTCTCTTTTCTTTCCTATCTCGATTTAAAATGTACTACCAGAAAGTTATTCAATTCTCACCTGAATATTGAGCGCTCTGTTTCGGTTTATGAACCAGGTTTACTGCACTTGAACTCGAGATAATTTTTGTCCTCGTGTAAGGTGACTAACTGAACTGAATTGAACTTTGGTGCAGTGGTTTATAGATAGCAGATGCGTTTAGTTTAAGGTTTAAATACGATCCTGTTTTTTAATTTCGGTGTCAAAATTTAACCTGACGCCATAATCTCAGTAAAATTCCTTCAAGTTAACTGATCATGAATCTTTGTTACTTGCCTTTGTGCTTAAAGCTTGAACTAATTGGCGCAAATACAATCAAATGAGCAGCCTGGGAAATAGCACACTTCCTCTGGTCCAAACCTAGTTAATTGCTTGGACTAGTATTTAAATTCACAAAGTGGGGTTACTGGTTCTCGGGACCAGTTTATTAATTGGAAATCTAAAGGAGAACAAAGGCTGGGACGAGTAAAACGTATAGGAGAACTAAGGGGGACGAGTTTATTACTAAGTATTTAATAAACTGGTCTTTGGGCCAGAGGAAATGTGCTATTTCCCTGACTGGTTGGAGGGCAAACCACTGAGAAAAACATTTATGAAAGACCCTTGTATATTTTGAAAGTAATTAAATCGCCCATGGAGAGTAAGGTCGCTTAAATTAGTTCAATTTCAAGCCTAGCACAATAATATCGTTCAATATTCATAGTACGATTGAACCAATTCACATGGTTTGTATTGGGATGGAGGCGGGTGTGGGAATATAATTTAAGACGTCCCTATTCTCGCGCGTGTATTTTTTTTCCCGCCTATATTGCTCCTTGTAATGTGGTTTTATCGAGCAGTCGGCGTCACCTAGAATCATTCCCGGGTGCAAATTGTTCCCGGAATAAATGAAAGTAGGAAAAAAATAGCCGATCTCAGCAACAGGTTGTTCCCCAAATACTAACGCCCTATGGAGGAGGCCCTTTTCATATATATACGCAATAAATGAAATGCCAATTTCATTTAATGGTACACAGTCGAGGGGCGGGCCTAATCGTTGGGTTTTCGATCATTGTACTTAATGATTTATACAGGGTGTTTCTAGAAGGTCTATCAGAAATTATTGGGAAATAGATTTTGAGTCGAAAATGTTCTATGACATTTTGCCGTCCGAGCGACCCACCGTTTTCAAATTAAGATTGATCAAAGTATTTTAAGGGTGACCCCTTACATTTAATTAAGAAACTGAAATAGCAATGATTAATTTAATTAAGGGGTCATACCTAAAACAGTCCAATAATAACTCGAAAACAGTGGACCTTAGGGCAAAATGAAGATAGAAGTTACATTTTCGACTCGAAATCACTAAAGGTGCATCTATTTATTTATTTATTTATTAAGTAAACATACATCCCCTTTAATTTATAGCAGACTTATAAGAAACACACTGTAAAAGCTGTAAAATGCTGGTAGATGTTAAAGTTTAATCACAGGTTTGGATTGAAATAGGGAAATATGCGGTAGTGCGAACAAAACCAAAACAAAAAAAGGCTTATTTAATAATTACGGCAATGGGAAGTGCAGCAATTCATATTTTTGTTATAATACTTGTATTTATAAAATTCAAGATGAGGAGTAATGTGTATAATATAATATAATATAATTTAATTTTAAACTTTACTCGCTCGGGAGTTTCAAAACACACTTTATTTGCCTTTCAAGTCAGATCTACTTTAATAATTAAAAGAAATATCCCCAAAAAATAAAGAGTATGTCATAATTCCCTTGGCATTACCCAATACCCATCCACGTAATTTCGTAATTGCTCTCTATTTGACCGAAACTAGCGATCAATAATGATCTAAAAAAAAGAAAAGCTTAGATATCTCGATAAATAATACCAGTAAACACATTCAGTTACTTGGAATCATTTTGTAACCATTTTCTCAACGTATCTAGTCGGATTTTGTGGGAGGAGCTACGGACTAATCATTATCAACAATGCATAGATTTCTTCCACTTGGAATCTTAAACAGGTCATTTTCTGGTAATTTCTGCATGAAATAATGCTGAGGAGGCGTAGAAATCGTTACCCCTGACGTCACGCCTAATGTATTGAATGTAGAAGTCCAGTAACATTTGAGGTAGCTATCGACAAATCCGAGCCGAACCCGAATGTAAACAAGTTATCTTTGCGTCGTGTAAACGAGGGATCTATGGCTTCTTAAAGAATGCAAGTAGAAGAAGCCTATGCATTCCTGCCATACATGTACACGAAATTTACCTTGCGAATAATTTATCTCTTTGTGCGTTGATCCTTGCGAGCTCGCCTGACCTGGTGTTGCTACCAACCAGTAAAATCACAATTTGAAAGGCCTCTGAGTTCACACAAAACCAGCATAGAAATTAACGAGGGATATATGGGACACGATGATTCCAATTAGCTGTATGCATTCTTGATAATACCCATAAGCCACTGTAAGGTAGACTCTCCTACGAAGCAAGGGGGATATGCGACCGTATACTCTACAGTGACTAAGAGCTCTAGCTTTTTTTCAAGAGAATGATCAGGTCGGGCAACTTGTCGACCGGGTTATATTGAGGCAACAGTTTGCGACGGCAAAATTCAATATCTATTATCTTAGAATATAGATAATATTTACCTCTCTCCCACCTACCATCCCTTCTTCCTCTGTATCTAGTGTACTGTATGTAAGATTCCAGCCCCAGGTTGGCCCTTCTCCGCCCAAGGTAAGCTAGACGCCCGCCCACCCGTAATATAACCGTTCTATCTCCCAAATACATACCTTGCTTTTCCATTATTGAAAAATTCTCAACATATTTTTGCCTATCTACGTACCGTTTCCTTCCTCCAGAGCAAAAGTGTCTTAAATTGTTTAGGAGTGAAATCTCTTTTTCGGTTTCCTTGTTCGAAAAGAAAAAAATAAGGAGTTTGTTAATAAACGGGTCATTTCTGTAACTCGCGAAAGTTGCAGTCCCAGTGCAACATTTCTTTGCTTTTTACGGAGAATATTGGTGCCTGCGCAGTAGGCTTTTGAGGTTATGAGAGTGCGCAAAGACGGCGATGTTTCATAGCCTATGTAGAGTATTGCCAGGAATGCATACAGCTGCTTGGAATGATGGCGTAACCATTTTCTCAAAGTATCCATGAGGATTTTGTAGAAAGAACTATCAAGCCTAATCTTCATGTATGACGTATTTTACCTCGCGAATAATTGATCACATTGCCTGTAGCACCTTGCATGCGCCTGCCCTCGCGTTGCTTCCAACCAATGAAATTACATCATGCATTATGGCGCATGGCAGATAGTAATCAAGCCCGGCCCACGAAACCGCATAAAAATCTACCTTCTTTTGACCATCGATACACAGGTACCTTTCAACTTTAAGATTTCGTAGAGACGGCAATGTTTCAACAGCTCCTATCCCTTAATACCGTTGATTAGGCAGCTGCCCCTATTATTCATGCATTTCTAAAAGTACTTGCAACCACTACTGGTAGCAGTGTAGCGACAGGATAAAGGGACACAACAAACCCACTACGTTAACATTCTCCTTTTACATCCCAAAATTTCGTACAAACTGATAAATTCTTCAAAAACTACGATAAATTTGTGCTTACGATATATTTGTACTGAAGAAAACTGGTTGTATATTTTTTTCCTGGATTGGTAGACTTATAAGTATAGGGACCGAAAGTAAGACGATACGATATCCCATGGTCCCCATCTTTCCCATCCTTACCCGGAGTTTGTCTTAGGCCTATCTTTCCTACATCCCATCCCATAACCATCTCTAGCTCTTCCTGCATGTATCCAACCCGAGGGGACCGTCGCTACTTCATATCTCGTGCGCGTCGGGTTTCAAACCATTCAAATCGCATAAAAATAGACCTTTATATTTATTACTTGCGGAGAAGCCAACACATATGGTGAAGGCTGTCCTCTTGGGTTAATTCTTTCGCGCCAAGATGGAACCTGAGTGCACTATACGCGTAAGGCTAGCCGACTCGTACTGCCTGTAGTGGTGCTTCTTGGCGCGAGGAAGTTAACCTAAAAAGTGGTCACGACCTCTGTGGTGTTCTGGAATTAATGGAATGGTTTATCTTTTTACGAAACCAACAAATCGCTTATGAAATGCAAAAAGGTTTGAAATAATAATGAATCATTCAAACCATTGAAATCAGGAATAGGAAAATCAGATCAGCGTAATAATTCAGAACCAGAAATCTTCAAAATCAGGCACAGTAATCACTCAAACCATGAAATCTGTTCGTTATATCATGAATTCATTTACTAACATGAATGTCCATGTTAAGCATTCCCCTGTAGTCCACTCTCAAAAAGCGATAGGAGGAGCCAAATTTTCGCGCCACTCGTGTGACGTAAATTTTATATCCAATAGGAACCATACCGGAAATTCTTCTTCTTTCGGGCGTGTCTTACCGTTTATTATTAAGCAGTTCTTTGGGATACTGGTTAATCTACCTGTATCGGGTTGTCGTTTTACTCACGTAATTTAGTTGTTAACATTTAACTCATAACATGATAGTATTTTAAAATGGCAACAAAATGTAATCCTGAACTTGAACTCGTAAAAAGCATTATATCCAGTGCTTGTATACTTGAATGTAAGAACTGTAACCGAGCACGTAAGCCTTGGCCAAACTTTGGAGCAAGCCTTGACAACAACAAATCTTTGATAACATCAAAATTAATAAACAAAATACCAAAATATAACACCTAAAACCACGATAAACCTATAACACGCGAGTTTCGTTGCTAAGCCTATGCCTACTGTTAAAACGCGTCGTCTGCTTTAAAGATAACAGCTGGTCGCTATCGCTACTTCCCGTTCGCAACATCTTTTTTTTTTTTTTAAATAGGCTCCTCCTACTGCCGAGTAAGAGGCGATGTATGGTAAGCCAGAAAGACATTCATGTTAGTAAATGAATTCATGGTTATATCACTAAGAAATCACTATTCGAATCAAACAATTTTGTAAATCTCCCCAAATCATTGAAATCATTGAAATCATTTATTGATCCATGTGTTTCCTCCGTTAAAATTTTTATATTATTTCACCATGGTATTTAAAAATAAAGTCGTTATTTATAAATCATTGAGTCCTGAATAGTTATGATTTTCATTAAAATCACGAATAAATATATCAAGACAATGGAATCATTCAAAACTTGAAATCATTGAAATCATTATTAAATTAATCAAAACAGCGGAATCTCTTAATAGAATAAATATTTGAAACTACACAGAAATCATTCAAATCACTATAAAATCGGTGAAATATCTAAAACAATGATTTTAGTTAAATATTTGAAAATACACGGAAATCATTCAAATCACTAATAAAACCCTGAAATATTTCAATTCAATGATTTTAGTTAAATCATGATTAAATTCTTCCAAACCCTAAGTCATCATTGAAATCACTTAGAAATCATACAAATCCATTAATAATCTTATAAAGAAATCTAAATCACGCAAATTTCTCAAAACAATGAAGTCATTATCAAATTGTTCCAATCATTTAATTGTAAATCATTTAACTTCCCAATTATTCAAGCCATTCAAATTACGTTCAAATCAGGAAAATAGATCAAAGTATCAAACCAGATGTTGATATCAAATTTCATATGGTTCTAAAAATGTAATGACGTGCCCCTCGATTCATCCATCCACCTTGGTGAGCTCCCGCTCTTGCCCGCCATCTTTCGATGGATGCATGGGGAGCGTTGCTATGGCAACGGCGCTATGTATATTGAGAAGACGCCAAAGGAATACATCACCAGGGCTACGAGCAATAAAGTACCTCTTCCTCCTGCTCCACCATAGCCTTCTCTAAGCTTATTTGTACCCTAGGCATCCCGCCGGTTTCAACTTACTATACTCCCCTCCCCCTTACTCCCCTACTGTACACGTCAGAACAACCCACCCCCTGCTCGTCGGACAAATCTTAGAATTCCCGCCTAGAAGATGCGTTCAAGGGGGACTAGCATTTGCTACGTATCAAAATATTAAAACAGGGAGTGATATCTAGTTTATTAGGGAGAAGGTATAAATTTGTCACATTTCCAGCTTTATCCCCAGTCCAAACGTAGGTCCGGAGTTAATCCCCGCCTCTAAATTACAACCAGCATCTCATTGGTTCTTGAAAACTCACGTCAGCGCGACGCCAATGACGAAAATTACGTTATTTTTCGACTGAGGAGAGGCGAAATGGCCCGGCCTCTTTTTACGTCCACCCTTGTATTTTGAAAGGGGGACTGGGACTATGGCGCGCGAATACTTGGGCATCTTTTACCTTCTCCCTAGTAAACTAGATATCACTTCTTGATTGAAACCTTTTTAGCTCTAATAAATAAACTGAAACGTTTCTCCCAAAATTTTATTTATACGCAAACATTTTGCAAATGTCCAGCCCCACGGATGTACGCTTCTGATATTGAATATATACTCAGGCTCAGTTCACATTCTTTCGTTACTAACAAGTGTAAATTAAGGAAGAGTGAAATGAATTTCAGATTCATATGCCTAACTTTTGGCAAATGTCCAGTCTCACGGATGTATGCTTCTGATATTGAAGATATGCCCAAGCTTAGTTCACATTCGTTACCAAAACAAGACTAATTCAAGAAAAGGTGAAATACCCGTAAACTGAATAGCTTAGTTAAGAATCTCCAAACATACAGTAAAACCTTTTTTTTCTAACAGAAAAATGTTTAAAGAGTATTTTTGCCCCTTTTAATCTCTCGCGTATTATAATTTACCAAATTTTGTTGTAAATTATTTGTAATCTAAATGGGTGAAATATTTCTAATGTCTCTCAATTTAAAGTTGAATATTTTTGGAATAAATTAAGAAATAGGAAAAATGTGGAAATCATTTTTTTGGGGTTTGAGATCTAAGGAACATTTTTGGGCTAACCTAAAAAAATTCCTATGGGTATTTTTGCCTCTTTAATGTCTCTCTTATATTTCATTCTAACAAAAACGGATTTATGGGATAAGAACGTCGGATCGTAGCTTTAGCCTCTAGTACCATCCTCGCATACTTTATTGAGAAACTTCGTCTGCTTATATTTTGACTCCACCCACAAATTCGATCTCTAGAAGTAGCTATATACAGAATTTGTGGGTGGAGTCAAAATATAAGCAGACGAAGTTTCTCAATAAAGTATGCCAGTGGCGTCGCTAGGCCTTTTTTGGGGGGGCTATAGCCCCCCCAAATTCCAAACTTAGCCCCCCCCCCAAAATAATCCGTAAACCCTACCAAAAAATTGCTGTTAGCAACCTAAAATTCTGTAGCAATATATAAAAAATTATAATGATAGATTCGTTAAGTTTCATCTCTGCAGAGATGAATTTCAATATCAAACAGTACAATTTTGAACAAAAGAGCAGATGGAGACGAGTAAAATGTTACATGTTCTTTCGAAGGGAGTCCCAATAGTGTGGACTAAAAGCTAACCAAAACTAAAAGTAAACTAAAGACGAGTGAAAATCCTTCATAATCGGTTCCGTAGTTTTTACAAAAGGTTGTATATCTTTAAAATACGAATAATTTCACGTTGACACAAATTTACCGATAGTTTTAAAGGTCTACACATTTTCCAATGAACCCATTATGCAGTTTTTTTTATTAAGTTCTTATAATAACAAGTTTGCCCAGATTTAGCCCCCCAAATTTCAAACCCTAGCGACGCTACTGAAGTATGCGAGGATGGGGAGTGAATTCGCTAACTCCGACGTTCTTATCCCATAAATCCGTTTTTGATTCTAAACTATTCGTAATTTAGATGGGTATTTCGTAACATATGTATAAGTTACCGACATGTCTCTAATCCGTGGTAGATTACCGTTCATGGTTTAAGTATTTTTTACGCTCAGAACCTTCAGAAGTACAACCAGAAGTAAGATAAGGGACTAGAAGTAAAGAGCTCTAGCATTGGTAATAGATCCTGGCACTAGTGAACAAATTTGAGGATTCCAAAAAAAATTTCATACCCCTTCCCCTCAACCTATAAAGCCGCGGAACACGGACGCGGGTGCTTGAATCTAGTTAATTCGGCCCTCTACCGCCGCGAGCGTCTCACGTTTTGGAGGGAAAATTCAGAAACCGCTACCAGAGGGCCAACCGTTGGTGTGTTATCAAAAATATTCACTTTCGCCAAGTGAAGAATTTGGTTACCTCGATACTTCTAGTCCCTTATCTTACTTCTGGTATAAGTTACCGACATGTCTCTCATCCGTGGTAAATTACCGAGTAACCGACAATGATTTATGTACAACTCTAAAGAACTGTATGTAAATTTTTGTAAATAACTGATGAAACAGTCTAATTCTCCCCAAAATGTGAATAGGTAATTACTAGTTTCTAATTTCTCATCTGTTCTCACGCACATACTACACTAACCACAATTTTTCACCAACTTAGGCAACAACCACTTTAATAATTAATTCCCACGAATTAATTGACACTTGTATCGTCGCTAATTTGAACGTAACTTTTGGCTTAAATCCCCTTCATGACTCTGTAATCCTTTTCATACGCGTCAAAATATGTTCTCCCATCTTCTCTCTTAACCCCCATCTCTTCATCTTTCTCTTTCTGGAGCTAGTCCTAAATTCATTATCCATCTGGGGTTGGTTGAACTCCCCCCCCCTCCACTCCCTCTAAGTTCAGCTGCGGACTTTTAAAAATTTTCGCCTTAATCAAAATCCCTGATGTTTATGCGACATTAAGGAAGAGAAAGGATAAAGGAAAGCCCATGCTTAAGGAAGCAGTTCCGAAGAATAAACAGTGAAGGAGTTGAAGCTTGCTTTTCATAAATGATGGGAAAAAGAATTACATCACCTTTGTGTCAGTTCCACGCTTTAACAAGGAGTATTATACAGGGTGGAATATTTCGATTTTGACTATAGTTTCCTTGCCTCGATCTATATGCCATTTGTTTGTAAGGAAATAAGGCGTAAATAAGTAACCTTTCGACAACTTTCGAATTTGTTAATTTGTGATTTGAGATATAAGTTTGTATTTTACCATCCGTAACTTCTAGATTTATATCATACCGTGATTTTACGATGTTAATTTAGTGTTAAATTACCATTTGAGTTGTACATACTAGACTTCTAGAAACGATAAAAATCGGTAAATTTTACTTCGGACACCAGTTTTCCTCAGTTTCCCACTAGGTGGCGGTGTTTAAAGTACCTAAACTAGGTATGAAATGCTCGTATTTCAACGTGATTTATTAGACAAGTGAAAAAACTAATTACTTTTCACAAAATTTGAATCAGTAATTTATCCGGTAACGTAACATTTTTAAAATTACGGAATTCCAAGCTCCTTAGACTAACCTATGAAGGGATGTCCATGCAAACTGTATAAAACTTTTTGATATAAAGTTTTATATAGTTTGTGTACATAAAACATATTCGTCAGCCGTCACTTGGCTATTGCACAGAAAAAATCAAATAATAATAATTTCTTTTGTGCGATAATCAAGTGACTATACGCTTTTATAAACACAAAGCATATAAATCTGTCGCATCTTATCAAGAAGTGATATCTAGTTTATTGGGGAGAAGTTATAAAATCGCTACATTTCTAGCGTTATCTCCAGTCCAAACGTAGGTCCGTTAATGCCCGCCTCTAAATTACAACCAGTACCACATTGGTTCTTGAAAACGTATTTTCCGACTGAGGAGAGACGAAATAGCCCGGAGTCCTTTTACGTCCCCCCTTGTTTTTTAAAAGGGGGACTAGGACTATGGCGCGCGAATACTTAGGCATCTTATACGTTCTATCAAATAAACTAGATATACTTCTTGATAAAACTTGGCTGTACATGCTATCTCAGAACTTCTTACATTGTTGCAGTTCCAAAGCATATTTTTACATGTTAATGCTTTTGTTAGGAATTGTTGGTTGTTGCTCCATTTATACAACCATCGGAATCGAAGATATTTCACTAAATATTCTGTACAGCTAGTGGTCTTTTGGTTTTGTCCGAATTGCGTGGCCGTGATGACTGTTAACAGAAACATCGGCTTTTATCTAAATTTCAGAATATTAAGTTATTATTCCGTTTGAATGCAGATGCGAACTTAATCTTGGGTTTTGAGAGTGGGGAGGGGGAGGGTGAGAAGTTTCGAAAGCGTAACATCTTACATTTAACAGCGGAAAGAGAACCAGACAATTTAGAATACGCGTCGTTGCGCAAACTTTAAATAAGCGTGTCGATCGAAATCAACCGACCGAAAGTCAAGTACTAGACCCCTTTCGGTTCTACGGTTCTACTCACATCCCTGTATGTTTATTTTCAAATGAATTTACTATTTTCTCCCAATAATATTGACATTACATTATGCATTCGCCACGGTGCCCTATGACGTAATCCAAATCATAAGTTGATAAGATATGTTCCATAAGTTTGACACTGGTTACTGCGAGACCATGTTATGAAGTGACATATAGGTGAAAAGTCATACATTATCGTAAAACGACACCTGGTGAGGAGCTGTCAAAGGCTTAGTACTGTAAGACTAAATAGGAAGATGGACTGCAAATTCTCGCTTGTCGTTCTTGAACTAGCTCTCATGAAGTCTCGATCATTACGGAAGTATAGGTAGTGTCATACTTACGGAACATATCTTGTGTCCAAATCAAATCAGCGCTGCGTTGTGTAGCTTGCACTAAGACGGGGAAACCATCTAGAATCAAGCGCAAATATTTTAATACGAAACTGATTGAAATCTGTGTCAAATGAAATTGGAGTCAATGAATCCTTCAAAAATTCATGCAGGACATTGTGTTGTTTTCCTTTGGCTGGGTCATAAGAACTTTCTCTTTGAGTGACGATACTTTGTCCTAAAATTCTGTTTCTTCAAACTTTTAATATTTCGGGAAAACCAACCAAGCCGCTTAAAGACTATTCTGCATGGAATACCTTTATCCGTAGATCTTTCGAGTATGACGTCAGTACATTTCAGATTTCATATTCAAATCAGGCAAACTTATTACTTGCGTTGGTAAATTGAAGCTTAGGTAATTAGAAATGTTTGTAAATTTCTTAAACGATTTATTAATTAAGCCTCGGTTTTTACGGCTTGCTAACGATTTCCGCGATCTTTCGAGCTTCTCTGGTGTATACTCTGGTTTAAATTCATATCCCTTCACTCTCCTACCTCGATTTATATTCATATTTTGGGTTTTAAGTCGTCTATTTGGTGGTTTTTAAAATCACTGACCGATACCTATAAGGTGATACTGCTTTAAAACTTACATTATGGGGCGTGTATTGCTTACCTTTCGATAAAGACAAATAATGCAGTAATAGCGCCATCACGTGACCATGAAACGACGTTGACGAATAAATCGGCATATCGCGTGAAACGTCACCGTTTTTTAAAAACCCGCGATGGCGCCTCGTAAATTTCCATTTTTAATTTGATTTTAAATTTATAATTAACTAAATTAAATTCAGAAACACAAGCAAATTTTAGACCCTTTGATTTAAAATTAACATGTAGAATTAACTTTCTTTTCCAGTACTTGTACGACAGAATTTCTAGCTTTTAGTGAGTGGCCCCTTCTTGATTGAACAAATTATAATTCTGTCACTATTCATAAGAAAATGAAATAAACTCTTTCTTTCACCTACGAAAATTGAATGCATCCCAGATTTTATCGATAACAACCTCCCATTAGAATGTTTTATCGTAGGAAAATAAAAAGCGGAACTTAGGATGGTCTGATATTAAATGGACGGAGTGAAATAGAAAAAAAATAGAGTAAGTGGAAACTAGGAGATGAGATTTGAAGAATTTTAAATGCTTGGTCGGTTTTTAGCCCTATGTACTACTACACCCCCCCCCCCCCGTGAAAGACTCTTCAATTCCTGCATTCTTCATCCTTTTCCGAGGGGCTAGTCATTCGCCTAAATTTTGTACTCCTGATCACTGATTTCTGAATTTTTATGTGAATTCCGATGATTACTGAACGAATTCTTTGATTTCTGTGATAAAGATTATTTTAGGTGATTTACATAATCATTACACTAATTTCCCGTTATTGCTCTTTGAATTCCGGTGATTTCTTGGTGAATGCCGTGATTACCACTGGATTCTTCGTGAATTTCGATGAATGCAGTGATCATTTTTATTCAACTGATTATGATTTTTATTTTGCATTTTCGAATTCCTCGATTGATTATGTGTGATTATCGAGGTGATTACAAAAGATTACTTGTAAATCATGCGATTAGTTCTGATTTTCTCAAGATTTCACGTGATTTCCAGGGATTAGTTCTGATTTTCTCAAGATTTCACGTGATTTCAAGAGATTATTTCTGATTTTCTCAAGATTTCACGTGATTTCAAGAGATTATTTCTGATTTTCTCAAGATTTCACGTGATTTCAAGAGATTATTTCTGATTTTCTCAAGATTTCACGTGATTTCAAGAGATTATTTCTGATTTTCTCAAGATTTCACGTGATTTCAAGAGATTATTTCTGGTTTTTCTCAAGATTTCACGTGATTTCAAGAGATTATTTCTGGTTTTTCTCAAGATTTCACGTGATTTCCAGGGATTATTTCTGATTTTTCTCAAGATTTCACGTGATTTCCAGGGATTATTTCTGATTTTTCTCAAGATTTGACGTGATTTCCAGGGATTATTTCTGATTTTTCTCAAGATTTGACGTGATTTCCAGGGATTATTTCTGATTTCTCTCAAGATTTGACGTGATTTCCAGGGATTATTTCTGATTTCTCTCAAGATTTGACGTGATTTCCAGGGATTATTTCTGATTTCTCTCAAGATTTGACGTGATTTCCAGGGATTATTTCTGATTTTTCTCAAGATTTGACGTGATTTCCAGGGATTATTTCTGATTTTTCTCCAGATTTCCAGGGATTATCGGAGATTTCTGATTACCTTTGATTACCCACAAGAATGATTTTGATTACTGATGATTTTCTAAGAATTCTAGAAATCAAGTAATCAATTTCTGCGGTTTTGTACACATGATTATTCAAGCGACTAACCCCTCGTCCTTTTCACTCGCTCGCCCGCACACTCTCTGCACTCCCCCTCAAGATCGGAAGCCATCAGACGGGTGGACAATTTTCTGACGTGATTAAAACGTAATTGGAGATGCCTTTCTCGTCTCCTTTGTCTCCCGATTACTCCTGTTTTCTTTTTTTTACCATCTTCTTTCATTTCGTAATCTCATTATGATTTGCTTAAAAGAAATGTTTTCATTTCGGTGCAATCAGAAGTGTATCATAGATTCCAAAGTGTGGTGAGTAGCAATGGCAATTTCCGTACGCAAGTGAATTTATTTAAACCCCCAAACAGAAGTTATTTATTAAAGCAACCTCAAGTTATTTCTTTTTGTAAATATGTCTAATTACTGATTAGATTTTTACCTCACTGAGTGACGATGACGTCACGGAGAGGTATTGCATTGGTCGTGTTCGTCTGCGTGTCTGTCACCGCGTTCGCAGTTGGCAAATCGAAGCAAACGTATTTGCAATATCCGAACCGGGTTAATTTTCGCAGTTCACAGAAAGCCATATTGGCTTCTACATCATTATCGTCGTTTGGGTTATGATGTGCGCGACGAGAAACGTTTAGCCTACAAATGGCAGTGCTTCCACCATAGTTTCATTTTAACTGTGAATCAATCTCCTTATATAGCCTAAATTTCCAAAAATTGTTTTAAGAGGCATACACTTGAATTCAAACGTCAACAATAGCTATGTTTAAAATGATTTTACGAATATCGTTTCTTAAAACGGCTTAACTAGAATTTTTAAGTAAATTACTGATGATTAAAGCAATTAATAGCAACTATTTTTATTTAATTATTTTAGAAAAACATCACAATTAAGTAGACATCCCTTGTCTATTGCTGGAATTAGAACTCTAGTTGCAAATGAAGCTACTGATAGGGTGTTGGTTTAAGCTGTAATGGAGTTTCTAAGCAAATATTTTACCAATTTGTTTATTTTTTTTTCTTGTAGAGGACTTGACCAATGCATTGAAGAAAGCAACAGGACTCACGGTGACCTCAGCTGGAATTGGTGATAAAGTAAGTGTAAATGAAATTTTATTATGCGCATTAACAGCTCTAACAAATTGCGCGCTTAGGCATACACAAGTTATAATTTTAAGCCAAAATTTAATACGGTTACCGTCACTATGTAATCACTATGACTTCGCCTAAGTATTATATAAAAATACTAAAATGAACTTTGAGTAAAAATTCAATCACCGGGAGATGTTTTTACGCTCTACGCTAACTTCAATATATGTAATTAACCCATCATCCCATTTTTAAACATCCATCTTTTGTAATCCGATTAACTAGTTGACTTTTAAAATTTAGAACCTTGTAAGGAGGGAAAGTTCTTAAGAATAAACTGAAGTGATGTGATGTGAGGGGGGGGGGGTAAAAATCTTTTAAGTCTTCAACCTCTCTGAAAACTTTCATTATTAAAATTATAAATTTTCTTAAAAACGGTGGCTTGAATTAAAGGAGAATGAAATGGCCATGTAACTGTTTTAATCGTTTAGAATTGAACTCTACTACTTTGATATGAAACAGTAGAAAGAAGATGGTTAGTTTTTGTTGTCAATAGACCAATACCAAGAATAAATATACCATAAGAAGCCTTAAATTAGCCAGACTTTAGGCTTCTACTCTTAGGCCGTGAGTGGACAAGTAAGCCACACCCCTTTCATGTCCGTCATTGCTCTGCGTTTTCCCATTGGATCTCGAGCATGAAGGGGGGATTGTAGACTATCACGCTAGACCGGAGTCGAATTTATGTCTTCTTATAGGTATATTTCTTCTTGCCAATACGAATAATACACGCAAAGAAACAAAATTCCAGCGCTAGTTCTCTATACTAGAAAATTTGCCTTACGCCAAGAGACACCGCTAGAGGCATGACCGAGTTGGCTAGCTTCTCACATGTACTGAGCTTGGGCTGCCTCTAGTGGTGTCTCGTGGGCTAGGGAGATTATTCTACAGGGCCGGTAGGCCCTTGTAGATATGACATGACACCCTTCCGTAATGTTAAAGAAAAAGTCACACCTTTTAGGGTTAGCGTCCCATAGAAAAAGCATTAAAAAAATTTCGGTTTTTTAAGGAAATTGAGACAGGCCATACGGAAAAACTATAGCGAAGTTAGTTTTTGGAATGCTTCTAAATTAACAAGCATTTCTTAAATGAGAAACTTACCTGTTTCGATTTTTAATTAATGAATTCTAATTTTTGTAATTTAACTAATTAAGATAGTACGTCAAAAAATAACTTTTGGGTCAGAAGTCAGCCTAACCTCCTAGCGCGTTTAAACTTATTTCCCCATTTTCGTTCTCATTGATAACTAGAACGGCCTAGCTTTTTGCGTGCTAACAAGTTACGTTGACAAATTTCAAACGTTTGCTTTTATGTGGAAAATTCCTAATTTCATAGCAGACGACAGTAAGGCAACTAAAATTAATTACTTTGGTATTTCATCCGAGCTTGAACACCTTTATTTGGATTTGCTAATCTATATCTATATAAATCAAAGTCCTGACTGACTGACTGACTGACTGACTGACAGACTGACAGATAATCAACGCCCAGCCCAAACCGCTTGCCCTAGAAGGCTGAAAATTTGCAGGAACGTTACTCATAAGTAGTAGGCGCGTACTAAGAAAGATTTTTCCAATCCGCCGCCATCTTAAAAAATGGCGCCCAGAAGTGTAAAAACTCTTCTCTATGCAACAAAGTCCGCGCGTTTCAACCGATTTCACAGATATTTAGTACACGGGTTTCCTTTAACCTATAGACAGACTGAATGCTCTTTTGGGTTCGATTTGTTGCCATCTTTTTAAATGGCGGCCAAAAACTAAAAAACCCTTCTTTATGGAATAATGTCCGCGTGGAAAGTAATAAAAAATGCATCCCTAGGGGCTGACGGGCAACGCCGAGTGCCTTCGCTCCTAGGATGCTACAAAAATATTAGTCGTCAGTAAAATCTACCCATTCTTTGTATCATTTTGATGGTAGTTCTTATTACACGCGAGCGACGCCGCGGGTAACAGCTAGTTATCTATAACACCCTTAAGAACAAATACTTTGTTATCAGGTCGAATTTTCATCTAAAAAATTAATTCAGGTAAATAATTACAGTTAATGGAGGTTTTTATATCTTTTGAAGTAAGTTTTTCGACGTTCTTTACGGCCAAGGCTTAGGTTGTATTTTAGTTAGTCTATGAAATTATAGTCTTTATAGTGTCTGTCCTCTTCAAAGATTATTAAAAAGGCTTATTTCCAGCTCTCATTTGTTTTGGAATTCTTTATATAGTCTGCTCCGTTTTATGCTAGAAACATTTCCTAACCAGGCTAACCCCAGGTTTTTTTTTACTGTATTTACCATGTGCGCTTCCAATTTGAAGTAAAAAATGGCATATTTATTCAAATTATTAAGGTGTTGAAATAAAGATAGTGCTTTTCACCCTTTGAAAAGATCGAGAACATCAAAATACTACTGAAAAAGTTCAATGTGTTTTCCTTACGGCAGTTTTAAGAGTCGTCGTGTTTACGTTAGCGCAGTTAATTCAACATTCTCATTTGAGGTATACAAGGTTTTATTATTTGTTAATCTCACTAAAATGCTACTAATTGTGAAGGTGTGTGATATAATTCCTGAAACTCAACCAACGTAGAGGACCAGATCATTCATTAAAACAATTTCTATACTATTGAACCAGTCAGTATGTTATGTTCCGTTAATCATTTTAAAAACTATTTGTTACCAACAGTGGATTTTGTTAATTCATAAATATAACAGTGGTGCTGGTTAATCCAGGAGGACAGTGTCGTTATGTAATTTAATTAGTCAAATAATTTCCATGTTTACATCTGCGCAGATTTTTCCAATGTAACCACGTCAGCAACGGAGGGTTACGTTGTTCGTTATCTCCACAGTTCACATTGCCGTTTGTTTATTTGACTAAATTGCTATGAATTGTTTAGGTATTTAATTTAATTACTGGTATTCAAGTCAAAGTTGCCAAACTATAGAATCACATCATTCATTAACATATGTTATAGATGATCTTTATGTTACCGAAAATTTAGCACGGGGTGTGATAAAAATTGAACGCAATGTGTTGGCAAGAATGAAAAACTCTTCTGAACTTTACTATAAAGGTAATTTGAAACTCATTTTATAAGCTAAATCAACACTGCCAAACCTCAATCCTTCATTAATTTAAACTTAATTAAGTATAATTAGCGTGAATTTAAAGATGAAATGTACATATTTTGGATGAGAACTCGAGTAACTTAAGATTTAAACTGGACAAGCTGTTGGTATAGCCCCATGTTTTCTATTTCACACTTAAGTTAATTTAAATTATCTTTAAAGTCCATTTATAGGCGCGAAATTCGAAAGTGTAGGGTAAAATAAGATTCAAAAGCTCCACTAAAAATTGCAATTAACGTGAAGTATATATTGAAAGTCATTTTATAACCTAAATGTACACTGCCGAAACACAATCCTGCGTTAATTGTCACTCAATTAAATATAATTAACGTGAAATTAAACCAAATATATTCATTTTTTGGATAAAAACTCAAATAACTTTTAATCTTATTTAAAACTACTCAAGCCATTGGTAAATCCCAATGTTTTCTATTTCACACTTAAGTTAATTTAAACTATCTTTAAAGTACATTAATTGGCGCGAAATTCAAAAGTTTTGGGTAAAATAATGACTGGCAAAAATGTTAAACTTCACTAAACGTTGCAATTAGGGTAAAAATGCCAATAAATTATACTTTTAAGCTTAATCCACTTTCCCGAACCGCGCTCAAATTAAGATTAAAAAGTTTTTCGCACAGCCACAGATGTTTCCTATTTCACTTTCAAATTAATTTAATTCATCATTAAAATACATCGAAAGCTCTTACATATTTTAGGGTAATTGCAATTAAAGTTAATATTTTATCGAAACTTGTATCCACACTAGAAAAACCGTTAAATTAAACTTAATCAAGCATAATTAATGTGAAATTAACCCAAAACACGAATGTTTTTGGTAAATTCATGGATACCTTATAATTAAACTAACAAATTATAATTAAAACTACACTTATCTTTCACTCAGCCTCCATTTTCCTGTTTAATTCTTACACTTAAATAAATTGTCATTTAAAAGCATTTTTCCCATATTGAAAAGAGAGCCATTGAAAAGGAGCGAAACTTAAAAGTTTGGGCGGGATGTTACAGTATTTGTGCCTTTTTAACAGGAGTATTGTTTGAAACTTCTCGCAAGTGGGCTAGCGCCTATAAATATCAACAAAAAACTTTACAATGGGACCAGTAGAAAGAATATTATGGTTAGAGTCACTGGTCCTAAGGACCAGTTTATTTTTTATAGACGTTAGGGGTCACTAATCCTGAGGACCAGTTTATAAGACCACGTATTTCTAAGCCTTAACAATACAGACCTTGTATTTCTAATGGGACCGGCAATACCGCAACACTGAGCCGAAAAACCAGGATGGTAATTGGTTGGGCCTATCGGGAGAGGACATTGAAGCACCAAAAACATACCGCGGTGTCACGTGTCGAAAGTCAAAGCAACCTTCACCACTATAAACCCCATGACCCGCTCAATCTGGCAATCTTTGAAAACTTTGAGGAACTTCCGGTCTCGTTAGATATACAGGGTCTTTCAGTGTAGGAGCTAAGTAGTAGAATTACAGTAGTTAGTCTCGTTTCCTAGCAAAATGCCAAACTGTTCTAACCAGGACAAATTGGACAGCACGTTTATTTTGGGTGAAGGTCGCGGTAACGTTCAACTAAAGGCAGTGCTTTATGCCGAACGGTCTCCACACCGACAACATTCGGGTGCGAGCACCTTCGTGATTTCGGTAGTGCAAGATCGTGAACGTAGAAGAGACTGTATAGTCTGTAATGAGGATAGAGACTTTGACATCGTAGATAGTTTTGAAGCCAATCTCATGCTAGTAGTAGAGCGGTGGAACATGAAGTTGCACTAAACCATTCTACTGTTCGTGCCAGTTTACAAGGGCATTACTACCGGCATAATCATATCCCCCTACATCAAGCCTTAACGGCAATACCATTAGTCTTACCATGCGTCATGAGTTTAGTGGTTGCAAAAGTAATGTAAGACACGGACAATCCTCTGGAAGAGTGCCTCAACCACAATGGTAGACACTTTGAATATTTACGTTGAGTTGTTTACCAAACAGTTTAGAGGTTGCAATTTGAGACCCAGGTTCTAAGAGACTAAGACTAATCGTAGGACTGTGCTTTAATATATTTTGTTGCATTCAGGCATACAATAAAACATGAATTCTAAACATTTATTTACACCCTGTATAATTTAGTATGACATCTCCCGTTGGCAGTATTGGGGGTTTAACATAAAGGAAGCTGTTGGTCTGATCTCGACAACACTGTATATGTATACAGTGTACGAATTTACGAAACAAATATTTTTCTTCGATATTTCAAATACCGTCGTTTTTAAACTTCTTTAATAAATAAAGTACAACATTATTTGCTTATCGAAATCAGTTTTTGAATATAAGTTAAATGTAATTAACGATTCTTAAGTACTTCTTTAAGCAATTAGAAATAGATCAACCCCAAATGTATGACGGTAAAGCAAAAATAAAATTTTAATTACAATAAGACTGAAGTGACAGATATTATAAAAAAACGTCTTGGTTTGGACCAAGGCCGAAAAAACAAACGATATGTGTGAGGTTTATCATTTGACTGAAGTTTCAGATATTGCAATTGTTTTAGTTATTTTTATCCATTTAATCCTTAATCAATATTAAATTCAATCAAATGATTTTACTGTTAATCGATCTAGTCCCTCTAAATTAATTGAAAAAATTACATATCTACGCTTTTTCAAGAACAATTACATTTTCCGAAAACATTTTATCATGAAATTAATTATTTTGAAGGGATTTCGTGTCGTTGCTCACTAACTTGTAAGCACCTTGACGGACATAGTTTTAATTGTTGCTGGCTTAACAAATTTTCAAGTTTGCACCAAAAAAGTTTAAATCTGTAGTAAGTTTCTGAGAAGACTGATTTTAGAGAAAATATGATGAAGAACTTTTTTTCTCAAACTAATGTCGTCTTCTTGAGACAAAGCAACAATGTTTATCCTGTGTGGTTTCGTTTAGTAGGTGGCCCTCTGTAGCACAGGAAAAATATGATATCGGTATAAATATAACCAGCAGTAAGATAAGGGACTAGAATTAAAGTGCCCTAGCATTGGTAATAGAGCCTAGCACTAGTGAACAAATTTGACGATTTTATGCCGCTTCCATCACCAAGCGAAGAGTTTGGTTACCTCGTTACTTCTAGTCCCTTATCTTACTTCTGATATAACCAAAGGTAAGGGTAAAGATTACACTCATTTCATGCGGAAATAATATGGGTATACACATTATTCATTACCAGTTATGCGAAGGTCACACTTTACTCCGACCCCCCTTCCTCTATTTTCCCAATATAAAAATTTTTATAAGCACCAGTGGTTCAAGTGTATGGGTCATCTGAGCCGTCGCAACACACTCAGCCAATAATACCATATAGTTCGAAACCTTTTAACATTAGTGACTCTCCGGGCTTGCCCGCCAACCTTATAACCTAAAACTATAAAACATTCCTGTACATGAATGATTATGGTTGTGGCTTGTCACTCACTAGCGCCTGAAGGACCGATCACTCAGTGTAATTTGTGTACATATGTAAGTGAGTAGACCATTTTAGAAATTACATACAGAGAAACTAAAACACAAGGGTGATGCCGCCATTGGGGTCTTCTCTCTCTCGCCTAGAAGCACCGCTATAGGCAGAGCGAATTGACTCCGTCTGGCGGTGACCCTTGGTGCGAGGGATAATACCCCAATGGTGGCCTCGCCCCTGTGTGTTTTCCGAAATGGTCTTTAAGCGTGCTAAAATGATTACGCGTAATACGTAACCGGTGTACAAGTAGCGCCAACAATGTAGAAAGGGGTGGTGACGTTTCAAATGAAGACTGAGTTATGACCAAGAAATTCTAAAGCACGGAGAGGAAAATTGCAGTGCAATGTTTTCTTCATAGAGGCGACAATAGAAATGTAGCATTTCGATTAAATTTTTACATTTTCCTTTCGAATTATGTCAAAGTTCGCTTGCTCTTTTTAGAAAGTCAATAGAATATTTCAAATATTCTATGTTGATAGCTCAACACGTACTCCCTTCAAAATAATTAATTTCATGATAAAATGTTTTCGGAAAATGTAATTGTTCTTGAAAAAGCGTAGATATGTAATTTTTTCAATTAATTTAGAGGGACTAGATCGATTAACAGTAAAATCATTTGATTGAATTTAATATTGATTAAGGATTAAATGGATAAAAATAACTAAAACAATTGCAATATCTGAAACTTCAGTCAAATGATAAACCTCACACATATCGTTTGTTTTTTCGGCCTTGGTCCAAACCAAGACGTTTTTTTATAATCCAGTATGAAGGCGTGCCCTGGAAGTTTCTTTCTCTTCATGTAAAATTCGTATTGGTCTATCAAAGCATACGTTACAGAAGATAGAATTTTGTCGGTACAGATAAAGTGAAACAATTTTGATGGGGAAAATCAGAGTCAAAGGGAAGCGTAAAGGGGAAGTGAAATTCTAATCGATATTTTCGTAAATTGTTCTTATTGCGTGAAATGAAGCAGGTATGTTAGATAAATTTAGCTTCAATTCAATACTATTCTCAAAACTAGCGCATAAATCTACAGAGACTCAAAAGTTGCACCCCTGTATTAAGTGCATAGCCCGAAAGAACAAGGGCTCCTGGTCTGTATTTAGTTCATAACTCAAAAACCATGATATCTTGCCCTATGAAAAGTCCACAACCCAAAAAAGTAAGGACTCCACGCCAATATTTAGTCCACAGCATCAGGAGCAGATGACAAAGGAGTCTCGGACGCTAGCTTCCACAATATAGAGGGCAATGGGACCCGCGTACGTCACAGCTGTAGCGGTATCGTTTGCCATAGAGGCGCTATCAGACATTATAGCAGACGATGCTTTTGGTGGATTATACCTGTGCACCAAAGTCTGCTGGGAATTTTTTTATTGTAATAACGGACTAACGGTGGCTACTGAGGTTCGTCTTATCCGATCGCGACATAAATATACACAATACAATTACTTTATTCAAACAGCTGTAACTGGTAGTCCGGTGAGTTTAAGATAAAAGATAAGACTACATTTTGTGACTTTAAACCTACTAAATAGTCAAATTAAGTTCAAACTAACAGAGAAATCAGGTAAGCCAAGGCTTAATTAACAATTTGTGCCCACTGGAATGATTGAGCTCGGGTTTTCAAAAGATACAAGCAAGGTTTTAAAAGATGCCGAAACACAATGTTATATATGTGTTTTAGGGCCAAAATATTCCGTATTTCTTTTGAATTAATTGACTGCTACAAGATGTTGGAAACGAAATCACTGTCTCTTACTTTTTGGGTTTAAAACATCGTGAGTGATTTCTTTTCCCAACCTCTTGTAGCTATCATTTAATTCAAGAAGAAATTTAGAAAAAATTGGCACTGAAACACATTTTAGTTTTTAATAGTGTACATACGTTACTCGCTGGGCTTTTCATTATCAATTGTAGTCGAAAAAAAGATTAAAAAGCCGTTGAAATCTTTATTTTAACTCTAATACTCGTTAAGCCTAGGCTAATTATAAGCAGACGATACCTATTTTTAAAGAGAGGCTCAGGACGCGATTTCCCAGATATCCTTTCGAGACTTTGCAGCCCCGCTATTGGTTGGAAAATAAAGCTCAAATTTCCTACGAGAGGTGGCACTGGCGTAATGATTTTGGTTAATAACCGTGACGTTCGCGGATCCCATTGCCCTCTACATTATGGAAGCTAGCGTCCGAGACTCCTTTGTCATCTGCTCCTGACAGCATTAAAAAAAAAAACCAGGGGTCACGTCCACAGCTTAAAAAAACCAGGGGTCAAGTTCAATATTTAGTCCACAGCTTTAAAAAAACCAGGGGTCAAGTTCAATATTTAGTCCACAGCTTTAAAAAAACCAGGGGTCAAGTCCAATATTTAGTCCACAGCTTTAAAAAAAAACCAGGGGTCAAGTCCAATATTTAGTCCACAGCTTTAAAAAAAACCAGGGGTCAAGTCCAATATTTAGTCCACAGCTTTAAAAAAACCAGGGGTCAAGTCCAATATTTAGTCCACAGCTTTAAAAAAAACCAGGGGTCAAGTCCAATATTTAGTCCACAGCTTTAAAAAAAACCAGGGGTCAAGTCCAATATTTAGTCCACAGCTTTAAAAAAAACCAGGGGTCAAGTCCAATATTTAGTCCACAGCTTTAAAAAAAACCAGGGGTCAAGTCCAATATTTAGTCCACAGCTTTAAAAAAAACCAGGGGTCAAGTCCAATATTTAGTCCACAGCTTTAAAAAAAACCAGGGGTCAAGTCCAATATTTAGTCCACAGCTTTAAAAAAAACCAGGGGTTCAGTGTAGTCCACAACCGAAAAAACTGGGCTCCAGGCTAATATTTAGTTCATAGTAAAAAAAAATGTCTCAAAGTGTCTAGCCCTGTATTTGGTCTATAACATTAAAATAAGGTCTCTAGCACTATATTTGGTCTATAACCCAAATTTAAGGTCTATAACTTAATATTTAGTCCATAACACATGAAAAACAAGGGCTCCGGGTCAAGGTCCCTCTAATTCACCGAAATTAGTTCGAAGAAACTAAGAAAATAAACCGGCCATAGCCAATCGCTCTTCGAAAAAACACAGCCAATTAGCGGTTATTTTCAATCGAAAATCTGGCATCACTGATTAAATGTTATATAGAAAAATGACGAAATCATTAGTCGTCCCATTGAATGTGAAGTTAAAGAGAAAGTTATATATAATCGTAAGGCAAGGTTTATGGGAAAGGGACACTGAAGTTCTCAGCACATTATTCCGAAAACTGAAATCTTTACATATCCGTACCTTATCGCGTATAGAATAATTAAATTTTACTGAACTAAACCCTTTAAGATTTAAAATTAAAATTTCGTCTTCTACCATGCAAGTTCAAGAAACAAAGTTTTCCATAATTAAAATAGCCCTAATTTTGAAAGTATAGGGACATCTAAGTACCTTTGTCCCCGCTTTTCATCCCAAACCCTCTTATAGACCCCCTTTATAATCTATCTATAGACTGTTCCATGATGCCAGGGATGAGTTGAAATGGAGGTATATTGTCGGGGTATTCTAAACTGTGAGCGAAAGGGGGTCGAAGGGGGTTAAACCAGGTTTCAAAATAGGGCAGGTCTACAGGTCAAAGACCAGTTTATTAATGCGTTGGACCAAATTTTTAATTCAAACCTCGAGCCTCACTGGTCCCAAGGACTACTTTATTAATTACTTACATAGGGTATAGGCCATTGGTCCTTGGGACTAGTTTAATTAATTATTGAAGACACCAGGGGTCCCGATGGACCAGTTTGTAAAAAATCCTTATTTCGAAGCCTAGTTTAAATTGGATTCTTCTTGTGACATGGGTTACTGTTTGTATATTGAGCTACTATTTTGCGCCATGCGCCGCCATCTCTCCAACACAAAATGCACTATTTTCAAAACGTCTCGCACTGATAACACAACTACTGACAACGGAATTCCTTTTTTTTCTTATCAATATTCTCACGAGAGGGCAGTTAAATGCCTGGCTTAAATCCGTTACTTCTTGTGGCGAGGGTTCGCGTGGGTGACTGTGTGTATAGAGCTACTATTTAGCGCCATCTCTCCTACACAAAATGTACTATTTTCAAAAAATCCTTGCACTGATTGCGCAACTAAAGTCAACGGACGATTTCTTTTCCTTATCAAGATTATTGCGAGAGGGCAGTTAGATGCCTGGCTTAAATCGGTTACTTCTTGTGGCGTGGGTTCGCGTGGGTGACTGTGTGTATAGAGCTACTATTTTGCGCCATCTCTCCTACACTAAATGTACTATTTTCAAAAAATGCTTGCACTGATTGCGCAACTAAAGTCAACGGACCATTTCTTTTCCTTATCAAGATTATTGCGAGAGGGAAGTTCCTAATGCAAGTTTGCAGGAACTCTGAGGACGTTCGCCACGTGATAAACAATATAACCAAGTTTAACAACATCTCCCTTTCTTCCATTGAAGGAGTTAAGGTCTACCGTTGTTAATCTAAAACGCGCTTGCAATTCTTCTCCCTTTCAAATCCTCCCTGATATTATCACTCCCATATGTCCCTTTCATATTCTGAATTCTATGAATTTGGACTCCTCCACGACCCCATTCGTTCGTATCCCCCCCACTCCCTTCCCGGTAACCTGCCACATATTTCCCTTCATTAGAGCCGGATTAATAAAATGTAACCATGGTCGTACGTTCCTCATTATAAAATAGAGGGGGTGGGAAATTTAAAAGGGAATTTTAACCTTACACCCTCCTTCTTTATCCCCCCTCTCTCTCTGAATCTGAGGAGTCCGGGGGACGGCGATTTTACCCCCCTTTCTGATAGGCTGAGTTCGCACTTGCGCTGTTTATCTTGATTCTCTGATTGATCCATCATATCTTCGGTCTTGTATTACTTACCCGCCCTTTGTACACGATGACAGTCGGGAGAGTCAGTTTTGAGGACTCTGTTTTGTTCGTCCACTGACTAAGAAGTAATAGAGATGCACTTGATGACGTCGTGTATCCATTACTATCTCTTTCACACTCGCTGTATCGCTACCAAGTTAGAGACAGTTCGTTCTTGGGCTGTCGTTTGGGGAGGAAGTTGTTTATTTACATTGTTTGATGTCATCATTGTCATGGGTTATTAACTAGTTTTAAATTTACTGGGATTTGAAGGAAAGATTGAAGCTTAAATTTCTTGGGATTAAATCATTGATCCATTTTTTACTTACTTCACACTATATTACTTACAAGTCAAGGCAGTTCTTGCGCTGTAGGCATGGTTTTGGGGAGAGATTATTTACGTATAATTTGACGTATTTACTTTGATATAAAGGAAAGAGTCAAGCTAAAATTTTCTTGGACTTAAATTATTCCTTGCTGGTAAAAATGCTAGAATCGATAACTAATTATTCTTAAATTTGCATGAGTAATTAACTAATTAGCTTTTATTTAACAAACACTGGAAGATTACATCTCTGGTTGGCAAGCGAGACTCCCTTTCTACAAGCCTTGCTTGCCTAGCAGAGGTAATGTACGCGATCAAAGTTTGTTAATTAAAAGCTAATATTTAATAATTGAAATTTGAGAATTATTAATTATTGATTCTAGTAATTTTAGCAGTATTAAATGATTTAAACGAAAGAAAATTTTAGCTTTAAGTTTTACGATTGTGAAGTTTTGGATATCTTTAATCATTTACTGATAATTGGGTATCGACGGAGTTAATACACTCTAATTTCTAAACCTAGTTAGAGGGAGAAACATCTCTATAACACTCTATCTAATGATATGATCGATTTCCCAAATGTAAAACGTTTTTATGAACGTCTCGTGGTTAGAGTCATAAATAATTAAAATATGATTAAAAATGAATGATATGACAGCGTGGCAAACTAAAGAAATGGAGAGTTCAGTGATACATGTTATCATCAGTCTTGGCAGAGGTTGAACCTCTCGCTTTTAATATGTCTAGAATAAGCCTTTGCAAGGTATTATGGGTTAAAGATCTAGTGTGACGTTATAGAGACGAGATTTATGCATGCTATAGGTGAAATATTAAACGAATACTTGGTTTGTTTTGATGCTATTTGGAGATTAATCGCAAACTGCTGCCGTATTATTGCAGAACGTGTTTTCCAATTGTTGACACTGTAAATAATACAAAATAGTTGGCCAACTGATGTTGAGTGCAATTCGACAACGCTTCGAAACCCAAACTATACTTTTCACCCACTACTAGGTTACAATTTAAAACTCTTAATTCAAAATTTGTTCAAAGGGATACTTCGGGCTAAATATTTTTCATTTTTAATCGAAAGAGCGTATAAATTGATGGATATATCAATTAGAACCATGGTTCTATCTACAATAATAAAGAATATACAAGCAATTAAGTTTCTGTAATGGACACGTCGTTAGACTTTCCCGGGAAGCACTAGGAAGTACCCCTATTGGGCGAATACGTCAGCTGGTACTAGGCGTCCAATGGGGATATTCCCCAGTGCTTCGCGGTAAATCCTAACGCGTAGTGTCCATTTCGCGCCATTACGGAAACTTAATTGCTCATATCTTCTTTAATATTGTAGATAGAAACGTGGTTCAAATTGATATATTCATTATTTTATACGCTCTTTCGATTAAAAAAAAGTTATATCCAGCTGGGTGTATCCCTTTAAGGATGAGCTAACCAACATGTTTTTGGAATGGAGTTTCATAATTTCGAGTTTAATGGTTTTTTGTTTCCGCTGCGACGCTTTTTATCGATCGTTTGGCGCGAATTTTAAGGTAAACGCGTTAGGGGGCAAAGGTAGAGATGGTAGTGGGGTAGGTAGTTGTCTTCACGGTAAAAAAAAACTCAGGTAAATGCAATCGTATTATTCCTTGAAAGCTTCCCCGGTCCCTATGGGGACTCGCTTCGGCTACGATACCTTGTGGGAGTCCCGCACGACCGTGCACTGTGTGTGTCCCCATCCTCTTTTTCCTTCTCTACCTAGAATCACTCGCTGTCCTTCCTTTCCTTTTGACTTTAAAGGAAAACCGCTCAATTCAGGGCAAAAACGTAACATCTCCGGCTTTTTTAAAAAAAAATATCTTGACAATTGAAGTTGTAAAATAACTCCATGAGTTCAGTACGATTTCTTATTCACTTTGGGGAAATACCAGAGATTTACAAGGATCATTGCTTAAGTAGTCACAACTCCACGTTAATGTTTATTTGTTGTGCTTGAGATTCGGCTCTGATGTAATACATTTAACATTCATGAAATTCAATTCGTTTCACGGGTCTTGAGACCTTTCCTCGATTATATACATCCAAGTTTTCTAAGTGATATTAATCGCGACGTTTACTTACATTTTTGTTAATACATTTATTTGTATGTCGACCTTTTCTCTGTACGGAGCATGCGCGAGTCGATAGTTTAACCCAATAATTACAACTAAATTTAGTTTTCTATTGTAATTTATCATTTGTTTGGATCGATAAATTTGTTACTGATGAAGTATGAAGGAGACTTTGAAATGTTCTTTTTTTTTTTTTTTTGAAAATCTAATTTAAAGGAATACGGACATAAAAATTAAGGAAACTTCAAATTTATAAGTGAGCTTTCAAAGCCTATGGATTTTAAATTTTGTGGGGGAGGGGCAGGGTTTTGGTGTGACGTAACATATGTAGCAGTTTAGGTCTACAGATGGCAGCGTCGGTGGCAACGTGACAAACAGCGTTGTTCATTGGTTGTTCCTGAGATTTGACGTATAAATTTGATAGATGGCGGCATGGTGCCTACTTTAAAATTACTGATTCATGACCTAAATATTAGGTTAAACAATAGTTAAATCATGCAAAAATGATGAAATGTAGCAGCAATTATGTATTTCCGCTAGCGCGGAGAAATATTAGTTTTTCTAATTCCATCCCGTGAGCCTGCCTTTGGGCGAGCACTATTTTTGGGAAAGGATTGCCTCATTGAAAGATATATCATTGGCTAGCCCCTATCACGTGCTTTTCAGACTTTCAATAGCGTTACATCCATGGACGAAGGTAGAAAGAAATTCAGGTTACAAGCTTAATAGTTTTTATTTATTTCTGACAACACGATTGAGGCTAGCCGGTTGTAGTTAGTTCAAACTCTATCATTATGATATAAGAAGAACAAAATTGGAAAAATGGATGCGAAAAGATGTTTTAAGTTTCTGAAGAAAACTGCCTGAATAAGATACATTTTTAGGTTTATTTGGCTTCTTAGACGCGATGTACAACATACTTGTTAATACTCTTCTATATATATGATAATTCTCTCTTTGATGTTGTAGGAAAAAAAATTTGTTCCACTTTTAAATTTGAAGTTTTCCACGAACCCTCTCCGAAACTAAAATCGTTTGAGGTTGTCTAGTCTACTTTAAAATGCTTTTAATATTTATGGAATTCAGTTTACACCTGATTAGTCTATCTCAACAAGTACACGATTTCAATGGATATGTTTTAACTATTTAATTCCATCTAGTCTCTACATGGTATGCTTCAAGAAGTCATATCTAGTTTACGAGGGAGAAGGTATAAATTCGCCACATTTCTAGCTTTATCTCCAGTTCAAACGTAGGTCCGGAGTTAATCCCAGCCTCTAAATTACAACCAGTATCTAATTGGTTCTTCAAAACTCACGTCAGCGAATGACGAAAATTATAAAGTTTCCGACTGAGGAGAGGCGAATTAGCCCGGCCTCCTTTTATTTTGAAAGGGGGAATACTTAGGCGTCTTATACCTTCTCCCTAATAAACTAGATATCACTTCTTTGTAGCTTACGCTTAAAGGGAGAATGAAACCGCCATAAAACAATTTTTTTTAATCAATTTAGATTAATAAATGAAAATGATTAAGAATTTTAATTTTTTCAAGTTTCAAATGTTGATGTGTTGAACTTAACGTTAATTTTAGATAGACAACTCGCGTATTTTCGTATTGGGTATCTGAAACAAATTACAGAACGATCGACTTTTTAAGCGTTTTTAAGTAATAATCAGTACGGTCACTGTCTGCAGAAGGTCACGTGGTGTCACGATATCTAATTGGTTAAAAGAGTGTGCCAAACATTAAAAATTTACATAATTTTACCTGATGATACCGTCAGTTTCTCCAGGGCCTGTACCTTCTAGTTGACCCTACCCACCATAGGACTGTCTTGATGGGGCTCTGTCCCTTTTAATTTAAATTTTATAAGCTGATTTTGATGTCTAAATCTAACAAGTTATTTAACCCCGAATCCCAAAATTACATAAACTTCAGCGTTACCCACTTTTACCAAAAATACTGCAAAAACAATAGATAATAAATTAATGTGCACAAAAGTGCGGTGTATAGGTCAGGGATATGTTTTTTACATTTTCTTAGAAAAACTAAGAAATATAAAGGTAGCTAATACCCTCAAATGAATAGAAGCTCAGACAAAATTGAAAAGTATAGACTATAGGTTGGTAGGTAGGTAAGTAGGGGATTTGTAACTTTCCTTCTCTCCACCTGCACCGCGTGATACTGTGAAAGCAAGGCGCACGCAATCTTATAGACAACTATAACAATCTCGATAAGTTCTTTTTATCCCTTACAAATCTCAAAATAACTAGGTACAGTACATAGCCATATGAAATGTGTACCCACGTCTGTACAAATATGACCCACAGTATTCTTAGGTTTTTATTTCGATTCTTCGGTTTTTTAAGATATTTTGGTAGTGATATCTTAATTACTTGGAAGTGTTTATATAAATATACTTCTGCGTATATTATCTATGCCCAGAAGTGAGATGAGACTGAAGTGAAGGGCTCTAGCATTGATAGTAGATCTGGCACTAGTGAACAAATTTGAGGATTTTATGCCGCTTCCCACGCGCTAAAACTAGAGAGAAAAAAATTGGTCGAGTTCCAAAAACATTTCCTACCCCCTTCCCTTCAACCTAAAGCCGCGGAACACGAACGCGGGTGCTGGAATCTAGTTCGGCCGTCTACCGCCACGAGCGACTCACGTTTTGGAGGGAAAATTCAGAAACCGCTACCAGAGGGCCAACAGTTCGTGTGTTATCAAGAATATTCACTTTCGCCGAGTGAAGAATTTGGTTAGCTCAGTACTTCTGGTCTCATCTCACTTCTGCTATGCCTTATGTCATGCTAGTTAATGGAAATGTACAGGTAATATAACATTAAACTTCAAATGAACTAAGAACGGCCTTTTTTTTTTCTAAAAATAGAATGGATGATATTAAAAAAAATAAATGACCTCTTATTTAAAAGTAATTACAGTTTAATTGGTCTTAAAAACACTGACTACTGCCTCGCCATGTTTTTGAAGGTGTCTGCTAACCAGAACCCGCACGGGATTGGTTCAACCAATTCCTTAGGGGTAAGGGATTCTGGCTAGCAGACGCAACTAAACCAATGGTGGGACAGTAGTCCTCGTTTTTAAGACCAATTAAATGCTAATGATTTTTTAATATGAAATAATTTAGAATAGGCCTCAGCAGGAATACATAGATTTCTTCCCTTTGGAATCTTTAACAAGCCAGGCATTTATGGTTGAATTAAAGGGAAGGAGGTGTGGAAACCTTCACCCCTGGTGGCATTCTCCACGTGACATTGAGAGATCCAAAGCCAAATGTAAACAAATTTTCTCTGCGTGTTCTGAACGAGTAGACCTAGGTCCTAGGGTGAATAACCAATGAAAAACGCGAGGGAGGAGGAACAAAGATTTAATTCATTCCCCTAGTTTAATGCCGCCTAAAGATTCTATGTATTCCTGGTCTCAGACATAGACCGTATCTTTCAATTATGATCTTTGAAATGATTCCCAACCTATCTAACGCGACGCCTTGTTGAATATCCTCAATATTACGAAACTCTCCTATTAAAACCGTTTTTTTTTTTTGGCCCACTTCAACGTATGTTGCAGGATTTAGACCCGAGATAAAAAGTATTTATCTTTTTAAAGGCTGGTATAGTGTTTGAATCTTACCCTGAACTTTCTTTTGAAGTTAGTGTAAGAATCTAGGCCTAGTCTTCCAAAGAAACTTCCATTGCTCTTAAAATTATAGTTATTTTTTTTTTCCTTGAAGCATCGCCACGACAGTTGCGTAAAGCGGAGTGAAAACTTTTTCACAAATTGGTTGTGTATAGTTGAGATATTTTTATGATCTTCGCCCTTAATAGCATTAAAGACAGAACCAACTAAAAGTGGCTGTTTATCCAATAAGCCTCTTCGCTGTAACTAAGAGGGAAAGACACGGGGGTAAACCATTGCCTTCCATCTCGCTTTTCGGCGCCTGCGCTCTAGGCACTTTGGTTCCAAAGAGTGCGCGGATACAACTATGGATCAAACCCCTTGTATGTCTCGATACTGAGGGTTGCCTATACCCCCTTTTGTACATCGAAGAGGCTTACTGCTGTATTACCCGTTCATCTATTGAAGGGATGTGCAATCCGTTGGGTAGGGGCGTGTTATGAACTATATATTG
The DNA here is from genome assembly GCA_019434445.1 of Phalangium opilio. NCBI lineage: Eukaryota > Metazoa > Arthropoda > Arachnida > Opiliones > Phalangiidae > Phalangium > Phalangium opilio. The sequence goes on from JAEQBA010003137.1 coordinate 2,854,941, forward strand.
AGGTAGTAGTGTTACTATTTCGTGGAGTAGTGATTGGGCAATGTCACGTGATTGTAAGCCTTTCTCGAGAATATCCAATGGGAAAGTTTTGTTTCTCCAAAAGTTCACATATAAAACCAAAAAGTATTCTTCGTTCGCAGTTCCCAACCATTGGCTGTAGAGGTCATGTAAAATCAGAAGAAAACGACCCTCATCTCAGTCCCTACACCAATCAACCAATCAGAAGAGCTTTTTGAGGGTTCAAACGTTTATAGAAAATAGTACTCTATGGTGGTGATCCAAATGTTTATTCTTGGTACTAGAGTTATTGCCCCATCCACGGTTGTTCCCTGTGCTTGGCCAGTTTCGCCAAGGGGGGGGGGTCGAGACTATTCTAAGGGTAAAGCGGGCGTTTCTCATATTATACTGAGGAAGCAAGCTTCAATGAAGTATACTTTTTCTTTTTATCTACGGACTTTTGGTTTCTCCTTAGTTAATTGCACCAATGTAGTCCACTTTATGAGATATCCAAACACCTCCAACCTTTTTTAAAAGTAAGTGAGAGTGAGAGAGCTGTTGTATTTCCATTAACAGTTTTTCTCTCCTTTCGCTTTCACTCACTCGATATAGTGTTTTATTTCTCTTTATTCCGTTCCAACGAACAAATTGTTCTTGTAGTGGTTATTTCTTTCACCGCACCGTATAACCCAACCGATGTTTGCTACACCAAGAAAGCTAGACATAACTTATCTTTTTGTAGTCTCAAATTAAGTTATGCGAACATAATAAGTGTTGCATACTCCAGCTGGAATATCTTCTCTAAGTTCATCCTATTTTGGGGATTCTTTGTTAAGAAGAGAAACACTACAGTCTACGTGAAAACTATATTTAAAAAGTGCTAGAGGTTGAACCGTTTAGAACACAGTAATGTAAATAAGAACAAACAGGGTAAATTGAGTGGAACAGAAAATGTCTATGCAAGTAATTTCGTAGATTTTGAATTATTTTAAGGACGAAGATGTACTGATGGTTTATTTGAAGAAAAATAATTTAATTTAATAGCGCAAGGGTATAACTTGCATCTGTGAAAAAAACCTAAATTACAATCTCTCTGATTTTCAGCACACCAAGGCTTAGTAGCTAGTAGCGGTATTTCAGAAGCTCAACAAACGCCATAATATCTGTTTTACCTTTATAAAAGTGTTGGAAATCGTTAAGAAACACATTTGTAGCACTATCAAGTCAGATTTCATAAATTAATTCCAGTAAAAACGCTCCAATTATATGTTTAACAAGCCTTGCACGAACTAATCCTTGACCCGAGAAACGAATTTACTTATTTATTATTTTATTGGAGGGATAGGGTTGCTAAGCCAAATTGACTTATGTGCAACCCCCCAAAAGCATTAAGGTACAACAAATGAACCGAAAAATATTAAATTATTAAAGTCAGGCGTTGCCCAGGATCCAAGCCGTTAAACTGTGACGGAAAGTGGTAGAAGATTCCAATGATAACAACTCCTCAGGTATCGAGTTCCAATCATTGATGACCCTTGCGGTAAAGTGACTAGCTTTAGGAAAGGACTTCGCCACAGGTTTCGCCAGTTTAGCAGGATGTCCTCTGGTGCGTAGATTAGTTGACGGGAGAAATAGTGAAGACATGTCAGTGTGCACATTGCCTTTATAAATGTCGAATACGTAGACCAAATCATTAACACGTTGTCTAAGAGACGGGGAAAGTAGGCGGAGTCGCTCATCACGCGTAGCAGGCGAGTGGTGGCTAAATCCCTTTGTGACCTTCGTGAATCTATTGTGGGCCTTTAAAGGGATAGAATCGATGTTTTGGCTACTAATGAAAAGATTTCATATTTTAAAATCAGATAGAACCTAAAATTACGTTTTCAAAAATATATATATATTGATACTTTTAATAACTTAACTATTTTTAATTAATTTTTAAAAGTATTGTTTTTTGGGACTGCTCCGATCACTACCCCCTCCTGCGTCGTTTGGCAAAAACACGGTTGAAACATCTACCCACCCCTCCATACGCTCCTCTTATTTGAAGATATGGTAGCTTTACGACTAACAGTAGTTTTCATACTATTTCACTTGTGGATCACAAATAAACTTGGCCTTAACTTTTATTTCGATTTACGTGTTTTGAGAGGCGTGAAAGAAGCTAAATAGTTTCATAGCAATTAAATCGTTTAAGTAAGAGGTTTAGCACATTTAATTTGAAAAATAAATCTTAAAAGCTTGAATTTAGGGCCACTTAGAATAAAAAAATCGATCATGGAAACTAAGCCTTTGCCAAAATGTCGTAGAAAACGCGTTGTTTTTGACTGTACCAATACAGACTCGGACAAATCTCTGTCATTTCATAGTCTACCAAGTAACGAATTATCCGAATTTGAATTTTCCTCACTTGACTCACGAATTTCGAAAGATTCAACCGAGTCTAAACTATCGGATTCTACTACAGAGTCAGGCCCGTCTGATATTTCGGATTCCGAGCTACGACTCGACGTCGACGATGACATTTTCTATTTGGCTCCTGTAGCAGACGACGGAAAAAAAAACCTACTATCCTCAACTTGAGTTCCCCTATATACTCCTATTTCCAAACAACCAATGAATGAGTGGACGTTAGCAACGTCACTAGGGTAACAAAACAAGTTGGACGGTATTCGCGGCTAGTTTGAATTTCAAAATATCTAACGTACTTTTCTTAATTTTAAACGTTTTAATTCGATTTTTTTTTTGGCACACATAATTTTAGGCACATTTTTTTACCTAAAACTGCCCTCATCTTGTACTAGTCGGAAATCCTTGATTCTATCCCTGAGTCGGAGCCATTTTTAGTGACCCCTGTTTGCCGAGTAAATTCCTTTTTAAAAGAAATTCCTACTTCAAAAGTTAGGCTTAGCGAGTTAAAAACACAACTTTGAAAATTTATTCTAAATTAACGAGAAAGGTTTGGTGATTTATCCCAATGTTTTACGCATATTTTAACACCCTTACTCAATTAAAAATAACTTTTTTCTTCATTATCCCTTGCGGGACCCCTTATCATTCTGGCTAATCTTCTACACACCAATTTTACCTTGTAAAAGGCCGGAACCAATGGCAAATAGTTCTCGAAGGCGGAGCTAAAACTAGCCGCTGCTAACTTCACCCCTCTACTATGGGAGCATCTAGTGGCATTTGTTTAAACTAAACCACAGCCATAACTTGCTAAAGATGGTGAAAACGAATAAAAAGTGTCATTTATGGGTAGAGAATATCGGATTTAAATGTTCTTAGTTACGTTTATTGGTATATGTTTCTAGGGTACTTGTTGCATTTTAAGATGGGGATGGATTTGTTAAAGATATATACTTTCTTGTAAAGTTTTCTTCGCCGAGAAAGGTTTTAGTTGTTGAGATGTTTTGTAAGGAGAATGGACGTCTTTTTTTAAATCCCCTATCCATTTTCATTTTCGTTTTTGTTTTGCGTTTTCAATAGCCTGGATATATTTTTATGTTTTTCGAGTGGTGATGTATCTAACGTGTTTTCTAGTGAATGGGTTATACAAATCCCGTCAGTTTTTATATCAAGTTGAAAGGAACTTTTACCTAGAATTTTGCCAAAACTTTATTCTTATCAGAAATTTAAAAGCTTATGTTGAATGTTGTTCTAATATCGTCAGCAAGATAAAATATTTTTCACTTTTTTTTCAATTATTGCAAGCTTGAAAGGAAAGTACCATCTGAAGATGAACCCATTGTTTTAGGGGGGGGGGGGTAAAAAGAGAATTAAATTTTTAGAATGTCTTTAAGTACTATTGGTAGTTAGCAAGCCCCTGAATCTTACCGGAAATTTGGGTTTTAGATTGTAGTGCATGGTCGTATAAGTGGAAGCTCAGAACCAAGACGCCATACAGAGGCTTTTAAGAGGACAGGACAGCCGTGTGAAAGATTATGTTTCATCCTTCGATTTCATTTAGTTCCGTTGAAACCATGTTTTCTTTTACAGTTCGAAAAGAGAAATATCCTTGAAAATAACCCCTATCCTCCCATAGCTCGGATATTTGGTCTAATAACTTTCATGATAACACGGAAAATATTATAAAAATAAATGATCTCTTTTTTAAAAGTAATCACCATTTATTTTTTTCTTAAAAACGCTGACCACTGCCTCGCCATGTTTTTAAAGATGTCTGCTAGCCAAAACCCGCACAGGCAGGGTTGGAATTAAGCACAGGACACTGGACATTGTCCAATAAAATTTCAAAATTTCCCATAATTTTTTTCAAAACTAAGGGGGTCACTGTACATTTTGACCAATAAATTTTCTGAAGTTTTGATAGCTTGACTATGAAGATGCGGCACTATTTATGCACACGACAGTGGACAATGTCCAATAAATTTTCCAGTCAAATAGGGGGTCACTGGACACATGTCCTCTAAGAAATTTTTCTTATTTCCGGATTGGTTCAACCAATTCCATAGGGGTAAGGGGTCCTTGCTAGCAGACGCCACTAAACCGATGGTGGAACAGCAGTCCTCTTTTTTAAGACTAATTAAACTCGAATTATTTTATAATAAGAGATCGTGTATTTTCTAAATATTTTCCTTTTATATTTTGAAAAAGGCCGTTCTTTTAAGGTATAATGTGAAGAACTGGGATCTTTTCCTTTTAATGAAATTAAGAATCTAGTTTCTTACTCGATTTTGAAGGTACTGGCTTCATTTTGATGCTCCATGACTATGATACAATATGTCGTTGTTTTTAATGTAACCTTTCTCATAGATCCAGTTTTAAGCCTTGCCCTTGAGGCTAGGAATATTTTGTTTACAAGTCTAGGACTCGTGCAGTCCTTTGGAACCGTTAAGCCCTATTTTGGCTAGAAACTAATCCGACTTATAAATCGATGTTGAAATATCGTGTTAATAAAAATGGGATTGATCCCATGAGATAAAGTCAGCCCCCGCCCCCGCTAACACAGCAAATTAATATTTTTTTCAGTCCCTTGATGATCCGGACATAAGTCCTTTAAATAGAGCTAGGGGAAGACCCTGTTATCTCCCATTTCTTAGGGTCAGATAACATTGACCGTCTGTGTATGGGATGTCTGACTATTTGTTTCCAGGAATGCATTAGAGTTGAATATCCTACGCCATGTCGTTGTAATTAAATGGTATAGGCTGGTTATAGACAAGAAATTATGTTCAAGGCTGTAAGCCTGTACGGTTTCGCTGTATTAATCCTTAAATTGCGAATATTCATGACATTGGACTGGTGCGTTGTATCTGTAACCTTCTTCAACGCAAGTCTTCATAACACTACACCCTTTGAAATCGTAGTAATAATCGTAAACAAGTTGGGTGAACCAAAGATTAACCTCTACTATAAACATATTTACCTAAGTGTGCAATTATTGGTGTTTATTGATAAGCAACTGCAGAAGTTAAAATTAATGAGTTATTCAAATCTCTATTCTGGTCTTAGCTCATGAAGGAATAGTTGTCAGTAAGGGTTTATAGGACGTAATGCAATATAGATTTTTCAAATTTGAAATTTCTGTGAACCTTGAACCTTACCTTTGCTTCGATTTGCAAACTACGAACAAGGTCACGGATATCATCACGGCTAGACAGACACAGGAAATGGAGCAAAAAAAATGTAATACCTCTCAGTGACGTAATGGTCACTCTCAGAGGTAATAAAAATTGCACTTTTTCAAAAAAGAAAATCTCTATAATAACAGCAAAATGAGTTTTCAACTTTTCAAAAATGGTTTCAAAGCGTCTATCGAATTTTTAAAACCATTCTTTTTATAACCCCGGAATTTTTAAAAATGCGATATTAGTAAATTTCAAGAATTCTTATCTGACCCCAGAACGTTTTAAGATAGATTTCTATTGTAGTGTCGTATTTCCGGTTCCCTTATGCATCACCGCCATATTGGCAAGCATAACGACCCATGAGTGAGGAAGTATGAACTGATAGTAACCTTAGATGATTGTCCATACATCCTTAGGCCTCATATAAGTTCTCGGAAAATGAGGAGAAGAAACCGCTAAAATAATTATATGGTTAAGTTATGAGCTTCTTAATATGAGAGATATTATAATAATATTATTACAGTTCCAATTTCTTTTATGCTGGAAACCGAACTTGAAATCAAGCAAGCACGCATTTTATTAGTCCTAGCTTTTTGACCCTTGTCGCGCAAAATCGGATTAGTCTAGGAGTAATTACCTTTCTCCTTCCCATCTTTATTAGGAAAGAAGAGACGTAATCAGGCGGATTACTTATTCGCCGACATTTTTACCTACCGCTCATCCCGCTAGCTACAATTCGGTGCACTTCTTATAATGCCATAAGACTATGAAAGGTCTGTCCTAAGTCTGAAACGAGTTGCCTTATTTTACATGTTGATAACAATACCTAAGCTTTACCAGGGATATTAGATGTTTAAAGAGGGATGAGCACGTACATTATTACGCGCCTGTGGCAGAGGGTTTTTTTAACGGGAGTCTTTGAATGAACTGTTTGTACTTAAACCAATAACTTTGCTCAAATAGTGTTTGAACTTTTCGCCATATCGTGTATTGTTGTAACCCAAAGTATCTCAGACCACAAATGGCTACGTTACCTTCTCTCACCAATCGAAGGAGTTATAGAAAATTAGAAAAATCAGAAAAAATTAGCACCAGTTTACAAGAAACCATTCAATATTTAACTTTCTGTTTGGACTACACGAATTTTTTTATTCTTTTTAAAATCGTCCAAAGATAATTCTGAACGGAGTCTGAAATGCTGAAAAAGAGTATCTTCTTTCTATGGTGTGGATTTAATAGGCAATTCTGACTTATTTGAATAGTATAAGCTTATGATAATAAATATACGAAGACTAGGCAGAGCTCTAGTGGATGTATAGAGGTTTCCTTTTTAAGTAGCTTGATCAGGGATTATCCTTCATAACCATCTCCGTCTCTTGCCATTTCTTCGGCCTAGCATCTGCTGTCTTTGCCAAAATGAATATACGAAGCCTGATTAAAAAAGTATTTTGCTTTTGATGTATGGATGGATCCCTGTTATTTCGGGATGATTATCTTTTCATTTCTAAAAATTCGGGAACCATTCTTGATCAGAAATTAAGACTCTGCCTCTTAATATTTCTATATTTAGAAATTTTCTTATCAATAAAGGGTATCATAACCTCAACATATCTTTTTATTTTTATAGACTTATCGAGGAATTATAGTAATATACCCGATTACGTATGATTAACCATCGTAGGTTTTTACGAGCTCATGCATCGTTACTATTGGCGTGGCCAGGCAGGGTTCAAACCAGTTTGGGTTATAAGTCCATATTTTAATCTAGTCCTTAATTTAGAAAATGACTCCCCTAGCGTCCAAAACAGTAAACTGGTCCTCTGTTAGTTTTCCTATAAATTTGCAATTAATTTATGGATTTGAAACTGGTCCAGGAAGTTAATAAACTGGTTTGGTTCAGCCAATCCCGTAGGGTAAGGGGTTCTGAGTAGCAGACGCCTCTAAACATGGTTTGGTAGGAGTCCTCGTTTTTAAGACTTGTTAAATGCTAATTATTTTGTAACTGGCTGTTACCCGCGGCGTCGCTCGCGTGTATTAAGAACTTCCATTTCATCAAAATGATATAAAGAATGGGTAGATTTTACTGAGGACTAATATTTTTGTAGCACCCACGGAGCGAAGGCACTCGGCGTTGCCCGTCAGCCCGTCGGGACATTTTTTATTACTTTTCATGCGGACATTATTCTATAAAGAAGGGTTTTTAAGTTTCTGGCCGCCATTTATTTAGATGACAACAAATCAAACCCAAAAGACCATTCAGCCCGTCTATAGGTTAAAGGAAACCGGTGTACTAAATATTTGCGAAATCGGTTGAAACGCGCGGGCTTTGTTGCATAGAGAAGATATTTTACATTTCTGGGCGACATTTATTAAGATGGAAGCGGATTGGAAAAATCTTTCTTTGTTCGCGCCTACTACTTATGAGTAACGTTCCGGCAAATTCGCAGCCTTCTAGGGCAAGCGGTTTGGGTTGGGTGTTGATTATCAGTCAGTCAGTCAGGACTTTGATTAAGAGATCATTTATTTATTTATTTTTAATATTTTCGCTTTTATATTTATAAAAAGGTGGTTCTTTTAATTAAGGTATGGTATATTTTCCTTGATAATGAAAAGCAATGCTATAATGAAGAATAGCGTGCGAATAAGACTCCAAGCCTAGGGAATGTAATCTTAGAATATACACCTATGTAAACAAAGAAAAGTCGCAAGACGGTAAAGCTCGTTGATGTTAGATAAATATTTTAGGTCAATTTTGCTTAAGCCTACAGCCAACCAGCTTCTTAATTATAAACTTTGATGAATTTATCCGGGTCACAGAGTGAATTTAAAAAAGTACCCGGAGAAATTTTTGAAGTTTATAAAAAGTAGAGAGGGACGTATCAGTCGGGGAATTGAACAGTTTATACAGAAGAGTCAAGGAAAAAATTCGCGGAACTAGATAAATACACGCCCGAACGTTAATAACATAATTACAACAGGATTTTTCTTTGCCCCCCCCCCCACATTACACCACCACTGGGATTTTAAAAGTTAAAAGAAATAGAAAAACACGTAAAGCACATACTTCCCCAGTGATAGACCTCTTTCACGAAACCTGCCTCCTTCTCAACCTAGAACCCAGAAGGTACTTAAATATTGTAAGTCTGGCATGATGGGGTGTTTTCTGCCGAGGTTTGTTGTAGTGTTTCAGCAGATTGGACTGAGAATTATGCTATCTGTAAAGCGAATGTTCATAAACGAGCTGAAGAAATGTATAGTTTCAAGATAACATTTGATCAAGTGACAAGTTTCGTCATCAGTTCAGAATCAGAAGCAAATGGTGTTGTTAGATTTCGGTGTCAATAGACCATTCCATTTTTGGCGAGTTGGCTAGCCTCCAGCCTGTAATGAACTCTGGCTCCATCTGGCGGTGCCCCTTGGCGAGTCGAAAGGATTGATCAAATGACTCTTAATTTTAATCATCAGTTCAGAATTAGAAACAAATGGTGTGGTTAGATTTCGGTGTCAATAGACCATTCCATTTTTGGCATGGGTAGTGACAATGCGAGTTGGCTAGCCTCCCGCCTGGCGGTGCCCCTTGGCGAGTCGGTAGAAACTCCTCCGCCCCTTCCGTTGGTTTCTCTATGAGTGACTACGGGAATGGTCTATTGGTTCGTTTTGTTGGTGTAATTCGCCAGTTCAAAGATAGAATCAGAAATTGAAGTAAAACTAATAAAAGAGTTAGGGTTTGTGTTATAGAAATTTAAGTTAATGACAAATTTATGTCGTTTAAGGGTATTGAGGTCCATCAAAGCTATATACAAAAATTTCAGCTGCCATAACTTTAATTTTAGTTTATACATAGTTTTAAGACTTGGAGGATTGCTACCGTTTACACCAGGAGGCCTGGATACTTGGTGGCCAAAGTATAGTATACCAAATATACGCCTCTTGGCCTCGCCTCTTGGTGTAAAAGGTATTAATCCTCCTTGTCTGAAAACTGTGTGTTCCTTTCTAATAGGGGCAAAATATAATTATTTCAGTTTAACAAATATTTTCAGTAGAAGTTGTACTGTGCAGTGAACATCTTTGGCCTGTATACACGTTTATACCTTGAACACAATTTATCATTGAAATTAACTGTCATACTTAGCTCTGTTACGCGTCATACGATACTAATTTATCTTGCATAAGACTTTTAGGGCACCCAAGCACTCTCCTTTGAACGAAAGAGCCCATCAAAAATTTACTCGGCGCTATCGCTGAAAATTGGGAAAAATCGTTGAATCGCGATATAATCGGCAGATTGCGTTCAAGTTGACATTGGCGCGCGTCACGGAGTCCTCTCTATAAAGGGGCTCTGGGATACATCGTGGTGTGGGAATCGGGGAATAGTGGGACTTTGAATAAAAGGGACGTACATCCATCCATCCAGGCTTCGTAAAAAAAATGAAAGAAATACTTCAAAGACATTAAAAGCAAATATTCCTTTCTGTATACAATGTCTGAAAGAAAAGATTTTTACGACGAAAATTTGCAGAATGATAGAAAATCGAAAGATAACCCTGTTTCGCTTGAATTCGTTTGCCGTAATGCGCGTAAAATGAGGCTAATTTAAAAATATATACCGAGATGCATCACGACAACCCGCATTATTAACTTGGCATACCAAGGCGAGAGACACCGGGGACTTTACCGAATCATTGTATTATCTAAAGTTTACTAGGCGCTTATTATTCCGAAGTTATCCAACTAAGAGATTAACGAATTCACAAACACCTCTATCCTAAAAACATTTACATTGTCTGCTACCACTGTGGAGCAGTCACTATTTAAGGAGACCTAGCTACGTTTTTTAAAACACTTAACAAGGAAACCTGGGTACAATTGCAAACAGGGTTCGAAATAAGGATTTTTTTAATTTGTCCTCCAGACTTGTCTTAAATAATAAATTAGTGCTAAGGACCAGTTCCTCTTATCCTTTGGAATTTTTAAAGTAGTTCTTGGGACCAGTGAGGCTGGAGGTTTGATTTTAAAAAGTGGTCCAACGAAGTAACACACTGGTTTTTGGACTAGTAGCCTTGTCTGATTTCGAATCCTCATTGCGTTATATCTATTCAGATTGCCACCTTTTCCAAAACATTGACCCTAATAATTAACTATAATTTGTATTTATTTTCTTTTGATATTTGCAAATTTTTTTCCGGCCGTAGAATATTTTTAATCTAATTTTTCTGAACTCCCACATGCTCCAATTAGTTAGGTGATACTATTATTATGTGATTAGATATACATAAACTTGCATTCTCCCTCCAATAAAACTACTCTATGGAAAATGCTAAAGATTTAATTTCAATAATTGCTTAAAATATCATCATTATATTTAAATATAGCTTCACCCATCATGCGACACGCTTTAAAAGTATACGTCCCACTTTCTTAACATTTGTTTTGGTCTGAGTTTCTGTTTCCTAATACACCGTTCTTACGACTCTAGTGGCGCTATAGTATGCAATTTGAATTATTAATACATGCAGAGAAACAGAAACTTCTACTAAAACCCGCCTAATTTTCCTTTTATAAAGGCATTTGTATTATATCAATTTTACTGAGTTTGTAATTGCGTTCATACGTTTGTGAGGAACGTCATAGTCTGGGAGCATCGCATGAATAGAAGGAGTCGAAAATCAGTATGCCTGGGTGGGTTTAAAATTCCAAGTCCTTGGGAGTGAGGGGGGGGGGAGAATGTGAAGTGTACTAGTAAGGTCTCTACTGCGCAACTCGCCGCTGGCATCCTTGTTTTGGTAGGGGTTAGAAGTCTCCATTGTACTTGCCCCGCACACCTGTTAGACACAAAAAACTATGAGCTTAAAATTTCTCAGAAATTGGGGTGGTTAAGGTGCCTTATCAACTTTGGTAATGGACAAATTATATTCTCTTTGCAATGCATCAACAGCAGACACTGAGCTATAAAGCTGGGGAACTCTTATTGTTCGTGACCCGCTAACGAAACGAAACGCGCCCTTTTCCTTACGCGTGTCATCCTCTCCTTCCATACGAACTCCCATACATGTTACCCGCGCTTTATTCCAAATACGTCGTATCTGGATACCGTACTGTACAGCTAATGGTTTTTCACCTTGAGGTCACAGAGGTCATCGTGTATCTATTTACTACGGTGCTGGTCACCGCGCGGATAATATCAGTTAGCACGTATAATAAAGAGAGTCGAAAAGGAAGGTAACTAAAACGGCATGGCCCGATCTCTCTCTCAGTCGCACCTACCTCGGCGCATAGCACGTGATACGTTAAGAATACTAGTCGTAAACAACCTTCTCTGATTTTTTTTTTGCCTCTCTGTTGCACTCTGATACCGAGCCACAGCTCGGTACCGGTTTTGAAAGAGGGGATGACGGATAATTTTTATTTGGTCTCTCAGAGTCTCCTTCTTATACATGCTCACTGATGATGACTTGTAAACTTTGTCTCGAATGACATACCCAATTTGTAACTTCTTGTTTATCTTCTTCCGATTGTTCTTTAATATAAAGGGAGTTTGTGAAGTTCAAAGCCGGTTCTTTTTAGACTCGGTGTGTTCTTAGCAGACTGTTATAACAAAAGATTTTTCCCCATTTTCTCCAACATCATTGTTGTATGTTTACGCTCTCTGGTATTTCCTTTATTTAATAATTACGTCGTAGAGTTTTCTTAAAAGAATCTAGGAAAAAATAGGAGAGGAATTTCCGCCATTTCTTTTCCTTGACGAAGGAAAAAGGTTAACAAGCTTACTATTTAAATATTCGAATATATGTACATTATAAAGTTTCTTTCGCAAATATACGTGGAATCAAGAATGGAAACTTTTGCAAAATTTTTGGATTTTGTTTCTCGTAATATTTTCGGCGGGATATATTACTAGGAATTTAAACATACTTTTCAAGAACATTGTAGGCCTACGTCGTGTGTATGTACTTGATCTTTTAAACAATAAGCTAATGGATGTCCTCTTTGAATAGAGTATTAGATTTCGTATTCATTCATGGAAATGTATCCTTTTGAAAGTAATCTTACAAAGTCAATATTTTTATTTTAAAATGATAGTGGGCGTTTCAAACGTTGAATAGGCAATATTATATAACATCCAGAACGAGCAATGTACTTTTTGCCTGATCGTCCTAGTTTAACCAGTTGAGCAAAAAAGAGAAAATTATTTCTTATACAATTTATTTAGTGTAGACGCGAGACGTTCTGCGTTTGCGAATATGCATAGTTTTAGTTGATACCATTTACACAAGGAGGCAGGCTATACTTTGCGGAAAAGTGCAGAACCAAATAGCCTGGCCTCCTGCTGTAAATGATATCAATATCCTAGTCTGAAAACTATTTATTAAAGAACTTGAATATTATTATTATTGGAATGTTCCGAATCGATTAATCGAATCGGCCGGTCGTATTTGAAGTTTTAATTTTAAATTGTTTATGAAATTAATCAGGAAAAATCATCGCTAAGTATAATTGAATTCGAATTTTGATTTTGATTTTAGAAAATAAAATAATTCTCGAATTTATCACGAATATTCAAGAAAGAAAATATATACAGTTTTGAAGTATTTAAACGTGACAAAATAATATTTAATTTTTAGTTTCCTGAAAAATTAAATTAACCGAATAAATTACAGCCTTTTCCAATCAAAATATTTCAATGTGACAAAATAATATTTTAATTGTAAATTTCTTAAAAACTATTTAACCGAATAATTTGCAGCCTTTTCGAATCGAAATATTTCAACGTGACAAAATAATATTTTAAGTTCATTAAAAAATTAAATTAATCGAATAATTTACGACATTTTCGAATCTAGAAACTTTTGATTATTGGAAGAATATTTTGAATATGGACTGATTATTCGACTCGGCCGTATTCCAAGTAAAAAAGTGTAACATTATTCCGATGAACTCGTACGGAAAACAGTGGAAATATTCTGGGAAAAAGACACCGTACATTTTTCCCGAATTGAGTTAGAAATTCTAGACCCTCCTTTCGGGAAAAATTAAAAGATGATCCTTTCCTCTAAAAATACATACTTTTATGTTATAATATAATATAATATAATCAACTCTTAAAATAGTATATATGCTAAGCTTAAAAGGGGATAGATAGTGGAAAGACACTTTTAAAAATAAAACTGCAGTCTCTGTCCTCCCTTTTCCCTCTTCCCAATTTTAAACCCTAATTGCTAAGAGCTTTAACGACGACAAAGCTTAGTGTAAACCTCCTACCTCACTCACCTCTTTAGCTCTCTTAGGTAAATTTCTAGTTACTTATTGTAAAGGGCCTTGTAGCGATGGCCCAAAGGAAGGATGTTGCTACAGAGAATGTTACGGGGGGAACGCTTCCGATTCGGAGGATAAGGATGGCAGAGGGAGAGAGGAACCAGACTCATAAAGAAGCTATTAACAATCAGCCGATAATCCGATACTATTCCATTGGGCCCCATTTTTCCGTGCTGCAAGAAGACAAAGCCTTAGTTAGTGGAGCGACAATGGCTCTAAAACATTGGGGGATTGATTTGGCTATGGGAGGAAGAGCTCTTCTCTGCATGCCTTGTTTGAACTTAGAAACCTCTTTTCATCTTAATATAACATAGGAGATTGGGATCGAAGTAGATTATTACGAAGCTATAGCTCTTAATTGGTAAGTCCTTCACTGGCAGACGCCTTTGATTATGGAATTTCGCGGAAAACTGTTGTAGTTCATTTTTCAGGGTGTTAATGATTAGTGTGGCATAAATTTAGGGGTGTTCTTTGGATGCACGATTTTGAGTCGAAACTTTTCTGTGACATTTTGCCGTCCGGGCCACTGTTTTCAAGTTAAGATTGGAGTGTTGAAACGTTTGTTTATCACTTCAAGCTGTGTTTGGTAGGGGAAGGCAAATTTAGTTGTATTTCGATAGCAAAGTTGAATGGACAATTATCCCAAAGAAAAAGGATAATATCTATTCACCTCTGATTTTCTAAGGTATGGGAAATTTTGAAAATTTTACTTAGTTAGAAACGAAGTTTGCGCAACAATGAGCACTTATAAGAAGGAGAGTCAAAGAGGGAAGGTAACTGATGGCACAGCCCGATATCTCTCTCACGCGCACCTACCTCGGCACACAGCAGAGAAGCCAGACGTCACGTGAACCGTACTGACCATAAACCAACTTCTCTGGGGTTTTTTTTTCGTCCCTGTTGCGCCGATTACGCATGTGCGGAACTCTGATAGCCGAGTCACAGTGAATTTGATCTCTCACCGAATGAGCGTATGTTGCTGTTCCGAATGGAAATGTTTCTACGTCCTATTTCGTAATTTAAAAGCGCCAGCTGATCACAACCGCGACTTTTGGAGATAAGATTATGTTGTACCCAGATTTAGTTCGACTTATCTTCCGATTTATCTTCTTTCGGTTGTGCCGGTTTTAAGATCTCATCCCAACCCCTTTTCGTTCCTTAATCAATTATTTTGCCTTCTTTACCTTCTTCATCGTTTTTGTTCGTTAGTTTTAATAGCAAGATTAACTAAACTAAAAATGTTCAAAAGGGGATGCGGTTTTCTTTGACAGGATGGATGATTTTAATTACATTTAATACCAAGGGACTTGCCTTCACCGTACAAAACAAACCGAGAGCGCGCGGCTATTAAATTTGTTTCTTTATACTTTAGTATGGAATTTAATGGAAAACCATATTTGAAATATTTAATAGAAAACATTTATTTTTAGTAAGTCGCCTTTGTGTGATCCATGTGTTACTTACTTTATATACGATGTATTTATTTCGTAAAAGACCTAAATTCTGAGGTATAATGGGGGAAAACATTGGTCGCTATATGGTCGTAGCATCGCAAGAAAATTATATTTGCCTATTTATTACCTACCCAAACTTGGATTTCTCGCATTTATATTTGGGTGTTCCATTTTAGGCAGTGGCGTTCAATTTTATGGCTGACAGTTCCAAGTTAGAGTTGTCATCTATAGCTTTCTAAGGCTAATTTCACTGGAAAAGCCCGAGTTGTACGTAGACTTCTGAAAATGGACTTGGAACAGTAGGCCCTAAAATGGAACCCTTCTGCCTAATCTGGAACACCCAAATATAGATTCGAAAAATCCAAGTTACTTGCTGTATTTGTCTTCTTGTAGCTTCACTAAATTAGAAGTGAAATATCTAACTTTCCAAAAGGTGTTCCAAGATCAACTTACATGAGCGTACGGACCTTAGTGTGAAGCTTCTGTCGTTGGGTAAACGACCAGTAACACCTGATGGATTCTTACCCATTCTGCTTCATGACCTTGGGGTATAAAATTCTATTGGTCGAATACTACCACCTGACCGATTTCCCTTACCACTCTGCGTCACAGGGTCTTATAATGCGCAGACTCCTAAATTAATTACTCGCATCTTCTTTAATATTTTTAATATTTTAGATGGAAATACGATTCCAATTCGTATTATTCATTGGATTATACTCTTTTTTCTAAATAAGTCTTAGTTCTAGCGTACACTTTCAACAGTATATAGTATTTTCTAGTTTGAAAATGGCCAACTGCAGGTTTAGAGCGTAAAATTGTAAGGGATAGGTGATAGCAAGCTAGTATGGTGTGGAAATAGACAGGAGAGTATAGAAACCTCAGGCGGGCTACGGGAGAGGAATTGGGAAGTTGTGTGTCAGAGTCATCAACGACTTCTGTTTACCGATGTCACTTTCGTCTCCGGCACTCCAACTCAAACAACTCCACCCCATTTGGTCCCATTTCATCCCCCCCTTACTATACGTACACCTACTGTAGTCTATTTTAGCAAGGCCCCGTACGTACTACTACAAGGCCTACCAAAACCAACGTAATGAACGTAGCCCCTCTTAAAGCCGTCGCTCAAATAGACTAATAGGCTTCAATCTCGACTAAGGGCGATCAATTAGATATCATCCTTTCAGTGCTCCACCCTCTTTTGAAATTTCACGTCATAATGCTCTTCGAATAACGATTTACCTAACGAAGACATTTTGAGTAATTGGGTTTTGGGCCTAAATCAATTCCAAAGAGTTGCAATATCGATTAGGTATTGATATACAAACGGCATCTTATAGCCGAAGTGATAATCTTCGTTAGGTGATAAATTCGTGCCATTTTGAGTGAATCTAAACAAATGGTACACGCGAATAACATCTTTAAGTTCTGTTCTGTAAGAGTTAAGAGAAACTGCTTAACGAAAGTGCATCAACTCCTCTATATAATATTCTCTATGACCATATTTACACTAATTATAATTGTTTGGTGGCGCTAGTGGAGTTAATTGCTTTATGATCTAATATGTGATTCATAAAATTCTACAGGATCGCTTTCTGTTGTTTCGATCATTGCAGAAACTATCAAATATGTTTCTGGCAGTTTATGGTCAACTGAATAATAAGCCTGGCGTTGTTTTAGAGTTCGTCTGCTAGAAATTAATGTCTTACAACAGGAACTACAGTAATTTAACACTTACCAGCCTAACACTTCGCAATTTAATGTTTCAAACGGATTTCGGTTGTTGGTTTCGTGCAGAGGTAAATAGAACACATGCTATTATACATAACATTGATCTTTTGTACATGCGCCTTTATGACGTAAAGAAAAACAGTAATCCTAACGCAAAACAAGCTTCTTGGTGTCAGAAGAATTTTATGAACTACAACATTATTATACTTTACAATTTTTTAACCGCAACACTCGCTCGCCATGGTTAAAGGGTTACGTTCAGTTTAAATTACTTCACTTATTTTCCGTTTAAAAGTAGTTTTTTTTTTAAGTATTTTGCATATTAAAGGAATAGCGACGTGATTTAAAAATTATCTCAAATCTAAAGAAAACCTTACTTTTTTGAGAGTTTAAACTCTTCTGATTCCAAAAATATGCTTGAATAATATTTAATTATGAGGGAAAACACAGAAAAAACACTTTGAAAACTTGAAATTTGGGGACAAAGGCAAATTTGTGGAGAAGATTTTTGGCGGGTTTTTCTCCTTGATACGTCACTCACGGCATCTCGCGGAAAAGCCAAGCGCGAGACTCCCGAGTCTACTAATGCGGCGCGCGCGAGAATCTGAATAAATTAGGCTTAACGCGGCGCGGCGACACTAACAGGAGTGAAAATTTCTCCTTACTACGTCATCAAACGAAAGAAAATCTCAACTAGGCCTTTTCCAAACACAAAACTTTGATTGCAATTTAATAAATTGCTACGAAACCAAATAAAAAAGTAAACATATCATAATAAACTAAATTTTTCAAGGATTTTTTTCGCATTTTAAGTTTGAGGATGACAAAAATTATGTCACTAACACTTTAAGATACGTAGAATTGGAATTTCTACTCTTTGTTACTCCTAAAAAATGCTTCAACCTTAAAGGCCGACTTCCACCGAAAAGGGTTCTTACGAACTGAAGACCGTGCATAGATTCTTAACAATAGAGCGACCGTGCCAATTTTCGAGTCCCCACTGGAGCAAAATTTGGAGGGGTTCTTACGAACTGAAAACCTTGCTATGCGGGTTCTTACGAACTGAAGATAAACAATAGAAAGTCTCTTAAATATTTTATTCCCGATTTTTACGACCCTCTGAAGGAAAATATCTATTGTTTATCTTCAGTTCGTAAGAACCCCCGTATCAAGGTTTTCAGTTCGTAAGAACCCCTCAAAATTTTGTCCAGCGGGGATTCGAAAATCGGCACGGTCGCTCCATTGTTACTCTCGATGCACGGTTTTCAGTTCGTAAGAACCCTTTTCGATGGAAGTCGGCCTTTAAAATAATAGTTCAAAAACCGCGATTAGCTCGCCATTGAAGTTCCCATTTTATACATGGATCCGCCCTGCTTGTTTAAATGCCCTACTACGTCACGAAAACAACAACCAATGAACAACAATGTTTATCACGCCGAGATTAACGCTTCTACATTGTAGGAGAGAGGGATTGTATCGATTTTAACGGACCCCCAGGGTAATTTATTTAAAGGTATATTCCAGGGTAAAAAAAACTTTATTCTAATTTAAAGAGCGTTTTTTAAAATTAATTATGGCGAATACCTTAAACTTAAACACTTACATAATCTTTAGAAAATTAAATCTTGAAATGTAAATACTTAAATAATGTAAGGCACCATATGTCTTTTCTGACGTACCCGCACCGAATTGCTTTCATTGGCCCAAACTTTCGCAAAAGATTGTTGTCTCTGTAATAGTACAAACTAGAGTAGATGCAAAGGCTTCCGTACATTGTCAAGAGAAGTGAGACTTTTGTATAGGACCGCGATATGACGTTAAAGGAAATTTCGGATGCCCGCGCCGGCGCAAAGACGCGAACATGAAGCTTCCGGCCTTTGCCGAGAGTCCGACACCGACATTTTATATTGATGGCAAAGTTCCGGCCAGGTTACACGCGGTCATTTTGGAGAATTCATTCTGTTAGAATTGCAATTTGCGCCGACAATTTGGAAAATAGATCTCCTATACTACGTTTTATCGTTGTTTGCGAGCGATACTCCACCCACACAGCAGTACGAAGAAGTAGAACTCTGAGAATAGCCAAGGCTTAGGTGAGTTTTTACTGGTTTTGTTATGCGAATGCGATAGTTATTGATGCATTAAATCATGTTTGACACTGTTAATAGACATAATGGCTGAAGCGAGAAGAGTAGAAGGGTATGCCTTTGAACCAGAATATACTGAGGCTGAAATTCTACAACGCAGGGCTGCTGCTGCCGAAAGGAATGCTGATGTAAATCAACCGAACATCGACATTAGACAGTTAACTGAAAACTGCTCCTGTGATGGAGGCTGTACAAATATTGCTTTAGAAACTGAAGATACTTTGGGAGAAGAAATACAAAAATATATATGTGCCGCTGATACTCGACAAGGTGTTATTTGTTGCAGACAAATACCCCGAGTTCAGCGATTTTTGAGGCAAAAGCCAGATATTTCGAATCCACAATGCATAACGGAACATAAGGGATTTAAGGATATGTGCTTGAACCGCATAGTTCTTGAAACCAACCATAAACTATACCTAGTCCACAGAAGGCGAGCGCAGAATTTACCTGATGTGTTTAGTAATCAGTAAGTTACTATATAGTATCTCGTTTTAATTGAATTTAAAAAACGTTTAATATTATTTTAGGGAGTTGCGATACACTGCATATCGTAATTTTTCATCATTAATTTATAAAAAACTGGGGAAAAATAACCGTAGGTGTTTGCCAATTTGTGCTTTAATCAAAATAAGAAGTAATTATCCTGAAGATGATGAAAATAATTATGTTGGATATAAGACGTTTAATCCTCTGGAAGTTCAAGCTGCCTTAAATGCCTAAAATACTGGGCAAATTTAAACCGAGAAAAGTAAAAATTATTAAATGCATATCAATTAATTTTCAGTTAAGACAACTGTGATTTAAATAACCCATATAAAATTAATTTCATTTAAGGTATTAAAAGTTAAGAAAACTTAAGTTAAATCATTTGGTTGTATTTTGTAAAACTAAGTGATTAATTTGAAGTGAAAAAAGGTTTGAATACTGTTATTAAAATTTTTAAAACAATTTCAAGTAAAAAAAGTCAAAAAGTGATGCAAAATTATGAAATTTATTTAACGTTATGAAAACTGTGATATGCGTGAAATTTAATTCCAGTTTAACTGACATAAATTCATGGAGCCATACAACTTGTGATTTTTTAAATCTTAATAAAAAAATTTACTGATTACAAAAACTTGAACAAGAAATTTTATCCAATTGATATTAAAGTTTGCTAACAATTAATGTAATTTTTTAAATCCTTGAAATATATTAGTCTAACTGTAATCTTCTTTTAGCAGCAATTACAAGTTGACTTTTGTCTGGTCTTGAGATGGGAGCTATGGAACCAATTCTTTTAATTGCTTTACCCTCTTTAACGGAACCCATTTGCCTCCTAAGAATATTTTCCATTATATCATAAATATAACAGTAGCTTTTGGGTTCTTTCAGTGGTCTTGCATGCCATTCGCCTGTGGCTTTTGAATAATAATATGCAAATTCTTCCTTCTGACCTTCAATAGTTGCAACCTCTAATACCATTTTTCTATCTGCATTGTAGTTGTGATCTAATGCAGCTAGCTGTGTTCTAGCTTCCAATACATCAAAATCGAAATCCAGCTGCTTACTACAATACTTATTCATCAGGCTATGATAACTTTCCAATTTAGAGGTATGGGAGTATTTACTAATTTGGCGGATGTCTTTAAGTAACCTCTTGTCGTTAACCAGCTTAGAGAGTGCTTTATAAGAGTCACTTTCTGGATCAAGCCATTTTTTCTTCTCTCTTTCTTGTTCATCAAGTTCTTTATGGCCACACGCCTTAAAATATTTGAAGTTAGGAAACTCATGAACATTGGTCACGTGATATAAAAGCGATTTCCACATATCAATGAGCTTGTCCGGGTCTTCTTCACAGTGTTCGGAACAATACCAAAGGTGGCGGTTTATAGTTTTCGACCAAGGATCCAGTTCAGCGTTCTCTTTTATTTTACATAATCGCAGTAATTTTGTCCTAATGGATTTGTTCAGGTGCCAGACATCAAATTGATGGTCTATATTGGGATGTTCCTCCCTGATATATTTTCTTATTTGAATATGGCGATCAGTTGTAAGCTGATTGATAACCAATTCCGATTTCTCTAGACAATTTAAACATCGTTTTAATCCTTCTAGTTCCATGTTTGTTGATTTAAAATCTACTTCAGACTTTTGCACTATCTCAAAATGCACAATTAAATTCGATTCTTGCTCCATTAGTGAGTATGTGCAATACTTTGCTGAATGTCCTGGAGAATCGCAACGACCATCGGCAGAAAGTTTGATTTCATCCTTTTCAGTGAGTTCATCACATATATTATACTGTTCTTCTTGCCATGTTCTGTTTATTTCTGGTATAACTAATTGACGTTGGCTATAATAGTAAGTGCTCTTGCTAATACCTTTCAGTCCTATGAACTCAAAAATGGTACTTGTGCGATGGAAAGTAGCTCCACTAAGTAAAACAGCAGATGCGATCAGAAGATTACCACAAGGCATTTTACCAAGCACCGGTTGAGATTTCCAAATGTTATCATGTCCATCAATGCAATTAAACCACACTGTTAATTGGCTTCCTTCATTTTCAGACTTCCGTATAGTACTTGTATCAATTGGTTTAGAACACGAAATATTCTGACAAATGCTTCTTCGTAAAAGATTGTCCAATTCGCTTTCGAAGACTAAAAATTTCCGTTCATGAACAAGGTTTTTAGCTGATATGTCCTTCATTGGTCGGAATGAATCATCACAGAAATCCTCACTCTCCATTTCGCTTGGCTCATAAAAAGAGGGGTCTTGACAATGTGTTGTTGAAGTTTCAGTACTAACATTTGTAAAATTACTTGCTGATGTTATTGGTGACAAATCATTGATGAACGGGCTGCTGCTTGTGATTTTACACACTGGGCTTGAATTGATAAGAGCACTTTCAATATGTGCGTGTGATTCAGTGGGATTTGATGAAGGAACTGCGTAAGAATGTTCTATTAAAAGTTTTCTAGACGAGTTATATATTTCCAGGGCTATACTTTCTTGAATTTCACTCTCACTATATGCATCTGAGCCTTGATCAACTAGCAATTTGATATTTAATTCTTCAATATCAACTTGGGAAGATTTAACTTGAACTGAAGGAGTTTTCTCTGTCATAAATTCATTGTTACAAGTTTGAGTAGCGACACTGGCTGTAAAAGGCTCTTCAACGATTTCTTCTTCAAAGTTTTTGGTTTGATTGTCTATATTAATTGGCTCACATATGGTAGACGTAGAACTTGAACTGAATGGCTCAGAAGGAAAGACAGGTTCGTTTACAAAGTCAACGTTGTCGGAGGTTAGGAAATCAAAAATTGTTGGATAAGAACCGTGAATAAGATCATACTTTGTTACATTTTTTAAGTATTTAGCTCTAAGATCAATTTTGAAGCATTTTTCATCAAAGTGTGCCTGGCAAACCATATATGGCCGGTTCTTCAAAATCACGTCTCTTTCCCATATCATAACAGGATCCGTGAGCAAAGGCTTAGTTATTTTTTCATAAAGTTTCCGAATATCATCCCGAGCGTACTTTACCCATAGCATTGCAAGATCGGGATATTTAATCATATTTGGAACACCAAATAACCTCATTGATTCGCCAACTTGATTCTGGCATCCTTTAATTATACAATTTCGCATTTTTAATTTGTATCGTTACGATTCTACGAACAGGCTTTGCCAAAAAAGAAGAAACATATGAGGTATATGTATATATTTTTGACGTAGCTTCCGTAAGCAGCCGACTGCTGTGAAAGTAGTTGTGGTTGGTGGACTAGGAGCGGCCAGGGAGCCAATGACAATACGAGGGCCGGCATGCGTCACAAAATTCAAAATTTACTAAAAACTGCGGAAAAAATGGCGCCTTCTATAAACTACCAATTTTCGAGATATAAATATTTATCATATATTAACTAATAAGATAATCTTGATCAACTGAAGGAATTTTGAGGTATTAAAGCATACTCTTTCTTTTGAAAATAGTTTTAAAGTAAGGTGGCCTTTTCCTTTAAAAGAAAAAAAACAGACTTTTTAATATTTGTGTCTGTATTCCTTTAAAGGATATGAAGGTATGAACTCGACCCTCAAAAAGTAGCCTTGGCCAAAAGAGACCTAATGCGTTCTATACTGAGAAATTTATATATACATTTTCTCTAGTATATATATATATATACTAACCGTATCTCGGATTCAAGTCCCCCCTTTTTTCTTCTTTGTAGCGGTAGAGTACCTTACCCATTGGTAGGGTAGGTAGCACTTTGTTGACACATTTGGAGATGATATGAGATCGACTCTGTCACTGTAGCTTTCGGCTATATACTCTTGATGCTAACGTTTCTTGTCCCCGTGTGCCATCCTGTGGTCGTATTCGAACTTGAATGAGTATTAAAGACAACCAACCTCAGTATTGGATTGAGAGTTAGCTAGGTTGCGTTTAATATCGCTCTGACGTAAGCAGATGTTAGTAGTAGGAAACCTGTACTAGCTTTCCCCATTTCCACCTAAAGTTCTGTGAAAAGTGTCACAATTTTTTTTTTCTTTCTGACTTGGTGCAAAAGTTGATAAACACAAAGTTACTAAATGTTTTAAAACCGTTTTAATAGAGGCACTAACATCCTGGTCCGTTTTATTCAACTACTGATACTATAGTGCAAAAAAAAAGAACGCATGCAGCTAATTGGAATCGTTATGTAGGCGTTTTCTGAGTCAAGGTTTCTAGGCGGGTTTTGAAGGAGGGGCTCGACTAATCATTATGCATGATACATTTTGCGTCACGAATATTTAATATTTCTGCAGTTTGAACATTGCGTCCGCTCCTGGCCTCTCGTTGCTTTTCATAGCATAAGTTTATAAGATTTGTTCCATTAGTATGACACTTCCTATATGCTTCGTAATGCTAAGGACTTACAGCTCGAGCTAGTTCAAGAATGGCAAGCGAGAATTGACTACACTCGGTTAATTTTGCAGTCCATCTTCCTATTCAGTCTTTACTAAGCCTTTGACACTATGCATTTGTGCACAGTCAAAATCTTCTCAGTATACTGTATACTAATAATTTTGAATCGAAACTTTTTTTCCGATTAGAAAATATATAAGAGGAAGTTTTTGGTATCTATTTTAAATTTAAAGGTTAACTAATATTTGGTGACATTTTGTGCATGATAAACAACAGTTTTGACGTCTAGGGAGAAAGGTGAACGTGAATGTTTCTACCAGAACGCCACATACTTATGACATCATTAACTAGTATAACGGTTGGCTTAGTCCATTTTAGTTTTAGAAATATTTATTGAACTCAAAATTAGCATGTTCATTATTTGAAACTTTGAAACACTAATATCCCTTCGACCAGAAGTAAAATAAGGAACTACAAGTGTCAAGGTAACCAAATTCTTCACTTGGCTAAAGTAAAGTGAATATTCTTGATAACACACCAACAGTTGGCCCTCTGGTAGCGGTTTCTGAATTTTCCATCCAGAACGTGAGACGCTCGTGGCGGTAGACGGCCGAACTAGATTCTAGCACCCGCGTCCGTGTTCCGCGGCTTTAGGTTGAGGGGAGGGCTTAGGAAATTTTTTTTGGAACTCGACCAATTGTTTTCTCTCTAGTGCAGGCGCGATGGAAGTGGCATAAAATCCTCAAATTTCTTCACTAGTGCCAGGATCTATTATCAATGCTAGAGCAATTTACTTCTAGTCCCCTATCTTACTTCTGCTTCGACCAAATTATTATGGTAATTTTGACACCAAAAAGTGCAAACAGTTAACAATTTCAAGTTCTTCCACTTCTGAGATTGTTGTATAGCGGATTTAGTTGGTAAAGAGCGACAGTATTAATTCGACAGTTTAATATATGTCTTGAATTTTTTTTATTTTTGACCGAAACTCGACCGAGTTTTGAGGTTTGAGAGTAATTATACTTTTTTTTTAGGTTCGTGTTGATACGTCCGAACTTTTTTAGCTTAGGAAATTCTTGACAGAAATATAAACGAATAAGGAAAGAGTCTTAATATTTGGGTTAAGGCTCGCTCGCTCGCGTCAGGCGTCAAGTGAAAAACGCTATTATAATTGGCTGGGGGGAATTTCAAGAACCACCACGTGACATTATTAATATTTGGGGCAGGTTTTTTATTTATTTGGTTTACCAATTTTTAATATTGAATGGGATCTTCAGCTAAGCTGAATTTGATGAGATTGACAAGATCCCATCAAGAAGTGATATCTAGTTTATTAGGGAGAAGGTATAAATTCGCCACTTTTCTAGCTTTATCTCCAGTCCAGTCCAAAAGTAGGTCCGGAGTTAATCACTGCCTCTAAATTACAACCAGCATCTCATTGGTTCTTGAAAACTCACATCAGCGCAACGCGAATGACGAACATTACGTATTTTTCGACTGAGGAGAGGCGAAATAGCCCGGCCTCCATTTACGTCCCCCCTTGTACAGGGCTCCCATCTGGTCTCTAAAATACCTAAAGTCTCTACTTTTTGGGTAGGTCTCTAAACCACCCTAAAATCGCCATTTGGTCTCTAAACCACCCTATTTTCAAAAATTCCCGTTTTTAATATTCCATCTAAAATTTTTTGCAACAGTAAAACTATTCTCACTCCGATCCACAGGGAATTATTAAACGCTTTAACCTTTACAAATGACCTTGGCAATATCTCGCCAATTTGAACTATGTGTTTCCGGTTTTTCTCATTGGCTGGTGGAACTGTGTTTAGAAAGTAAATTCGTCTTGGCTCGGACAGGTTTATTTTGGTTTCCCAACTTTTTTTGTGATACTTCCGTACAAATAAAGATCTAATTTTGATTTTGAATTGGTCTCTATTTGGTTCCTATTTCCAAGAATTTGGTCCTTATTTTACCCTATTTTTACCGTGAAAGGTCTCTTTTTTCACTATTATTTTAAGAAATTTATGTGGGAGCCCTGCTTGTATTTTGAAATGGGGACTGGGACTATTTCGCACGAATACTTAGGCATCTTATACCTTCTCCCTAATAAAATAAATATATTAACGAAAATAAAATCTCTAACCTAGCCGAGCTCAGTTCCACCTATCGGTGGGTTGAAGTACTATCGAGTTTCTTTTAAGCTAAAAACTAACGATAACAAAGGCGAAACTCCGGCCACAACTACTACTACTACTACTACTACTACCACTACCACGGCTCGGGTCAAACTAAAAGGCTATCGTATACTATACTACGATATGGCTAAAAACGGGCTCTTGGAAACATTTATTGCTATTCAGATTTTCTCAGTTTATATATGGGTTCTCTATATGATAAAATATAGACTTATGCTGCTGATATCGTGGTAAGATATCAAATTTCACCTATAATTAACATTAACATTGCCCTTTGTTGTTTCTTCATCTTTCAAAAACAACATGAGGGTACTTTAGTTTTCTCAGAAGTTGTGAGTAACGCAGCATATAGGCACGGAGATGGCGTACTTTGAATTGCCAATATTATGTCCCTTTCGGGGAGTTGTGTAAAAGGGGTCTTTAAGAACCAAAGACTATAAGAGAGAGAGCCACTCTGGAAAATATTTCGTAAAAGCGGCCAGAAAGGGTGCTTGGATATACCGCCATGGGAGACGAATATGTCCCTTCAAACCTCCCGCCCCCCCCCCCTTCCCCGTGTTGCTAAATTTGAGTTTTCGAGAGGCGATTTTACAAGCGAAATGGGTTCCTTTTAGCCCAAAGACTTGTCTCTCTCCCCCCTCCACCCTCGCGTTTTGTCTATATACCGCTAATGGACCGGACCCCCCCTATAAAGCCGTCCAAGTCCCCAACGAAAGTAGATCAAATCGAAACTATCATTCTTTGAAAATGTGACGGTTGTTCGATTAAATCATGAAACGTTCAGATTAGTGATGGACACAACACAAACCGATAGGATATCGCTATCTGTGACCAATATGTTGGTATTTTAAATAAGTAAATATTGATTAAATTGTGTGTTACATTCTCATATGATAATGATTAATCGGGTTTTAAATTCAAATACTAAGTTTATTGTCCAAGAAGTTATGGGAGAACGGGGTATTGGAATCTGCCTCGTTTGAGAATTGAGATAAGTATTAAGAATGTTTTTACATGGATGGAGTCAGGCTGAGAAAAGACGGCGACCCTGGTCAAATGTCCACTTAGCTGGACCAGTTTAAAAATTAAATGCTTGGGATCTACTGGCCCTGTGGCCACTTGATTAATTAAAATGTAAAGTGGCCAATGTTCAGTTTTTTTTAATTCAAAGTGCTTGGGTTGTAATGGCCTTATGGCCAGGTTTAAAAAAAATCCTTATTTCTCAACCTGAATTAGTGCTTCTAGGTTTATGAGGTGGCGCCACCAAATGTGAGTAGGGTGGTGCCCTCTATTGGTAGGCCTTTGAACTAATAATTTATGAATGTTATTAATACTATTGTTATTGGACTTGAAAGTTTTGAGTCACAGCGCTAATACCAGCATAAATAAAATAAAATTGACACATTATAGTCCACAGGGGTCTAGCTTTCCGTAAATTTCCAATGGGTGCTCAAAGACTATAGTTGTATTTCAATTAAATTTATGGAGATTGTAAATCGAGATTTTTTGCGACATTTTCACGAAACTCAACCCCGATCAAACGAAATCTTGTACTCTTAATTAGTAATGTTGAACCCAAAAACTAATCACCTCTAAATATCTTTTTACTGCTCCTTTATAGCATTGTAATGGGTCTGTGTTATTGTTTTGTCTATCCAAAATTAACTTTACGAGGAGTTTGTAATTCATGATAGGGTAAAATAACTTCCGTTTAATGTACTTCTAGTTGTACCTGTGAAATGAAGAGGCTTATGTATACGCCGCGATACAAGTATCCTCTCGGCCATGTTTACACAATAATCGGCGAATTAAATTCATATATATACAAAAGGTCATAGAAGAGTTTGAAGTTTTGGGAACATTTTGAAAGGTGAAGCGCGGGCCTTGGCTTTTAAAATTGAACTACCTTAAAGCACTAAGCTTTTATAGGAAATAATCTTTTTACTATCCGATGTTTTACGTTTTGTCTAGAGGTAATTGCTGCGGGATTTCGTGATGTTATATTTGAATCTACTGATTTAAAATATATTAAAATAAAGGGAGGCAAACTCAAGTTTAGATAAAGGCTTAGGTCTAATATCTTTTCAACGGACACAAAATGAAAATGTGAAATTTGTAAGGAGCATTTTATAATTTTTAAGGCCCATTCTGATCTTACGTTTCCGTCCGTACGTTCAGACGTCAGAGCAGACGACTTAAAACAAGTTGTATATTTCGTGATTTTTGAACCAAGGCCTTTGAATACCGAAATAGCCGAATACAAAATTACAAATATAGCCGAGAAAATACGAAGAATTCTAAAAACATTTCATATATCGTCTGCTAAAATGCGATGCTCAATCGATCATGTGTCAGCAAGAAGTGATATCTAGTTTATTACTATGGAGAAGGTATAAGATGCCTAAGTATTCGCGCGCCATAGCCCCAGTCCCCCTTTCAAAATACAAGGGGGGAACGGAAAAAGGAGGCCGGGCTATTTCGCCTCTCCTCAGTCGGAAAATACCCAATTTTAGTCATTCGCGTCGCACTGACGTGAGTTTTCAATAACCAATGAGATGCTGGTTGTAATTTAGAGGCGGGGATTAACTCCGGAACTACGTTTGGACATGTGGCGACACGAACGACGAAAATTATATATTTTCCGACTGAGGAGATGCGAAATAACCCGTCCCCCTTGTATTTTGGAAGGAGGACTGGGACTATGGCGCGCGAATACTTGGGCATCTTATACCTTCTCCCTTCTGCCTAGTAAACTGGATATCGCTTCTTGATAATATACATCATACAGATTACGACTGGACCCTAAAACTATTTAGTATTTAGTGTCAACATACATACAGGAAACTTTTCCCTGCAGTTTCTGCTCCCTTTGAACAGCCGGACAACACCGTGTAGCTTAGCGGAATAATTCATTCCACCCTCACTTTTAAGGGCAAGTGTCATTTGAGTAGCGAAAGGTATAAAAATTTTAATTTAGCGCGGAACCCGACTGACTAGGTAGATCTTGGAATCTGCATGGCCCCTAGAAAGATTTCTCTCTTTAAAATTACCCCTTTTTAATTTTTTTAAATAAATAATGATTTTTCATTAACTCCGGAACTCCGTCGCGACCCTTAATGCAAACAAGGTGGATATTAAGAATTTAGCTAATTAATCATCGCGAGACGAACTTTATAATGGATTAATTAATAAACTAGAAAGAGGAGAGAGAGAGAGAGAGAGAGTCTATATGACAAAGAGAGAAAAAATAAACGAGGATGAGAAGAAGGTGGAGGTAAGAGTCTTAAAATCACTGAATCGTCTCTAACAAGTTGAATCGATCTGTTTTGTGTCTAGTATTGGCACTCAATCTCTCTACCATATACAAACTGAGCTTTGAGAAATCTTTCGATGCTGATACTCTGTGTTTCCTTTCGAAAAACCTCCCAATTTCCGAGTCACGCTTCTGGAAATTGTGATGTTCGCGGAGATACTGGGAATAGAGTGAAAGAAGACAGTGTTTATTCAGTTCTCTCTTGAATATTGAATTAAGAATAATATACCCTTTTCCACGTAAGGGGGGGTAGGCTACTCTCTGTATCGGGACATAGAAGAGGTTTGATACATTGCCATCTGTCTCTGCGCACTCTCATGATACAAACCGACTACAGCGCAGGCGCCAAAATGGAAGTTTTACCTTATATCGAGATGGTCTATTTCATTGTAGGTATAATTCTACTCTTAAAGCCGGGTCGAAAATCCAGGATATTTACGTAAAATTTCGTATACCACTGTACATATTAATAACTTATGCATGAACTCGATATGAATAGTTCTTGTTTGGCTTTCGAATTAAAAATTAATATATTTCCGTGTTTTAAAGAATAGATGACGTGGAATAAATTAAGTATTTGTTTAATTTATATTATAATTTAATAATTCCTTTATTGTTAATAATTTAGTTAGTTTTTACCATTATGTATAATTTTAATACTTTGTATTCATTATATTTAATTTTATTACTTAGTATTCATTATTATATTTAATTTTATTGCTTAGTATTCATTATTATATTTAATTTTATTACTTAGTAATTATTATTATATTTAATTTTATTACTTAGTAATTATTATTATATTTAATTTTATTACTTAGTATTTATATTTATATTTAGTTTTATTAACATTGTTAATAATGTTATTATATTTTATTATTCATTTGATAATATTTGTGGATCCACTTTCCCAAAGTAAAAAGCTACTAGTAAATAGTAGATTAAAATTATACCTTTGAGCTATGAAATATTTATTTCCTATCAAATGGAAAAATTAGGCATCGGTGATAATATATCGGTTTTTGACCTGAAGGTCATGTAGGTCAAAATCCATCGAAACACGTGATTTTTGACCTGATTAGGCAATAAGTGGGAAACTTCTGTAAATCATGAAGTAAATCGTATATTTATTTACACAAGTTCTAGACTAATGTCGGAAAAGCTAGTAAATTTAGTTCTATTTTTCAACTGTTTATATTATTCCTGGCAAGAGTTTTGATAATCAGGGTTCGAATCCAAATAAAAACCCCACCCCAAAGCAACGAAGTTTATTTATCTGGTTTTATCCATCATAAAAACCCACTTAATAAAACCCGTCACTAAAATCTTCAATTTTGATGAATTTAAATTCAAAAACTAGTTCTTTTTTTAAAGATTGTTTAAGATATTTATTGTTTCAACTTCAAACCTATTATTTATTTATTTCACCAAACATTTTATGAATTTTTTTTACTAAGTAGTGACTTTTGAATGTTATTTACTGCAATTCACGCAACTATTAAGTATTAAAAAAACTCAATAAAAACCCCAAAGTCTCAACAAAACCCCAAAAACAAAATAAAAACCCAAATAAATCAAAAATAAATCCCAAAAACGAAATAAAAACGCAAATATCTCAAAAATAAATCCCAAAAACGAAATAAAAACGCAAATAACTCAAAAATAAACCCCAAAAACAAAATAAAAACCCAAATAAATCCCAAAAGCAAAATAAAAACCCAAATAAATCAAAAATAAATCCCAAAAGCAAAATAAAAACCCAAATAACTCAAAAATATAGTGGCGTGACATAATCCCAAAAGCAAAATAAAAACCCAAATAACTCAAAAATAAACCCCAAAAACAAAATAAAAACCCAAATAACTCAAAAATAAACCCCAAAAACAAAATAAAAACCCAAATAAATCAAAAATAAATCCCAAAAACAAAATAAAAACCCAAATAAATCAAAAATAAATCCCAAAAACAAAATAAAAACCCAAATAAATCAAAAATAAATCCCAAAAACAAATAAAAACCCAAAAAATCAAAAATAAATCCCAAAAACAAAATAAAAACCCAAATAAATAAAAAATAAATCCCAAAAACAAAATAAAAACCCAAATAAATCAAAAATAAATCCCAAAAACAAAATAAAAACCCAAATAAATCCCAAAAACAAAATAAAAACCCAAATAAATCCCAAAAACAAAATAAAAACCCAAATAAATCCCAAAAATAAAATAAAAACCCAAAAAATCAAAAATAAATCCCAAAAACAAAATAAAAACCCAATAAATCAAAAATAAATCCCAAAACAAAATAAAAACCCAAATAAATCAAAAATAAATCCCAAAAACAAAATAAAAACCCAAATAAATCAAAAATAAATCCCAAAAACAAAATAAAAACCCAAATAAATCAAAAATAAATCCCAAAAACAAAATAAAAACCCAAATAAATCAAAAATAAATCCCAAAAACAAAATAAAAACCCAAATAAATCAAAAATAAATCCCAAAAACAAAATAAAAACCCAAATAAATCAAAAATAAATCCCAAAAACAAAATAAAAACCCAAATAAATCAAAAATAAATCCCAAAACAAAATAAAAACCCAAATAACTCAAAAATAAATCCCAAAACAAAATAAAAACCCAAAAACTCAATTAAAAAAAAACACCAAAACTCAATAAAACCCGGTTGATATTCTTGAGCGAAATTGCCAAATTCCGAATACACGAGAACTAAACTTTTTATGGTAGCTTCTGCCTTCCATTGCGCATTTCTTTTAATACGAATGTACTCAATTTCTTTTACTATTCTGTTCGTATAGAATAGTTTAGTAAAAGGGAAAAAGAGGATCCAAACTAATCCATCCACCATTGCGTTAAAAACAACTTTATAAACCCAATGTAACGTTCATGGTTGTGGCGCGAATACCCTAGAGAACTTCTATCCTTAGCGAAGTTAGTTTAAATTTTCGGAGACTTAACTTTTAACGTATTTGTGATGGGCACTGATGGGGAGAGGGATTTCTCGGACTAGTGCATGCATGCGGCTCTGGGATTGACGACACTCCGCGCCTCTATGTACTTTGTTCATTTCGCATCAGTGAATCGCTTCAAGTAACGCGTTTTCGGGATTTGGAGCTAAATCTTTTTACGAATGTTTTTTATATACATTTACTTGAAGGAAGGTTAGGCTACAGTTTCGTCTGTTCTTCCGGGGACCTGGTTCGTTAAAAATTAGAGAGCTATAATCTAGAAGTATACTATTCCGGAGTCCGGACTGGAATTGTATACAGTCAGAGTGAAACTGGCTTATATGCATGACGATGAATTTATATTTTGACACTCATTGAGGTAATTTCGATGAATACTTAAACGAACCTGTTAGGTTAGATTAGGGAAAGGGGAAAGAACGGAAGCTTGACCCCTTAACCCATGTGTTTATAAACTAGTGTCATAGATTTAGTTAGGTTTGGTTAAGCCATGTTTCCACTCGGCACAATTGAAACTCGGCAGAATATTTTTTCGCCGAGCCCGAATGATATTCCGTTCGGCCGGGCATAAAGCTGTGTTAAATATTTTTTCGGTCGAGTTTGGCGTTACGCCGGTGTCTCAGCAAATGAAATTAATCGGACTAACGACGTCGTATCTTTCAGGAACGCATGCGCACTTGATAGCCGCCATTATTTACTGTGTTTGATATTAGATGTTATCAGCAGTTGATCAAGGGTTTTTGGAAACAATGCCTTCAGAAAAGATAGATGTCGCTTCAGAGAAACCACTGTCACGTGACCCAAAAATATCTACCGACAAATTAAAAATTCGGTCATAATGTGAACGGTCTACCATCGGCTGCTTGGTTTCCGTCGGTATTTTTCGGTCGAGTGGGAATGTAGCTTAAGCTTTGGCTAATGTTAGGGTTAAGTTACCGTCTTGTAGCCGACAAAGGTAAATAGTCTTTACATTAGCCGCATTGGATTACACCATGAGTTCATGAGACATTTTTTTGCTTTGGAATGCTAAAGCCTTATTGAGAGTTAGTTCTAGCTGGACGGCGCGAGAATTGAACACACTCTATTTTGTAGTTTATCGTTGTATTTAGAGTTAGTAAGCCTTTGGCAGCGCTTCACCATGCGGCACTCCATACTTGAATCTATGACCTATACTTCATGACAAGCTCTCATAGTAACCAGTGTCTCATTTATGGAACATATCTTATGAACATAGTTACCTGTCGAGAGTGTGGCACGTTCCTGTAAGCCAAACTTCTGGGCGACAAGGTTTGAGGGATCTATACCCTATGTCTACCGGAAGTGACTTGACCCCAACAGCCGCTCCTTCACATCCCATGTAAACCTCATTTCCTTCTCTTGTAAACTATAGCTTAATCGCGTCCTCACCGAGCACCCTAATAAAAAAATAATACTGACCTACTGATCAGGAATTTTAAAAATAATTTTGAATTTCAAAGAAAACATAATAAATGAACTTTCCTTTTCATCGTGTCTTAAAATAATAAAACAAATTTTGAAAACCCTTTTTAAAGCTGCACCAACGAATCCTTATAATTGAGTTTAATTTAAAACACCTTGATTCTAGCATGCACGAATTATCTTCAAGGGAGTTAGAAAAATATCCTAAATATACAAATTAGCCCTCTACGTGATTTAAACTTGGAAAATTTCCAAACCCTCTTTTGAAATATTTGAAATAGAAGGTGGCCTGAGCCGACCCTTTGAACCCCAGAAACGAAAACGACACACCGGGCATAAGTTAAAATATTTAGTAAGAGAGGCAAAGTTCCCTAGAAGTCTCGAAACCTTATAAAATGAAACCGCAGAAAGGTTTTGAAAAGGGGTATAGTCAATACGAACTCGGCTTCCAAGCACGAACTTCACTTATATTAGCTCGTACAATCGTTTGTGCGCTAAACACTGACCAAATATACGTTTAATAGGGGAGAACATTTTCATTTCAGCTATAACCAGATCTTTCGAAGGGCTTCGCTTTGGGGCTAATAACTATAAGTGCAAGGAACTTAGCCCGAAACTTAGTGTTTGGAGACACACGAAGCTTGAAGGAGAGAGAGGGATGGAGTGGAAACCCCCATACTTAAAACGTTGCCTCTATACCCCATCTACCGAACGGCAACAGAGTCCTCCCAGCATCCTTAGTGGCGTTTAAGTAGGGTTGTACAGTACGGAATAGTAAAAGGCGCCCCCTCTGTCTTAAAAATTGAAGCTAGTTCTCATACAAATACAATGGCGCTACGTGGCAGCACTTAACAATCGCTTACCGATGGGTAGGGGCGTGCGCGAGGTACCCTGGGAGACTTTCTTTGCATTCCTCAAATCGCCCCTCGTCATTTACCACTCCATCTTACCTCATTTCTCCCTGCACGGATGGAATATTGGGCTGAGATTTTGAGTTTGTAATGATAGTAATATTGAGAAATAAATAATATAAAGAAAGGTAATCATGATGAAAAATATTTTAATCAATTTATGATTGAGTGAGTGATATGCCCCTCGTATTTGTCCGCTACTCAAATGGGGCTAAGTTTAAAGGCAAAATGTTGTGGGTGGGCACGCGCCCAATTCTCTACATTACAAGGGCGGAGGGGGGCGCACTAGGGACGAAGTTAGCTACGGTTCGCTTTCTGCATGGGGCTTCACTGGATATATAGATTCAGATTGGGTGGGGTAGGGGTCCGTTGGTCCCAATTAGAACGGGAGAAACCTTAAGCCAGTATCTATGGAAACAGCACGATTCGATGCCCCTTCCAGGACACTACCCGGCTTATAAGCAAGCGCGCGCCCGTTTTACCCTGCCCAAGTTTCCCGCCAAAAACGAGGCGGAAAAGAAATGCAACTAGCGAGACTGGTGTATGTTAAGGAAAACCTAAGGAGGATGCTCTAGCTACGTGAAGATTTAAGTGCTGCAGGGTTATTAGAAGATAGATGGTTGCCTTACTTTGATGAAACATGGCTAGGCAAGTCAGTGCTGAACTTGGGTACCTTTGCCTGGAACGCCATTAGCAACCCTTGCGGTCTCATGTTAATTCTCAAAAAAGGTTATTTTTGTAAAATAAAGAACAGGTAATTAAGCTACTATGGAATATGTCATACAATCGACGTAGTTCACAGCGAAAATCATAGAACATTTGAATTTGCATCAGGAAGGGAAACTTTCAAAGGGTTGTTGTTTCAAGGAATGTTATTGAGTTGTTCCCTTCTAATGTTTTAATTCAAAACAGAAGTTTGAATAATGTTTTACCAAAGAGGCGTTTAAAAAATGTTCATCCGATCCGCGAGAACTAAAGGCCCTTTCAGACTAGGCTTAAGTCTTACGTCGACTTCGAATTGCTCGCCTAATTTCACTGTTCAAATGTGACAAGGACTATGTAAAAGATTCGCGGGTTTAGTTTGAAAATTTTCAGTTTCGTCTTGAAGTGTCGAGATGGCGCCACCTCGTTAGCGCCTTTTCTTTAGTCATAGCGCACTCGATCATGCCTTGATGCATGATACAGTTAACTATGCTTTACAAGACGATATATGAAACGTTTTAAGAATCTTGGTGCGGTATTTGACATTTTGGATTCGGTTATTTTAGTGTTCAAATGTCTTGGTTCAAAAATCACCATATATGCGACTATAGTTTTAAGTCGTCTGCTCTCGCGTCTGAACAGGTAAATGTACAAACCGACGCAACCAAAAGTGAAACTAACGAGGCGATCGACGCGAACGTAAGATTTTACTGAAGTCTGAATATGGATTTTTAGTCGCTATTTGGGGAAGTTCAAAACCTTTCTACCTTCTGATTATAAAACCAAGAATTTTAGTCGCAATACGAAGATCAACCATCTTTATTCTAATAACCATGGTGTGGTGTGGTGTACGTTTTGCGAAGTATATAACGTTGTTTAGGAGTTTCTGAAACGTTAAAATTAGGCGCTAATAAAGAGGGTTTCACTACTGCCCATCTACCGCCCTTCCACGACGTCGAATTACTTTTGAACTGAAACTGAGGGGTTAAAGGGTTGAGGGGTCGAATTGGGGCTAATAAAGATCTTACGCTCCTCCTAGAGATAATTAAAAGTGGAAAATTTCAACCTTTGCAGGCTTGAAAATTGGGCTAAAAATTGACTGATCTTAGCATTTTTGCCTCTAAAGCAACTTATTGGATCGTTGTCAGTTTTAACTGACATCAATCGAGTCCAAAATTGTTTGTTACCAAATTGCATTTCGTTCCTAATCAGCTACCAAAGTTTAAAATTTCCGCGTGTAACCTCTGATCTGTTAAAGATGCAGTGTCCTTCAATGATTACATTATCTGAAATGATCATTAGTTTTCAGTCTTTGCGTCATGGTTAATGAAAAGTTTTTATGTAATTAATTATAATTTAACAAAGTTATAATATTTTAGTATAGTTCTTTTAATTTTAATTTAAATTGGGTTTTAAAAAGATTAATCACAACGTTTTGTACTTCATAATGAAATTTCTACACGTTTATGAAGTAGTTATTCCCGTTAAGGGGGTGTTCCATTTTAAGGCAGACTGTTCCAAGTTATCGTTGTTGTCTAGCTTTTCTTAAACACATTTTGCTGGAAAGGTATGCGTGGTAGAAGTCTGAAAATAGGTGCAATCGATCGGTAATAACTCAAACTTCCATTATTGGTCTTCTTTTTCACTATTTGGTACTGAAATATCTGACTTTCCAAAACGTTTTCAACATGGGACCATAGTTCCGAATTGTATCAAAATTCAAAAGCCTGCTCGAAACTATCACGTGAAAAGAAATTGTTAAACATTTATTTGACGAACTGTTGCACGTAGATAAATTGTGGAATTTTGATTTGATCTTATCAATCCATCATCGTGATCTACCTACTACTTTTGTCCACATTATTACTCACTATGAATTTTGCAATTCCGTGTTTTAACTGTATTTTTCAACTTAAAGTTGCTCTAATTACCGCGCTATTTGGCCTTTGTTTCCGCTATACCTGCCTTTATAAAAATGGAGGTAAACTCCCGCGCAACATCGATTTTAAGAGAAAAGATTACGCTAGGAAAGGTTGTAGTCTCTTGTCTTAGAAATGCCCCTGACTTAGCTTTTCAAACGGTATTTGAAACAAAGCTTGGTGGGGAAGAGTAGAAATTCGTAAGTAACTCTATTAAAATTCATACGATCTCGATTCAGAAAAGGGGATGTTGGAATTCTCTTTGATGTTGCGTTTCAGTTGGGGGTCGCTACTCTCGTCGTTGTCTTCACTTTTTGGCCTGACCCGCTTAATGTTAACGTACCTGTATACAATACGAATCAGATTGTAATGTTAGCAGCCGGTAAGACACGATGTGAATAAGGACTCGCGATGTATCTAAACTAATGGACTGCCGCAAGGACATGTCAATATTTATTAAAGTATTGCAGCGAACCCAGTGGTCCTATAGTTCCTATAAAATCCTATATTTTTGAACATATCCCCTATGTGCGCACGGACTCGCGATGAATCTAAACTAATGGACTGCCGCAAAGACATATCAATATTTATTAAAGTATTTCAGGGAGCCTAGTGGTCCTATAGTTCCTATAAAATGCTATATTTTTGAACATAGCCTATATTATCCTACAATTTCATGAAAGGCCCGTATTTTTGACTTAGTCGAAGTTTTCGTGTAGATTAGCATCAAGTTTATTAAAATTTTGCCGTTTTATCGATATCACATTTGACCAGACCCCGAAATTGCAGAGTTTTCTCAGAATTTTTATTTATTATATTTTCATTAAGTTCCTTTTTATGGATTTATTACATAGTTTAAGCCAGGGATTGATTTAATTTTAGAAGTAGGAATGGAGAACGGTTAGTATTTACTTCAGTCCGACTCATAGCCCAGTATAGAGCCCCTCCCTCCAACACGTAACGAAAAGTTTAAAATTATCTTATAGGCTCACTTAAACTACGTTTTGATGACGTTGTTGACGGGGACGGCGAAAAATACGTAATCCCTTTTTACCTCTGTCGCTATGACCCGCCTCTTCTTTCATACCACTCCGTTTCGTAGAAGGGGGTCCAGGTCTTTGACGCGCGCCAAGTTTACTCTGTTCTCCATTCCTACTTCTAAAATTAAATCTATCCCCGTTTAAGCCAAAATAATATTGCATTTGAGCACTTTTAGTACTATAAAAAAAACCATTGTTTTCTCCTATAAAATCCTATAAATTCCTATAATGAATTTAAACTTTTGGCTGAGCTCGCTGATATTGCTGGTAAAATTAATATCATCACTGGTGAGCTTTAAAATCATAAAAAGATACTTAACACTGAGATAAAAGTAATTGTAAAAGTGTTGTAAATTGGTAGCTACGACAACAATAAACAAAATTTTAGTTTATCGTACAATATCCATGACCGCATCACTTTTTTCATGATATCTCAAGACTGTATGCTTGATAGCGTTTATCCTTTATCCCACCCTCTTCCATACGGGTTTTTTCTCTTGTTCCATTGTAACTACTTTTGTGGCCTTCGCGCGCTTTCTTTTCCCGCCCATTTCTTCCGTTTCCTTTCCACTTCTGGCGGCAAAACGCTTCCGCCGGAAGTAGTTGTGACCCGCGGCGGCTCCGGCAACCTGTAACTCTCTTTCAGCTATAGCTCTATGCCTATATTTGACAAGATGCCCCTTACTTAGCCATAGAATCTCACTCGTAAATCGCGCGAGCGATGTAAAGTTCGTCATTCGACTTAGAACGAATACACGTCGAGAAGACTATAGCATAGTCTGGCGTCTTTGGCGGAGCCTTTTCTTACGATACGCTTCACCTTGCGTTGGTTCTGGGTCGGAAGACGTTGGAAGTGGTACGGCTCGCCGGCTTTGTCTTTAACCGGAGAGCCAAGGCCTAACGAAAGATATATAAGAATAGAAAAAGAGAATGAAAATGTTTCGTCGTGTCGTGGCAAAGGGTTACGTGGCGGCCAGCCTCTGTAACAACAACGCCGCCCCACTCCGCCCACCTTGTTCGCGATAAAGAGAGACAAGAAAGGCTTTTGGCGGTGGATGCATGGGTGGGGCGAGGGTGATGGGGCTAGGGAATGTAATTGCCCCATTATCGAAAAAGGAATTTTTGTTTCCCGTCTCGGTTGGGCGGTAAAATCGAAAATCCATCTCCCAACCATACCTATAAGACGCTAAATGAGAAAAAGAAGGAACTCGGGGACTTGTAATGGAAAAGAGGTTAAAAGTAAAATGAAAAAAGAAAGAGAGAAAGAAAGGAAAAACTTTAGCGACATTTGTCGTATGAATAAGCCTTACTTAAAAATTGAGTAATGGCCCGTTCACATTATGAAATTATGTAAAATGGTATTATGTAGCTCTAAAATATCTAGGTATTAATTTTGAAATTAAAAATTGTTCTTGGAACTCAAATAAGAAAGAAAGAAACTTTTGGCGACCATTGAATTACGAATAAGCCTTACTTAAAAATTGATAAAAGCCCCGTTCACATTATGCACTTATGTAAAATGGTATTACTAATTCTAAAATATCTAGGTATTAATTTTCAAATTAAAAATTGTTCTTGGAACTCAAATAAGAAAGAAAGAAACCTTTGGCGACTATTGAGTTACGAATAAGCCTTACTTAAAAATTGATAAAAGCCCCGTTCACATTATGCAGTTATGTAAAATGGTATTACTAATTCTAAAATATCTAGGTATTAATTTTGAAATTAAAAAATGTTCTTGGGAATGTAAAAAAGGAATGAAAAAACCATTGGCGACATTTTCCGTATGAATAAGACTTGCTTAAAAATTAGTGAGGGCCCGTTCACATTATGCAGTTGTATGAAATGGTTATCTAACTCTAAATGTTAATTTTGAAATTACAAAATGTTCTTGGTAATGTTTGTAACACCAGACTTCAAAACCGTCATAAGTCAGGTATTTTGAAACTGTCTTATGAGGCAATTATTTGGATTAGTTCTAGCACAGGGTTATAGTTTGAACTCAAAGGCTTTCCTATGAAGTAGAGTATTAAAATTGGTCAAGGAAAATTACTTTAATCGGTAAGGGAAATTTGAAATGACAAATCTGTGGCAACTGATAATATGACGGGATTTAAAACAATTGAAATGGACATGATCAGTAATGTTCGTAGAACTACTCCTGTAAGCTGGCATTACCATGAACACTGCTGTGCTGCGGGAAAAACATTTCTACAGGTGCTCGCGTCGGGTATTGTGCGAACTATTTAATGGAGTCCTACAAAATTCGACTGTCCCAGAGACGTGGGGCCTCACGGAAATAAAATTGTTGTACAAAGGTGGAGGGAAGGACATTGAAAATCTGAGTTCGTTCCGGCCAATTGCCTTATCACAGTGCGTCTCTAAGGTATTTGTGGCAATTCTAAAAACACGCTTGGAACATTTTGTTGAGACCAATAATATCTTAGGGGAGCTACAGAACGGGTTCAGGCGGGATAGGCGAGGGGCTGATAGTCTCTTTATAGTATACCAGTTGTTGGACATTGCTCGAATTGAACAACGTTCAGCGTTATTCGCTTTTCTGGACCTACGAAAGGCTTACGATAGCGTCTGTAGGACTCGGTTGTGGGCGTTACTGGTGACCCTAGGCATTCCAGGTCATTTTGTTACTCTCTTGGCTAGGCTTTATGAGGATGTAAAGTACCGGTATTGGTTTGGGGATGTGGTAACAGATTTCGTGTCCAGTGGGGTGGGTTTAAAACAGGGGTGTCCCCTGTCTCCTCTCCTCTTTGCACTATATCTGGAACCTCTCGACAGGGCCCTAAGGGCTTCCAACCTCGGTTTTACGCTTAGGTACCCTGGCGGCGCGACGCGGGAATCTCGGGTAGTGGGTGGATTTTTTGCGGATGATATTTTTGTTGTTGCTGAATCGCGGGTAGGGCTGCAAGCCATTTTGGATATTTGTGGGTCCTACGCAGCGGAATATGGGTTGGCTTTTAGCCCAGATAAATGTGTAGTCCTCGAAAATAGTTTGCCTTTTGAGAGGGGGTCCGACCCTGTTTTCCTGCAAGGTTGCGTATTAGCAGAAGTGACTGAGGTAACCTACCTAGGTGTAAAGGTATCGAATAGGGGGAAGTTTTTGGAACCGCAGGAAAGTATTGTGATGGCTAAGGCCAACCGTCTGGCTGGTGCCATAAAGCACAAGGGGTACCACTCGTACAATAAGTACAGTGTTATGAGGACACTATGGAAGGCTGTCGCGGTTCCGGCGTTAACCTACGCGAATGAGGTTATGTGTTTCTCGTCTAATACGAGTCGTCGACTTAATCAGGCTCAATTTACCGTGGGTAAGGCCGCGTTGGGGGGTAACTTTATTACATCATATGCCGCTGTCAAGGGTGAAATGGCCTGGTCTGCCTTCGAGGAGAGGGAGGCTAAAAGTAAGCTCCGCTATCTGGGTCGGTTATTGTTTATGGACGACATGCGCATTGCACAGCGGGTTTTTTGCTATATTCGAGCAATGCCCAGGAAAACTACCTGGCTAAAGCGCGTTGAGTTTTTTCACGAAAACTATGGTGCCGGAGTGTCCCGGAGCTCGGTTCAATCGTTACATGAGTGGTATGCCAAGGTAGATAAGGCTGTTGCTGAGTATTCTCAAGCACAATGGCGGAGGGATGTTGCTGACCATCCGAGTCTGAACCTGTATTCGTTAAAGGAAACACCGGGCATAGAACCTTTCTATGATAATTCCCTTGCTAGTGGGTTGTTTTTCCTGGCCCGGACGGGGGCGTTAACAACATCCGCTCGTCTTTCCCACATTTTTGATAAGGAGGTGGCCGGCTGTCCTCTCTGTGGGGAGGTCTTAGAGGACATCGAGCATGTAGTGCTGTTTTGTCCGGCCCTGGCACAAGCAAGAGCCCCGTACCTGAGGTTTGGGCCCATTACCCTGGCGGATAGCCTATCTCTCGGGGATAGGTCAAATATGGAAGTCATAACTATCACAAAAAGTATTTTAGCCAATTGGGCGAAATTGCGCCTTCTCTGCCCCATGCCCTATTAAAGGATTGAATCATATGTCGATCAGCTGTCATTGTACATAATTGTAAATAGTTTTCTTGTTGACTTTGTAACGTGTAAATATTAATTTAGTGTTTTTTATTGTACGACATTTAATGCTTTGTTTTAGTTTTTTTTTTTTTTTTTTATTTTCGGACCTGTGAACCCACGTTAGAGGGTTCCTCCCTGTTCCAAAAGGGATTTGTAATCAAAAGGGTCAATAAACCATTCATTCATTCGTAGGAAACCCATAGGAATGTTTCCCCTATTTGAGTACTTCCCCTAAAGCCACTGTAATTTATTTTTTGTTATTTATGCAATCGTGAAAACATGGTGCACAGCAGTGCAATGCACACGCCGAGTTGAGCACTCCGAACACTCTTTTCCATAAGTAACTTAGGCACTTTTAAGCCCCCTGTATCTTCGTTCAGGCGTATGAAAAACTAAGGGTTAATATTTAGAATAGTTTATAGTTCGAAAATACATTTTCATTGAGATAAAATAACAGTGAAAACATATAGCTTTTTCAGTTTTAAAACAGTTATTTTAAAGAATCCAAATGAAACAATATGAGGGTATCTTGGAAGATGGCGTACAGATAAGTTACTTAAACTTAGTGACTCCATAACATCCGTAATTATTTATTTCTTTTTGTTTACGCATATAAGACTACGGAATGTTTATAAGTGCATTATGTATAAAATGGCTTTATAGCTTATAATTTAGTCATCGTATTTTTCTTTAAATATTTTAGAGATTTTAATATTAACTATACGAATATGATTACCGTCTGTATACGAATTTCGTTAAATTTCTATCAGAATTATTTATAACCGAGACAGGCTAATACTTGTTAGTTGTTGGTTTATACGTAGAACAAATGACAGAATAGCGAAGCCCCGTGCTTTTGTTAATATCATCAGAAGGGGATAATAGAAGAAGGATGACACTCTGTATCTTCTTAATACTTTAGTTATGTAACATGATTCTGTCCAGGCTCACCATTTTTGCTTGCTCTCCAGCTCATCAAACTTCAGATGGGCATCGCACCGTGATAAGGTGAATTCTTCTATATTTGCTAGGGTTGTGCGAGCCTTGAATTTTTGGTTTCGAGTCGAGTCTCGAGTATTGAAATTTTCCCTTATCGAGTATCGAGCCGAGTCTCGA
Organism: Phalangium opilio; assembly: GCA_019434445.1. NCBI lineage: Eukaryota > Metazoa > Arthropoda > Arachnida > Opiliones > Phalangiidae > Phalangium > Phalangium opilio. Next base: position 2,898,769 of record JAEQBA010003137.1, read on the forward strand.
GTACTCGAATCGAGTATCGAGTAGTTGGAAAATTTGTTTCGAGTATTTATCGAGTAATTGGGAATTGGTTTTGCAGTATTTCAGCACTTTCTGTTAATTTATCGCTCTAATAATAGACATTTAGTGTAATTTTGATCATCGACAACTTCTTCAAACATTTCCCAGACAGTATTAGTCTTCTTCCCTTTTAATTTAACAAACTAATTCCTCATCAATATCTTCTTCGGAGTATCATTCCTCACCTATAGCCACTAGCCTTTATTATCCTTCGCGCCAAAACCCAAACTAAAATTACTAAGCTGAACTTAAAAGAGAAGAAGAAATAAATTAATAAAATAAAATAAAAATAAAAATATAATTATAATAGTCAACGCTATTATTAACTGTATTTTATTACTTTTACTTCCACTATTGAACCAGCTAGGCGCTACTACCCTACTACATTACACTGGCATTATGATCTAAACTACCCAATAAGCACTAACATGCGTCTGTTAACCAATAAACGTGACTTTCTAGTGGATTTTTATAGCAACTACATCCAATTTTCAGAGTTAAAGGCCTTCCAAAAGCAGGTTCGAGTATTTATCGAGCCTTGGTTTGATACTCGAAACTCTTTCGAGTCTCAGAAAATCTCTTATCGAGTATCGAGTCGAGTACTCGCACAGCACTAATATTTGTTTGTTACTAAATTCTCAGCAATCCACCCATAAACCTTGGTTGTCTTGACGTGGGAAAAAAACGCACAGGCGCATGCGTCTTGGCAAATAGTTAAGCGCGAATAGAGTGATGATAAGGGAACTATTTATCGCTTATGTGATCCGGTTTAGTAACCGTGCTCCAAATGTAGCCTTGATGTTGCCGAAATTTTCTTAGTTTGGGAAGAATCATGTTACAATTACCTACTCCTCTTTGGGGTACACTTCTCTTGAAGAGAAGTATTATATACATCTTTTATAATATCAAGAAGTTATATCTAGTTTATTAGGGAGAAGGTATAAGATGCCTAAGTATTCGCGCACCATAGTTCCAGTCCCTCTTTCAAAATACAAGGGGGGACATAAAAGGAGACCGGGCTATTTCGCCTCTCCTCAGTCGGAAAATACGTAATTTTCGCCATTCGCGTCGCGTTGACGTGAGTTTTCAAGAACCAATGAGATTCTGGTTGTAATTTAGAGGCGGGGATTAACTCCGGACCTACGTTTGGACTGGAGATAAAGCTGGAAATGTGGGGAATTTAAACCTTCTCCCTAATAAACTAGATATCACTTCTTGATAATATAAAGGATTTGGCAACTAAATTAGATAACATTTGAAAAAAATATATTTAAAATTTACACTATAACCTGTAATGTAATAAAGTTAAAATATAAGCCTTGGCCGCTTGATTGATTCCGTTTATAGTATACAGTGTATTACTTAAAATCCGAACTTTCAATTGAAGAAGCTTTAAAAAAATTTTTGTTCTCAATCGGTGTTGCTTCGTAAATCCGAAATCCATAACAATTTCCTTGGCCCTTTTATCCGTACCTATCAAAAAGACGCTATAGGCTCTGAAATAGACTTAAAAAAAAGGTCTCGGGGCAAATCAGTGTGTATCCCTTAGCTTCCTCTGTAGCCTTTCTTTAACATCAATACTTCTAATCCCCTTTTCCGTTTCTCAAATCCCTTAGAGCGGGAGAGAGGGGAATGGAAGGGAAGCCCAGAGTGAAAAAGAGACACAAGTTTTTCACTTTGAGAGAGCATTGTTGAGAAAGATGAGGAAAAACGAGGAACTAGCTGCATGTCTTTTAAACTCTGTGTTGTTGTCTTACCTTGAAAAATACGTAATTGTTCATCTCAAATAACAATTCAATGATGTTAAATGTTAGCATCTCCATTTTTAAAGGAATGATGGAACAATAGTAAAGGCCTCTTCAGACGATATAACGTTTTGACTCATTTAGATGAGTCGATCAACTTGAGTTGAGTGAACTAGTTGGATCGTGTGAACAGAAGTTGGAGAACCACCAAATTAGAAATTAATCGCTGACCAATTTTTCCACACTCAAGTTTTTCACCCAACCCATCTAGTTGAGTGAAAAGTTGTATCTTCTTATCAAGAGTTTTTGGTTACTTCGATATTGGTTAATCTCTTACGAGGAATTTATATTTTGAATTCGAATCGCATTTTTTACTTACGTTATGGCCAATACCAGGCTTAACCCGATACTGATCTCGATAACGGTGCAAACATGAACCGATACCGATATTTACTCACTATGATCCAAAATCCGATACTTCAACCGATACCAATATTTACTCACTATGATCGAAAACCCGATACTTCAACCGATACCAATATTTTTAGTAGTACTCTGGCCATTTACAAATGTATTAAAAATACTAGGAAATAATTGCAGAGTAATTTCATGAATTATATTGTTTAGAGGTACTTCCAAAATAATATCACGCCTTATGACATTCATAAAAATGTATTCTCAATCACCATCAATACATTACTGAAATACCTAAAAATGTCATGTAGCGCCACATAACGCATTTTAAACGAGTATCGGTTTAGTATCATATTAAACCAACCGACCCGATACTTCAACGGATACCGATATTTTTAATAGTACTCTGGCCATTTACAAATGTATTAAAAATACTAGGAAATAATTATAGAGTAATTTCATGAATTATACTACCAAGTACAATGTTTAGACTAGAGGTACTTCCAAAATAATATCACGCCTTATGACATTCATAAAAATGTATTATCACCATCAATACATTACTGAAAGACCTAAAAATGCCATATAACGCATTTTAAACGAGTATCGGTTTAGTATCATATTAAACAACCTATCCGATACTATCGGGAAACCCCGAGTATCGGTACCGAGACTGATGTGGTATCGGTATCGGTTCATCCCTAACCAATAATGATATTTTTTAAAGCTAAGGATTGCTGTATCGTTATGTTTTTACTGAAAGAAGTCAAAAATTCCCAGTGACTTCCATAAAAGTATACATCTAGCTCAATTCAGACTTTACTCCTATTCAGGGTGTTTTTGAAAAGTCCATCAATAATGAAGGAGCGTTTTTATTGGGCCCAACTGAATGGAAAGCGTCAAAGAACATGGGGTGTACAACATTTGGTTACGGAGATATGGCCCCCCGAAACATTGGCCCCTTAAACAAGGAAATATCCAAAAATGTAGAGTACGACTTAAAACCGAGTATCCAGCTTGTTTAGAACTATTACACAATTTCAATAGCCTTCAATCTAAAAACGTTTTGCACCTTTACTCTGCAGAAGGGTATAAAATGTGTAGAAGTATGCCTACGACGGTAATGTCTGTCAATCCCAAGTTTCATGGTGTTTGAAGATCTCCCATTACATTCGAACAATTCATACTTGTTTTGTTATATTACTTATTGTCTTGCCTGCTATAATCACCTCAATTCCAAATAAGAAACGTACCTTATATTTCAACTCTCTTTCCACCGTTCCTTTATTCTCCACGAAAAATTGTGTTACTTACCTTAGACGGTATTGTACTCACATTCTGAAATGAACCTATAAATGAAAGAGAAGAAAAAAAGGCGCGGAATGCCCCCGTCGTAAAGTGACTGTTGGGCCAACTCCAGATTTTTCGGTTCGGAAGCTTCGAGACAATTTGGTCGAAATTCAATCGGAAAAGGCGCGGAGAGGAAGGATTGTTCCGGGATGCGGGACAACCAACCAAGGAGGATGTATAAGACGGGAGGTTCGGAGTCAGACAAAATTATGAACGTAGTTCATAAAACGATACTATGGCAGTTTTACCCCAAGAGTCGGACTCTGTGGAAAAAACTAAATTTATTTTCGTCCCTCAACGACAGATGGTGCTACACTAAGGCAACCTTGTTAGTCACGTGATCCAATCCCTTAGGTGGAGACGAGACCTAGTCAACTTGTTTATTTGCTGGTTGGGTCATCCTTAAAATACCCCAAACGTTACTGTAAAACAGTGTCCCTTGTGGCAAAATGTCACAGAACATTTTCGACTCTTTTGAATATCGCTAGTTTCCAACAACAATCACGTGACGCTCGCCTTTACCAACGGCTTGCACGTCGAAGTTGCGCGCCACTGCGTGCGGTGTCTGCCTTGTTGGGTTTTTTTACCTCCCTATTTCCAGAACTATTCTCCCGTCTTATACATGCTCCTTGACGCAACGTGCAAGAAGGGAGATGTATACGCCATCCATTCTTACCGAGGAAATGATAGCTTTGCCTGGGGCTTTTCTGACAAGCGACTCTCTCTCCCTCCCTCTCTCTTTCTCTCTCTCTCTCTCCTGAACACTAGCTTCTTTTCTACTCTTGGGCCAATCTTATGTACGGAATGAACTTGTTCCTCGAGATCTTACAACATTGCTTACGCGAACTCTAGCCTGATGGCTTCAGAATGTTAGGAAGGTCTTTTTTTTCTTCGTCTTCTCCCATCCTCTCTTTCTAATTTGCCTTCAGTTTCTTGACTTTTATTTCGCACCAAGTACTTGTTATGTCGTTTGTGTTATATCGACTCTTGTTCTCACGTTTGCTTGGGGTTTTTCTCTAAAGAGAGAATGAAAAGTAATTTGAGAGTTAATTTATTTTAAAATTTTGAGTATCAATAATTTTTCTTAATGATTTTAGTAGTTTCGGTACTCAAAACATAAATGTAAAGCATTTAATTACTGTAAACTAAGGGAAAACGTTAATTTAATTTTCTTTGTAAATTGGATTAACCCATCCGGTGCTACTAGACCTAGTCGTTTAATAAAATCTTCATAGCCCTCTTTCGACATCTTTGAAAGCTGGCAAAGAGACCAAACTTATAGGGTTCAGTAAAAAACTTAATTGTTCGCATTTTTCGTAAATGTTATCATAAGATTATAAGATATGTTCCGTAAGTTTGTCACTGGTTTCAAACTGGAGCTTGTCATGAAGTGCACGACGAAGGTGAAAAGTCATAGGTTATCGTAAAGTGACACCTGGAGAGGCACTGTTAAATGCTTAGTAATACAGCTTAAATAGGAATATGGACTGCAAAATTAACCAAGTGTAGTCAATTCTCACTTGTCGTTCTCGAATTAGCTCTTAGTAAGTCTCTAGCATTACGAAGTATGAGTTGTGTCATACTTATGTAACATATATTATAAACTTATGATGTTATTTTTTGTTCCAGTTTGAAGCATTCGTTATTCGTAAGGGCCTGTAGGCCCTCGTTGATAAGGCCTGATGCCCGTTTGTTATGTTAAAGTATTTTATTTGCTTTTTCCAATAAAAATTAAAAATTCTATTCAATAATTTTACTTAAAAAACAGCCATACTAAATTTTATCGTATCTTTCTTTATATTAACAAATTAGCACAAATATATTTCATTCAAATGAAATATTATATATTTTTGACACTAGTTCATATTTTGTCTATATGGCGGTGTTGTGATTCATGATTTCAAAGAACAAAATAAAGTAGTAGAAAATGTATTTAAAATTATGACGTAAAAGTATCTATAAATATATATAAATATAAATATAAATATATATCTAGTATATACTTTATTTTTTCATTACCTTTAAGATAATCGCATATAGAAGCAAGAAAGCGATTAAAAATATATATACTTTTCTTCGTCTTTTAATGAGATGCTAGTCGATTTTAATTAATGTTATAAGGCTTGAGATTATTCTATATGTTTTACACTCTTTGAAAATACGTTAACAATCAAGCTAACAGGCGTCTTTTCCATTTAAATAGAACACCTTTCTCACATTGTAACTAACTTCAAACATAACGACTCCACTCCCTACACATTGAAAGATTAACTCGCGCTAACTTAAAATTACACGCATAAAAAAGAATCACTTCGTCGTAACTTTAATCCGAGATTTTTGTTTCTTCAAGAATTAAGTTAAAAAAAAATGGAACAGAAAGCCAAAAGTTAATTAGTCTCGTTTTAATTAGAACTTGAATTTTCGGTCTTTATTATTTTTTTTTTGTGACTTCCCCTTGTAAAGTACCAGTTTCTAAGACCTTTTCTTTTTCTTTTTAACTCGTGAAGCGTAACCTGATCAGAAGTTATACAAATTTTTTGAAGGTGTTAAATTTCCAATTCTAAGAAATTTTTTTCTTCCTCCATTTTTTGATGAAAGAATATGAGCTAAGCTTCAAAGTAAGTTTGTTTTCTCCGTTTTCTTAACATATTTGGTTTAAGTAGAAAATTCTATCGGACCTTTTTGGTAAATCTTCAAAGAATTTCTTATGATGCACTAAGATTTAGTGAAATCTTTCACTCAACGACGATGAATGAATGAGGTGTAGATTTTATGAAAAAGACGTTTAAATTTATCCAAGGATGTGAGAGGAAGCATAGAGGATATACAGGGTGTTTGTGAAAAGTCCATCAATAATGAAAGGGCGTATTTACTGGGCCATTTTGAGTCGAAAATGTTCTATGACATTTTGCCGTCCGAGCCACCGTTTTCGAGTTATGATTTGAATATTTTAGGGATGACCCCTTCATTAAATTAGCGCTGTCTTAAAATTTCTTAATTAAATTTAAGGGGTCATCCGTAAATTACTCCAATCATAACTTGAAAACAGTGGCCCGGACGGAAAAATGCCATTGAACATTTTCGACTCAAAATGGCCCAATAAACACGCCCTTTCATTATTGATGGACCTTTCAGAAACACCCTGTACAGTGGAGGAGTAGATCTTCAGTTGTTGTTTTCAGTTCTCGTTAAATGTTTTGGAGCTACTTACGGATGTGTACTCAGTTTCTTGGTAGACGCGTGGTTACCTTTGTTAAAATATCACATTCACTTCAGTTTTGGAGCTACTTCCAGTGCCCGGTTTCTTGGTAGACGCATGGCATTTAGACCTTTGTCTAAATTTCACTCTACAATTTTCATCTAATAATGATATGTCTTGTACAGAAGGTAATCACACAATGGGGGAAAAACCGGAAATGAATAGTAAATATTTGTCGAGATATTCCCTTGTGTATTGGTAAAGGCTAAAGTATCTACTCCTCTACTGTATATCCTCTATGGTGGAAGATACCCACTAAGGCTCGTGAACCTTTTCACTACATGAAATACATGACTATTTTTCGCCTATAGCCGGGATATATACAACCAAGAAGTGATAGCTAGTTTATTAGGGAGAAGGTATAAATTCGACGCATTTCTAGCTTTATCTCCAGTCCAAACGTAGGTCCGGAGTTAATCCCCGCCTCTAAATTACAGCCAGCATCTCATTGATTATTGAAAACTCACGCCAGCGCGACGCGAATGACGAAAATAACGTATTTTCCGACTGAGGAGAGGCGACATAGCCCGGCCTCCTTTTACGTCTCCCCTTGTATTTTAAGAGGGGGACTGGGACTATGACGTGCGAATACTCAGGCATCTTAACCTTCTCCCTAATAAACTAGAATACTAGATATCATTTCTTGATACAACTAATAAAAATAGTTGTGTATCCATTTTCTAAACTTATCTCGGCGGATATTATGGGAATAGCTTATGTATAGCGAATTTTACCTGGCGAATAATTTATCTCACCGCGCATTGCACTTTGAGCTCCCTCCTGACCTCGCATCGCTATCAACCAATGAAAAGAAACTGATATTTTGTACGTAATTCTACGAACTTTTGGTATCAATCTAAGGCTTCCCAATCCATTCTAAAAAAATTATTTCGACTTAAAATTTGATAGTGATCAATTTATGTCGTACTAAGTTCTAGGTATCCCTTTAATATTGGTTTTAAAATTAAATACATGCTTTTGCACAAATATTTGAAATGCATGAATATATATATGTGTTTGTGTCGAATAAATTTGGCCCCTCATATTGATCGTACCATCGTCATTCGCGTAATAAATATTAAAGTATAGTTGTAATGTGAATATTGAAATAGCATCTATCCACTCTTATTTTAATTACTGCCAAAATTAACGAGTACATTTTAGTGGAAAGCTTTAGCTATTTCAAAATTAATAGGAAACTTCAGAGATTGCCTAGTCGGCAGTCATTTAATGAATTATTTATTTTACTTTCATAGATTTTCAAGTGAAACTATAATGTTGCGCCAGTACATTGAGATTAGAGTAATGGTTCTTAACATTACAAATCTTTTATATGCCCTTTTAAATTCAAACAAGAATTACTTTTATTCTGTTAGAAGAAAGAAGAGTTTAAAACTAGTGCACTCGCGATTAATAGATGTGTATTATAATTCTCTTTGAGGGAAGTGTCTCTCTCACTCTCTACAGTGCAGTTAACCCGGGGTTCTTTAAAGGGTATGAGAAGCTTCGTGTGAAAAACCTCTGATTTACATAGCAAAAGATAGAATTAATTTCTGTGAATTCAAAAATATCAAGCTTTTAATTCTCCGATTTGGCTTTATTTGGCAATATGCATTTGAAAATACTTCATTTGAAATTATTTGAAGGCTAAAACGTTTCTCTGTTGGCTGACGTCACATACATTTTTCACGCGAGATGGTGCCACTCTCTCCGCTATCAGACCCAGAGTTTAGACAGGGGAGAAGCATGGACAAAGCTCGATACACGTATACCATTCCCGCACTTTTCTTCCTGACGTCATAGTGATGTCATCAAGCAACATTGTTGATATATCGAAACTGAGTTTTCGTGATTTTCCAATGGATTTTAAAAATAGGAACTTTGGTTCAATTATATTAAAAACTTGATATTTTGAAAGTGGAGACTTGAAAGTGTAATATAATGCAACTTTCGTGCTAAAATATGATATGAAATTGTAAATTCGCATACCCTTTAATGAAAAAAATAAACGTTACGAAGAATCCAGTGGTAATCACGGCATTCACCAAAAAATCACCGGTATTCATTGGCATTCAAACAGGAATCACAAGTAATCTGCGGCAATAAGTCGAAATCAATGTAAAGATTATGGAAATCACTAAAAATAATCGTATTCACAGAAATCAAGGAATTCGTTCGGTAATCATTAGAATTCACAAAAAAATTCAAAAATCAGTAATCAGGTGTACAAAATTTTGGCGAATGACTAGCCCCTCGATCTTCATACAAATTCCACATAGATATACTAAGATTCGTTTTAGCTAGGATTACTGGTTTAACTTATTGAGGACAATCATTTACTTATGGCTTAACTAACTCTATTTCGGATAGCAGTACTTGGAAATGCAGAAAGTACTGGTGTTTACTTTGAGTGAAAATTCCCAGAGACGTAAAGTTAGTCAACAGCTTGCGGCTAGGTTTTTCCCTGAAGTGTGAACATTTGTATTCTCCATTTGTCTAAGCTCGTTGGAACACCTGGTATTTGGCTGTATAACTTATACATACATATATAGTTCCCTATCTTTAGTAGAATAATAATCCAAATTCTCCGCTGAATTTTCTCAGTTTTCATCTCAGAGCAATAGACCGGTCCATTAATTACTTCCAGATGAGGGGCCTCCATAAGATTCTTCTTTCCGCTAAAAGCAACGCTAGATGGAGCCCGCGTTCGCTACACGCGGGAGACTAGCCTCTTGCGTGCTTCTTGGCACGAGGGAAATATAATCTTATTACGGCCCAACCCATGTGCTGTTTGCTTTTCCTATGGTATTACTGGAATGTTCTATTGGTACATCGATATCTGTGCTGCAAAGAGATTGCCAACATTACCGACTCTTTGACTTTTGTTTACTCGCCTAGGGACATGTAGTTCTCCAATCTTTCGGCCTACTGAAAGTGTCAACTGGTTGGTCAAACTGGCCAATATAGTGCTCTACATCTGTCGTAGAGCAACCGTTTCTTTTCAACTTTATGACTAGTAAACTTAATACATTCGCAAAATGCTTATTGCTGAGCAAGAAAATGTGTTATAGCTACAAGACGGCAATGAACCGAGCCTAAAGTAACGAAACCTAAACCTAATATAACCTTGCTTTAACCTGACAAAAGCTTATCATAACAAACCCTAACCTAACTTAACACATCATGAATAATGTGGGGGGTAATCAGGTCCCCGTCTCTTCCAAGACTGTTTTAAACATTCAAGTTTGCAAACTTCCGCTGCTGGCCATGTGAGATCAAAATGTAAGGAAAAATGAAATAGCAAAATTTTGAATAGCACTTTGATTTAATTTTAGAAGTAGGAATGGAGAACGGTTAGTATTTACTTCAGTCCGAATCATAGCCCAGTATAGAGCCCCTCCCTCCAACACGTAACGAAAAGTCTAAATTATCTTATTGGCTCACTTAAACTACGTTTTGATGACGTTGCTGACGGGGACGGCGAAAAATGTGAAATTTCAATCTACATTTATAACCCGCCTCTTCTATCATACCCCCCCCCCCGGTCCCATGGAAGGGGGTCCGGGACTTTGACGCGCGCCCGTATTACTCTGTTCTCCATTCCTACTTCTAAAATTAAATCTATCTCTGGTTTTCTCAAAATTTTAATTTAGTTCTCTTCGTAGTATTCTCTACCTTTACTTGTTTCTATTTTTATTTACTTTTTTCTAATATGATTTCGATCCATTTAAAATGCATTCGGGTTGAAATAGTGCATTCAATCCAAAGCTTGGACTGAATTTTGTTAGCGCTTGTTTATCGTAGCGCCCATTTGAACTTCATTCATTGCCCTATTCACGAATGTGTTTTAAGGTTAAAATAAGGTATATCGGTGAGGCGATAGTGTAAGCGCGGGAAAAAATACGCCATATACCTGCCAGTCTGGATTTAGAGCTCAATTTTGAAAATCCCTTTAAATCCGGGGGAATGTAGGCTGGGCTTCCGCACCTGTCAGGTGGGCCGAATGCCCCTCCGTGCCTTCCCTTCAACTGAAGTTTTCCGCCGTATTTATATCTGTACATGCCTATTTTTGGTTTTAGGGTAAAAATGACGTATCTTAAAATATACTTAAAATTTGCAAAATTGTAGTTTTGCCAAGTGCAAAAGTATCAAGGGAATTTACATAAAATTAGATTCGTAACTTATCGTAATATAGGGTGTTGTATTTTTGAAATAACGTAATATAGGGTGTCGTATTTAAAGAATAACATAATATATAGGGTGTTATATTTTTAGAATAAAGTAATATATAGGGTGTTGTATTTTTAGAATAACGTAATATATAGGGTGTTGTATTTTTATAATAACGTAATATATAGGGTGTTGTATTTTTAGAATAACGTAATATATAGGGTGTTGCATTTTTAGAATAACGTAATATATAGGGTGTTGTATTTTTGAAATAACGTAATATATAGGGTGTTGTATTTTTGAAATAACGTAATATATAGGCTGTTGTATTTTTGAAATAACGTAATATATAGGCTGTTGTATTTTTGAAATAACGTAATATATAGGCTGTTGTATTTTTGAAATAACGTAATATATAGGCTGTTGTATTTTTGAAATAACGTAAAATATAGGCTGTTGTATTTTTGAAATAACGTAAAATATAGGCTGTTGTATTTTTGAAATAACGTAATATATAGGCTGTTGTATTTTTGAAATAACGTAATATATAGGCTGTTGTAATTTTGAAATAACGTAATATATAGGCTGTTGTATTTTTGAAATAACGTAATATATAGGCTGTTGTATTTTTGAAATAACGTTGTATAGGGACTTGTTTTTGTAGGGTAATGCAATATAGGATGGTGAGAAATTTATAAATGGACCCTAAATCGGTCGTAAAAAATTTAATGTACCATAAATCGGTCGAAAATGTTATAAATCAACCGTAAATTGGTCGGAAAAGTTTTAAACGGACCGTAAATCGGCCGAAAATGTTTTAAACGGACCGTAAATCGGCCGAAAATGTTTTAAACGGACCGTAAATCGGCCGAAAATGTTTTAAACGGACCGTAAATCGGCCGAAAATGTTTTAAACGGACCGTAAATCGGCCGAAAATGTTTTAAACGGACCGTAAATCGGCCGAAAATGTTTTAAACGGACCGTAAATCGGCCGAAAATGTTTTAAACGGACCGTAAATCGGCCGAAAATGTTTTAAACGGACCGTAAATCGGCCGAAAATGTTTTAAACGGACCGTAAATCGGCCGAAAATGTTTTAAACGGACCGTAAATCGGCCGAAAATGTTTTAAACGGACCGTAAATCGGCCGAAAATGTTTTAAACGGACCGTAAATCGGCCGAAAATGTTTTAAACGGACCGTAAATCGGCCGAAAATGTTTTAAACGGACCGTAAATCGGCCGAAAATGTTTTAAACGGACCGTAAATCGGCCGAAAATGTTTTAAACGGACCGTATATCGGCCGAAAATGTTTTAAACGGACCGTATATCGGCCGAAAATGTTTTAAACGGACCGTATATCGGCCGAAAATGTTTTAAACGGACCGTATATCGGCCGAAAATGTTTTAAACGGACCGTATATCGGCCGAAAATGTTTTAAACGGACCGTATATCGGCCGAAAATGTTTATTTAATTTCTTGATCGAATATATAGATACATTGTAATTCACCTCATGCATACCTATTGCGTTTTATGTTCAATACGGGTAGGATATTCCTATTTCTTCTTCTCCGCGGGTGTTTCTTCTCTTTTTTCCCTTGGTTTTAAGGCTGATTGTTCTAGTTCTGACCTGGCAACGAGAAAAGACAAATGAAATTGGCTTAGAGCGCGGGCCGCGATGTCAGTAGGCCACCTTAAGCTGCACCACCAGACCAGGCTTTTCTTCTTGCCTATTTTTAGCTTTAGCCTATTATTCATTAAGGCCATATGGTAGCGAGAATGTACCTAGACAGTCATTGAACCCAAGCGAATACCAGGGTCCTTTCAGGCTGCCAGCATTTTCATCACAAGGGGTGGAAGGATGAGGGATTATCTTATCTATCAGATAGTGAAATTGGTAGGCAGCGACATAACGTTTTTCGAAATTAATATCTTTTTGGGAAAAAAATTAAAGAACTTTTTCCCCAATGGGGATTCGAAAATCAGCACTGTCGCTCCATTGTTAGTCTCGATGCTCTGTTTTTCGCTAAAACCCTTTTCTCTGGAAGTCGGCCTTTAAACCGTAATTGGTGTACAGAGAATTAAAGTTATTTGCGTTTATACGGAAAGAATTCTTCAGGTAATAGTTGTCATCCAATTGAATTCTTTACCCCACTGACTACACTCCTGATATTGTAGCCTAATGCAGTGCTTGGGCTCCTGTTAAGTTTACATGATTTCCCTATCTTCTTTAATATTATAGTTTGTAAAATATCTTTAATTTGAACAGGGATAGATTTAATTTTAGAAGTAGGAATGGAGAACGGTTAGTATTTACTTCAGTCCGACTCATAGCCCAGTATAGAGCCCCCTCCCACCAACACGTAACGAAAAGTTTAAATTATCTTATTGGCTCACTTAAACTATGTTTTGATGACGTTGCTGATGGGGACGTCGAAAAATACGTAATTCCTTTTTACCTCTGTCGCTATGACCCGCTTCTTCTTTCTAACCAGTTCCGTCCCGTCACCGTGGAAGGGGGTTCGGGACTTTGACGCGCGCCCACATTACTCTGTTCTTCATTCCTACTTCTAAAATTAAATCTATCCCTGATTTGAAACATTATTATACGAGATATTTCGAATCATTAAAAATAATTAAATTCTAAAGTGCATCTTCCCTTTAAAAATAGCCCATCTCCGTATTTTTAAAGGTACTTCCAATAAGGTCAAAGGTAATAACCTCACTTTAGGTATCCAATTATCTTGAACATTTTACTTTTAAATATACTACGTGGTACGTACTCTACTATAATATATACCGAGTTAGTGAAATTAATTTTATAATTATAAAAGTTATTATTCACTACCCTGACATAATAGCTAAAAGCTGCAGTGTGAATTTTAATAAGAAGGGATAGTGGGGGTCACACACACACACACACACTGCACTGGCGACAATCGCACACTCATTGCATGCACCCCTCTGGAAAATGATTTTCCCGCGCTCTCCTGAATTTAATTACGAATACAGTAATAATCGTATCGAATTATGACAAAACGCGCGTTAATTAAATTTGAATGAGGCTCGCGAGAGATGGGGGCGGGAAGACGGGCGTGACAAAGGCAAGGCATGAGGGTTAATAATAGGATCATCTAATTAATAGTGGTAAGTGCCTACTCCGGAGCTCGTTTGTTTATTTTAGCCTTGGTCGTGCGACCCCTTGTCTTTCGCTTAAGTGAACTTGATCCCTGCCGCCTTCTCAGCTTCGCTCGCGCTATCTTGCATCTTGATGTTTATCCCCCCCCCATCCCTCTTCCACCACCCCTCGATCGCATCACCCGTCAGCATGCCGAGTGAATGATATGATATTGATTTTAAAATAACGACTGCCTTATTCTACTGGTTGGTACTAATTTTGGAAAGGCAGATATTGTTCAATATTGGTTGGTTTCTTGCTTCTTGCTTAGACCGTATAATGCAACTTAGACAATGCGAAAGTTTGTTTGTACCTTTAAATTGTTGTTGTTGTGGTTGTGGGATTAGGTTCGTCTCGCTAAGAAACTCCTTCCCGAATGAATTTTTTATCTCGGAAACGAATTAAAGAAATCTTAGTTAGTAAAATTAGGAATACATGAAGTCAAAAGTATAAAATAATTCTCTTCGAGAGTTGTGTACCACCACAAAGCGGAGTAGGTATATTGTAACATGATTCTTCTCAACATCATTTTACATTTGGAGCAAGGTTACTAAACCGAATCACATACGCGATAAATAGTTCCCCTCATCATTACTCTATTAGCCCTTAACTATTTGTAGATTTTTGTCCCACGTCAAGACAATCAAGGTTTGTGTTTTGATTAGTGAGTATTTAGTAACAAACAGTTGTATAATTCACCCTAGTACGGTGCGATGCACATCTGAAGTTATGAGCAGGAGAGCAAACCAAAAGGGATCCCTCGCCTGGGAAGAATCATGTTAGAATCATTAAGAAGATACAGACTGTCATACTTCTTCTATTATCCCCTTCTGGTTGACGAAAGAATTGTAATTTGTCGTAAGAAGAGTTTTGCCTTAATCATTTTACAGTTTACGAACAAATCTCTCTAGTTCTGGCATTGATTTATTTAGTTTTTGATTAGACAATCGATACATTAATGTTCTTACGTTAAGTACCAATAGATCCAGTGTTTACACAATGCTCGTGTTTCTAGATATTGTAAATTAAATACCGACAGCTGAGTATCAACATACTAAAATATTTCAGAATATTATGTATACGAATATCACCGTTGTCTCTTGATCAACTTGCGTTGTCACTGTTGCTTTAAGTACTCCATGCACAAAACCTGAAGAATTAAAGATTAGATACGCTTATTATAATTATAGCTGAAACATGCGCTTATTAGTATCTTCTAGACTCCCTCGAAGTGGTTTATATTCAGAGCGAATGATTTATAGACCCGCGTAAAAGGAGGCTCTTTAATTAATTAACAAGGAAAAGACAAGATTGAAAGAAAAATAAAAGATTGTTGGTTCAACTAAGAAATATAATCGAATCCCGCAAAAATAAGGAAAGGAATGAACTACGTGGTTCACTTTTCTCCTTGAGGTATGACTGAGCCATCAGTGGCCAGTGCCTCCTTTAAATATCAAGGCCCGTGCATGGTATTTTTTCCTTTCTCAAAATTTACATTCTAGTTCGCCACTGTTTCCCGCTAGATGCGCCGTTCATCAGACTTTTGAGCGCGAAGTCTCGCGAAATGACGTCACTTCTCAAATTCCGCCATCGCTGTTAAAGCGCGCGTAATACGCGAGGATTTGCTGATAAACAGCGCCATCTAGGTTAAAAGTTATGCAATCCAGTACAATCATAAGGTATGTTCCATAAGTTTGTCACTGGTTACTGAGAGTTTGTTGTGATGTGAGGTAGATGAAACGTCATAGACTCTCGTAAAGCGACGCCTGGTGAGGCGCTGTCTAAGGCTTAGTACAGACTAAATTGGAAGAGGAACTGCAAAACCGAGTGTAGTTAATTCTCTCTTGTCGTTCTCGAACTAGCTCGAGCTGTAAGTCTCTAGCACAGGGTTAGAACGGAACCTGGATAAGTCAAGGATATGGAAAATAGGGGGGTAAGTCAGAGATTTAATTTTTTTTCCTAAAAAGTCAGGGATATGTCAGGAATTTCGTTTGGTATAGCAACCCATGTTTCGAGCAATGCTAAATATGAGCCTGGTGTGATGAAGTGGGCTCTGGTCAAGGTCTGTAAATGCGCAAAAAATTGCACTATTGCTATGGTAAACACCTTAAAATGGTCAGGGATATTGGCAAAATTTGGTCATGGATAACCTGGGAAAGTCCGGAATTTTCAATGTAAAATTTTCGTCCGAATCCTGTACCATTACGAAGCATGGGTAATGTCATACTTATGGAACAGAACTTATAAAGTTATGGTACAAAATAAAGTCCCACTGGAAATATCATCATGTACTGTCCTTGTTAGATAAAGGAGGCAATGGCTGAGCCACCAGTCGCAAAATTACGCTTGGAATTGTATAGGAAACCGAAAGAGAAACATTATTATTACTATTATAATTAGTTTTAATGATAGAAATACGAAGACCGTGCAAAGGGAAATGGTCATTCTACACGTGACATCAAATGCACCCGGTGTTTGATTTCTTCCCGCGTCTTTTCCGAGTTGTTCAGTTTACTTCTACGGATAGAAACTCGAATAATTATTGTGATTTCTCGAAATAAAATTTCGTAAGAACACGCCGAAGGGAAATGACATTTGATATTTCGTAAGACTATGTTTAGGCAAGGGAATTTTAACCATAAATTTCCAAATTTCCTGAATTATACATTTGAATGTCTATACATTCGTGTATACCATTGTTATAAAAATACTCGCAAACTTTGTTAGTGGAGCGGGATTTTATATGTTTAAATGAAGTGGAATTGACTAACTTTTATTAAACTAAGTGCCAAAAATATGCAAACAAGGATTATAAGGTGCATTGTGGGAATTAAACCTTGGAGAATTGTAAGGTTGAAATATATTTGTATGGAAATTAAGTTTGGTACGGACTAATTTACCGCGTGCTCATGAGTTACCTCTCAGAGTGACTTATTTCTTCGAGAGTTGTTACACTCGAGTTGTATGTCTGTGTGTTTTTCTGACACAGTGTTGAACACTGCAAATCAAACCAAAAGTGCTCGCAATTTCCGGACGGCGTTCGCGGTTCACAGAAATTCGAAATATGGTATTTCATTATGTTATCAATCTCACCCAAGCGCCAATCATTAACTAGCCATTACTCCTTTGTCACCAATTTTCCCATCCACAACTATAGACACCATTCTGTTCACATTGGTGTCTTTACCACATATACAAAAATCTGTACACATTGACTTCTAACAGTACCACCATCCGCTGGTCTTCCGTCTATTCCAAGTAGATGCCAATCTCTACACACCATTCCGTACACATTGCCTTCTACCGACACCACCGTTCACTGATCTTCCGCCTGACACTGCATGGCATGTGAATTCCACATAGACATCAATTTGTACACATTGGCTTCTGGTCTTCCGTGAATTCCACATAGACACCAATGTTTACACACTGGCTTCTGTTTTTCCGTGAATTCCACATAGACATCAATCTGTACACATTGGCTTCTGGTCTTCCGTGAATTCCACATAGACACCAATGTGTACACGCTGGCTTCTGTTTTTCCGTGAATTCCACATAGACACCAATGTGTACACGCTGGCTTCTGTTTTTCCGTGAATTCCACATAGACATCAATCTGTACACATTGGCTTCAACTCCAGTATCATCGTTACGGTTAACAAATCTTCGCCAATAGAAGTTATATCGAGTTCTATTTCAATTTTTCGACAGCGTCTCTTTCATGGGAATCACGGAATTCTCATTAAATAAAACTATTACCGTCACCATAAGGCTAATTTTCATTGTATCATTTAGAAAATTCGTAAGATTATCTTTCTCTAATTTGTAATTTAACCTATCTATGTCTTAACACCGGCAAGAAAAAAGAAAAAAACAACCCTGAAATCTTTATACATATCAAGATTTCGTAACACAATGTCTTCTAGAGCATGCATCTATTCTATACTCAACACGCTGAACAAAACCAAACCGTAATTTACGTCTTCATCTCCCAAAAGTACTAGCTCGAACCCCCATACAGTCCTGTACCTGAAACTTCTTAAAACCTCGCTCGCTCGCGAATGAAGATAAGAATGAAAACCTATCATACGCAATCTTCGTTAGTTTACGCTAAAACTAAAGCTAGGCGGAGTGATTCTAAAGGATAAATTCTTATTAAAATGGAAATAACCTGGGCAAACTCATAATAGATGTCGGACGAACATATAATATCTCATTTCTCCGACCGACCTTTTTCTTCGTTTTTAGGCAGAAGTTTTATTTTAATTAAAGTTTGTTCCGTCAGTATGGGAATGGGAAAGATGGAGCCGAGGATTCGGAGACGGGCAATGGGGTTTCCTATAGCCTCTTTGCCATCTCCTCTTGCTCCTAGTAATGAAAGGGGAAGCCCTCGGATCGAGAAAGATGAAGACAGAAATAGATCAATTGGAAGATCTATTTCATCCTACAATATTGTCGTGTCATATAATATTTACATTATTTCGAAGTCTTGAAGAGATTATATTAAATTGTGGCCATATTTTAGCCACTTATCATATTGTTCTGAACACGGTATGATTATTAATTTCAGCATAAGTTAATAAGCTTGTTCACCATAAGTTTGTCACTGGTTACAAACTGGAGCTTAAACATTATTGTAGTGCCATATTTGCACATTATTTAGAAGTCTTGAAGAGATTGTGTTAAATTGTGGTCGTAATTTAGCCACGTAACATGTTGATCTGAACACGGTATAATTATTAATTTCAGCATAAGTTCACAAGGTCTGTTCACCATAAGTTTGTCACTGGTTACAAACTGCAGCTTGTCATCAAGTGACGTAGGTCATAGGTTCGCCTGTTGAGGTGCTGTCAAAGGCTTAGTACAGACTAAATAGGGCCTAGATTGACTGCAAAATTAACCACCGAGTGTAGGACTTCAATTCTCGCTTGTCGTTCTCGAACAAGCTCGAGCTGTAAGTCTCTAGCATTACGAAGTATAGGTAGTGTCTTACTTATGGAGCATATCTTATAAACTTATGATTTCGGCAGTCGGTACAAATGTGTTAGTGACTGATCACTGTATCTCCAGATCGTCTGGAATAGAGATACTGAAACCATATAGTTTTGCAACCTTGGAAGTTTATCGCAATTACTTTCATAAATATTTTTACTGTTTATTGTCTTTGTTTACATAGTTTAAAGTACACCAACTAAGTTGTTTGACTAAGGAATGTTTATAAGTGGTAATATACATATACATATATATAAGTCTGCCATGCCATAAATTAAGGGGGATGTTATGTGGGAAATCATTTTTGAGTCGAAAATGTTCTGTGTCATTTTGCTGTTTTACAGTAACGATTGGGGTATTTTAATGATGGCCCTTAAAGACAATGATTTCTAATTTAATTTATGGCAGACTAATCTTAAATACCCTGTTTATAGACGCTTTTTGTCATCGTCTTTTTCATAATAAAAGTTTAGAGATTTTTCCAACAACAATTAATGATTACATTCTGCTCGCTTTTCATTACCTTAATTGCACTAAAAGTCATCTCAGAATTAATTATACAGATAGAGTCAAGTAGATTTTTTTACTTGCTATTAATTATTAACATATAACCATTCTTATTTAGTTCAACGATCTGTAGTGAAGCATGGGTATTTTGGTAGTAATTATTTAAAATTATAACTGCATTTACGGGTAGAGCATTGTGTTCTTATACACGCTATTAAATTATTTATATTCGAATTAAGTTCCTGTTCTGGGAAGACAATGTGATTTTTTTTTTTTTTGCAAGGAATTCGATTTTTTCCGAATTTTAACCTTTCCGTATTAAGCTCCTATCATTATCAGAAAGCAATTATTCTTCACCCCAACATTGTAAAACTAAATCGGATTTTATTTCAGCAGAACTCAGAATCAGAACTACAGTTCACCAATTAATTCATTCATTTATAGCAAAAATAAAAACCCATAAAAGTTACTGTATTTTATTATGCAAGTATAACAAATGTTTTATGAACTGTTATCGTGAAAAATGTTTTTGGTCAATTTTTTATGAACTGTTATCGTGAAAAATGTTTTTAGTCAATTTTTTATGAAATGTTATCGTGAAAAATGTTTTTAGTCAATTTTTTATGAAATGTTATCGTGAAAAATGTTTTTAGTCAATTTTTTATGAACGGTTATCGTGAAAAATGTTTTTGGTCATGTTTTAGGAACTGTTATCGTGAAAAATGTTTTTGATCAAATGTTTTAATGAACTGTTATCGTGAAAAATGTTTTTGGGCAATGTTACATGAACTGTTATCGTGAAAAAAATGTTTTTGGTAAAAACTGCTCAATAATTCGGACATACCTCTATATTAATATACAATCAATAACATACCTTTAGTAACTTCTATTTATTCTATTTCTGGTAGTACATCACGCGAGTTAAAGGAGGCTCAAGATTAAAAAAAAGTAGTACAGTTGTATTTGGTCGGCAATATTCCAATGCACCTGGAATTTGGGTCTCGGGTGTCAGCGAAAGGGGGAACCTTGGCTAAGTCGTAAATGACAAGGACTCGTGTTACCCGAGTATCTAAGCCAGAGCGCACCAGCACATTTTAGAGTGTATGAGGTTACGTTCGTTTTCCTTCGTTTGGTATGCTCTCAAAGAGTCGCTCTAGTGTACACTGACTGAATGATCAGAATGAGTTCGTCCTTTCTAGTTTTCTACTCGTCTCGTTTTCACGATAAATTAATGGTGAAATTCGAAAATCAAGAGACTCTACTTGGCCTACTATATTCCAAAGTGGTTTTCCAAGAATTAAGCTTTGAAAATTTTGTCTCGATATGTTTTAGAGCTTCGGATACTTTGACTATTATTTTTTCCCCTTCAAAGATGATCATATCCCCAAATATTTAGGACCTTTTCAGACGATACAACTTTTGACTCAACTAGATGAGTCAAAAGGTTTAGTCAAGAAAAAATTGAACGGTGATCAATTTATTATTTGTTGAGTCAACTTGTCCAACTTCTGTTCACACGACCCAACTAATTCACTTAACTGAAGTTGACTCATTTGAATGAGTCAAAAAGTTCTATCGTCTATATACAACATTTGACTCAACTATATGAGTCATAAAGTTCTCCCAGCAAAAATTGGGACGGTGATCAATTTTTAATTTCGTGATTCAACTTGTCCAACTTCTGTTTACACGTTCCAACTACTTTACTCAACTCAAGTTGACTCATCTAAATGAGTCAAAACGTTGTATCGTCTGAAAAGGCCTTTAGTCCAAAGAAATAAGGTGAACCGGTTAGATATGCTTCGTGAAAAGTTACAATTCCAAAATTGGCTTGATTTATGTATGTTTCAAATTTAAAGAGATAGTTAAGTCTAGACAGAAAGGTTTTTCTTTCGGATATTTTATAAATAACTAAAGCCTTTGATGTATGCGAGTAAAACGTTCTGAGAACTGTCTATTTAAAAGTTTGTCCTATAAATAATTTTAGTTACATCAGGGATAGATTTAATTTTCGAATTAGGAATGGAGAACAGAGTAATGTGGGCGCGCGTCGAAGTCCCGGACGACCTTCCACGGGACGGCGGGGTGGGGGGGGTGTATGAAAGAAGAGGCGGGAGGGTCATAGCGACAGAGGTAAAAAGGATTTACGTCTTTTTCGCCGTATCCGTCAGCAACGTCATCAAAACGTAGTTTAAGTGAGACAATAAGGTAATTTCAACTTTTCGTACCGCGTTGGAGGGAGGGCTCTATACTGGGCTATGAGTCGGACTGAAGTAAATACTAACCGTTCTCCATTCCTACTTCTAAATTTAAATCTATCCCTGGTTACATTTATAACAGATAACGTTGCATATGCTGAAACCAGGAATACATACAGCTACTAGGAGTAATTGTGTCTCCGTATCTCCCATGTCAAATCTCTATGCGGGTTTTGTGGGCCAGGCTTGAGTATTTCTATATTCCTACATTTCGCGCTATGCAATGAGTGAAATGCTTATAACAAACAACTTAATAACTTTCGCTTAGTTTAATCTAGTCATGTGAATCCAATCGTTATCATTGCAACATTAAAGTCAGATATTACCTTTGAATATCTAGTGAATAATTAAGACTAATTAGGTCAATACGTTATTGGAATTTACCGATTTCGTAATTCCATATACAAGGATTTTATTTCAAAGGAATACAGGGTTCATCAGTATCTGGTAATCGAGCTAATTCAGTTATTTTGGGAAACATCATCGAAACTGCATTAACATGTATTGGTAGTGATAATAATACTATCATTTAAGTATCGTAACAGGTGCGAGTGTCTAAAATTTAGAAGACGCCTATGTGTTTATCTCAAAAATGATTGGGCTATTATAGTGTTTAAAATTGAGGCTAGGTAACTTTGAGTGGCTGTTAACCATTAAACTTTACAATTCCGATTTATTTTTGGGTTTCCCTATTCTAAAATTAAATTCAACTCATGTTCACACATACATGTGAAACCGGTTCGAATATTAAGCTATTCAAAACTCTTCCTAAGTTGAGTGTGAACCAAAATGATACTCTAGAAACTAATTACAAAAGCCGTTTCTTGCGCGAACCAATTTAAAGTGAGTTGACAGGTTAGTTTCTAGTTTTCAGGGATTTTTCACCTGGGATGAGACTATAATTTTCATGGATATTTCTTATGGGATCAGACTTTTAGTTTTCAGGGATACTTCTTATGGGATGAGACTATAGTTTCCATGGATATTTCTTTTGGGATGAGACTATAGTTTCTATGGATATTTCTTTTGGGATGAGACTATAATTTTCATGGATATTTCACCTGGGATGAGACTATATATTTTCAGGGTTATTTCACCTGGGATGAGACTATATATTTTCAGGGTTATTTCGCCTGGGATGAGACTATATATTTTCAGGGTTATTTCGCCTGGGATGAGACTATATATTTTCAGGGTTATTTCGCCTGGGATGAGACTATATATTTTCAGGGTTATTTCGCCTGGGATGAGACTATATATTTTCAGGGTTATTTCGCCTGGGATGAGACTATATATTTTTAGGGTTATTTCGCCTGGGATGAGACTATATATTTTTAGGGTTATTTCGCCTGGGATGAGACTATATATTTTCAGGGTTATTTCGCCTGGGATGAGACTATATATTTTCAGGGTTATTTCGCCTGGGATGAGACTATATATTTTCAGGGTTATTTCGCCTGGGATGAGACTATATATTTTCAGGGTTATTTCGCCTGGGATGAGACTATATATTTTCAGGGTTATTTCGCCTGGGATGAGAAAACAGTTAAAGATATTTTCACTTGTCTTAGCACACAATACTAAAGGAAGTCCTATAGTAGACAGCACTAGTAAAAGCGTCTTAAAGTGTGAACCAAGTGTATTGAAATCGCATCGAATTCGTTATGAAGGTTTAACAACTATGGTTGGCACATCAGTTCTGAACCGATTACACTGTAAGTGTGAACATAGCTCATTAAGATCAGCGTTTAAATTATTACTCCTGAATAAATAAACGCGTAAAAAGATGTATACTAGAGAACATAAAAGCGCGTGGTACCAGTCTTAGCGCGGAGACTTGGGTCTGCTGGTAGAATGGTACATTTTGTATTAGGCTATATATTTGCCGATTCTAATACGAACCATGATGCTAGTTCGAATTTCGAGGTAAATGTATATTTTAAATTAAGTCGGCGGCGGCGAACCTCCTCTTATGTCAAATTCTCCCTTCCCCTATTTCATCTGATTGCGGATGTTTCGGAAACCCTTTCTACACACACGGAAATGCTTCCTAATAAGTAAGTGAAAATCTTAAACTTAGCAACAAGCCGCTTTCTGCCGCTCTCGGAATTGGAGAAAATGTAGCCACGTGTATGGACTTAAAGGGGTAGAGGGGAGTGGGGTTGTAAGGTAGGCTAGAGGCCTTTGCCATCGGTTCGTTGAAAAGACGAGGAACGGACTAATTACATCTTTTAAAGCCTCATTAGGAAAATGGAATTAACTGCCGAAGGATACTTAATATGGCGGAACGCAATAATGATTTCGCTTCTCCATTTTCCTGGGACACCACCGCGGCGGCAATTAGCGGGCAAACATTTCGGGGGTGAAACGAAAAGGGAAATAAGAGATTACCGGACTTGTAAATGTAAAAATAAAAATTCCCAACAAGATTTTACCTCGTGTAAGCTTAATTAAAAATGTCATCGGGAAAATATTAATTATACAAATAACGTAAGGAAAATAATCTTTTGAACGTTTCACTTCAGGATTTGCGAGTGAAGTTTGTGTGGAAATTTTAAAGAATGATGTATTGCCCAATATCTTCGTATTATTTAATTTCCTTATTGTGGAAATCGATAATGAAGTTCAATACCCGTGTTTTGGTTAGTGATCAATGAATACTCCGTTCCAATAATGGGCTTAGGAAAATCAGTCACATTTCACAAATACTGTATAAATTTTTCAAAGTGGACAAGGAAATTTTTACTAATTTGTGGTTTACACCGCGTTTTCACTATCGGTTTTGTGGCTACATCGTCTCGGCTAGAAAACCGTTAAAAAATAGTATCCCAATATGGCATCGATGCGAACGGGAGGCGACGACGACCTGACATCATGACACTATAGTTCAATCATGGTTATGTATAAAATACTACGTATTATGGGTTCCCAACTAAGACCAAAAGCTGGGCACCCAATGTGGGATACATTCGCGGATGTAAGGTAGCTCTAAATGAGTCAGGTAGGCCTTGTGGGGTCAAGGAACTAATTTCGCCTATGCGCAGAGAGAGAGAGAGAAAATACGAATTTCTTTCTCTCTCACTCACAAGTTTTGGGGGTGGGGATTGGAAGTCTTATTTGTTTTTCCTGCTGAAGCGAAATTCCTTGTGGAAGGTTAGAGATAGGAATCCATAATACGCAACATTTATCCATATCCATGGTTCAATGCCATATTTTTATGTTCACAGTTGTTATATTGTTACTTGTTGAAGTCCCAATAAGGGTCCATGCGTGTTAAAATCCACCCTGAGGTAACATGTAAGATATGTCGTATGATAATAATTAAATTATTTATGAATTTTTTTAAGGTTATTCAATTAAAACACACTTATTATTATGAAGCCGTGGGCTTCACCTATGTTAAATGCGATTACCGAAAAATTGTCAAGTAGTTTTTAACTTTTTCTTTCTAAGCGCCTTTGCCCTTGGCAATGTTACTTGCAAAAACCCTACTGGAATTCTATCCCAGTTCGAGATTTCATCAAATACTAGTTTGAATCATGGGCCAATAAAAGATGGACATGATTCTTTTCATTGCACGTACTAAGGTTTTCTTTTCTTTAAAGTAAAGAGGCGGTTAATCGAAGTGATTAGTATTGGGTTCAGTTCAGTTTTTTTTTCTTCGGACAAGAATCCCTTTTTAGGACTTCCATCGCGACATCTAAGAGTACTTAGCTTTTAGCTTGTCTCTATTCATCTGATTTGAATATTAATCCATACTATTAACCTTGTATCAGTAAACATCGATAATTTGAATAATTAAGTATAATTTAACCCGAAATTAAACTTAATTAGACCTTATTTAATCATCGCGACATCTAAGATTAGCTTTTAGCTAATCTGTATTCATATGGATTAAATATTTATCCGTACGAGCTACTTTGTATAAGTGTACATTGATAATTTCAATAAGCTTTACGTTTCTGTCAACGTTACCGATAGATGTCTCTACCAGTTGTTTTAAGTCTCACACCGACAACAATTTTCTCACTTCCGGTTTTGACGTCACATTGCTAACGAAGTAATCGGCTAGACGAACAGGCTCTTTCGTTGCGTATCCGTTTCGTGACGTCAATTGTAATGACGACTTTAAAAAGCCTTTGGCAAATAATTCAGGAATATTTCAAAATGGCGCAAATTTTGAGAAATTAATTATTACTTACCATCACATAATTTACTTTCAAAAGAGTTTTAGACCAATTATTTCTGAAGTTAAACATTGAAGTTAGTTAAGCCTTGGTACTTCTCGAGCTTTTTTAATAAGCTGTAGCAGACACCATTTTAATCAAAACGGAACCAAAAATGAGTTCAACAACTTATGAAGTAGTTTTTCCAAAATAAACGCAACAGAGAAAAACCCATTTTCTCCCGTTGATGGTTGTTGAACGCAACCTTATATAAACGCAGGGATAGATTTAATTTTAGAAGTAGGAATGGAGAACGGTTAATATTTACTTCAGTCCGACTCATAGCCAAGTTTAGAGCCCCTCCCTCCAACACGTAGCGAAATGTTAAATTATCTTATTGGCTCACTTAAACTACGTTTTGATGACGTTGCTGATGGGGACGGCGAAAAATACGTAATTCCTTTTTACCTCTGTCGCTATGATCCGCCTCTTCTTTAATACCCCTCTGTTCTCCATTCCTACTTCTAAAATTAAATCTATCCCTGATAAACGCTAGAATCATGTCCTACGTTTATTGGTCCATGGTTGAAATTTCTCTCCGCCCCCAGCTTCTCGCTTCATAAACTATGAACATAACGGATGGGATGATCTACGAAAACTTTATCCCAGAAAAAGAAAAAAAATTTCCCCCAAATCTTTTCTTTTCTTGGGCTTTCATAAAAGGTGGCGCCAAATTACATTTTCATAATTTTAGCCCGAGTTTACGGGACCCTCTAATAAGGGAGAGAACGCGTACTGGGCCCTCTGGCTACTAGATATACTATACTAAAACTTTTACCCACTTTGAAGGTAGAGTTCTAGAGAGCAATTTTTATCAAGTTATAAGAGAGTGTTAGGGCCGGATGAAGTAATTTTTTTCTTTAGCGTGCCCTACAAAATGTCTACTTTTCGATGGTATCCTGATCATTAAGTATGTAAGGGAAAAATCCCCCGAAGGCATTTCATCTTTTGACTTACGGTTTGACATGGAATTAATATTTCAATCTTAAGTGATTGAAATATTAAGTTAATCAAATATTCTAAATTAAGTAAATATTATATATGCCTAGTTAAAGAATATGTGATGATATTGAAAATTTGTTCTTCAAGGGTAGGATGAAAAGGAAATTCAAGTGATTTTTAATGGATTTTTTTTACTAATTATAAGGCCAATCTGCATGGTGAAACATCCAGAAAATACCTCCGAGTGGTTCTAAAATTGAAATTTGAAATAGGCACCTCCGACCAATCGCGTAGCATCCTTCATTCTTGTTGACAGTATTTACGTGGCCAGCTCTATATCGCGCGCAATTTTAATTAAATCTCGCGCTAAATTTCCTTTAACGTGGAGCGCGCCACAGGAATTTTGTTAAGAAGAAGGCAGGGCGTTACGCGATTGGTCGAAGGTGCGAATTTCAAATTATCCATGAAATTTCAAACTAATTTGAATTTTAAAATAGAATCTTTTCAAAATTCGGGGGTAAAATAGACTCTGGTGTATGACCACCTTGTTTTCTTCAGGCGGAACACGAACTTTCTCGTGACGTCACACCCGCCTATCTCTTACCTGGGTTTTTAGCGACCATATTGGAAGTCGTCAGCTCACGCCATACAATTTAGACTATACCAATATTGACGTCACGTCATCGTAGCTCTCCCTATTAGTACCACTCTATTGATAGGTATGTTTACAACAAAGACGTTAGATATGCCTTCAAACAAAATGATATTGATGGACTGGTAACTTCGAAGCCCCTTCTGATGTCTTTGGATCCACATACCAATCAATGTTCAGTAACCCGATATCGAGCAGACAATACAACATTATACCATTCGTTTAAACAAACTCGTTTGAACCTTAATTTCATGTCCACAGTCAAATATTTGATTATCTTTGTGTAAGTGAATATTTCGAATTTAGTTTAGCTCTTTTTCCCTCGTATTTAATTGACATTATTAAAGTCAGAAGTGAGATGAGACCAGAAGTACTGAGCTAACCAAATTCTTCACTCGGCGAAAGTGAATATTCTTGATAACACACGAACGGTTGGCCCTCTGGTAGCGGTTTCTGAATTTTCCCTCCAAAACGTGGCGGTAGGCGGCCGAACTAGATTCCAGCACCCGCGTCCGTGTTTCGCGGTTTTAGGTTGAGGGGAAGGGGGTAGGAAATGTTTTTGGAACTCGACCAATTTTTTTCTCAGAAGTGTAGGCGCGTGGGAAGCGGCATAAAATCCTCAAATTTGTTCACTAGTGCCAGGATCTACTATCAATGCTAGAGCCTTCACTTCTAGTCTCATCTCACTTCTGTTAAAGTGTATGTACCTCAATTTAAATTAAGATATAAATGTAAATGCGGGAATATTTACAAAACGGTTGGTACAGTACGCAAATGAAGGAATTGCGAAGAAACTTTTCTTTCTGGCTTGATACTATTGTTTCCGTTAAAATCGACTTGTAGAAAATTAAATTATCCACCCAGAGGGAAGGAAGAGACTTAAAAGGCGAAAGGATAATAGGATTACAAGCAATAGTGGGTGCTGTAGGGGTGGGAGGCATTTTCCAACGCTACAGCGCCGCTATAAGATAACTAGATCTTAATTAATTACTATCCCAGAGCGGACAGAAATATATTAAACCGAATGTTTTAATTTAATAGTTGTAAAATGGCTTTTTAAGATCCGAAGATTGAAACGGTAATTTGATACTGGACTCTGGAGTGACATAGATAGCGTTCATCCATGGCATGTTCAAACAAGGGTGATGAGGAGAGGTTGCGAAATCTGAAAGAAATAGGTGCCCTAACTGTGGAACGGTTCAGGTTGGGTGGGACGCAAAACAATGGGAGAGGAATAGTCGGACGTATTGGTAATTGGTGAAGAAGGGGTGTAGACGAAGCAATTACAGTTGAGTCCGACTATTTGTCCCCCAGTTTTTGCGTCCCACCCAACCTGAGCCGTTCCATAGTTAGCGCGCCTTCCCTCGAATATCGCATCATCCTTGGTTTAAAAATACCAGCATCTTTTCAACTTAGGTTGAGAATCATTGAGTGCTGCCCCCTCTCGGTGAAACTAATTTACTACCTTAGTTACGTATGTGTAAATAGTTAGCTTGCTATAGCCAGGTGGCACCGAAAGCTTATGCCCAACCTAAACCATAAAAGGGTGCTATGGTTGGGTAAATTTTACGTTAATGCGTGGGTAGGGAAGTGTCCTCTCTTGTTAGAACTATAGAGTATGCCACTCTAAACTTGACTTCGAAATATGCATTTTTTTCCATTCTTGTGACCCCTGGTTTCTTGAATAACTAAACTAGTCCCAAGGACCAGTTCCTCGTACCCTATGTATTTAAGTAGGAAATGTTTGAAGTAATCATTGAGACCAGTGTGGCCCAGCGTTTGATTTAAAAAAGGGGTAGAATGAATTAATAAACTGGTTTTTGACAGACTTGGCTAATTTTGAAGCCTGGTATAAACAACCCTCGTCTAAGGTATAAGTTTCAAACTTAATATCTTACAATAGAGAAATTTTACCTGATAAGAGAGAAAGAGCGTGAGAGCAGACGATATAAATGAACGGCGCTATTTTCGTACTAAGTTTGGCAATTATGAAGAATTCATGGTTTAGGTTGTTAAAATTAGCAACATATTTAGCGAAGAAACCATTTTGAATGCGACCAATGACTCATAAGACATGCCTTGCCATCCGAGGTTTTCATACCTTCGCTATATTTTTGCCAATCGCTCGTTTCCAACATGGCAGTGATGTAAGGAAATGGATAACCTGAGGTGACGGTATACTATAAGGTCTAAGATAAACAAATTAAAAAATGTAGGGATTTTGACTGTTAAAATGAGCGTGAAATGCTGCAACAATTTAATTTTATTAGCTTTAGAATGATGAAAAACAGTGGATGAAATGTGTTCAAATTAGTAGAAGAATCGATAAAAAAATCACTTGATTATCCTTTTGACCCTATCATGAGTTAATAATATGTTAGCTCCCTATAAGTTACTCAGGCTCCATAGGCGTAATGTATCCAGCCATTTCTTCTCATTTCGCCCGCGCGGGAAAAAATCGGAATGTTGCGCTCTCTCTTGTCGAAAAAAAAAATCCCGCTGGTAGGGCTCCTCGACCTCGAGTCGTCGGCTGCTTTTTCACCAAGGCAGTGTTTTAGTCGTGAATTTTTATGTTTCAACAATTTAACATTAAATCAAGGCGTATGTGTCAGTACTGAGACAAAAAAATGCAGGAACTCAATGCAATTTGCCGATATTGATAAAGAATACTAAAGATAAGAGTTGCTATTGTGACTTGAAACCAGAAAATTATACAACAGAGCTAAATCCAATCCACTGATCTCTTAACTGTTTGTTTTCTTAACCGAGGCTACTGAGCGAAATATTCGGCTACTTAAATAGGTCCGATATCATTGGCTAGCTTTCACTACACGCGCTGGGAAAAACCGGAAAGAAGAGTAAATAAGATTTTCGTTCAATTGGCGGCCGCAGAGCGTCGCATATAATTGGGAAGCCGGCGGCGCGGGAGAAAACGCTGGAGTATAAAAATGAATTGCCTGAGTAACTTATAGGGAGCTAACATATTATTAACTCATGACCCTATCTATAAAGCGAACAAAACCATTCTGTATTTAAATATGAAAAGTTATTTTATTAAACTATATGTTATAAAAAAAGGAAATGACGAACAATATCTTCCAGTTAATATACTTTATTCAGAACTAATTATACTTTGTCGCCTATCTCGGGCGTACCCTCGCTTGTGACGGTCGGATTTTGTCCATCCTAGCTTTTAAGAGTAGTTTCGTATCTCCACTCTTTAAATAGCCGGTAGTGTTCTCTCCTTTTTAAGCGGAAAAATTAAGTGGTCCGGACATTTTGGGCAAAGTGCTTCCTCGGCTAACCCTATCGTGTCCTCCATTAAGTAGGCGGCTATAGTTCAAAGAATACAAAGGACTAACCATGTCCGACCTCCTCAATAAAACCCATTCAGGCTACTAATTAAGCCAATGTTGCGTGGCCGCGGTACACGTGGACCCCAAATTATCTATCGGATTAAGAGTTCTTCAAAAACATTAGACGCCCTGCTACAGTGCGCTTTCTTCAACTTAATACGTTTTCAATTATTCTCCATATAAAATGCCAATTGAAAACGATATAAACAATTTCGACCCACGGGTATCCTCGAAAATGGCCGGTCTGACACTATCTTACGTGATGGTATTTGAATTTGATTTCATTATTTACTCCATGCCTTTTTTGCACTGTGTACTGGAGCCAAGTTATTAGACTGAAATGTTTATAAAATGAAAAATGTAAGGGCTTTATAGATATTTTTAATTATCGTCTTTCTCTTCAATGGAATTTTTAATTATAGCTAAATTTTTCTCGCTTTTTACAGTTTACTATTGCACTAAATGGTCACCCAAAATTTTTTATACCAAGTCAAGTTAGTTGCTAATTTGTTGTTAAATTTCACAAAAAAATAAGAATAAGAACTTCGGAGATATTATACTGGCTGATAAGTCTTCCATAAATTAAAGCATGTGTTCTTTGGATCAAACGGAGTTTAAGGTGTTAAAGAACATGGGATCTACAACAATTACTTCCGGAGATATGTGCTCCCAAACATTGATTGGCTCCTAAAAACAAGGGCATAGTCACACATAGTGTGGAGTAAGACATATCAGCCTTCAATAGTCTTTAATCTATGAATGTTATTGAACCTTTATCTAGCAGAACTGTACTGTGAAATGGGTAAGATACGCTAGTAAAATAAAGCTAATTACACCACATGTGTGACTATTTCCTGGTTTTAGTGGCCAATCAATGTTTGTGAGCCCACATCTACGTCAGTAAATGTTGTAGACCCCATGTTTCTTGACACTTTCCATGCAATCAGTTTGACCGTAAAAACACACCAGTTTAATTTATTATAACGGACTAATCAGAATAACCATTTAGAACAAATATCAAGCAGGTGAAGTTTACTAACTCATTGTAGGATAAGTTTATAAGATATGTTCCATAAGTATGATGACACTAGAGACTTACTAAGAGCTGGTTCATGAACAACTCAGTTTTGCTGTCCATCTTCCTATTTAGTCTAATTGTAATTATAAGATGTTTCGATAAATGAACATGGAAACGCTTTGTCGAGCGTTGAGAGCATTTTTCTTTCACTGTTAAAGTCTTTATCAGGATGGAGTAGATGGGATTTAGCAAAACTGTTTCTCGTTCCGCGTTTAAATTAAATCTCCGATTTGGAAATTTAACCCGACATTAACCCTTAAGAAGCTGGGATGTACCGTCGCACGTGACGTTATAAGGAATTCAAGTGGCGCCAAGGGGGGAAGTAGGCAATTGTACCGGGACTGAGGTAACAGGTAGGACGTGACCCGACTGCTACCCACCACCCAGGACTTATATCCAAACTAACCCAAACCCCATTTTGTTTCTCCCTTACTCTATTAGGGTTAGATCCTAGGCAGTCAGTTTACCAGTCATAAAGCTTTATCGACTTTCCCCGCCCGTTTTAATGTCTTTGCTCCGTTCTCTTGCCCTCTCCTACCACCAGACGAGGCTTAACGAGCTAACTGTTGCCTGTTCTGAATCCTGTTGCGCGTTATTCCAATGCGTATGAATGTACCCGCTTTCATTATTTCCTCATAAGCTCCTTTCAACAACTATCCCTCAAAAATTTATTTCAGCAAAAGAAATATGTCCAGTTCATTTGATGGTATTTATTTGCAGTTATTTTTTAATAGAAGTCTTTCAAAATTTCAAATTTAGTTTTAAGCCTAATTTGAAAGAGCGAATGGAATGTATCTGTATATATATTGACGGGGTCCAAAATCTATCAGTGCAAATTTATCTTAAAACGTCAAATTAACGAAATTTTTACGGAACTGGTTTTGCTCAAGTAGTTTTGAAACCCGATTCGTGACGAGCTTGAGCTGATTTCAACAGCAGCGGTTCACACTGTCTGCTCAAGTTATGCTTTCGTTGGTGCTGTCAGCTAAATGTTGGTGAAAATACCCTTAAGGCTATTCTCATCCCGGGTGATATATCCCTGAAAATTAGTCTCATCCCGGGTGATATATCCCTGGAAATTAGTCTCATCTCAGGTGAAATATCCCTAGAACTTAGTCTCATCTCTGGTGAAATATCCCTAGAACTTAGTCTCATCTCTGGTGAAAAATCCCTAGAACTTAGTCTCATCTCTGGTGAAAAATCCCTAGAAATTAGTCTCATCTCGGCTGAAATAACCCTGGAACTTAGTCTCATCTCGGATGAAATAACCATGGAAATTAGTCTCATCTCGGGTGAAATAACCCTGGAACTTAGTCTCATCTCGGGTGAAATAACCCTGGAACTTAGTCTCATCTCTGGTGAAAAATCCCTAGAACTTAGTCTCATCTCGGCTGAAATAACCCTGGAACTTAGTCTCATCTCGGATGAAATAACCATGGAAATTAGTCTCATCTCGGGTGAAATAACCCTGGAACTTAGTCTCATCTCGGGTGAAATAACCCTGGAAATTAGTCTCATCTCGGGTGAAATAACCCTGGAACTTAGTCTCATCTCGCGTGAAATAACCCTGGAACTTAGTCTCATCTCGGGTGAAATAACCCTGGAAATTAGTCTCATCTCGGGTGAAATAACCCTGGAACTTAGTCTCATCTCGCGTGAAATAACCCTGGAACTTAGTCTGATCTCGGGTGAAATAACCCTGGAAATTAGTCTCATCTCGGGTGAAATAACCCTGGAAATTAGTCTCATCTCGGGTGAAATAACCCTGGAAATTAGTCTCATCTCGGGTGAAATAACCCTGGAAATTAGTCTCATCTCGGGTGAAATAACCCTGGAAATTAGTCTCATCTCGGGTGAAATAACCCTGGAAATTAGTCTCATCTCGGGTGAAATAACCCTGGAAATTAGTCTCATCTCGGGTGAAATAACCCTGGAAATTAGTCTCATCTCTGGTGAAATAACCCTGGAAATTTGTCTCATCTCGGGTGAAATAACCCTGGAAATTTGTCTCATCTCGGGTGAAATAACCCTGGAAATTTGTCTCATCTCGGGTGAAATAACCCTGGAAATTAGTCTCATCTCGGATGAAATAACCCTGAAATCTAGAAACAAGCCTATAAACCAGATTCAAGAAGCAACATCAAGAACGTTCAGCGTTTGTAACTAGTTTCTGGACTATCGGGTTTTGTTCCCACTTAACTTTGGAAGCGTTGTGGATCTCTTCTACACGGTTTCCCCTGCAGTTAGTGTGAACGTGGCTTAAGTAAACCGAGAATTAAGTTTTTCATGTAGTTTGTAGACACATTGTTTCAGATATATTCTACGAACTACTTTTAAAGCGAATCTATAGTTGAAGAAAAGATCTCTTTAAAAAATTTTATGCACTGTATACCCCCTTTAAAGAAAATTTGTCGAATCTATACGTAAAGTAATAGAGTCCGCGGGTACCTGTACTATGAAAAAAAAAATGACTGTCAGCATTTTTCTTTTGAGCATAGCCGGAAAAGTGGGACATGTGCCTTGGTTGTAAACCTCCCTGGGGCTTTCCCCCTAGCGAAGGCTGTACCCCGCAGCTTGGGCCATACTCTTCTTAGACACTTCTTTCACCGTCGTAGCGCGTTTACTTTTTCTTGAGCTTCTAAAGAACGTAAAATAACCATTTGCTCTATGAAATGGAAAATGGGATATGGAAAAGGGAGGAGTATCGGTAGTTGGTTGGAAATGTACAGTTTTGTCACGTGACCGTCTGTAACGTACGTGGTTTGTGTGGACCTAAGGAATGGAGAGGCGACGCTACCTTCTTCTCCTTCAAGGGTGCTTTCACTTGAAAACTTAAAATCCATTAAGAATTTAACGCGACCTCCTTCGAATTAGATCTCGCAAAGGAGACGTGAAACGATCGATTCAGAATGGTCCAGTTAACTCAAAACATCAAAAAATTTCATATTTCAAAATCTCGTTATGTTGTTAATGTTTTAACTCGGTCCAAGGTTATCGCTGTACCATATATATTTTTCCATTTCGATTCTTTCAATTTATTGTTTTAAATTTCATAGAAAGGATAAAGTACTTGGGCACTTGGCCGACTGTTACTGTATTGTAAAGTTTAATTTCCCTAGTATAGGTGGATACCCTACATCCAATGTGACTTCATTGTAAATGATAATCTCCCTAGAATTTAAATTGATCAGCCATTAGTAATAAACGTGGATCCTTGATCAAACGTTACTGCTTCTAGGTAAAAGATGCATAGTTACTTTTGACTCCAAGACTAGATACTTATTTATGGATCGTTATATACTTTATCGTCAGTTACAATTCATCTTGATGGATTATTACTTTATCGTATTAAAAATATATCTTGATCGATTGTTACTTTATCGTAAGATAAATTCTTCTGATCGATTATTCGATTATTACTTGATCGTAAGATAAATTTAATCTTGATCGATTATTCGATTATTACTTGATCGTAAGATAAATTTAATCTTGATCGATTATTCGATTATTACTTGATCGTAAGATAAATTTAATCTTGATCGATTATTCGATTATTACTTGATCGTAAGATAAATTTAATCTTGATCAATTTGTACTTGATCTTAGGATTAAATCATGAATTTATTTATTAAATAAATTCATGATTAAATTCATCTTGATCGATTATTACTTCATCCTAAGATAAAATTATCCGTGATCGATTATTACTTCATCCTAAGATAAAATTATCCGTGATCGATTATTACTTCATCCTAAGATAAAATTATCCGTGATCGATTATTACTTCATCCTAAGATAAAATTATCCGTGATCGATTATTACTTCATCCTAAGATAAAATTATCCGTGATCGATTATTACTTCATCCTAAGATAAAATTATCCGTGATCGATTATTACTTCATCCTAAGATAAAATTATCCGTGATCGATTATTACTTCATCCTAAGATAAAATTATCCGTGATCGATTATTACTTCATCCTAAGATAAAATTATCCGTGATCGATTATTACTTCATCCTAAGATAAAATTATCCGTGATCGATATTTACTTCATCCTAAGATAAAATTATCCGTGATCGATATTTACTTCATCCTAAGATAAAATTATCCGTGATCGATTATTACTTCATCCTAAGATAATATTATCCTTGATCGATTATTACTTCATCCTAAGATAAAATTATCCGTGATCGATTATTACTTCATCCTAAGATTAAATTATCCGTGATCGATTATTACTTCATCCTAAGATAAAATTATCCGTGATCGATTATTACTTGATAGTACGATAAAATTCATCTTGATCGACTATTACTTGATCGTAAGTTAAAATTCATCTTGAGCGATTATTACTTTAACTTAAGATAAAATCGCTTTCCATAGATAGTTAAATCCGCTACTTTTTGAGATTACTAAAGCTGTCGTTAGGGCTTTGTGTATTCACGATATTCTTCGTCTCTCATTATATTACGACTATTCATCGTTTGATCGATCATATAACACGGTTGTTATTGACTCTATCGTTGTTGAGGTTGTTTTAACCTATGCCTCCTCCACTCGGGTATTATTGCTTGAAACGACATCTTAAGACTTTTAAAAGCGTATATAGGTATCAGATCCCAGGGTTTTCTCGATGTTTTCGTGTACTTAAAGGTATATAGAATTTAGTTTGTACCTAGAACGGATGACTTTAAAGTAATTGAAACCTTAGTAACCCCTCCCATTGTCCGGTTTTGTAATGGGTAGTTGTATCTCGGCTTTCTCGGAGTTCCCGTTTCCACATAGGTAATACCCCTTTGAAGTAGGGTTTGCAGGTATAAAGCGTGTCCCTTTGGCTTTGGTGGCAACGAGAGAACGAAGCGGGAAGGCGAATTGTTCTCTATGGTATATATCCGCAATCTACCTTATAACCCATCCACCCACCCATCGGGCAAGAACGCGCAAAACCTGAGGAACTCCGGTTTCAACAGCCTGTAAAGTTCCCTTTACTACCGGTATTGCGCATCGAGGTATAAGGCTCCCTTTGCCTCAATAGTAACCTCGTGCATGTATATACCGTACTGGGCCTTGTTCCCATCTGCTTCTTACCTTTTATGAATTATCTAAAATTTCGTGATAGCACTCGTCGTTTTCCGGCTCCGCCAAGTGGGCGATATTTGCTAGCTAGTAAACTCAAAATTGTTTCAACCCAATATACTCGAACAGTTTTCATGAAAGTGCTTCAAAATTGTCAATATTGATTAGCGTGTACTAAACTATAGATGATTGAATGATTTTCAACTCAATAGCGACATTGTTGGTGTAGTTTTATATACTATGTAGTTCAATTTCAAATATAGAGTCTTTAAAGAAGTATTTATTATTTTTTTTCCTTGAAAAATGAAGTCCTAAACGTTTTTTTCACAACGTTCTATATCTTTCAAACTGATCAAATGCAATTCCTACAAACCCTCCTTTGATATTATTGCCGTATTTAACTGACTAAATTAATTAATGAACAATTTCAAATTTTGTTAAAATTAAATTAATTTTTTTATCTTTTAAGTATGAAAGTTCATTGTCATTAACATTAGACCTAAAATGAAAAGGCCTTCGTTTAGAAGATATCGAAATCGATAATAAATAAAATTAATCTTTCCCTATTAACTCTTAATATCCAATTAATTGTCCCTTAAATTGAGGAGTACAGTAGCGCCATGTTTTTGTGTGCACATGAAAAACTTGCACACACGCCGTGATTGCTGATTGGCCCAAATGGCTAGCGAATTGAAAAACTGGAATTCTCTAAAGCAGACGAAGATTTGAGACTATTACGTTTAGCCTTAAAATATCCCGATCTAACGAAACAAGGAAATTTATATCTCACTCGTAAAAAAGATATACCTAAAGAATATTTACGATAAGGCCTTGGCTGGGATTGTCTAATGTGCCGAATATCAGTGTCAACATCTAAAAAGATAAGAATACCTACAATAAAATAGTCCTAAAAATTCAGACCGGTCTTATATGGTTTTCAAAGTACAATGTTCAGTATTTCACCAATATGGACGTGCTTTTATAATATTTTCATATTATTTACTTTAAAAATCAGTAATATTGTCAAAATGGAAGTCCAGTACGTTGAATTTTATTAAAAATTTTCGCATCTTTAAACAGAGACTAAACAGTAGCAAAATAAAGGTATTCAGTTCCTGTGTCCATGAAAGTCTGCTTAACTTCAAATCTAGACACCCCTGTTTGTGGAACATAAGCCTTAAAATTATTCACTTCCGGACCTTCCGGTCATTCCTTATCTTGTTCGCAATAAGTGATGGTCGTTGCGTCAAAACTATATCATATATCGTTTCGTATTGTATCTGGTTGTACATGGATACTGATTATATATATATATACATATCTATACTCGCCAGACAAGTTTAAACATTTTTTAGTTCAATATCTTCAGTAATCTAAGAAGTTTTCATCTATCTAAATAATGCCAGTGAGGCAAGTTTCTGTCTAACATCCTGTGTGTATTTTCCCTAAATACTTCTTTTTTCTTTCCCCAGATTGAATTCGAAACTGAAACTTTTCTCACTAGGCATAACATCTTTACATCATGCACGCTTAGCGTTCAGAGTAAATTGCCTTCTCTTCAATTATCCTCATCATTAAGGCGGTTAGTTCATAACGCTAAAATGATTTTCCTCTTATCCATCGTCGGTTAAGGCTGACTATATTTTAAATCGTTGTGGTGGCTGCGAGAACCACCCGCGAGATTTCCATTGTGATATAGAACAACTAACCATTTGCTGCGTGGAGAGCTGAGAACGAGGAGAGAGAAGAGCGAACAGTGGCTTGGGACTATTAATAAACGATTAATTTCGCTTTTAAATGAGAACGGGCTGTCTACGAGAACCTTTCTATCTCTCTCTTTCTCTCTCTCTCGGACCTATAGATGCTTCCACTCGCGCGCGCCACCCGTTGCTTCTCGTCTTACTCGCGCGCCCTCTTTATTCATTTTCCACGCCTCCTTGGCAACGTCACTTTGCCATACTTTCTAAGAGAAGTAGTAGCTTCCTTAAGCGTTGCTATCGATGAAAAGCGATGTAGATAAGGTGTATAAGGCTTCATCCTTTGCCTTAGGGGATTTCTCCATCCTTCCGCGTTACTATGACAACGCCGTACTCCGGGATCAATATAAAAGCCGACGGATCTTGGTCCGATTCCGACACAAAGTTTTGAACCATCTCGGTTCCGACCACACTATATCTTCTTTCCCCTCTACGCGACCAAAATCTCTAGCTCCGACTTAGAGGCTGCGACATGACGCGCGCGAGACATCCAACAACCACCGAGGAAGCGTACCTTTTTTCTATATCCTTAAAGAGAGATCCCCAGTACCGTTTTTCTTTGCCACTCATTTCCGGGACACGATGAAGAAATTTTCGATATTTTACTTTCGCGACGTTTTTCTTTCGACTTACTTGGACTTTGCGAAAATTTTTGTTGGACTTTTTATGTATGTTTTGAGTAGAATTTATAGTTGCACTTTATATTGCGATTCAACGCGAACGGTATATGCATTATTATCGACTTTTACGCGACGTTCTCGCCGCAACAGGTTTGAAGAAAAATCTTTTTATCTCTTGATTTAGAAAAGTTTGTCTCTAGTTTTTCGTCGTAATTTAGTGTTCAATTTAATTATGGTTGATTATCTATGATTAATCTAAAGTTTGTTATTTAAATTTATTCATTAAATCGAATAGTATTTCTTTCTGAAATATGTGATAGGGAAAACGTTTGTTAACTACGCGATTATTTGAATAATCACTTGGCTGTGGTGAACAATAATTTAAGCTCTTAATCTCGCACCACGCCCTATAAGTGAATTAATTAGCAGAACGCTCTAATTGGTAATGGAGAATTCGCATTATGCGCGATTGATGCAACACCATGTTTAAGGTTACCACATTATATGCATACATCGCACGTAAAGCGAATTTTCTCAAATTTTTCTGGTCAATATCTGAAGTTTTCAAAGATGCATATTTTTCAAATGAAAGAGATTTGATGAAAAATATCTTTAAAAAGCATTACGCTTCCACAAAAAATTATAAACCAGTTTTATTTTCACTTAAATTTATTTCAATCGTAGTTAAAAAACGTTTCAAAACACAATTTTATTCAACCATACTTAAAACTAGTAATAGTGAACTATTAAATATAGTTAATATTTGTTAAATAACCTACAATTAACTGCTATTATGATGAAGAACTTGTAGAGTTTCAGAAATATAAATTGAATATATTTTCTTTTTCTATAAGTTATTAAACGTATAAATGGTTTAGAACGCGCTGGTAAATTAATGTCTGAACAAAACCAATCTTAGAAACTGTAGAATTTCAGGAAGATAAATTTAATATATTTCCTTGTTCTAAGTTAGAAAACGTGTAACTGGTATGGAACGCGTTGGTAAATTAATGTCTGAACTAAACCAATCTGAGAAACAGTAGAATTTCAGAAAGATAAATTGAATATATATCCTTGTTCTAAGTTAGAAAACGTATATATCTTATATGGAATACATTGGTAAATGAATGCCTCAACAGCTAACGCATTCTACTACAAATTTTATTGAGAAGCTCAAAAACATTTTCTCAAACTTTAGTTGAAACTATTCTGGTTTCTTTTTACGAAAATCCGTCGTGTGCAACATTTCAGTTTTTCCTTTCACACGCACTATCTAAGAATAAACAGAACGGTTTTCAATTCATGTATTCCCAATTCGCAAACTTAAAAGCCGCCCTGTGAAACGACAAGATAAGTTAAGTTTAGTTTACGCTTTATCTAAGACAGATACCCTCAAGATCTTTTCCAAGCTTTAGAAACTTTGGCCGCCCTTAATAGCCCAGGACTTTTAGGGTTTGACCTAGAACATTTGAACATAAAGATGAAAATTGGTACATGTGTTGTTTTTGACCCAACAAAAAATATACTAAAAGTCCCCTGCAGTAGAGCGCGAGCTTTCGCCGCCATCTTGGAAAATGGCCGCCGGGAATGCCAGCTACAATGTATTCCACGTTCTTCTTCAAAAATTATGAAAATTGGTACACATAATGATTGGAAACACATGAATATCATGGTAAACTTTTACAGCTCTGTGTTCAATAGTTTGGTCGCCATATTGGAAAATGGCCGCCGTGAATGCTAGGTACAGTATATTTCACCATGTTGTTGGAAAATTATGAAAATTGATAGGTATTATAATCAGAGCTGTGTGAACCTCATAGTAAAATATTGAAGCCAATAGTCAGATATTTTGGCCGCCATGTTGGAAAATGGCCGCCATCAATGCCATTTAGATAGAGTATATGGTTCAAGAATTATGAAAATTGGTAATTATTATGCTGAAGACCATCTAAATAT
The DNA here is from genome assembly GCA_019434445.1 of Phalangium opilio. Lineage (NCBI taxonomy): Eukaryota > Metazoa > Arthropoda > Arachnida > Opiliones > Phalangiidae > Phalangium > Phalangium opilio. Next base: position 2,940,364 of record JAEQBA010003137.1, read on the forward strand.
CATACTTGAATATTGAAGACGTGCTACTGATAGTTTGGGCGCCATCTTCGAAAATGACTGCTCGAAGTGCCAAATATATTACTGATATATAAATTTTTTCGATATTTGTTTATTGAGTAGATGATTTTCATTAACGTAATGAACAACAAAAAATGGATATCTCGAAGTCGAAATTATCGACGCCATCTTTAAAAATGGCCACACGAAAATCATTGCCCTAAATTCTGAAAGAAAGTTATTCTAAGCTGTTATTCTCAACATGTTGATTAGAGAATATGATTTAATATGGGGTTTATACATTCTAGTGTTGTTTAAGATTAGAATTTAGACAAATATCTAACATTTCATACATATTCATCGTCATCCTGAAGATTTTTCATAATAATTGCATGTCAGAGCCCTTGATTAGGCGCTACACCTAGCTGGTGGCCTTATCAGCGCCCCTCCCCATCATATTCCAAATTTAACCTGCGGAACCGCCGTCATGGCACACGGGATCGGCCAGCGGGCCCGACAAACGCCACTTGAGCAGGTGACTGAAGCTGGACACCGTCAGCGGCGAGCCCAGTCAGGAGGTGGTCGGTGACAGGGAAGGATTAAGGCAGCAGAAGACTCGAGGGGACGGGGGGGTTCTCTCCAAGCACAACAGTGCCATACGGCCCAAACAAATAGTGTATTCGCGACCCCTAGAGGGTGGCCAATAGCGAGGGCGAAAGCGGCCCAGCAAAACCATCACGGAATGGGGCAAGGAACGGTCTGAACCAAGGGCGAACCCAAGGAACTCCCGAACCGTCACACCGAACTCGGGCCCCTCCGCCATGACAAGTCCTTTGAGTTAAAAGAGAACACTTCTTTCATTTACATGCTGTAACTGGGTGTGGTTATGATAAGGCGTGGTTTAAAGTAATGACAGATAATCAACATCTTACAAATTTGTTGCCCTTTTTTAATGACCGTATTGCATCTAAGGGAGCCATAGCTGCTGCCGAAGAGAGATTTCTTTTCGCTTTTCTTAGGGTGATAATTGACACATACTGTCAAGTCCTCATTTGATCTCGCCAAGCTTCATCCAACAACCGACGCCCCAAAACTACATTTTTGCCGAGCGTATCTTCAAGTCCAACAATAGCTAGGAAACGATTTAATCCCGAACAGTGGGGATTGGTTCGCGATCGGGAAAGTCGAAGACCCATCCACACCATTCTCCTTCCGGCATCAAATGAACTTATAACACTCATTATTTGTACCTGCAGCCTGCAGAACATCTTGTGTCAAGAACTGTGAATGTAGACGATCTGGATTAGCTTGCTGGGCAATGTGTGGTCATTGTCAAGGTATAAGCCATAATAAAAAATCTTCAGGATGACGAGAAATATGAACGAAATGTTAAAAATGTGTCTTAAATCTAATCCTTAACGACACTAGAATGTATATACCCCATATAAAACGGTTTTTCCTAACCAAAATCCGAGTAATATGGCTTTCCTTTTCTTTTTTCCAGATTTTAGGATAGTAATATTTCAGCGAGAATTTTTGAAGATGGGTCGATAATTTAGACTCGAAAATAGTTATTTTTATGGCGTTTTATACGTTCATGAAAATCATCTACTCAATAAACAAATATCGAAAAATTTTATATATTAGTAATATATTTGGCACTTCGAGCAGTCATTTTCGAAGATGGCGCCCAAACTATCAGTAGCACGTCTTCAAAATTCAAGTATGATATTCCGATGGTCTTTAACATAATAATTACCAATTTTCATAATTTTTGAACCATATACTGTATCTAAATGGCATTGATGGCGGCCATTTTCCAACATGGCGGCCAAAATATCTGACTAATGGCTTCAATATTTTACTATGAGGTTCACACAGCTCTGATTATAATACCTATCAATTTTCATAATTTTCCAACAACATGGTGAAATATACTGTACCTAGCATTCACGGCGGCCATTTTCCAATATGGCGACCAAACTATTGAACACAGAGCTGTAAAATTTTGCCATGATGTTGAAGTGGTTCCAATTATTATGTGTACCAATTTTCATAATTTTTGAAGAAGAACGTGGAATACATTGTAGCTGGCATTCCCGGCGGCCATTTTCCAAGATGGCGGCGAAAGCTCGCGCTCTACTGCAGGGGACTTTTAGTATATTTTTTGTTGGGTCAAAAACAACACATGTACCAATTTTCATCTTTATGTTCAAATGTTCTAGGTCAAGCCCTTTTTTGGCCTATCTGTCCTGGCCTATAACCTCGCCGGCCGAGTTTCAAAAGATCCTCTTGGCCTCGCCATTGGACCATTTTCACCTCCGGATCAATTTCCTTTTAATTTTATTACTACAAAAGGACCTATAGCTTCAACTCTTAGTGTGTCTTAACTCCAACGGCCGACTAATTTGGCGTTTCAACGGGTCGATCCCCCTTTCTAAGCGAGTTTACTCAATTCTCACTTGAATATGCCCGAGAGGCTATCAATTACATCGGCTATTAAATCAATTTGAAAAGTCCCGAGTTACAAGCGCGCTAAGCCTAACGGTGTTTTTCTCGAGTGAGAATATTTTAACTGTAATTTTATAATTACCGTTCGATGGCTTTTCTTTACTGCCTCAATTTATTTCACTTTCTGCAACCCAAAGCTCGAGGGAAGTAGCTAACGGAATTTGCAAAGTCCCTAGTTGCAAATGTGCTAAGCATAACGATGTTTTTATTGTATGAAAATATTTTAACTGTAATTTTAAAATTACAGTACGATGGCCTTCTTTTCCGCCGCAATTTATCCCACTTTCTGCAACTCAAAGCTCGAGGGAAGTAGCTAACGGAATTTGCAAAGTCCCCAGTTGCAAATGCGCTAAGCCTAACGCCGTTTTTCATAAGTGAAAATATTATGACTGTAATTTTATAATACCTTTCGATGGCTTTCTTTTCTACCGCAATTTATTCCACTTTCTGCAACTCAAAGCTCGAGGAAAGTAGCAAACGGAATTTGCAACGTCCCCAGTTGCAAATGCGCTAAGCATAACGACGTTTTTTATGAGTGAAAATATTATGACTGTAATTTTATAATACCTTTCGATGGCTTTCTTTTCTACCTCAATTTATTTCACTTTCTGCAACTCAAACCTCGAGAAAAGTAGCTAAAGGCGTTTCCCATTTACGGCTTTTGAGCCCTCAATCAATTCAGTTCAGTTACTGGCTCTGCTTTCATAACGTTTTCAGTGCTCTTTGCAGCAAAAAAGGAAAACTTCGTAAAATGTTAAGGTTAGATTTAAACGCTTCCTGCACTCGCTTTGAAACTAAACAGATTATCAAACTAATGATACACTAGGCTTCCTTTAATTTTCTAGAGATAGAAGTCCAAGTTTGAATATTAAAACTGACGTGCGTCATGGCCCGAAGAATTAACTCATTCTTGTTAATATTAAATAAATTCCTACATGTAAGGAGCATAGGTTACCTTATAGATAGAGCTATCTGATTGTGCCATCGAAGTCTCGCTTAATCAAACTCGATGGAACCGATTTCAGTGTCTCCTTAATTTCTAGATACCCACTTTATCGCTAACGAACCTCCTACATCTCTCTCCGCCCCTCGTCATTAGAGCACTCCAGTCCTCGTTTGAAATGTGGACCCCCGCATATGCAGAGCCGCTCTATATTATATATGTTTAGCCTTCCATTAGTACCTCAAAGTCGTGTTAAAAGTGGAAGCTAATGCGACCCACATAGAAATATAAGTTGTTCCTTCTAATGCTATATTGTCCTTAACAAAGCTATGTTAAAAATTGTTATTTAGCGTAGTTGAGTCTTTTCACTTCAAACGTATGAAGAACGTTTCCTGATGACGGCCAATCAGAGGTTGCAGGATAAAACAAGACTTAATTAACTTTAGTTAAAAATACGTGCAGATTACTAAATTCTGTGTTAACCTTCTAGCCTACTTTGTAGCAAAAATCCCCTTCTAATTTTAGTTTTAAAACTGATACTTAGTTTTCAGATTAGTTAGATTAATACCATTTACAACAGGAGTCCAGGTCACTTGGTACTGCACTTTGTCCCCCAAGTAACTTGACCTCCTGGTGAAAATGATATCAATCCTTCTAGTCTGAAAACTATGCAAGGATCGTGCTTTGCTATTTCAATATTAAACTGTTATTTGTAGTAAAAAATTAGTTTATTCTAAAATTAAATAGCATATTGTAGATATTACCAAAGGTGCCCATCTTAATCGTCGTGAGATGTCCAAGGATGGGTTTAAAAATTAGAATTTTAGTAATATGAATAAATTATTTGTATAAATAATTTTAAATTTAATTAATACGAAGTCAAGAAGTTATTAGTGATAAATTTAAAATCCATTTCGTTTTCGTTTATTACTAAAAGCTATACCAACCCTTTTTAAGTGTGAACTCGACCAACTTCCAACTTTGATAGTAAAGACAAAAAAGATCCAGTGTGGCCGGGGTACTCATATTGGTTTAGTATAAAATTCCCTTCCTATCAGTTTCCCCTCGTTTAAAATTACAAAAGTTTCCTGTATAGACTTTTTTTTCTTGGCTCTTCTACTCAGATTCTCTTCTTCCATCCACAAAACGTTGGTAAGCCTTGGCTTCTTTCAGCACCCTTAAACCCGCCTCCATCTTGCACCCCTCCCCCCTTTTTTTCGTTCGGGTCTAACCGCGACGGTGATATTAATATTGTAAGCCGAGAAATCTTACGCCTAGTTGCCTTCCTTGAAAACTGTATCGAGCCATTTGCATAAGAATATTTTGCGTCTCTCAGTGCATGGGCCTTGGTACGGTTTCGTTTCAACCTAAGAATTTATCAGCATTTTTAAGGAAACCCCTGATTTTTGGCGGAATACGATGCCCATTTCGAGAACGTTACGGTGTATACATCCGGCATGCACCCGCCAACACCTTTCTTTTTATATTATTTTCAGAGAATATGGTCCGTTCGTTTTTGTCTAAAACGGGCCTTGGTTAGAAAGAGGTATTCTAAGGTCTTTGCTTTTGGGTTTTGGAGATCCCCTATGCATTCCCAACAGGTATCTTTTTCAGGATATGTCAATCTTTCAACAAAAAAAAACGAGTCCACAGCTAGAGAGCGTACCCTGAAGTCTTAAAGGTAGGGTGAAAAAGAAAATAAAATATCCAAGAAAGATTCTGAAAATAATTTCAAAATTTAAAATAAAATAAATACTCTAATCAAAGCGAGCGACCGAGGCTTAAGAAAGAGTCTAGTCACAGTCAGATTCCATGGGGAGACCAATAACCTAGTTACGTGTAACTAATTTACTGTGCCAAGGATACGGTTTTAAACACTACAGACACTTATACTAGTTTTACTTGCCATGGACTTACGTTGTTTTCTGCAAGAACATGTAGAACAGAAATTTAAATTGAGATTTTTGTTGCAAGGACCGTCTTAACAGAATTATGGACACAGAGCTGATAGTACACTAGATTCCATCAAGAAGCAATATCTAGTTTACTAGGGAGAAGGTATAAGATGCCTAAGTATTCGCGCGCCATAGTCCCAGTATCCCTTTCAAATTCAAGGGGGGACGTAAAAGGAGGCCGGGTTATTTCTCCTCTCCTCAGTCGGAATATAAGTAATTTTCGTCATTCGCGTCGCGCTGACGTGAGTTTTCAAGAACCAATGAGATTCTGGTTGTAATTTAGAGGCGGGGATTAACTCCGGACCCACGTTTGGACTGGAGATAATGCTAGAAATGTGGCGAATTTATACCTTCTCAACTAGATATCGCTTCTTGATCCCATATCCAATAAATATGGGTGAAAATCATGGGCCCCTGGTCGTGGGTCCCTTGGACAATTGTCCATTTTGCCCAATAATTAAGACGACAACCATGTGTAGCGATACAAACCAAACTTCTTCAAAGTAAGATTACTTAGAATAGATTTAAGTCATTCGATTTAATTAGTTTAACTTCTGTACTAAAGGAATATTAGGTAATCTTTCCTTGATTACACGTAGCTCGTAATCAGTGTAGGAATGGTAAAAGTGATCAGCCCCTCAACTAATCCCAATTTATCGAGAATGAGACATAATAACTTTACCCTTTTTATTACATCCCTAGTTGACAAATCAGATGTAAATTAATTCACCGGAAGTTAGAGAAACGTACACTATAAATGACTGGAAATAATTTTCTCTAGGCCTAGTACCGGAAGCAGTTTTGGAATCAAAAATCTTTTAAGTTGTATTTTCATCTTTCCTTTAAACATACACACATAGAACCCCTAGCGATCTTACCATACGTTTCTGGGTTGATATTTTTTTTTGCGTTGGCGTGGTGGCGCTAGTATCGCTTACTTCTTTTTTCGGTCAACCATCTGTCTCGCGTCCCACGATCGCCTATCACGGCATCTCTACCATATTCTGGGAAACTTCCTCGCAACCAGATAGGGTCGAGATCACACTATAGGATGTCATTGAACCTATCGTACTCTTATATATGAATTATTTAAATGAAATAGCGGCTTAGTATTGAAGTGTATTTCGTTTAAATGTTTTAGTATCGTGGTACGAACATTACCCGTTATGGTATCAGTGAAGAAAGATCTTTATGGATTTTTTTCTTTCTGTTGAAGCCTACAAGGTAGCTTTTCCTCACTGTAGTTTTTTGGTGTGCAGCGTGAGAAACACTTTTACAGGCGTTGCATAGAAAAGACGTTACAGGTTTTGCCCCTATATGGTAGCTTCTCTTGAATGACTTCGATATTTATTTTAATTTTTATTATAATTATTGATATAAATTAGCCATTAATATATTATTAAAATAAATAGGTATTTAGAATAGATAAAATATTTTCACGCAAATTGGAGTTCTAGTTGCTTAGCGTAATCCTGTTTCGTAGCACACCGTAATTTTACAATGGTAAATTACCAATCACCGTTGATATTGATAATAGTATTTTTGGGGCTCTATAAATTAACTAGAAATTTCGATAATTTACCATTTTTAAATTTCAAGCGCATTGTTTTATTGAACAACCGTATCATTTACATAAGCACATCAGTTCAGAATATACAAATTGTCTGAATTTACGTTTGAATTTCTAACCATCCATTACAATAGCAAAATATTTCCGTAATTTTATTATTTATTAAATAATATAAATTAAACATTTATTTTGAAAGATAAATATATTTTTGCTTTAACTAAACTAAGGTTTAATATCCGAACTACATTTCCGGCCCCCCTTTTGCAATGTTGTAGTTCAGGCAGCTGGTTAGAATTAGTCTGAATCAGAAGTTGAAACTTGTCACAGAATTTAAATGAATTCCACTATACGGAGAAATAGGTCGAGTTGCTTGAAGAGCTAAGAAAACCGAAACAATTATCACTTGACTATGACCGAGGCTTAAGAATACCAAGCAAATATCTCTTGACTATGACCGAGGCTTAAGAATGCCAAGCAAATATCACTTGACTATGACCGAGGCTTAAGAATACGAAACAAATATCACTTGACTATGACCGAGGCTTAAGAAAATCAAACAAATATCACTTGGCTATGACCGAGGCTTAAGAATACGAAACAAATATCACTTGACTATGACCGAGGCTTAAGAAAACAGTTGTATATGACGTATACACATTTGCGTCAGTGGGAACACGACTGGTCGCGTTGGCTGGCGCAATTTGGTAGGCATCCAAGGTTTCCTTAATGAAAACGGACTGCCACATAGTGGCTCATCTCTTTCACTCGCTCTATATCTCTCGTCTTGTATATTATATATATATAGCCCCTCACTTTTGCACCAAGCAATACGAGAGCAGTGGCGGTTTTCTGTTCAGTTTGGGTACTCTGTGCGGGGCCTACTTTTATCACGTGTATTTAGGCCTGGCGAGTCATTACGCCCCTGACAACCCATCCCGCCGCTTTTATGAACATTTCCATGCATAGATACTTATATAACTTCAATTCTAGGCTGCCAGTTTCCTGGAAAACGTTATCGTAGCCTCCTTTTCTATAGTCTCTAGATAGGTTTAAAATGATGGGGACTTACCAGAGGAGACACTATATTAGGGATCGTGCCTAAAGATTCTAGAAAGCTAAAAGATTTGTTAAAGATTTCAAAGTTTGTATCAAGTTTAAAGTATAAAGTTTTTCGAGCCTGTTTAGATCTGAATAGATTTTCCATTTGTTGTCGCTTCTCACCGTTCTGGTTATATTGAAGTTTACAGTAAGGGAAAAATAGACACATATACATGTTGCGCCAAGAACCCAATAGAGTCTGAGAATGTACATACAAAGATAGAATTGATGTTTAGTGCCGTTATGTCACGTTTTTCTCCCACTATTCCTGGTTTTCTCAGATCACTGAGAGCAGTGCAAAATGTATGAGGCTATTTTAATTTAAGCAAGATACGTTCTCATGCATTAAATGGGTTCTTGAATGCATTGAGTATTCTCACAAGTAGAATAATCTTACACCAAGTTCCTATGTAAGATTTTTTGCCGTAGCCTCTGTGTCTGAAAGTTCTGACGTTAAGCTTTTTAAAGTTTCCAACGGAGCTCGCGTGAATGAAGAGATAAAATTTCTAAAATATCGGCCACGACCGAAAACGAGCTTTTGAAGCAGCGCTCCACAGCGGTGGAGAGTGAAGTAAAACAGGCGGGGATAATTTTTTTATCGAGTAAGTTCAAGCATGGAGGGTACATCCAAGTGCACTGTGTTTGCGTTTTTTATGGCGTGTGGTGTGCAAACGTTTTTAGAGAAAGCCGACGGAATTATATTTTTCTGGCGCTGAAATACTCTGAGTTTATTTTGAGAGCCTTTTATCCATTTCTAAATTAATACATTTACACCTAACTTGCTCCTCGAGAACGTAAACTCCGATCGCCTTAGATCTACGCGAGCGGATCTACGTCTCTCTATTGGCCGAAAAGCTCATCACAAGCGGACCCAACCTCCCATCGAAAAATTTAAGTTTCGTACATTTTTTAAGGGGGGTGGAATTTCTTTAGCGAGACCCAGCTTTCCGCGGCTGATGTTAGTTTGCGCCGAGAAAAAATGTTAGTAGAGAAAAACTTTGGGTGTTCAACTACCATTTACTCTACAGTAAATACATTCGGCCTAGCCTTGGGATATCACGTTTTAGGAACATTCGAGATGAGACGTTCGTTAGAGAAAACCTGACACACATTACCCTCATTCCTAGGCTGGAAAGCTATGTCCTTTGGATCATCTCCTTTTGGTATTCTTTATCCCTATGTGTACTCTATCCTTTTTAAAGTGACACTGATATACCAGAAAAAGTATGAAAGTAAATGGCATTTGGAATTGCTTCTTCAGTTCGTGAGATTTTTATCTTTATTACCAAGTTTTATCAGGAATGTATATAACCACTAGGAATCATTGTGCACCCATATCTATGCGGGTTTTGTGGGCCTGGCTTGAGAACTTACTATCCGTCACGCCTCATAATGTTGACGTCTTTCTAACTGTAAATTCATTAATTGGTAGCAACACTAGTTTCAAGGTGCAACGAGCAGTGAAATAGATTATTCGCGAGGTAATATTCGTTTTATTTAATACAAAATTGGCCTAAATATGATGAGAAAATGGCTATGAAATTATTCCTAGTAAGTGTATGTATTCCTGGTTTTATCATAAATGTTCTTTATACTATAACAACGCAATAAATTATGAAATAATTATAATCTCTCCTAGGCTAATTTCAAATAAATTTAAATTATATAAATTTAGTCAGAAATTATGTTATTTACACTTCTCAAAATTTAAACTTTACGTCTGCATTAGGAAAGATATTGAGATTGTGTAAAATAATGCATATGATTTTGAAAATTATATAAAAAAAAAAGTTGACAAACTTCTCGCGTATGTCAGATCTGTCACCATTACGTAATTTGATGTCCATTTTATCAATCCTAAATTTTTTAATATTCTAACTTTAATATTAAAATTTAAAAGACGTATAGGTAATCAAATAGTCAAAAACTAATCACGTGAAAAAATGAAAATAGTACAGATTTAGTTTGATCGCTGTCCCCTAGACTGTATATACATTCGCCATCACTAATTGAAATTCCTAAATTGATCTTCGAAATGAAATCTTTCAAAACGCATTAAAGGGAAATTCTGAAAAAGGGAGATGAGGAAAGATAATCAAATTGGTATTTTTTGTTCAGGGGGAAAAAAGAAGCGACTCTTTTAAGCCGCTGAAACGTAGAGTGGGGAATAAGCACTAGCTGTCCGGATCGACTAATTAAAATTGACTGCTCCGGAGAACTGACTCAAAAATGCTCTAACCTTTGGTTTGGTTTAAGCTTGAACGAGAAGTATTTTCAAAAAGGTAATAAGTAATGCCATACTCACGAGGGTTTATAAGTTCGGCTGTATGATTCTCTCTGCACAAGTATATAGGTCTAGTTTCTGCCAGGGTTTTTGAAAGAACAGGTTGACGAACTCGTTTATTTTAACTTGGAGCAGGATAGTTTGATTCTAGAGTAGCAAGCGTTAAAACGAGAGGCACTTACCCATAGTACCCTATTTTTTACTTGGGCGTAAACATGCTTTAGGTGCCACCTGGGTATAGCAACAAGAACCTCTATTTACACATGTGCTTTTGCTGATAATTTCCAGCGAGAGGTGGCAGCACTTAATGACTTAATTATGCCTTTTGTATACGTCAGACCTAAAGTCAGATATACACGTTTAAAGATAAACAATATATAAGGAAATAGACCACTAGGTGATCACGCAAAAGAAGCTGACTAGTTTTAGGCCTGACGTATACAACTTCTGTTGCATATGTCACTCTTAAAGTCAGATAAAAAGTTTAATGATAAACTATAGATAGGGAATAGACCACTAGCTGATATCTCAATATCGAACAATGCCCAACCATGAAAAACATGCTGGAACTTCAAAAACAGCGCATTGGGCTTACCGTTGATTACCAATCAGTCAGGACTTATTTAGGTCAAGTTTACATGACGAAATTATGAAGTTGTTGCATAATTATAAAGTATGAGGTTACAAAACTGAGCTTCGTATCTATTAAATCAGGGATAGATTTAATTTTTGAAGAAGGAATGGAGAACAGAGTAATCTGGGCGCGCCTCAAAGTCCCGGACCCCCTTCCACGGGACGCGGAAGGGTATGAAAGAAGAGGTGGGTTATAGCGACAGAGGTAAAGAGGAATAACGTATTTTTGCCATCCCCATCAGCAACGTCATCAAAAAGTAGTTTAAAAGAGCCAATAAAATAATTTAAACTTTTCGTTACGTGTTGGAGGGAGGGGCTCTATACTGGGCTACGAGTCGGACTGAAGTAAATATTAACCGTTCTCCATTCCTACTTCTAAAATTAAATCTATCCCTGATTCAAAGTTTCTCCTTTAGTTGTAAATTATTGCTTCATGCCTTAGTTCATTATCACTGCTGCCACCTTGCTATGACTTTTATCAACCTACGACTCTAAAAACCTGTTTAAAATAACCAAAAGGAATTTGACATGAATGGTATAGTTACTTCAGTGAGGGGGGGATTCTTCTTTTTGCGGGAAAATAGCCACTCGATATAGGATGACGTTTATAGCAAGGGTCAAACTTGAAGGAGTAGGTGCATGGGTACTGAGTTATACCTTAGTTGGGTAGAACGGACTACCACTTTTCTCTTCCACGCTCCAAATTACCTTTAAAAGCGTCAGAGTTGATTTCATTAGCTTTTAGGAAAAGTATAAGAAGCCCGCCCAAAAGTTACGTTGACCTCTTATATATACTGACCATCAGCGGAAGGCCAAGTTCAATAAACTTCTATGTGGAGTTTATAAGATAGTGTTTTCCACTGTACATGACTAAATATTTTATACAGTTAAAAAGAATGCTCGTGTAGTAGTTGAATCTCTGAATGAATTAACTAGGAAACATTTCCTTTTTTATCTTTAGTTGTTTCAGCAAGCTAAAGATCACGGTTCTACAAATTATACCTGAAAAGAACGACCTTTTTCTAAATGTAGAAGGTAAAACATTAAAATAAATAAATAAGTGATCTCTTATTACGAAATAATTAGCATTTAATTAGTCTTAAAAACGAGAACTATTGTGCCACCATTGGTTTTTTTGGCGTCTGCTAGCCAGAACCTCTAACCCCTTCGGAATTGGTTGAACCAATCATGTGCGGGTTCAGGCTAGCAGACACGTCTAAACATGGCGAGGCAGTAGTCTATGTTTTTAAGATTAATTATTTTAAAATAAGAGACCATTTATTATTTTTTTTAATATTTTCCCTTCTATTTTAAGGTATAATGTTATTATGTTTAAACCTTCCTTTAAATTGACTTAGTATAATCTGTGTACACGGCTGTACGTTTCACTGTACTAAGGGCATACGCCTAATCTTTAATAGTACTAGAATGATTACTCATAATCCGTAATCGGTGTTGAGAGGTTTTAAGTGTCCAATAATAACTCTGCTCTTTCTAAGGTTAGCAACCTCATTACAATTTAAATTTGAAACCTGAATCTTCATTGGGAAATTCCGAGCTTCCTCGTTTCTGCTAATTCCAAAAAAAAAGACACTGGAATTAAAAATTAAAAAAGGAAAGATAAAAATAATATGAGATTTGAGCTTAATAATTCTGCACACAACCCTTTAAGCTCAAAATTATACCATTCCTTAACTATATCTTAACCAAACACATGATCCGTATTGCAATAATAATAATAATAATAATATAGTTAGGTATTGGCTTACACTTACGTAGTCCTTATAACTGTGCCTCCAGGGGGCAGGGGGTTATACTCTATTAAGTATCGAATTCCTAATGAATTTTCCAAATGGTTAAATCTCGAAATCTTGTGCCGGGTCATTGCCTCTATTAAATTATATTGTAGGTCGCGTCCGCCGCTATGTTGACTCTTTAGAGAATATCTCCTCCCCCCTCTGAACTACCTCCGCTTTTAGTCCAACAATTTCATCTCAGTGTAACCCCAGTACCAGCCCCAGTGTAAGTAAGACGATACACTAGGAAGGCCCATGTTCCTTCCTATACATATGTGTGTGTGTAGGTAGGTATTAGGTAGGAAGGTAAAACGTATTAAATTCCAATCTTCAAGAGTTCAATCGAAGTAGATTAAACCTAAACGCAAGAAGTTATTTCTGTTCTTTCTTTCCTCAACGATAGCTTTAATGGGGTAATTCCTTAGCTAAAAGCTTAATTACACTGTTCGCATGTATCAACGACTATGTAAAAAATTCGCGGGTTTAGTTTTAAATTTTTCTATTTCGTCGGGCAGTGTCGAGATGGCACCAACTCGTTAGCGACTTTTCGTTTGCGTTAGCACACTCGGTCGTGCCTTGCTAATGCGTGATTGAGTGAGCCATGCATTAGCGGACGATTTATGAGAAGTTTGAGGATTTTTGGCACACTCTCGGCGGTATTGTCATTTTGTATTCGGCAATTTTAGTTTTCTCAAGTCTTGGTTTGCGACTCGTTTAAACTCGTGAACAGGTATATGAACGTACCAACGAAACCGAAACGAAATTAACAAAGGCGACCGTCGGGAACGTAAGATTTAACTCTAGTCTGAATTGACCTTGTGTGTTAGTTCGCGCATGGTTCGCGCTTCTACGAGATCAAGAGGTAAGCGATACATTTTAAGCCTTGCACGAAAAGTGGCTTTTTTGCCTAAAGTAGATGCTCAAATTCGAATTTTAATCATTTTAACTATTGTGCGCTTGATAACAAAGTATTTTAAGAATTACTTTTTATGATTTTAATTTATTTAAAACTCGATCAAAGGCCTAGACACGAGGCTCAGTTTCGGGTTTAGTTTAAAAGTATTTGGGAACTTACTGTTAATCTACTTTAAGAAAAGAGGGGGGGGGAGAGAATGTAAACTCTTCTGCCAATTTCAGACTGGCTTCGTGACCTGGCGGGGGAGATACAGAATTATACAGTAATCATTTTTCTCTTAACCTTTTTTTGACCTTTGACCCTCGGGCGAGTCTCGATACTCTTACTTAGGTTTTGACCTCCCACTGGAGGAGTTTGGTAGACGTAGGGGCTATATCCTTATTTGATCATTTTCTTCCGTTGGCCCCGGGGCTCTTGGGCGGTGGCCGCTCCTCGGTATAGAAAGTTGGTTGAATCAAAGGACGAACGATCTTGGCTTGATTGTATAAAAGCCAGTGCCCAGAGGTCACTATAATATTGATTGTGCTTGACCCGTCCGCCACGAAACTGTCCACCGAGTGAGTCTCCCTCTTTTTTTTTCTCCCTCTCCCCAGTCTTCCTCCTCTTCTGACTGACCATCCACTACTACCCACATTCGTTCGTCTATATGTTTGGTATCGGTTTGCAGTCCAGGTTTCTTTGTAGCTCTTCCTAATTGCTACGGATACCGATAGATGTCCCTTTAGGCGGTAATGGAAGAGTTTAGTCCAAGGATTCCAAGAATATTAATAACTGATCAGGGAAGAATGGGTTACAGTTAATACTTTTTATGTTGAGTATATTAAATGATACAATTAATTGCTAGACATTTTTTCCACAAAACCTTGTTCACAAACTCTTTTCTCTATCAAAAATATAAAATAATGTGCATTGACACTTAAATGAAATGTCGGCTTTAGTGGCACCCCTAACATTCTGGGCCTTCTGGCTGAACTTTTACACGCAAATTTTACCTTGCCAAAGGCAGGAGGCAATCAGAACTCGTCCATGAGGACGGAGATAAAGCTCAAGGTTAGTGTGGATAAAACTAGCCTTTGCTAAGCTTAAAGGGCATGTCAATTCCACCCCTCGATTATGGGAGCATCTAGTTGTATTTGTTTAAACTAAACCACTAGACTCTTTTTAATTATATGTTATAACTACTTCAATTCGAGCACGGACTGTTTAACGTAATCGATCATGCGAAGTAGTTCCTTGAACTGTAAAATCTCTTACCGATCCGTGGCTTAGGAATGAAGCATAAATACATAACTTATTATGAAGCTATTCGAGATCTGAGGCATGAATGAGGTAGCTTAGGATCATAGCTCCATCTAAGGCTAGGTTTTTGAGGATGTAAATGAAATGTATGTTCCTACGATTCGCTACGATTATCCTGTTGCGAAAAAACAACTTGCACATTAGCGTGTTTCGAAACGTTGCGCAGGGTATGCGTTTTTCTGTGCGAATAGCGTACGTCGCTAGATGTCAAACGCATACACTGCGTAAATATTCGAAATGCGCTAATGTGTGGTAAGCTTGATTCGCAGTTGAAGCGAAATTTAGTGGACTTGATCAGAACTCTTGAATTTGCTGGTAACTGATCATCAGTTTGTTTTGTTTCATAAAAGCAAATTGTCGTTTGTTGACAAATCTTATTGAAAAAACGTGGATAATATGTGCAAATGCTGCGGGCTGGAAATTCATCATGAGTATAGGTTGAAACAAGTAGTAATAAGTTCATGTAGCTCAAGACGAAGAACTTTATTAGTAAAATTTGCCTTGCTACAATGACGACGGTTCATTACTGTATCGACTGTGTAAATTCATCGTATGCTTGTATTATTTAGCTATATCGAGGCAGGGAGTATAGGATGGTCAACCACATACGCTTGTACCAAAGCCAGTCTCATCTGATCAATAGTATTCTCGTATTTATTGAAGGGATGTGTATCGTACTATAGGCTGCAGCAGTTGCTTTAATAGCGGAACGTGACGAAGAAGGTTGCG
This sequence comes from Phalangium opilio, assembly GCA_019434445.1. Taxonomy (NCBI): domain Eukaryota; kingdom Metazoa; phylum Arthropoda; class Arachnida; order Opiliones; family Phalangiidae; genus Phalangium; species Phalangium opilio. Next base: position 2,956,095 of record JAEQBA010003137.1, read on the forward strand.
GTGGATACGCTCTCGGGTGCTTCTTTCGCCGATATAATATATGGCCATGGTCACTGCTTTTGTGGTTATTCTTTCTAATTTAGTGTTATTAGAGCATAAGCAGGGGTTTTCGAAAAGCTGGTTGAAGGCCCGTAGTTGAAGATTTAGTTAGTTCGCGTTTATTCGGTAAGAAATATTATATATATACAGGGTGTTTCTGATAAGTCTGCCATGAATTAAGGGGGATGTTCTTTGGGAGATTTTGATTCGTGACTGTAACTTCTATGACATTTTGCCGTCCGAGCCACTGTTTTCGAGTTATGATTTGAGTATTTTACCGATGACCCCCTTAGATTTAATTAAGAAACTGATTTAGACAATGATTTCTAATTGAATTAAGGGGCATCCCTAAAGCACTCAAATCATAACTCGAAAACAGTGTCCCTTGTGGCAAAATGTTATAGAACATTTTGGACCCTAACAACATTTATGGAAAATTTATGCAGAAACACCATGTGTATATATTATAGATCTAAGATTACATTATCTTATAAATAAAATATATGACTGAAAAAGGCGAAAAAATGTAGTTCCGATTTTTAACTAGTCGTTAACTGCATCCCAATGCCTATAGTTTAAAACTAACTAAAATTCCTCAGACACAATCCTTAACTTATTACTTATTATTATTATTACAAACCACATGCAGCGTATACGCAACACTAGTCTAATATATACATAGCATATGAAAAAGATGCATGCAGGTGCACTAGCCTTAAGATGAATGAGACACTTTCATAGACAAATCGTATCTCGGATATTAGGTTATGGGAGTAAAGTGAAACACGCTTGGTATATCAAAATATAGCGATCTATTCAAAAAATCCCCATACGCGTACCAGTACCGGTCTGTATACTCGAAATCCCTTAGGAAAATCCAACATACATTCTACACACCATATATATACAGTATATATCGTACAGACCATACAGTCCACGCGCGGGCCAAAATCGATTTTCATATATTCTCTCCACTCCCTTTTACCCTGCAGTTCAGTTTCATTTTAAAATTCATAAATCCCGTTTTCTAAAACCCCGGGCATCGTCCTCTTCCTCTATCATTCTATCCCGATCCTGTTTCTCTGATTTCCCTGCATCCTTCGAAAATCCGAGCAAAGCTAGATCGGACAACGACGTTGAATTTCCGTCAATTTCGTCGTCTCGCTCCCTTTTGCTAAAGAATAGATGGAAGGGGGGGGGGGCTTACGTATATAAGGGGCTTGCTTGGTCCTACGCCTTTTACCCATTGCTCTCACAAAAGCATATTAGCCCGAAGATGCAACCTCAAATACTATACTACAAATACCATCTTGTTGGAGAAAAGTTTCATTCTGTGAGGGTCATCCGTACCTGCATGCTTAAATTCAAGGTTGCGTATCATTTAGTGCAGCCATCTCGCGGTTGGAATATTTTACTAGCTTAGTCACAAGTAAATTGAAGTTCTTTCTTGATATAAGTAGCTGGCAAATAAAGGTTATGCCCAATTGAAAACAGGGTTACTATGGGCATGGAGAAGTGAGGTAAGATGGAGTGGTTGTGATGATGGGCGACCTGATGCAATGAGTTTCCCAGTGTACCTTGCGTACGCCCCTTCCTTTCGGTAGGAGATTGTTAAGTGCTGCCACGTAGCGCCATTGTTTTTGTTTGAGAAACAGGTTCTATTTTTAAGACACAGGGGACATCATTTACGTTTTCGTACCGTACGGCCCTACCTGAACGCTGAGGATGCTGGGAGGACTTCGTTGTCGTAGGTGCATGAGGGTACAAAGGCACCGTTATGGGTATGGGGGATCCCCACTCCGTCCCTCACTCCTTCAATTTTTGGCCACAGTTTGTTAATCCAGAATTAAACTTTCCTCTCCCAAATAATTATATTTCTTCCCAAGATTTAGGCCTACTGCGTCTCAGATATTATCTTTTACCTAAGTAAAACTCGGGTTAATTCTTGGTCTAGCGCAATAATAATATTCGCCAGTGCTAGCTAATCAGTGACACGAATTTCACGGTGCACTGACGCAGTTTTCGCGTTCATCAAATTGTCATTACGGTCTCAATATCGAAGTCTCGCCAATTTAGGCTCAATATGGTACGATGTAAAATTGAGATAGTTTAAGGTAAAGTTTGGATATGTTAAATCAGAGTGTGAAATATAAAACTTCACAAATGCCTTGGCAGCGGGATACACAAATTAAATTTAATATACATCCTTTACTAAGCATAAATAATGGGTATAGTTTGAAGACGAAAAGGGTGTAATGCAGAACGCTCCTGAGCAGTTTGCGTTGTATAAGAACAAGGCGAATGTTCCGATACTCGGCGTTGCTCGTAACTTCGATCAAGTTGACTTCTTTCTTTACTCGTATTTCGACAAATTTTCTTGACCGTGTCTTGTTAGAGGAGAAAAGTCCAGTCGTCTTTTATTTGTCTCGCGTTACTTTGAAAAATAAAAGGGGCAAGGTGAAGCCAACCAACCAACCAACCTGGATTGAATTTTCAGCGTGCCAGGCTGAAAAAGACAACTGTATCAACGCAAACCTTTAGAGAACGTTTATCCCAAACTCTACCTGACTTTGTTACAATTCGAAAACTCCCTGCTAAGCCTTGGACCTCGCAGTGCAGTTATATTGAAAGAGTTATGGGCCGTTTTCATTCTAGCCTCGTGCAGAATTGTGTCTACCTTCGAGTATGTTATTGCCTTTGAGAAGAGGTAACTTTGACGAAAGATGGACGCAATCTCGCGCGGGACTACGATTGGAGAGGCGTATATTGTGAAAGGGGATGTCGTTTGGGCCTTATGTTTTTCTTTTGTAGCTTGTTTTCCATAGGAAACGAGGCCTATGAAAATTTGAAATATGGTCTGGTGAAAGCCCTCCGGGTAGAGAGCGGGAGACGACGGAACTATGTAAAGATGGAATAGGGAACCTTAGTAGGGACTATACAGTATCATGATTTAGAAAAGGAAATAGGGGTGATGTTTCTCTTTGCCGCTTCTTTTTTTTTATTTTTAGGCGGGAAGAAGGAAGAGAAGCGGGAATTGAGACGTGAATTATTCGGTATCCGCATCTCGCGGCGTTTTGTTCTATTGTGTTTTTCTTTGAATATGCTGATTTTTCCATCTAATATTTCTCGCAATACAAGCGCTATATTGGCGCGGCGAATTCCGAGAACGGTTTTCAACACGTTATTATTATGAATTTATTAGTTTCCCCCAATAATGTCTATTGTAGCGTCTAGGAGAAGTAAAGTTTAAAACTGAACTATCTAGTTTATTAGGGAGAAGGTACAAATTCGCCACATTTCCAGTTCTATCTCCAGTCCAAACGTAGGTCCGGGGTTAATCCTCGCCTCTAAATTACAACCAAGCATCTCATTGGTTCTTGAAAACTCACGTCAGCGCGACGCGAATGATGAAAATTACGTATTTACCGACTGTGGAGAGGCGAAATAGCCGGCCTCCTTTTACGTCCCCCCTTGTATTTTGAAAGGGGGACTGGGGCTATGGCGCACGAATACTTAGGCATCTTATACCTTCTCCCTAATAAACTAGGTATCACTTCTTGGTTTAACCAAGTATTTTGATTGCAATCGCCAAATATTGTAACAACCGTAAATTTAAATTTTGACGTACTTATCCTCCCTTTAGAAAACATGTGGATTTATTTGGAACTAGAACTTTGTTATAGAAATATGAGTTTAAATTCTTTATCTTGAAGTGTTTTGATTTATTTATGGGCGGAAAGTATGGTAAATAATGTTCTTATTGGTCGTGAAGTTTAAATTAACAATCCCTTCATCAAAGAGATAACTTGCGTATTTCTCATAAACAGAAAAAACAAAATTAAATGAAAACATCAATGGATTTTCAATTAATTCCAAGATTTAATGCTCCCAAGTAAAAATACTCCTAAAATAATTGAAGTATGATTACTAAGAGACTATATAGCTCCGTTAACCTGAAGTCTTTATCGAGAAAACATTACACGTGTGCTAGAAGGCTGGAAAAATGTCTAGAAAATGTAGTATCGATTTTAAACAATAGCTTCGATTTAGAAACTGATATTTCTCTTTTAAGTTAAAATATAATTTTATTTATATCTTTAATCATAAAATTATGTACATTTTTGGTTATTATAAGCTATGATTAATAATTCGAACATTGGATATCTCGTCCACTTTTGCATAAACACAGAACTTCCGAGCTTACAGTCTCACAAATAATTATTTCAAAAAGGCTTGACTCTAAAATGCAACGTATTTCATTGGTTAATATAATTTAAACGGCCGGTAATTATTTATGTGAAGTACCACTATGCTATATAAATAATATCAAATTTTGCCGTATGGATTCGATGATATTACAGGCATTTATATCAAGAAATTTCCCTTTGATGCATGCCGATTCTTTTTTAGAGCACAAGTATGCTTAAAAAAGTGCACGAGGCGTTGCACAGGGTCTGCAGGGATCTTCATGCAGCCTCGGCATCGACTGAAGAGGGAAGCGTGTCGCGCGGGCTTTTCTTCGCCTGTTCCCGGGTTTCTTCCGATAAGCCACGCTTCTCCGCCCACCCTAAAAGGCGCCCCAGCCTGGGGTACGTAGGGCACCATTGCCTGCCCCAAAGTCTTATCTTCGGGAGTCCACTCTCTCGGGCACAAAAAAAGACTTTGAAATTCCGCGTACTAGTCAGAAAAAAAAAGAATACCCCAACCTCCACGTCGCTTTCTGTTCCGTAGCGCGATGCAATGCCACCTTTTCTCTCACTTTCTTCACGCAGCTAAGAGACTGAAAGCTAGAGTCTAGGTAGTCGCTGAAAAAAAAAATTCTTTTTCTGCAAAAATTGGGAGCTTTATTTCGGTGGGAGGGTTTTAGCGCAGGGACCAATTCTCAGCACCAAGAGGAGGAGAAGAGAAACTTGAGTAAGACGTTTTTCGTCGCATGCAGACTCTAGTGTGTTTTTGCAACAAGATGCCGCTATAGTTTTGAAAATATCCTCCCTGGTGTAGTTGCTAACCATACCTGAAATTTTGGAAACCTGCATTGTAAACTTTGTTAGTCTCGATTTTATAGAGATGTGAGTCGGTAATGTCTCACTCGTAACTTAACAGAATTTGCCTTCGTAAATTACCTGTATTTATATCATGAGGTAATTTTACAATGGTAAGTTACCTTTGTAAACTACCAAATAGTTTCCAAATTTTGGCGCTCAAAATGAGCGTTTTACTTACCTCAATTTCGCATTATTTTGCTCTGATCGAAGCACTGTAACTAGATAAAAACTCTCAATTCAATGTAGTTTAACGGATTATATACAAATGAAAAAATAAATTAACAGGAATCACCAGCAGAACGCAAATTTTACTTTTCCTGAAATTTGAATCGGTAATAACCATAATTTACTCGATAATTTATCGTTTTTAAAAAATACTGGTAATTTCACATTCGCAATGAAGTACGAGAAATGGAAGGATCTAAATTAGACTATAGGTCTAAATGATACTCGGATTGAAAAGCCAATCTGAAAAGAATGGATAAATATTTTACACTAAAAGCAAATGCATCCAGCGTTTAGCCTGTCGGGATATTTTTTAAATTACTTTTGGGTCAGCCATTTTGAAAAGTGGTGGTAAATCGAAGCCCAAAAGCCATAAAGTCCTTCTATAGGATAAAGGGAACCCCTGCACTAAATTTTACATTTCTGGCCACCATTTTTTAAGATGGACGCCGATTGGAAAAAATCCTTCGTAAGGAGTATCTATTACCTAAGAGTAACGTCCCTGCAAATTATCAACCTTCTACATAAAGCGGTTTGGGCTGGGCGTTGATTGATAATCTGAACTTCTACTCATATAATTATTATTAATCCTTTTTTGCTTATATAGATTATGAAACTAAAAGGTTGTATATTGCATTATGCCATGGGAATGAGTGAAAATTTGCGAAATTAGACTACTAATTCTACAATTTTTCTGTGCAAACTATTAAACTAATTTGAAAATGATTTGAAGACTCAAAAAGAAATAAGTCTCTAAATCTCGCAAGGTTATGTTTATTCCAATCTTTCCGGACCATTCAACGCAAACTTAATAAGGTCCCCTTTTGTTTTGTTTCTAGATTTTCCTAAGTCTCGAAGCATTGCCGCGCGCAATTCTAAATTCCAGCAACCTTTTTAGTTTTTCAGTAAAGTCGAGTTAATGTTTTTTTTTCTTCAACGTTGAATTTCTTTTGCATAGGTCCACCTGAAGCGAAAAAGAAAGAAGGGCGAAACTGTTTTACTAGTATCTCGAAATATTTTCTTTTTATTTACGCATACTGTAGGAAAGCGGATTTGGTTAGACGGAGATCTTATTCTTATTTCTTTTTTCATCATCTTGAAACATTTTTAAGGTTAGTATTTTTTTCTGGACCCAGGAATATCTGAAGGAAAAGTGAAAATTTACTTTTGTAATATTTCAAACCGAAATTTTTCAGTACCACCATTATTTAAAACCTTTACTACACGGAAAAAATACGAAAATAGTAGGGGAGAAAAATTTGTTTTATTTTTTAACATACGAAATAAATCATTCAGCTTAGCGCCATTTTTCTAATAATTTAAAGAGACTGTGATGTCATCTGTGTATCGCGTTTGGATTCGCTAGTATTACGTCCAATGACACGAAAGAAGTATCAGAGCCAACTAAGCCTCGGTTGTTACGGCTTGCTAACTGTTTCCGCGATTTTTCAAGCTCCTTTTGCGTTTATTCCGGTTGAAATTCATATCCCTGTCTCCTAGCTCGATTTACATTAATTTAATAGCACCATCACGTGACCACGAAACGTCGTTGACCAATAAATCGCCATATCGCGTAAAACGTCACCATTTAAAAAACCACCGCAATGGCGCCACGTGTCTTTCCATCTTAAATTTATTTTTATGATTAACTAAAATTAGCTCAGAATCATACACCACGCTCAGTTTCTTCTCATTTTTCTTGTTTCTTTATCCCTTTAAATATAATTTAACTGTCCTTCACACTCCCTTGAAACTGAACTAGAATTCAATAAAGAGGAAGAAATAGTTTTGTTTTCTCTTCATTCTGGAGGTACAGCAGAACATTCCGTGTGGCTTGACCGCTTCGGTCTTGTAAAATCAAACTTTCATCTCCCAGAAACAGAAACATGTACAACGAAATACGTTAGTTATTATTGAGATATGATGCTCGTGCAACGAAATTACCTCATCATACCTTAACTATTAGGTCAGGTGTGAGGCAAAAGCGCGTTTAATCCTGGGGTCCATCGAGTCCATACCTGTAATTTATTAGCGAGTGCTACCTTTGGTGTTTTTGGCAACAAAACTTAGACGAGTGGTACCTACAAAAGCTATAGAACGAATATTTACTTTGTTATTCATCCAAATGAAGAAAAATTCATTTCCATGCATGGGTTCTCCCAAAAATGGAGGCAAACCGAACCCCTTCCATAGAACCTGGGTAGTTGGCTCAAGAGGCGGACTGCTGTCAATTGTTTAGCTCAAGATATTTTTGTTAGTATTCCGTGAATTATGAGGGGGTGGCGAAGGGGACCGTGCTTTGGGGTTGCAAAGCCTTTGTGGCATCTTATTTTCTATGGGGTTTAACCTTAAGTTGTTGTAAAACTCCTCTTAGCTTAGCTTTTTAGTATTTCACAACTGGTATTTTACCCCAAAGCAGGAACGCAAGCGTTGAAATTTATACCTACATCATTTTGAAATTAAAATTTTTAGCTCCGGGCCACTTTTCCCACTTTAAATATCCCTTATTAACAGGCGTTTCTTAAAAAGGTGGAGCTAACAATTAAAAAATAGCCGTAAGCTCTTCATTATTCTCTAGCTCGTTTTCGTGCACAAATTAAACACAAAGGAAACACTCCCACCTTTCTTTTACTTATTATGCCCCTAAGGAATTTTGAAACTAACCCTCGGTCATTTTCTTTCAGTTTAAATTGCTTCGTTTTTTTTAACAAATCCATCCCTAATGTTTGTTTCGAAGGTGTTAGGGAAGCTTACATCTCGGTTCAAAGTTAAGTTGGGTTTCTGAAATTGTAACGATTAACCAACCGTCTTTCGGCTATTGTCATTTTATCCTCGTCTTTGTCAAATTCGGTTGAAGTATAGAGAATCAAATTGGACAAAGATGTGTCTGTGTGTGTGTGCTCTGGGCTTCTTTTAATGATTAAAACTCGTTATTTCTTGGTGTAGTACGTGAGCAATTAGAATAGCCTGGAGGAGATAAACGTAAGGTGTAATTAATGATGAATATAATCCATTGTTTTCGGATCCTCGAAGAACTCTTGAAAATTTAATTATACAGGATGTTTCTGATAAGGCAGCCATAAATTTGGGGGTGATGTTCTTTGGCGATTTTGAGTCGAAAATGTTCTATCACTTCTGGGCCACTGTTTTCAAGTTAAGATTGTAAGAATTATTTTACGGATGGCCCCTTAAATTTAATTAAAAAACTGAAAGACAATGATTTCTAATTTTATTAAGGGGTCATCCATCTAAATCTCTCAAATTATAACTCGAAAACTGTGGCCCGGACGGCAAAATGCCATGGAACATTTTCGACTTCTGAGATGGGTCTAATTCGCCAGAGTGTTCTGACAGAAAATGTTTCAAAGGGTGAAGAGTGCAAACAGATGTGTTCTTTTAGTAATCATTAAATAATGTTGTCAGATATAAAAAAATCAAGAAGTACTACATACTTTCTCTGCTCTATTAAAATATTATTTTTATCTGTATCTGGATCATAGAGGGGGTGACATAAATTTTGGCAACTGCAAGACGCCATTTTGAATTATATCTACAAGATACCTTGGATCTTGCCTTTAATTAGGTTTATTGTTATTCTGTTGTGTTCGGAACTGTCTAAAGTCTATTGTTCTATTTATCGGGCAAAATATACGTCAATTTTCTGAGCTTTTCAGCTAAACGTTTGAGGAACTATAGGCCTAGATGTACCCTCGTTCATTTCAGCTTGTTTCAAAGAAAACTAATTTCGGTTGAAATTACACTCACTTAAAAGTAACCATATACCCTTCTTCGAATGTTACAAAAAGTAACCGAAAGGTCTAAACACGATAAAAAGCCTTGGAGAAACCTTTATAGATACATTTTAATTGGTTTTAAAGTATCTCTAAAAAAGCCTTTAAAGAGTTACTACATATACTGAATAAGTGCTCGCAGGAATGCATAGAGCTAATAGGAATTTTACCTCGCGAATCATCAATCTCGCTTCGCGTTGCATCTCGCCTGCTCTTGCGTTGCTTCAAACCAATGAAATCAAAGTTAGAAGGCGTGACGGAATTGTTCCCACAAAACCCGCGTGGAAGTTGTTGGAGATATGGATTTACAATGATTCCTATGGATTTACAATGATTCCTATGGATTTACAATGATTCCTATGGATTTACAATGATTCCTATGGATTTACAATGATTCCTATGGATTTACAATGATTCCTATGGATTTACAATGATTCCTATGGATTTACAATGATTCCTATGGATTTACAATGATTCCTATGGATTTACAATGATTCCTATGGATTTACAATGATTCCTATGGATTTACAATGATTCCTATGGATTTACAATGATTCCTATGGATTTACAATGATTCCTATGGATTTACAATGATTCCTATGGATTTACAATGATTCCTATGGATTTACAATGATTCCTATGGATTTACAATGATTCCTATGGATTTACAATGATTCCTATGGATTTACAATGATTCCTATGGATTTACAATGATTCCTATGGATTTACAATGATTCCTATGGATTTACAATGATTCCTATGGATTTACAATGATTCCTATGGATTTACAATGATTCCTATGGATTTACAATGATTCCTATGGATTTACAATGATTCCTATGGATTTACAATGATTCCTATGGATTTACAATGATTCCTATGGATTTACAATGATTCCTATGGATTTACAATGATTCCTATGGATTTACAATGATTCCTATGGATTTACAATGATTCCTATGGATTTACAATGATTCCTATGGATTTACAATGATTCCTATGGATTTACAATGATTCCTATGGATTTACAATGATTCCTATGGATTTACAATGATTCCTATGGATTTACAATGATTCCTATGGATTTACAATGATTCCTATGGATTTACAATGATTCCTATGGATTTACAATGATTCCTATGGATTTACAATGATTCCTATGGATTTACAATGATTCCTATGGATTTACAATGATTCCTATGGATTTACAATGATTCCTATGGATTTACAATGATTCCTATGGATTTACAATGATTCCTATGGATTTACAAAGATTCCTATGGATTGTATGCATTCCTGGTATTCACTATAGACCTATTCTTAACCCCTAAAAAGAGGAACTAGCAACTTTAGTGGCAATGGTAACCTATTGCGCAATTTACAAACCCCAAATCTAAAATTAATCATCTCTTCCTTCTTTGTTTTAATAACAATTTATGGATTTACAATGATTCCTATGGATTTACAATGATTCCTATTGATTGTATGCATTCCTGGTATTCACTATAGACCTATTCTTAACCCCTAAAAAGAGGAACTAGCAACTTTAGTGGCAATGGCAATTTAAGTTCAAAGAGAGGTCTGTCTATCCTTGGCCTTCGTAAACATAAATTAGGTAACCTATTGCGCAATTTACAAACCCCAAATCTAAAATTAATCATCTCTTACTTCTTTGTTTTAATAACAATTTATGGATTTACAATGATTCCTAATGATTCCTATTGATTGTATGCATTCCTGGTATTCACTATAGACCTATTCTTAACCCCTAAAAAGAGGAACTAGCAACTTTAGTGGCAATGGCAATTAAAGTTCAAAGAGAGGTCTGTCTATCCTTGGCCTTCGTAAGCCGATAGAAAAAGTTCGGGTCTGACGCTGTTGAACACTATGGACGCGAAGAACCTGGAGGTTTTGTTAACCTCGACTAAAAAGGCCTATCACTTCCTACTTGCCCCTTTAACGGAGGCTTGATATATATCCCTCCTTAGGCAAAAGACGGAAAAGACTTCCCAGTTAAGCCGGCTTCCCAAGGACTACGTAATTACGGGAGCTTTGAAGGCGAAAGCCTAATCTTTTTGTAAAGTAAGCTAGCGATGCATACTCGCCCAGACCTAACCTCCTCCAACAACCCTACATCCTCACTCTAGACTCTAAAGTCTAATCTAGGCGTAGGGATATCTACAGATGTTTTTACGTTGAAGAAAAAGTAGTCACTGTCAACCGAATAACGGATTGTGAACTCACTTTCTCTCCCCAACTTAAATCTTAGGAGTTTGTGCTCGGCCGGATTTGCTTAGAAAAGAAACAGAAAGGGGACGGATTTTTAAGGATAGAAAGTTTGTCTCTTTGCTGTTTTCTGCAAGGATAATTAGGTTTTTTACTACTAGGCCCTAGTACTAATACTACTGCCGCTCCTAGGGCTAGTAGCTGGTAGTAAGGTACTACATTTTTATCCTTCTATGTAGGTATATGTTTTGAAACAAGAAATCTTTTGTGTGTGTAGGTAAGATTTATTGGACCTTAAAAGTTTTTCAAGGGATTTTAATGACATTGTTTGCGAAGTACGTTTTATGTTTGACTATATTTGAGACTGATCATCGGCTGTCTTCAAACAAGTTTGCAGTTTTCTTCATCTTAAAGCTTCCTCTACCTATTTCATATTTATAGAAAAAAATTTTAACTAGAAACAATTTTTTTTTCTATAACATTTTTAATTTTACACGTAATTTTAATTACGGTAAAATTTAAGAAACGGCACCAAAACCCCTGTCCCTGTCCCTGTCCCTGTCCCTGTCCCTGTCCCGGACGCGTCCGCGAAACGAACGCTTACGATGAGAGAGAGAGGGAAACCGGTCGCGTCCGCGAAACGTACGCTTACGATGAGAGAGAGAGATCGCTAGCGTACGCGGTGGCGATACGAAGCTCCGCGTAGAGAGAGAACTGCCTGCCTGGTATATTAGTGAGAGGGGGAAGAGGGAGAGGGGGCATCCCGCTCGGAGAGAGAGGAAAGAAAGGTAGTTTAAATCTCGCGGGAAACAAGATGATAATTTTCGTGCACTACTGCACTTTGTGCGCGTGATACATCAGAGATTATGCTGGATGGTTAGGTTAGGTTTCGTAAAATAGAGGGGACGCTTTACGGTCATAGTGATTTCTGGTTTAGGGGATGCAGGATTTTGTTTAAATACATTATTTGATTCGTATGGTTTTTAAAAATTATACTTTAGTGGGGTGCACAATTTAGTTTCATTAATATTATTTGAAATGTGACGTTATTAGAAATTAAAGGGATACACGATTGTGTTTCAGAAATGTTTTTAGTTGTACGATTTATTGGAAATCAACTATACGGGGGGTCACGTGAGCCGTGTATTAGTGAGAGGGGGAAGAGGGAGAGGGGGCATCCCGCTCGGAGAGAGAGGAAAGAAAGGTAGTTTAAATCTCGCGGGCTTTTTTGAGTGAAGGGAAACAAGATGATAATTTTCGTGCACTACTGCACTTTGTGCGCGTGATACATCAGAGATTATGCTGGATGGTTAGGTTAGGTTTCGTAAAATAGAGGGGACGCCTTACGGTCATAGTGATTTCTGGTTTAGGGGATCCAGGATTTTGTTTAAATACATTATTTGATTCGTATGGTTTTTAAAAATTATACTTTAGTGGGGTGCACAATTTAGTTTCATTAATATTATTTGAAATGTGACGTTATTAGAAATTAAAGGGATACACGATTGTGTTTCAGAAATGTTTTTAGTTGTCAACTATACGGGGGGTCACGTGAGCCGTGTAAAATTACTATTAAGGCCCAGCCCTTGGGCCATCTTGTTACTCCTATTGTCATACAGCCCATCAGAACGCAAAATAAAATCGCTCGCTAATTCGTGTGGTCTTATTAGTCGATCACGTGTCTTGCAAGTGGTCGTTCTCGAAGAAACACTTAAGAAAATAATTTTATTAAAAATTGCACGTTATTTTTTTTGTCATTCCAAATTAGAATCAAATTCTCAATCGAATTGAATAATTGCAATTAAAATATTATCCAAATTAGTTTTTCACTTTAACTTTTAATCCAGATTTTATCCCCGAAGGGACTTTAATTTTTTAAAATCAGAAAGAATCAACCTCGAAAATTTTAAAGTAAAAGGTAAAATTTGAAATTAAAAAATATTAAGGTAAATTTCGCAGTTTATTTTATAACGCTTGATAGATGCTAAAAAATCAAAACTATACTCATGGCACTATTTTTGTCCTACCTTCAAAATCAACTTGTTTAAAAAACCAAAACGATGTGGCGAAATGTCGTTGTACGAAAGTAACCCCTGTATTCTACTTTGCCTCGAACATTAGTGTATTGCGTGAAAAACATTTCTACAGGCGCTCGTAGGAATAGCATGGAGAGGTTTACCCCTAAATTACTACTTTCCCTCAGGACTTTGTTTATTCTGTAAAAATGAGATTAATTCATTTCCACGAAAAAAGGTTTTGTTTTTAATGTCACAACCAAGCATTAATTGAGTTTAAACATAAATTAGGTAACCCATTGCGCAATTTACAAAACCCCATACCTAGAATTAATCATCTCTTCCTTCTTTGTTTTAATAACAGTTATAACGAATGGGTATGATGATAACCAATAAATTAGTTGAACTAATCCCCTAGTATGAAAAAAATGAGGTACTTTTTAGGGACTAAAAACTAAAAATCCCCAAAGAAAAACAGAGACGTCTAGTTGGGAAATATCGGGATGTTTTTTAAAAAAAGAAGAAGCGAGCTGGGAAAAAAGACACTTGCATCAGCAAATAAAAATTACTAGGCAGGCATATTAAGCTTTTACCAAAGAATAGGGATGAAATTTGGTAGACTAGAGTATAGAAAAACGGTGTGAAACTAGAAAGGGGCTTTATGAAGCGAGTGAACTAGGCTAGGGGCCTAAGACCCCCGCTGGGGGGTAACGCCCCCTCTTCTCGCTTTAATTGACAAGTTGGGGGCTTTGCCACCCATCTTACTCCGCTATTCCCCTCTCTGTTCTTTTTCTACACACTCTCCTACCCCTGGAACCCCAATCGGCCTCAATTTTTATTCAAAGTGCCCATCCCCTACCGTCACTACTTTGGGGTCAAAATCGTTGTATCTTCAAAAATGAAGGTTGAATATTTGAAATAACTTGGTATTTCAAAATTTATGATTGGGTAAATTTTATTTTACTTCCAAAAATAGTTTATGTTTTCGTTACAGTTCTTATTGTAAAAATTATATTGCATAATTGTGAAAGTGTAGGAAGGAGTTTTCTTCGTAATTTTAAACGTTACAAAATAATTGTTTGAACGTTCTTTGAACACTATTCGGTACTTACCAGAAGCTATCTCATGGGCGCCCCCATTAGCTATCGATACATGTTTAAAGTTTGCAACTCTTGTTTGGGATTTAATGAACCAGAACATTTTTGCTTGCCATCATGAATCCAAGATGGTAGAGGATTCAAACTAAAATCCATTAGAAACTTGAATGTTTGAAATAATGAACCGAATTAGAGATGTGGGTCGGTAATTTACCATCTGTAACTTACTGGTAATTTAATTACCAAAGAGTTTCAAAAATTTTGCGCTTAGAGTTATAACCTTTTTGAGTGTAAATATATGTAAAAAACTGTCAGAAACAAATTAGCCTGATTTACATCGGTGTCAAGTTTCCATTAGTTCGCACTGTATAAACAACCTAAAATATGGGTTCAAAGTGCTCGCAATTAAACATGGTTTAATGGACAAGTTAAAAAAATTTACCATAGGTCACCAAGAGAACAGCAATTTCTTTTCCCAAAAATTTTCATTAATTTACCTGGTAAATTACTAGTATTTTTCTTTAAATTTACCTCGTAAATTACCACGTACTTTTCTTTCAATATACCTGATAAATTACCAGGTATTCTTCTTTAAATTTATCTGGTAAATAACTAGGTATTTTTCTTTAAATTTAACTGGTTAATTACCAGGTATTTTTCTTTAAATTTACCTGGTAAATTACCAGGTATTTTTCTTTAAATTTACCTGGTAAATTACCAGGTATTTTTCTTTAAATTTACCTGGTAAATTACCAGGTATTTTTCTTTAAATTTACCTGGTAAATTACCAGGTATTTTTCTTTAAATTTACCTGGTAAATTACCAGGTATTTTTCTTTAAATTTACCTGGTAAATTCACATCTCTACTCCGAATCTACAGCAACGATTTTCGTGAAGTTCATTTATCAGTAGTCAAAGAGGAAGCCTAAAAAAATAAATAAAAATTTAAATCCTTTTAAGTTACAATTATCTGGCTTTAAACTGGTGTCTTGAAGCGTCCTTTCCGAGCTACCACCGCTGCCTTGTTGAGCTTTCAAATAGGGACTTGTCCCCTCCGGCTTCTAAACGCTAATTTTTGTCTTTTCACGCTTCTAGTGCACGCTGTAAAGAGGAATTGCGCTGCTAAAAAAATTCTATTGGCACTCGGCAAACCCCCTTCGCATTTATATATATCCTAGTGAAAATTAGGCTTAATTTGATTTCTTTTTTTATTTTCTCGCCTTGCTAGTCTCGAGTTCTCAAAAATACCAAGAGGGTGCACTAGGAGAGGGTGTCTAGTTTATTATTTATCGATTTTCAGACGTTTAGGGAATATTTTATAGCATCTTCTTGTTTTTGTATGATTTATATGGATGACTGCGTGCATCTGTTACACGCGAAAGAGAGAGAGAGAGAGAGAGAGAGAGAGAGAGAGAGAGAGAGAGAGAGAGAGAGAGAGAGAGAGAGAGAGAGAGAGAGAGAGAGCGAGAAGGGTGGTAAGGGCGGATCTCTAGAGACAAGTGAATTATGTTTTAGTTTCATCGTAGAAACTATACCCTACTAAAGAAACAGAAATATATGGGCTTCAAATTGAGCTCTCGTTTCCAGGTATTAACGTCTCTAGAACTCCTTTTTGAGGAACCAAGGCCCGTATAGACGAATTTGCGATACCTCAAAGAACAAGCATGTTTCTGTATTTTATTCCTGCATTGTTTATTCTCTCTTGTTGGGCTCGGTGAAAACTTTTCTTTGTTTTTTTTTCTCTAAGTATAAGCAAGAAGTGATATCTAGTTTATTAGGGGGAAGGTATAAATTCGCCACATTTCCAGCTTTATCTCCAGTCCAAGCGAAGGTCCGGAGTTAATCCACGCCTCTAAATTACAACCAGCATCTCATTGGTTCTTGAAAACTCACGTCAGCGCGACCCGAATGACGAATACGTATTTTACGACTGAGGAGAGGCGAAATAGCCCGGCCTCCTTTTACGTCCCCTCTTGTATTTTCAGGAGCAGATGACAAAGGAGTCTCGGACGCTAGCTTCCATAATGTAGAGGGCAATGGGATCCGCGAACGTCACGGTTATTAACCAAAATCATTACGCCAGTGCCACCTCTCGTAGGAAATTTGAGCTTTATTTTCCAACCAATAGCGGGGCTGCAAAGTCTCGAAAGGATATCTGGGAAATCGCGTCCTGAGCCTCTCTTTAAAAATAGGTATCGTCTGCTTATAATTAGCCTAGGCTTAACGAGTATTAGAGTTAAAATAAAGATTTCAACGGCTTTTTAATCTTTTTTTCGACTACAATTGATAATGAAAAGCCCAGCGAGTAACGTATGTACACTATTAAAAAACTAAAATGTGTTTCAGTGCCAATTTTTTCTAAATTTCTTCTTGAATTAAATGATAGCTACAAGAGGTTGGGAAAAGAAATCACTCACGATGTTTTAAACCCAAAAAGTAAGAGACAGTGATTTCGTTTCCAACATCTTGTAGCAGTCAATTAATTCAAAAGAAATACGGAATATTTTGGCCCTAAAACACATATATAACATTGTGTTTCGGCATCTTTTAAAACCTTGCTTGTATCTTTTGAAAACCCGAGCTCAATCATTCCAGTGGGCACAAATTGTTAATTAAGCCTTGGCTTACCTGATTTCTCTGTTAGTTTGAACTTAATTTGACTATTTAGTAGGTTTAAAGTCACAAAATGTAGTCTTATCTTTTATCTTAATACCACCAGTTACAGCTGTTTGAATAAAGTAATTGTATTGTGTATATTTATGTCGCGATCGGATAAGACGAACCTCAGTAGCCACCGTTAGTCCGTTATTACAATAAAAAAATTCCCAGCAGACTTTGGTGCACAGGTATAATCCACCAAAAGCATCGTCTGCTATAATGTCTGATAGCGCCTCTATGGCAAACGATACCGCTACAGCTGTGACGAACGCGGGTCCCATTGCCCTCTATATTGTGGAAGCTAGCGTCCGAGACTCCTTTGTCATCTGCTCCTGGTATTTTGAAAGGGGGACTGGGACTATGGCATCTTATACCTTCTCCCTAATAAACTAGATATCGCTTCTTGGTATAAGTCAGATATTAATTGTAAAAGCAAGAACCCATGTTCCAGAGAACTTTCAAAGATGAAAATTGGCTACTAATTCTGTGATCACAGGTTTTTCCCCTCTCCTATTCGCAGTTATAATTTTAATTTAAGCATTAATAGGAACCGTTAAAGGGAGGGTGAAAAGGAAAATCAAGTGATTTTTTATCGATTCTTCTACTAATTATAAGACCAGTCAAACATCCAGGAAATACCTCACAAATGATTTTAAAATTCAAATTAGGTTCAGATTTTATGGATAATTTCAAATAAGGACTTCCGACTAATAGCGTAACGCCTTGCATTTTTGTTAACAAAATTCTCGTAATAATTAAAAGAATCGATAAAAAATCACTTTATTTTCCACTTGAAACGGAAATGTCCTATGACATTTTGTCGTCCGGGCCAATGTTTTCAAGTTGGAGTACTTTACGGATGACCCCTTAAATTTAATATGAAACTGAAAGTCAATGCTATATAATTATTTATTTATTTACTTATTTATTTATAATGTAATATTTTAATTTAGATTATCGTTGAAATTGTAATTTATTTATTTTTTCATTCGAAATTTAAACCTTTAAATTATCTCTATGGTAATGTAACGACCATAAAATAAGTTTTCAGTTTCGGACAGTTTTTATTATTAAGAACGTCTATAGAAATTGCGAACGCTCAAATAAATCTAATTTACAAGCTAGAAATAAACCTCCCATTTTAACTCTTCCACATTCCCCTCCTTATTTTTACTCGAATAAAATAAATACGACTGCATGGAAAATTTTCTACACAGAGTCAGTAACGTTACAACTCGAATCAAACGGAGATATAACCCTTTCCTTCTCTTTGTACAGGGTGTTCCCTAAAAGGGAAATTATAGGACCGAAGTTCTTGGGTTCTATGAGTCTAAAATGTTGTATTGAAATTTTGCCCTAAGGTACACTGTTTACAAGTTATGATTGGGGTGTTTTACGAATGACCCCTTAAATTTAACTTAGAACCTAAAAGCGTATGATAATTTAGTTAAGGGGTCATCCCTAAAACACTGCAATCATATCTTGTAATGGTATAACCGAAGTACTGTGGGTTCTATGGGCTATTTTGAGTTTAAAATATAATTTCTATGACAAATTGTCCAAAGGGACACAACAAACGAGTTATGATTAGTGTTTTACGGATGGTCCCTTAATTTTAACGTAATACATAAAAGCTAATGCTCATTTAGTTAAGGTGTCATCCCCAAAATCCTGCAATAATATCTTGTAATGGTATGAGTAAATAATTTTGAGTCGAAAATGTAATTTCTTTGACATTCTGTCTTAAGGCAAGCTACCCTAAACCGGTTATGATTACTGTGTTTTACGGATGACCCCTTAACTAAACTAGCATTACCTTATAATTTTTATACTAAATTTAAGGGATCATCCGTAAAAAAAGGATAATTGGACCGGATGGTCGATTTTGAGTCGAAAGTGGAATTTCTATGATTGAAGTGTTTTAGGAATGACCCCGTAAATTTAACTTAAAAACTAAAAGCTAATACTAATTTAGTTAAGGGGGCATCCCTAAAACACTCTAATCAAAACGTGTGTAAGGTAGTCCTTAGGGGAAAATGTCATAGTAATTACAATTACATTGGCGACTCAAAATTGATTTACCAACTCAAATTTGACTTAAAACCTAAACTCTAAAAATATCATAGAGAAATTACATTTTCGACTCAAAATTGAAGGTACTATACTTCGGTGCCACGTCACCCTTTTTCTGGAACACCCTGTATGTCTGGTTCCGGCGCGTTTCACCGAAACTGATACACTTTTTTATTAGTATTTATTCTTGGTATAGGCACAGTCGTACGATCGTAGTGGGGAAGATAGTAAGCGAGTTTAGCTATATAGAAATGTCTTTGGAAATGTTCCCGCACTACCACCATCACCATCTTCCTCCTTTAGGGCCGCATCTCTGTATGTACTCTCTCCGCTTTACTGGTTCGCGACCATCAGATATCTTGGCTTTCTTTTCCCACTGGTGAACTCCGCCGGTAATTTCTCATTTTCGCGCCGAAGCACGTCGTTGCCTTTCCACCTTCCTTCCTTCTTTCCTTAACCTTCTTGAAATAGAACGTATACGAGTGATTATGCTAAGCCTTTGTTGAAGTGGTAAAATGGATATTGCCCTCGTTATTTTATAAAATTTAATTACGCTGTTACTAACAGTTTAAAAGTATTTACTACTTGAAACGAG
This sequence comes from Phalangium opilio, assembly GCA_019434445.1. Taxonomy (NCBI): domain Eukaryota; kingdom Metazoa; phylum Arthropoda; class Arachnida; order Opiliones; family Phalangiidae; genus Phalangium; species Phalangium opilio. The sequence goes on from JAEQBA010003137.1 coordinate 2,975,859, forward strand.
AATTAATTCGTCTTGCCAGGAATGCATGCACGGTTAATTGGAATTATTGTGGCTCCCGTATCAACCATGTTAATTTCTATGCTGGTTTTGTTTCCATTTTTTGACTAAAGAGGAAATCAGCTTCCGTTAAAGGGGCAAGTAGGAAGTGATGGGTCTTCTTAGTCGAGGTTAACAAAACCTCCAGGTCGTTCGCGTCATAGTGTTCAACAGTGTCAAACCCGAACTTTTTCTATCAGCTTACGAAGGCCACAGATAGACAGACCTCTATTTTGAACTTTAATTGCCATTGCCACTGAAGTTGCGAGTTCCTCGTTTTAGGCGTTAAGAATAGGTCTATAAAGGGTAATATCATAATAAGAGTAATTGGAATCATTGTGGCCCGTATCTCCAACGTGGTAAAATGGACACGCAATGATTGCTATTACTTGGAGCGTTGACTGGTCATCTTTGATAATATTTAATAAGCTGTACTTCGTAAATAAAAGGGTTATTAAAATGCGAGATTTCCCTCTATTAGTTACGAAATCTTTGATAAATGTTTTTCTTTTTGATCATCGATTAAAGCAGCGTTTACACGAGACACTTTGGAACAGTTTTCAACCGTTTCGGAAAGGCCTAACACTTTTTGAAAAATAATATTTGCATTTCTTCGTGAAAGATCTCTGGTTTTAACAGCGTAATATTATTTTTTGTACACTCCAAAACGGTTTCAAAGTGTCTCGTGTAAACGCGGCTTAAGTGATAATTTGTTTTTCTGTCAATTTGACGAACTAGCCAGCGAATAACCGTTTATAGTTTTCAAAGCTTTAAAGCTTTAAAGCCCAGTTTTCTCAACTGATGTTTCACCATTTGAGAACCCAGTTTTCCTTGTTTTTCTCGTTGGTTAATTTGGTATATTCGACCATATTGGAATTTGGACGATTCATCTTTTTCTTTTTCGATAGTAGAAATCCGTTTAATTGTCACTTCTCCCTTAATGAACATTAACATATCGATCTAGCATTTCTCTTCTTTCTTTCTTTCCTATATAGCTCTCTCTCTCATCTCGCGCTTCCACGACTTTTCCCGCCCTTTTCCTCTCTTGCCGCGAACATAGCTGCATGGCGGTAGGGCGGGCTCACTCTTCTGCATCTCTGGATCCTCTCTATACCCTCCTTTCCCGGTTTTCGGTTGAACTGCGCCTTGTGGTTGTCGAGACACGATTCTCGGCGGGACCCTCTCTTTTCTCTTAACTCCTCTTCTCTCCTCTTTCGCATCCACGCGGTTCTTTCTCTCTCTATCTCTCTTTTACTCGAGGCTTCGCCCGCAACGACAATCTCGAGTGTTCAAAAACGCGCAAAATAGCGCGCGCTTCGAAAGACAAACGCGTGCCAACAGCCTGTATGGCTTCTGTCCCGCCCTACTCGCTAGTGCTACAGGCTAGCTACCTCGGTTTTGCACGTGGTTGGAGACGAGAGCGAAAAGACAATGTTTTTCCCCTTGTCCTTGGGGTTCCCCTTTCTTACCTTTTTTTTTGTTTTGTTTCCTATATCGAGGGTTGAAGCTGATGTTAAGATAATGTTTAAGTGGAATGTGTTCTTGGTAATGGGCGTGGTCAAGTTTCTATGTCATTGAATTGTCTCGATCGATTTTACTGATATGAGAAGGTTAACGTTTGGATCCCACCGTCTTTATCCACCGCAATTGGGACTTCAGAAAACATTTGAAATAACTGAACAAATTTAAAGGGCAGGTCTTAATTAAATCGTAAAATTTTAAACAGGTTCAATGCTTAGTACCAAAAGTCCATTATAAAAAAACGTCTTGGTTTGGACCAAGGCCGAAAAAACAAACGATATGTGTGAGGTTTATCATTTGACTGAAGTTTCAGATATTGCAATTGTTTTAGTTATTTTTATCCATTTAATCCTTAATCAGTATTAAATTCAATCAACTGATTTTACTGTTAATCGATCCATTCCCTCTAAATTAATTGAAAAAATTACATATCTACGCTTTTTCAAGAACAATTACATTTTCCGAAAACATTTTATCATGAAATTAATTATTTTGAAGGGAGGACGTATTGAGGTGTCAATATAGAATATTTGAAATATTCTACTGACTTTCTTAAAAGAGCAGGTGAACTTTGACATAATTCGAAAGGAAAATGTAAATATTTAATAGTGGATTCCAAACAAGGGTGTTGCACTAATTTATACATTTAATTTCGTATAACGAAATGCTACATTTCTATTGTCGCCTCTATGAAGAAAAGATTGCACTGCAATTTCCCTCTCCGTGCTTTAGAATTTCTTGGTCATAATTCAGTCTTCATTTGAAACGTCACCACCCCTTTCTACATTGTTGGCGCTACTTGTACACCGGTTACGTATTACGTGTAATCCTTTTAGTACGCATAAAGACCATTTCGGAAAACACACAGGGGCGAGGCCACCATTGGGGTATTCTCCCTCACACCAAGGGTCACCGCCAGACTGTGCCAAAGTTCACTACAGGCAAGAGGCTAGTCAAATCTCACTGCCTATAGCGGTGCTTCTAGGCAAGAGAGAGAGAAGACCTCAATGGTGGTATCACCCCTGTGTTTTAATTATCTGTATGTAATTTCCAAAATGGTCCACTCACTTACAAATGTACACCGATTACACTGAGTTATCGGTCCTTCAGGCGCTAGCGAGTGTCAGGCCACAACCGTAATCATTCATGTACACGAATGTTTTATAGTTTTAGGTTATTAATGTTGGCGGGCAAGTCCGGAGAGTCATGTACCGTTCACTAATGTGAAAAGGTCTCGAACTATATGATAATATTGGCTGAGTGTGTTGCGACGGCTCAGATGACCCATACACTGGAACCACTGGTGATTGTAAAACTGTATATATTGGGAATATGAAGGAATGGGGGGGAGTTACATCAAAAGCGCATACATTAAAATAAAATAATAAATTTTTTGTGTGCTACAGAGTGCCACCTACTCAAAGAAACCACACACGATAAACGTTGATGCTTTGTCTTATGAGGACGACATTAGTTTATAAATAAGTTTGAGCAAAATAAGTTATTTATCATAATTTCTTGAACATCAGTCTTCTCAGAAACTTACTACAGATTTAAACTTTTTTGCTGCAAAATTCAAAATTTGTCAAGCCAGCCTTAATTAAAACTATGACCGTCAATGTGCTTTCAAGTTAGTAATCATCGACACGAAATCCCTTCAAAATAATTAATTTCATGATAAAATGTTTTCGGAAAATGTAATTGTTCTTGAAAAAGCGTAGATATGTAATTTTTTCAATTAATTTAGAGGGAATGGATCGATTAACAGTAAAATCAGTTGATTGAATTTAATACTGATTAAGGATTAAATGGATAAAAATAACTAAAACAATTGCAATATCTGAAACTTCAGTCAAATGATAAACCTCACACATCGTTTGTTTTTTCGGCCTTGGTCCAAACCAAGACGTTTTTTTATAATATCTGTCACTTCAGTCTTAATGTAATTAAAATTTGAATAATTTTATTTTTCCTTTACCGTCAAACATTTGGGGTTGATCTATTTCTAATTGCTTAAAGAAGTACTTAATTATCGTTAATTACATTTAACTTATATCCAATAACATTGATTTTGATATCCATATAATGTTGTACCATAAGTCTATTATGGGGACCTTACATAATAGACTTATGGTTGTACTTTATTTATGAAAGAAGTTTAAAAACGACGGTATTTGAAATATTGAAGAAAAATATTTGTTTCGTAACACTGTATACACATACAGTATTGTCGAGATCAGACCAACAGCATTGAATGTTGCCAGATTAAATTTTTGCTGGTGATTTTACGAACTATGTTAATGATATATTAAAATTTAAATGGAAAAGTTACATTTTGACACATTCCTAACCCTAAAATTTTGTATTTGGAGCCTATTAAATGCATTATAGTGATAATGTAATTAATTTTAGTGTTAAATAGGAAAACGTTTAGGCTGAAAGAACTCGCGTAGTTTAATCTTATTTTCTTATTTCAGTTAAAGGTTATCTTTAGTTACCCAAAAAACCTGTTGTTTTCGATTAATTTCACGTTAAATATGGTTATTAAGTTGAAATTAACGGCTTATCTTCTTTTATTAGTGTTATTGCAGTTTATTATACGAGTTTGAATAAGAAATTCTCCTAAATTGCAAACTTTAGAGGAGTGCCTGTTTGACTCTTGCGGAACAATCACTATTTTGCCCCAAAACTTTTAAATATCGCGCCTTTTCAATGGCTCTCTTTTAAAAATGGGAAAAATGCTTTTAAATGACAATTTAATTAATCGTAAGAATTCAACAGGAAAATGGAGGCTGGGTGAAAGATAAGTGTAGTTTTAATTTTAATTTGTTAGTTTAATTATAAGGTATCCATGAATTTACCCAAAACATTCGTGGGCTAATTTCACATTAATTATACTTAAGTTTAATTTAACGGCTTATCTTGTTTATCTAGCGTGGATTTCGTTTATAAAACAAGTTTCAATAAAATATTAACTTTAATTGCAATCACCCTAAAATTTTAATGTATGCGCTTCTGATGTATTTTAACGATCATTTAAATTAATTTGAAAGTGAAATAGGAAACTACTGTGGCTGTACGAAAAACTTGTGATGTTTTAATCTTAATTTGAGCGTGGTTCGTGAGAGTGGATTAAGCTTAAAATTTATTTGAATTTTTTACCCTAATTGCAATGTTTAGTGCAGTTTAATATTTTTTCCGCAAATTCATTTTTTAACCCAAAACTTTTGAATTTCGCGGCAATTATTGTACTTTAAAATAGTTTAAATTAACTTAAGTGTCAAATAGAAAATATTCGACTTTAATGGCTTGGGTAGTTTTAATCAAAATTAAAGAGTTTATTTAAAAGTTATTTGAGCCTTTATCCAAAAAATGTATATTTTGGTTTAATTTCACGTTAATTATGTTTAATTAACGTAGGACTGTGTTTTGGCACTATACATTTAGTGTTATAAAATGAGTTTAAATGTATACTTCACCTTAATTGCAATTTTTAGTGGAGTTTTAGATTCTCATTTTACGCTAAAGTTTTGAATTTCGCGCCTATTAAGGTACTTTGGAGATAATTTAAATTAGCTTATGTGTGGGGCTTTACCAACGGCTTGGGTAGATACAATCTTAATCAAGAACATCATTTAAGAGTTATCTGAGTTTTCATCCAAAAAAATGTATATTTTAGTTTAATTTTACCTTAATTACAGTTAATTACGTTGAAATTAACTTGTCGTCAGTGCTCATTAAGCTTATAAAATGTCTTTTAAAAAATAATTCACCTTAACTCTAATGTTTAGAGGAGTTTTTGATTATTTCCAACAAATTGCGTTAAATTTTTATCATATCCTGAGCTAGGTTTGTGGTAACATAAAGATTATCTATACAATATGTTAATGAATGATGTTATTCTATAGTTTAGCTTTAATATCAGTAATTAAATCAAATACCTTTACAATTCATAGCAATTTAAACCAATAAACAAACGGCAATGTGGACTGTGGAAATAGAAAACAACGTAACCCTCCGTTTCTAACGTGGTTAGGTTGAGAGAATCTGGGTTGTAAACATGAAAATTATTTGACTAATTAAGTTATATAACGACACTGTCCTCCTGGATTAACCAGCACAACTGTTTCTTATGAATTAAACAATCCACTGTTAGTAACAAGTAGTTTATAAAATGATAACGTAACATCACTGTATGACTGATTCAATAGGATCAAAATTGTTTTAACGAATAATCTGGTCCTCTACATTGGTTTAGTTTCAGGAATTATACCACACACATTGACAATTAGTAGCATTTTAGTGAGATTAACAAATAATGAAACCGTTTATACCAGTCCTCAAATGAGAATGTTGACTTAACAGCGCTAACATTAACACCACTCTTTTAACTGCCGAAGGGAAAACAAATTGGAAATTTTGTCATCTTTCCTGTAATATTTTGAAGTCGAATTCTTCACAGGGTCAAAACACTACCGTTGATTTCTAAACCATAATAATTTGGATATATATGCCATTTTTTACTGTCATAGATACAGTATTAAGTTACAAGAAGCGTAAAACCTTGGCCCTAGGGTTGGGATTTGTAGCATGAATCGAAGCAGACTACGTATTTTGTAATTCCAAACAGAGCTGGAAATTAGCTTTCTTATAATCTTTAAAAGGAAAGACACTATAAACACTATATAACATAGAGTAACTAAAATACAACTTAAGCCTTGGCCGTAAAGAACGTCGAAAAGCTTACTTTAAATGATATAAAAACCTCTATTAACTGTAATTATTTACCTGAATTACTTTTCTAGACGAAAATTCGACCTGATAACGACGTATTTCTTATTAAGGGTGCTACAGTTAATTAGAAAATACATATAAAGGTGCTCAAGCTCGGACGAAATACAAAAGTAATTTGCTGGAGTCTACTGCTAAGAAATTAGGAAAATCAGCAAGAAAGCCAACATTTACAATTAGTCAACGTAACTTGTTAGCACCCACAAACCTAGGACCTTCTAGTTGTCAACGAGAACGAAATGAAGAAAATAGGTTTAAGCGCGCTATAAGGTTAGGCTGACATCTGACCCAAAAGTAATTTTTTGACTTACTATCTTAATTAGTTAAATTACAAAAATTAGAATTCATTAATTAAAAATCGAAACCCGTAAGTTTCCCGTTTAATAAATGCTTGTTAATTTAGAAGTATTCCGAAAACTAACTTCGCTATACTTTTTCCGTATGGCCTATGACCATTTCGTTAAAAAAACGAAAATTTTTTAATGCTTTTTCTATGGGACGCTAACCCTAAAAACTGTGAATTTTCCTTTAACATTACGGAAGGGTGTCATGTCATATCTACAAGGGCCTACCGGCCCTGTAGAATTACTTTCTTCCATAAAGTAATGGACTTTTGTTAGTACGTATAAATAAAGGATTAATATTTAAATTTTACATTCCAGAACTTTAGAAATAACTTAAAGAAATTCTGTCCCCTCAAAACCCAAATCTTCAAAATTTCTCGGTACCGGAAGTTGATATTAGTTCCCTGTGACATAGAACGTGAAAAATATACATGTAATAACTAAAATGGCCGACCTTTTGGGTTAAATTTTAAGCATTATTGCGAAACCACCTTCTATTGATGATATAAATCCTTAAAATTATGAAACGTTTAATGATTTTAAGCCTTGGTTTATAAATATGATAAAAAATGTTGAGCGCTTTGATTACTTCTATACTGATAACTGAACACTATAGAACAACTAGCTAAACAGATCGAACGGGAAAAACAGCGTCTAGCTGTGTTCAGAAAAGAAGTATGATAATCTAATACTATTCCAAAGTATTAAAGAAATTTAAAGATATTTTTAGGTAGTTCAAGATCCAAAAATTAGAAAGATTAAATTTGATCCTATGAGCAAAGTTAAACGCTCGTTGATGTAATTAAACTAATAGTTGATTACGCAATTATATGAATAGCGTAAAGAAAGTTTTGCTTGAATCTTTCCTTTAAACAAAAAATGGTAGATAGTATAAATGGATTTTAAAACATTTTTCCATGGAATGCTCTCTAGAAAGTGCAGAAAAGGCGGGGGGGGGGTTACATAGTAACGACCCATATTATCCTTTCTAATACTTTTTCATCTTCACTCTCCTCTCCTCTTATGGGTCTCTCTTTTTTTTCTCCAGTATAATATCAAAGTGGGAGATGTTTTTATAAGGCGTCGGCAAATATCTCGTTATCCTTTTCCAATAGCTATAGAATATAGAATATAGATATTGCCAGAAATACATAGATTTCTTCTACTTGGAATATTCAACCATCCATAGACCCCATACTAATATCATAAGTTTACATGCTATGTTATACATAAGTATGACACTACCCATACATTTTGTATTGCTGGAGTTTTACTGAGAGCTAGTTTGAGAACGACAAGCGAGAATTGAGTACACGCGGCTTTGCAATTCGCCTTCCTATTTAGTCAGTACTAAGCCTTTAACAGCGCCTCACCAGGCGTCGCTTTACCTCGAATCTATGACCTTCGTCACTTCATGACAAGCTCTCAGTAAACAGTGAAAAACTTATGGAATATATCTTATGAAATTATCTGATTGAAGATAAGGGGAAGGGCTTAAAACTTTGCTAAACCGCCTGCTCCTCCTTCCTCACTTTTCATTGGCTTATACATACGTTTATTCGGTCAGAACACGCAAAAATAACTTGTTAACATTCGCGTAAGACACTCATGGGTCGCTAACTACGTCAATATCACACATTACATTATGCGAGACGTCAGGGGTGACTGTTTTTTCACTTCCTCCCCCTTTATTCAAGCAGAAAGGTCCATGTTAAAGATTCCGAGTATAAGATGTGTATTCCTTGTATTATATATAGAAAAAATATGATATAAAGAAGTATGTATACCCAGATATACAGTAGATTCCAATATATACAAAGATGGGAAAAAACCAATGGATATTAAAGGCGTACAAGAAAATCGTCCCCGCCACTTTTTCCCTCTCTCTTTCTCTTTCTCTCTCTCTCCCTCCATCTTTCCTATCACATTATAGATTTCTTATTACTCGACGTAAAGGGATAGAATACCCTGTAAAATTTGAAGAAGGAAAAAAACCCTGCTTTAGTTGTTCGCGTTGAGAGTGTTAATGTAGAGATGTATTTATTCTCGCCGAAATGGTTATTTTAACACTATTAAGTTCAACTGGAGTCAAATAGCCAATTATAAGCGTCTGAATGTTTCCCTCGAGCTGTCGAAGTTCGAACACTGTTAAAGGTAACTTTGTTTATCTGTAAATAATATTATAAATTAGTATACCAATATCAATTATCTTGTGCAAAGAGTTACTAACAGTAAGTTCAACTGGAGTGAAACCGTCAATCATTTTGCAAGCGTTACTAACAGACAAATTAGGTTAGTGTTTTCTTTATACATGACGTACGAATCGAGAGAGTGTACAATTACGTATCTATTTCACCAAAGGTTATAAAAACTAGGCCTATAGTCAAGTTAAAATCAGTTGCACATTTCTGTAGAGACAGTCGAGCTATGAGCTTGTATCGAAACGTATGATGATTTTATTAGAATGTTTAGAACCGTTTCAGACAGAGGAGAAAGACTTGTTACTTTCGGTGATAAGTCCGTCCTGAATATTGTCTAGTCTACTGTATGATGATAACAATTCAGTTTCATATTCACTGATTAAACGGCAATTGTTCAAATTCGACAGCACCATCTCACCCCAAAAACATTGCAAGGACAAAAAATTGGTACACTTTCATTCAGCCTCGCACTCAGTTCATCGATTCTCCTCGAACATACTTCGAACGCTATTCACGTATAGTGTTGTAATGTATAGAAAGCGGGGATAACATTACACCAAAATGTGTATCTATGTGTAAGTGCACGGTGTGTACGACGTTATTCACTAACTGCACACGCACGGACGGACTTCTGAAATAAGGTAAAAGGGATGGTAGGAGAGGGAAGCGGACTCGATTTCCTTCCCATTACCGGCTTATTTTCCGAGTCGACGCTCTTATTTCGCGGGCTCTCTATCGCCCCACGCCAAGGAAAGAGAGAGATGAACTTTCTACCGAGAGCTTTAAACCTTAGGATTGTCCTAACCCTTGGCTTAACTGTAAAGTAACGCCAGATCTAAGCATACCTTATGTAGGGGGAGCCAGAGGGTTTTCGCCAAAACCTTCGATCTTGGCTTTTCGCCTATACCTTTCACAGTTAAGCCTCTGCCTCACTCGGAGCAGCCAGAACTAGCTTTTCCCATTTTGACTTATTCTTCCCTATACGTTCAGAAGTGGAATACGCGAAGTTATTATCCTTCTGAAAGATATCCGACATCTCAGGCAGCTCCTGCAGTGTTTTTTAAATATAGAAAAAGTGTCAAACCTATTCTAAGGTTATGTTGATTATTGGAAAATGAACTACGGTTCACAAATTAGATTCTTTACTACTGTATCTGATGCATTTTACAAGGAGTAGCTTCAATGGGAGTGAAAGTTTCCTTAAAAGGGTCTTAAATTACAACTACTTCACCTTAAATATTGCCTCTTGATGGTAGATTAGTAGCAGCCAATGGAAAACGACATCACATATGACGTTAACGCATTATTAGTGAGCGACCGTGTTAGGTACCATTCTCTCTATGGGTGATATCTGGGATAGCTCTTCTTGTCTTTTTATCAATTCTACCTCAGCGCCCCCCCCCTCTTCTCTCAAAACTAGTACCGAGCACTGGCTCGGTCTTACAGTTCCCCACATGCGCAATGAGCCCAACAGAGAAAAACACATCTTGCAAATACAACCACGGGAAAAGTGCTCACTGCTCTAACCTTCTTTTCTTATTAGCCCTTTTTGAATTTTCTTCTTATCAAATCACGTGACGTATGGTTCCCCTGCTTTGCGCAGATGTAGGTGCGCGTCAGATACAGCTAAGACAATGCCGTTTAAGTTACCTTCCCTCTTTTGATTCTCCTTCGAGTCTTTTCTCTACTTCCATACTCAAAGTATACGTGAGCTGCAAAATAAAATTTTAATTTTAAGTTAGGCAAAAACTTATTTCAAAATTAAGCTATTTACTATGAAACTTTAAGACTGTTTTCGAGGTCTAAAAATTATTTCCGAAGCTTTTCTGGACCTCAAAATTTAAATTAGGTAAATTGCCTTTAAAGCGAATTGCTCGCTACTCACGACTTGAAGATCAGTGGAAACAGTGGCAAAGGATAAGAATGTCGAGTAATATACTTCTGGAATAACTAAGAGGTTTGAATCTCCGCGGCGTTTCAATTGCTTTTTAAATGAACTTTAAAGCCATTTTGTCAAAAACTCCCTTCGCTATTAAGTCTAGAGGATGTAAACGGAGCCTCGCCCCTTTTCAAAAGAGGCAGGAGTGATTCGATTTCATATATATAAATTTGTGTGTTTAATAGATTTTCTTACTGAAGTTCAGTTGGTATACGAAACTGTATGAAGTCCTGGGAAGAACTAAGTAAGAATTCGTATTCTAGTTTATTGAGAGGTAGTGTAGGGACAATCTCGCCCATCTATAAATTGAAAGTTGTACTTGAACATGAACATTTGCAATGAAAATGCTTGTTTTAGCAAGAACCAGGGATAGACTTAATTTTAGAAGTAGGAATGGAGAACGGTTAGTATTTATTTACTTCAGTCCGACTCATAGCCCAGTATAGAGCCAATCCCTCCAACACGTAACGAAAAGTTTAAGTTATCTTATTGGCTCACTTAAACTACGTTTTGATGACGTTGCTGACGGTGACTGCGAAAATACCTAACTCATTTTTACCTCTGTCGCTATGACCCGCCTCTTCTTTCATACCCCCGCGGGGAAGGGGGGTCCGGGACTTCGACGCGCGCCCACATTACTCTGCTTTCCATTCCTACTTCTAAAATTAAATCTATCCCTGCTAGAACCCATAAAGGATCCAAGAACGTTCAAAGACATAGAAATATAGTTCCGTGATCGCAGATATTTTCTTTCCATTATTCCCTGTTTATTAATTCATCGCCGCTATATTGTCAAGCATTATATCGACCCAGTGAAGAAGTATGAAATCGTGGAAACCTCAGATGGTTATTCATACCTGTTTTATTTTTACAAAACAGAATTTTGAGTGAATTCTCTATTTGAGGAAAAGGTTTCAACGAACCTCTTCAAGTATATGTTAACATAGTTATTTACATACCATCGTTAGCATCCCTTGTACTGTACAATAATGATATATTTAAGCCTTGGCTGGCTGTGTTGTATACCCTTGAGATTATACAAGACACGACTTGGTTGAGACTCTGATACTCAAATCGTTTTGGAAGCGTTCGTCTTAAGCGCTGTAGATAGAATCCATACCTCCTGATTAAAATTGGCCTACAATTTCACCTAATAAACAATGGCGGAACCGTGTACACGCGAAATTATTGCCAAGGCCCAGAATTGAAACTAAACAGTACGATGGTTTAAATCATGTTTAACGTTATTTAAACGACAAAATGCTATTACCTTAGGCCTATATTTGCTATTTCAGTCCGAAAACGCGTTATACATTTGCGTTTAGGGAGCAATAAACCCAACTCAATGCATTAACCTCTAAATCCCAAAAATTGCAAGGCAAAATTCAGTATTCCCACGACCCCTCTCAATCTCTGGCCAGTCTAAATTTGGCCCATAATTTCTAATTTAACTTCCATATTCGTGACCAGTCTGCTTCGAGACAAATTTGAAATTTATCTCGGTTTGGTGCTTGGCCACGTCGCGTCTGTACGATGTAATAATAATAGTAATAATATTGTTTTCTTGCCAATTTAATTCTCCAGCAACGCATCTTGGTAATTGATCGCTTTAGATTGACAGATGTTAGGGTTAGAAAATTAGGCTTAGCTCAACCTCCCATGCACGACGTTTGTCCTTGTTTATGTTGGGCCTTGGCAATGGTCCTTCAGGCTTTCTCAATTCAGAATTAAGCTCACTCGACCGTATTGACTAGTGACGTCAATATCCGTACTTATTTACATAAGAAAGAACTCTAAGTTCCATAAATTTGCTATACAAAAGTAAATTAAACTACGATTTAGATTAATGTATGTGTATAATTTGGTCGACTGGAGGGGGAAATAAGAAATTGAAATTTTAGTTTAATTTTAAGTAATTTTGATGATTTATTTATGTTATATTTATGTATTAATTTATTTATTATTTTGAAGAATGATTAGGCTGTTATAAGCCTGATAGGCGACCTCGAAAAACAATAACACTGTAGGCCCAATTTTTGCCTGTTCAGGGTTCGTATAACTTTTGGAAAATAGATAACACCAGGAGTTCATAATAACCCGAAGTACGAAACTGGTTAAAAAGCCCGTAACAACAAAGTTTCGCCGTAAAGCTCAGCGGATTCATACACCGCTTAACTCCCAAAGAAATAGTTACCCCAGTTTTTAGCGCCCACGCGCATTAACTTACACACATCCGGTTTAGCACTATTTTTATCTTGTGATTTTGGGAGCGAAAATGGCTCACGTCTGCTTCTGTCGGAACGGTGTAAATTAAGCCTTGGCTAAGAAGTTGGCTTTTAGTCGGGGTTTCTAGTTTTCTACAAAACATTTAAACGATCGTCAATGATGTTTTTTGTTGTGATATGCGTGAGTGAGAATTCCGTGGTTAAATGAAAACGGTTTGGACAAATTTATTCGCAGTATCTTTAATATAAGAATTGCAACGTGTTTCCACGTCCACCATATCGCCATTTTTCTTTTCGACGAAGATCCCAGCCAACGGAAGTTTTGTAACGAAAACCAAGGAGCATAGATACCACTACGATATACTGTAACGTTGTATGTCCATAAACAGGCTAATCCTTTCTATGCCCAACGACAGAATCTTGTTGTTCGCGATTTTTACCATTAGCTCTATGGCCAGTTTCATACTTCCCCCCCCCCCCGAAGGGGGGTTATTATGAACTCCTGATAACACTGACATTTCGTTTTTTCCACATTTATTACCATAAAATATCCAGGTGCAACGCCACCTACTAACTGCATGAGTGGTTTTTACTCAAAGCAACACCTTCCTGGGCAAAGTTACTCAAGCCTAACAAATATCCTTAATTTTCCTGAATTTTAGTAAAAAAATATAAATTTCCCTGAGTTTCCCCTGAATTTTTAGTCAACAATTTACTTCCCTGACATTTCTAGGTTCTCCAGGTTTTTAGAAGAAAAGTTCTTGGGTTTTTTTTTCTTTTGAACCATTTTGCAAGATGGCCACCGATTTTCGCCTTAACACATTAAATCCAATTAACAGTATTATTAATTAATCGTTGCGTTTAGTTAGTCGATTGGTTGATTCATTTAAGCACAGAACCACAATTTATTATTAGATTTATTCATGAGTATTAATCGTACACCAATGACGATTAATTTAATCATTAACACTCGATAACTTTAAGTTAATCTGTACCTAAAATCCATCCCTGCGTATGTACAATTTCGAAGATTGCGTTATGCAGTACCTACCTATAAGGTGACTGCAAAGTGGGTGGTTATGGGAAGTCGCGTTTAGAGGTTATATATACTTTATTTTTAATAGACGTTATACGTTATTGCTGGACGATATGGATGGGGGGGGTGCTAATTTATTTCCTCATCCTCCTCGTGCAACCCCCCCCCCCTTCCTTCCACCCCCCCTTGTAAAAGAGGAATCGAAGGAAGGCACGGGCACGGCACTGGGTATGATGGGTATGTGGTACCTACTTCCGAAACGTTTGCCTTTTGAGCTTCTTCCTAATTAAAATATTAATCCTTCATCTCTCTGTCTAATTAATTTCTCCCGTACTATACGAGAGAGAGAGCTGAGAGAGAGAGCTGAGAGAGAGAGAGAGAGAGAGAGAGAGAGAGAGAGAGAGAGAGAGAGAGAGAGAGAGAGAGAGAGAGTTGAGAGAAGCGCAAGCGGGCTTGCCCAACTAGCGGGGTGACGACGATCTAACTCCGGGGCAGATAACTCTACCCCCCTACCTCTCCACCTCCATTTGCCCAATATCTCGCCCACCCCTCTATATCCGGGTTTTCCTCTCTCTCTCATGTATGGTAACTAACTGCAAGAATGTTGCAACTAATTTTAAAACCAACAGATAACATAAATTATAACGTATATATGGCTCTCTCTTATCCACGTTAATTTATCTTTAAAAGTATATAGAAAGTATTAGAAAATTATCCACAATTCAGAATGTAAAATTTTAATTTATTGATAATTAAGAATTATGAAGATTTTAATCAATTATTTTGGTCGGTGAAATACAAATTTAAGAAGATACAAAATCTAGTTGGTATGTTTTAAGATAATACATAAGGGTAAATTACACCTTAACTTATTATTTCAGCTAAGATTTCCACCAAACCTGTTTAAAACATATTCCAAAACATTAGCAGAATTAAAAGTTGTAATGCCTACCATGTTTCTTAAGGGCTTTTTTTGAGATATTCCATCGCCAATGTATCTTTGAAATTCGCAAACGAATATTTAGTTCTACCTTATCATAGCCCTATAATGCGTAAGTTTTAGCACCCCGTATGGTGCTTATAATTCAAAATTGAAGAGAGTGATGTGCCATCTATGTTTAGAAGTTTATCCTACAAACTGGAACGGAATAGACACGTGGCCTACCGTGATACCTCCCTTGATAATTGAAAAAAAAAAGAAAGCGACAATGTAATGGTATCCGAGTTTGGTGATTTAAGCATGGATATGGATAAATACTACTCAACGTGGCCAAAAAGCTGAGATACACTTGCGGATGTGAGGTGGATCTGAAGTGAGTGAGGAAAAATATACTATAGCTCTCCGGAGAATCCTGAGTGGCGAGTTTGAAATTTCGCCCATGCGCAAGGTTGTTGGGGGGGGGGGGGTGCTGAACGGGTGCCTATGCGAAATACCTTATGGCAGGCTAGAGATGGGAATCCATATTACATAGTATTTATACATATCCATGATTTAGATTGGAGATTTCTCAGGAAACTTTGCGATTTTTGCGGGATAAAAATTTACATTTTTTGTTACAGAATACGTGTCTTATACCCAATAAGAAATGCATTGTATTTCACTATTTAAATTCCAAAATTACCACTTTATTGCACTCTGTAGGTTATCTGCGAATCGGGTAGAGCGAAAAGTTCTCCTTCTCGGATTACCTCTGATACGCGCAACACTGCGCTCCTTCGGGACCAGGGTCCTTTCCTCCTAGCAAGGCTTGCATGCATGCCTACGCTCATAGCGTGTCGTACTATCGAATCGTGTCCACGTTCAATTCTAACTTGGTCTTCGCTATATCAACCCACCATCGTTCAACCCTAGAGCTAAACCCTAATTCTGACAAAGCCCTAGCTATTCGGCTTCGCTAGTTTGGACCAGTTTGAGTCGTATAGCAGCTACAAGACTGGTTCACACTCTTCTTATTCTCGCAGTTATGGCTTTTATTCGTAAAGTTGACAAACCAGCAGCACTTCGGCGTTTGACAAACCAGCAGCACTTCGGCGCTTGACAAACCAGCAGCACTTCGGCGTTTGACAAACCAGCAGCACTTCGGCGTTTGACAAACCAGCAGTACTTCGGCGTTTGACAAACCAGCAGCACTTCGGCGTTTGACACACCAGCAGCACTTCGGCGCTTGACAAACCAGCAGCACTTCGACGCTTGACAAAACCAGCAGCACTTCGACGCTTGACAAAACCAGCAGCACTTCGACGCTTGACAAAACCAGCAGCACTTCGACGCTTGACAAAACCAGCAGCACTTCGACGCTTGACAAAACCAGCAGCACTTCGACGCTTGACAAAACCAGCAGCACTTCG
The DNA here is from genome assembly GCA_019434445.1 of Phalangium opilio. Classification (NCBI taxonomy): domain Eukaryota; kingdom Metazoa; phylum Arthropoda; class Arachnida; order Opiliones; family Phalangiidae; genus Phalangium; species Phalangium opilio. The sequence goes on from JAEQBA010003137.1 coordinate 2,992,301, forward strand.
ACGCTTGACAAAACCAGCAGCACTTCGACGCTTGACAAAACCAGCAGCACTTCGACGCTTGACAAAACCAGCAGCACTTCGACGCTTGACAAAACCAGCAGCACTTCGACGCTTGACAAAACCAGCAGCACTTCGACGCTTGACAAAACCAGCAGCACTTCGACGCTTGACAAAACCAGCAGCACTTCGACGCTTGACAAAACCAGCAGCACTTCGACGCTTGACAAAACCAGCAGCACTTCGACGCTTGACAAAACCAGCAGCACTTCGGCGTTTGGTAATAAAATAATCTAAGCTATGTCCACACTAAGCCTGTGGCTTGTTGATAATGCAGAGAGTGGTGGTTAGCCCCTATGCCACAGCTAACCGACAGTGCCCTACCAACAGTACTTCAGTGCTTGTTTAACATTCGACGTAGATACAGCTAGAGGAACCGCAAGTTTTAGCACTACCAATAACCCTTATATGACCTAAAAACGTTCAAAGACAAAATCCGTGACTCATGAGTCATGACAGGTTTTTGTCTATTCCCTATTCTTTCACGTCACCACCGTATTAGCAAAGAATAAGGATTTCATGAAAACCTAAGAGACTGTTCACGCGTTCCAAGGTATTACAAGTGTGTAGCAGTACTAAGGGTACTCATCATCATGTAAGAAGGCGTCAGTCCGCTTGAGCTGCCAAAAACGTTATACCTTGCAATTTTAAGTTACTCCATCGCAACAAGACAAGCAGTGTGAACCAAACTTGACGCGACAGCGAGGAAGCTCCGCAAACGAGAACCTGGAATTGGAGACACCCTCATCCAGGAGGAGATAGAGAGATGGCTTTAAGGGGGGAAGAGTCGGGTTTAATAAGAGTTTAAAATGTTCGACTTCCAGCCTTTATCGACAAAGGACCCAACATCCATTATAACTGAGCACTTCAAGTTCTAGCTTCAGAAAGTGTACCGTATATCAAAGACGGTTTTAAAGTTAGTCTTCACTTCAATATTTAATCGTCCGCGAGACATAGCGCCCGCGTTACTCTATTCCGATACCGACTCAGTTTACTTAGCCGAAAACTAACTCGCTGTCGTCCCCCCAAACCAAATGAGAAATTCCGGAAAGTTTTAATTTCGATTTTATTTATTTATATATGGTAGTTTGCTAGATAACTCTTGCAAATTTTATAGCTTGAAGATACGAGATGGAGTGTTGAAAATTTGTTACGAAATTCGACAGCAGATCCAATATCAGTCCACGTTAGCAAACTGTAGTTCCTCTTTAAAGTCAACTTCAGGTTTATATTTAGGAATACTATTTAAGGCCTAAATCAATTATTTGTTTTGTTATTCAGGGGAAAACTATATGGAAGATTGTCATATTGTTCAAAATGAAGCAATAATTTAGAAACGAATATTAGAAATTATTAACAAGATGATTTGAGAATGCGATAATATATTGTTGATTAGAGAATGCATAGGCAATTAGATAGAATGTTTAACAAGATTACATTTAGTATGCTATTGCTATTAGGATTAAAGTTTGGTTGTGAATTTCATGTTTATTAAATATCGCTTTTATTAATGTTTTCCTTGTTAAATGCGCGGAGTTTTATAATTTATGAGTATAACTTCGACCAAAGAACTAGTTTTAGTATAAGTTTATAATATATTAAAACTAAAGACTTACTGAAATCAAATTGACTACACTTGGTTTTGCAGTCCATCTTCCTATTTACTCAGTACTAAGCCTTTGACAGCGCTTCACCAAGTGTCGCTTCACCTACGACGTTTCACCTACGTTATTTCAAAACCAGCTCTCAGTAACCAGTGAAAAACTTATGGAACATATCTTATAAACTTATGGTTAAAATTAGTAATATCAAAAATACTATTAACAGTGTCTGTAATGTGAAATGGTGAAGCAAATGGGCATTGTGATGTAGTTCATGAAAGCACGTTCTGACCGGAAATGTTAATAACCACTAAACCTTGAGCACTACGGAAATTTTTCTAAAATGTTAGTAAAAACGTATCAATAACACTGGTAAAGCTTTAGTTTAACTTTTTTGATATCATGATAACGTAAAAATACTTTCTACATTAAACTATCGTTCGGCAATTCAAATTGACCTCATATCTTACAACTGAATCAACCGTTTAAATATAAAACAAATAAAATGCTATTCTTATTGACTTCTGACTTCAACTAGTCCACGCGTGGTTCGTAGACCCCGCGTAGGTTTCCTTCAATTCTCTAAGGGACTATATAAGCTTGACGTAGCGGGGAATCTCCCCAATTTGTAAGCGAAAAGCGAGTCAGTCCTATATATATATATATATATATATATTTTGGCCTAGGCCTAACTCTGAATGGTACAGTGTGTAGTATAAGGGCTCGTCGCTCGACAAGGACGCCCGCACGCCTTGGGCTTTTAGAATGCGAGACTGCACGGAAGAGATGCGGAGAAAAAAATGCGCCACAACGTTGCTTGGAGAATGGAGATGGAAAGTAAGGAATCAATGCTAGGACTGCAGGCTGGACTCGGTTCCCTTTCGACAAGTCCCTGTCTTACTGTCTCGACGTTCGGAACGTTTCCAAAAGCGTTAAGTTACCCATTTTCAATCCCGGGAGTGTCGGATAAACGGACCGAGGACCTGGTCCTTATTTCCCACTTCAGATTTACTGGGATGCTTGGGCAGATTGGGGAAGCCTCGCTCGCTCTTTCTCTCACGCCTCGCGAACAACGAAGTCCATATAATGAAGCGTACACTGCGTATACTATTTTCGATCTGGCTAGTTATGGACCAAAACTAAATTAAGATTTTTTAGCAAATAACGGTGTGAATGACGCCACGCAACTGTCGTCTTCGGTCAACGATTCTCAATTAAGCGTTTACCAAACAGGCGTAACAAAAAGCGAACGCGTGAAATTTTTTAGAATAAGTTTGGTTGTGTTGACAAGCTCTGTTGTTAACGCTTTTTTGACACGCTACTAACAGAATTAACGCTTTTGAAACACGTCATTTTGTAAAATACAGCGTTAAAAGTTTTGGCTTTCGCTAATGCTACAAACAGGAATACATAGATATCTTGTCCTTGCAATCTTTAAACGAACATACTAACGTCTGATTGGAGGTAAGGGGAAGGGCTAAAAACTTTGTTAAACCGCCAGCTAATCCTTCCTCGCATCTCATTGGTTATTCGAATGCATATGATGTTTTTGATAACTGTTTTGCGGGGCGCGTAGGTCGCAAACTGCATTGATATCACGTGATTTCTAAACTCAAATTATGCCTGACGTCAGGGTGACGGTTTCTACACCTCCTCCTTTATAATTCAAGTAGAAAAGCCCACAAAATGAACCTCTTAAGGATTCCAAATTCAAGAAATCTATGTATAATTGTAAACATTCCTCACAAAAAGTACATTGAAATTAAAACATTTTTGTAAAAAAGAGAGATATGAAGGTTTTCAATCCAAACCCCAGTGTGTGTTGTGTTCCACAATTTCAGTATGTATGTAGAGCAAAAAGACCCCTAAACCACAACGAACTGCCACTTTGTATGTAAAGTTTCACATCATAGGTATGGATTTCTTGTCTGTTTCCCACTTGAGAGAGAGGTTGCGAGATCTAGCTAGTGAGATATAGAGCTATAACAGAGAGAGGAAAGGAGCGTTTGTATTGCCTTAATTAACACTAATTACGAGAGTTGAGAGGGTGGGGACTTACGACCGTTGCCCCGATTATTGCTCCCCGTAATTAGCATAGTCTGTCTAATGATTTTGCGAGGGAAGCTATATCTAAATCTTCTTTTCGCCCACACTGGCCCAATTTTCTAACAGCTTGACGCTGGCTTTAACGTTTTATGAATGGTTAAATTAGAACGAACCAGAGTTGCGTGTATACCGAGTCCCTGAAGAATTTGGGTTAAGGGACATTTTTATTTTATGCCCGGGAATTCTTAAATGGAAAATTTAGCATCATTATACAAGCGGTTGATTTGTTGGTTGGCGTTTAAGCTTAAGTAATTAGCGATGATCAACAAGCTTTCCTTAAGGGAAGGCAGTACCAAACCGTATTATTATTATTATGGTTTAAGGATCAACCCTTGATGACCTTTGAAAATATTGATATAGTTTAGCCAATGTGTGGGTGTTTGGTTTTTTTGATCACTGATCATGATTGCAAATTAAAATTCAAACGCAGAATAATCACTAATTAAAACAAAATGTTTCTGTTCCACACAAATTTTCACAAGAAGGTCCAAAAAATCTCCTACCACGCCAAATATCAAACAAACTACTTTTTAAATACCAGTGCCATCCAAATTCCAATGGATGCGGTTACAAAACTAACAAACGAAAGGAAAAATAATAAATAATTAAATTGTTTGTTTACTTTCCATCATCCTTTCCGTGTGGGAACAATAAACCCCCGCTTCATCCTTCAAAAGGTTTCATAATTTAAAATTTTCTATGATAAGAGATGTGTGCAAACCACTGCCTCCTTAATCTATTAAGGCCCGTGCGTTTTATTTTATTCCGTTCTCAAGTTAAACATTTTTGTTCGCCACTATTTCCCGCTAGACTTTTTCAGCGAAAATTCTTGGGAAATGACGTCACTTCTCAAATTCCACCATCACCGTTACACCGCGCGTAATTCAAATTACGAGGGAATTTTCTGGTAAACTGCGCCATCTAGGTTAAAAGTTAGGCAATCTCATAAAACCTGAAGTCCCCCCCCCTAAAAATATCACCCATGTACTGGACAAATAAAATAGTGAGGTCTGAAACCTTATTTATGTCAGGATTGTATAGATGGTAGTGCTCTCTTAAGAATGGTCATCATGGCTCAAGCCCAATAGAGCTTTGCGATTTTACGGACCTTGGCTCAAGCCCTTTATTATTTAACATGAATCCCCTAACTATTTGCAACTCCTCACTGTTTCAGCCAATCAGGAGTTTCACGTAAGCAAAATGACGTGTCTGCCCGAACTTAATACCACCCACAATGTGCTCCATCATTTTTATCTAGAATTCTTTACGATTTTACATAAATTTTTGACTTCAAAGCAGTTTTTATCGACATTCAGGCATAAAAGTATAATTTTCAAAGGTCATTTGCGATGAACTACTTCAGGTCTCCTGGAATAAAACGCCCGTACATTTACTCAAATTGAATTCGAAACCGTAGTTTCCTTTGCTGTTATATTTTAATTTCTTAATAAGACGCGTATTTTTGCTATACGAAATAATTCAGGAAACATTCTACGCATACATTATGAATAATTTATGTAGAAATTTTATTCTGGAGTCCTATTTCATTTGGGAAACATTCGGAGTAGTAAATTAAATTTTCATAGAGCCAGAGACTCCAACGAGGTATGGTAAAATATATTGAAATATTATATCACTTCTATCTACCTTCAGTCCTCCTACAGAGTAAAATATTATTAAAATATTAATTTTCCTCGAAAATGTTTTAAAAATATACGTTATATTATATTCAGAGAAATCTAAATGGAGTAGTATTGTGGGGTGAACTTTTATTCTACAGCGCAAACCAGACTTCTACGGTGAGAGAAAAGGGGTCAAAATTAGGTTCTTTCGATTGTCACGTGTGTTACTCTTTCTATATAGAATAACTATTTTGCGCCCTCTCTCCAACACCAAATGTATTACTTAAAAAAATCTCGTACTCATTACGCAACTTCAACCGACGGTTTTTTTTGCTTATAAATATTGTCACCAGAGGACAGGTTGTACTGCAGTTTGCGTGAACTTTGATATAGCTTGCCCGCCATGATAAGCGAATGCAATTTCTCTCCCTCTTCTTTTCCTCCCTGGTAAACTGTGTAGTTGCTTAATCCAACATAATTTGACGAACTAGTGAGGCTTAGTACGCAACGCAATCCCATAATACTGAAAATTTCCTATCTTTTAGCTAGTCTACTTCTAAAGCTGGGTAACTTATCTTCGTTTTACTGAAATTAAAATGAATTCCTTTTAATTTGCATAAGTTGTCGAGTAGCTTTATCCGAAGGATAATTGTATTCGAAATCATTTATGCATTCATAGGCTATTTGTCCAACCAGACTTTAATCTGCGCGACCTTTAGAACCCTATTTCCTCTAATTTTAAAGTAGAAATAGTTTGTATAGCGAACTTGATAATCCTTTTATGTCAACAATAGAATATCATAGAATGAAATCCTTCTTAGTTTTACTTCGTTCCTTGACCGCCAGATGTCGCAGTTTTGAATTTAATTAGGTTGGGAAGAACGATTCGAAGGTTATTATTTTAAAATTATTTTCGTGGGTATGAAATGTTCCCAGTGTACCTTGTGCACGCCCCAACCCTTCGGTAGGCCATTTTTATCTCCTTTAATTTAGAAATATGAACTATAGCGGCTCCATCTTGAGGCCTTAAGATCATTACAAATAGGAACGTTTCGTGTGGCACGTATGAAAATAGTGATTTTTAACTAAGATAATGGTGTGAATATGAACGAACAAAGTGTAACATTACTTTCCCGTTCGACAATAGCACTAGATTAGCATAAGATTTGTTCCATAAGTATGACAGTAGATATACTTCGTAATGCAAGAGATTTACTGAGAGCTAGTTCGAGAACGACAAGCGAGAATTGACTACACGCGGTTTTTGCAGCCCATCTTGCTATTTAGCCTTTGACAGCCCATCACTAGACGTTGCTTTACAAGATTCTATGACGTGTCACCGACGTCACTTCATGACAACTCTAAGCAATCAGTGGGAAACTTATGGAACATATCTTATGAACTTATGATAGAACAAAAGCAAACTACATTTAGAACATTCAATCCATTGTTTACGCTGTGTTCTTTGTACGAGAATTTTTTACATCCGTAATACAGTGTTCTGGTAAAGGCTGTTCTAGTTAAGAATTACGCGTCATGTTCAATGTATGCGCGGCGATGTCAATTCAAAGTGTTTCCAGGTATTGCGTGTGACATTTTCTCTTCTACCTAAAACAATCCTTACATCTATTCACTCTTTTATATCACGAGACTCCTGCAATCTTCGTCCGCCTGCACGACCTTGCCTGGTCTCTTAAAGTTTTTAGACCTTTGACTGGGAGATTGTTTGTACAGCTAATTGAAGGTATATCCTCTACGCGACATCCCTGTCCCCCTTTTGACTATAGAATGAAACGAGAGCGGGCCGGGAACGAAAAATCGGACAGGTAATTAGAAAGCCGTACTTCTTAAGCCTTGTACAGTTTCACTTTAGTCTGGTAGAAAAACGTGAGCCAAGTTTTAGTATAGTTTGGGTTGTGGGAGCTTTACCGGGAGATGTGAGTTACTGAGTTTTCCTTTTTCGAAGAAGTTCTCCACATCTTCGTTCATTAATAATTCAAAGAAAATTGTGTGTCGAGTGTAGGGAGAAACTCTAGTCCTAGCTGTAGGCCTGAATTTATACCATTTTCCAAGGAAAATATGTCACCCTTGAAGGCTTGTCGTAACTATCCAAGTTATATCATGGGTAGATGAAAATAAGAAGTGCTCAGGAAGGAATTTCATATTTTCAATCACGTTTATGTAACCAATTTCATAAGTTTATAAGATATGTTCTATAAGTTTGTCACTGATTACAGTGAACTTGTCATGAAATGACGTAGGTGAAACGTCATAGATTCTCGTAAAGCGACGCCTTGTGAGGCGCTGTCAAAACTTAGAACGGACTAAATAGGAAGAAGGATTGCCAAACCGCATGTAGGCAATTTCGATGTTGTTCTTGAACTAGCTCACAGCATTACGAAGTGTCATAATTATGGAACATATCATATGAACTTATACCAATATCTATGTATCATTGCCTCCTTTTCCTGCACAAGGATATGACTTAAAACAATTGAAAATATTGTTAAGCCTTGCTTTGAATTCGCGCGCTTCACGCTTCTTAGATGTAAAATCAAGTCTTCAGAACATTTTTGTGTTTGTAAGATTACGTCAATTGGGGTAGCAATGCATTCATTAATATACCTAGGAAGTAACTTTCTGGGGCCATGGTTTGGTTTAATTATTTTGTAGGTTCGACATTCCTGAAGTTCTTTTCTTGACGAGCTTTGGTTGTGATCAAGATAGTTCATTATTTCTTTCGTTCATGGTGTGATTGAATGCATTCCTTGATTGTATGGTATAGAAGGTCTTCAGTTTTAAAACCCCGTTTTCAATTATTCAGTGGCGCGCTTTGGAGATTACTCATCTAAAAGTTTTTATATATCTTTTTTGGAGGATAAAAATTTGTCGAGATATAGTCACGGAGAAATTTGCAAGGTGCGTGTTAAGTTGAATGTTATGTCTCGAGTACTCTCTGTTCTTCGGGACTTGAACTCAAAAAAATTTCAGCTAGCATTGAAGGTTAGATTAATTCCATGAATACTTCATAATAATTATATTTTATTTATGAAGCAGAAATTTAATTAAAAGAATTGCTTAATAAATTTTTAAATTTCAAGTTTTGACAACGTTTTCTATTGGCATTTCCAATGCAGTAATTGTATTGGAGTGATAGTGAAAGTTTACTAAAAGAAAATGCATCGCATCTCCTTAAATATTGCTCCAAAATTGCAGATTACTAGCAACCAATGGAAAACAGCATTGGATATAAAATTGGTGTCAGTTATGATTGAAGTTTGTTATAATTGCAAATTTTAAACTTGGCTTGTTCAGAAAGAGAACTAGTTTCTAATCTCAGTACAACACAAGAATGAACGTATAATTTTGTCAAGTGTTTTGACATCTTAATTGATCAGAAAAATCTTTCTGGAATTTTGACCAAGCATTACCTTTCCTCGGTATAGCTAAATTAATCACAAATCTCCTTTAATGGAATGTATTATTATTGGTAATAAGAAAAAACCCAACTATTATCCAGGGTAAATCAATTAACTTTGATGATTGTTCATCTTAGTGGAAATGATTTGAACATCGTCTAATTTCAGATAAAATATAACAATCACAGCTTTTTCTAAGAAGGGGTATTCACATGTTACAGAAGAGTTGGTTACCTCTGGCTAGTCACCACCCGTCAATGAGACCCATTGTTATTGTGGGATGTGGAAAACCCCTATACCATAGCTAACCGACAGCGCCCTATACACTAACTATTACCGTAACCCCAGCAAGATTTGATGGTAAGGAGAAACAGGGTAACACCGCGGATGAAAACTACTTTATGATATGAGACAACTTGCAAACTCTACGCAGAAGGGTATTTAGGGTTTCTCAGTTCTCACACGGTTCCATTCTGCACTACCCCGGTATCGAACCAAGGACACTCTTGCTGAGAGACGAAAACGCTAACTGCTACGTCTTTCAGTTGCAGAACCAATGAACGTATTACATACGCATTTACTGTTAATTTTCCTGTAGTTTTATTAACTCTTTCCCAGTCAACGGATTGGTTGTTTAAATTACTTCCATCTACAGTTTATTCCATCACTATTGTCTCAATCAAAACTCTAAGAATAGCTAACCAAAATGGCTCTCATTTTTTTACAACCAAAAATATAAAAAAACGTCTTTGGAGAAAGGCAGATTTATAGATACCGACGGTTGGATATTTTTATATATTTTTTTGCTAGAGTCTATATGAGATTACTGGTGGCAAAGATGGTGGTACATGGAGGAATACAAGAACGGAATAAAATAGCGGTCGTTTTGGACTTTTCTCTCTCTCTCATCTTTCTTTCTCTCGTTTCGTCGAAATGTCGTTGAAGTGACTTGATCAACGAACCGCGAATCCCTCTTCGACGTCATCTAGAGCCTGTTATCTAAGGTTGCTGTTTTTGCACTGGTGCATTCTATGGTGGAACCGGTCTTGGAACTCGGGTCGCCAATGCCGGATCCCTGGCGTCGCGCTGGGGAACCTTGATAGGATTGATATCCACACAGCCCTGCCGTAGCTAGCGAGCCTTCCCAAAACGAACCAGGGAATTCCCGGAATCGCTTTTTACACCCCCTCCTTGACTTTTCTGGATTTTTATCCTTTTCGGGAATATTGCTGGCTCAGCGACTGAACCCCCAAGAAGATGTCAACTCAAAAAGGGAAAACAACATGGACACGAACACGATGGAAATTTCCTTAAAGCATAAATAGAGAAATTTTTGTCGTACCCCTCTATCTCTTACCTTAGTGTCATCAAACTATTGGGGTCCCTGTTAGAAAATCGCCACTCAGCTCTATAAGGGTATTACTTGGTTCATTCACGTTTCTAAGAATATGAAGCCAATGCCTTAGCCTTTGGTACTGTAGCTTCTTGCATCGGCTAAAATTCATCAGCTAAAATTTGTTTTACCACTGATAAAATATTACAAAAATTTGAATATCAAATTTTTCTTCGTTGAATTGACTCGAAAATAAAATAGCTTACAACCATGGGGTTGCAATCTTCGTCTCCCAATGTTCCTAGAAATATAAACGAATTTTTCATTAAAGGGATAGATCAAGTTCATCACAAGGTATCAAAGACATTTGATTGGCGTCACAAGAATTAACACCACAGTAAAACTGAAGCGGATGGTTTTAATTTTAACGAGATGTAAAGCAGAACCAGTTGGGTAAAATTTTGTCAGACTTCAAGTTAAAAAACCTCAAATTCCAAAAAAATACTTCATTTTTAATTCAAATTGTTACAGGCCTATTTTGCTTAGCACTCTGGAATTGTTTATTTAACCAATTATTGTTTGAATTCACAAACAACTTCAATTAAAATTTCGCTATAATAAGAGTTCGATAGTATGAAAATTGGGACTGTGAATTAAGTTTTTGACCTTTCAGTTATGTCTTTAGGGGCGGAAACAAGTCAAAAACCGTAAACACTCTCACTCATTTAGTACTTTTGTTCAAAACAACATCGTATAAAGGGGTGAAACTAAAAAACATTGGGAGGAGCTGGTATATTTGTAGAACAAGGTCCTAACGAGTCGCGTCTTCGCGTCTTTTCTATACCCACAATCCCCTTCGCCACCGCATCTTTTATATACGTTGAGTGATTTGTAGCGATTGACAAAAAAGAGAGGAAATAAGAACTTGATATAGAAAAGACGTAAGTATATAGTGAAGACAGAACGGCTCTCTCTCACTCTCTCTCACTCTCTCTCTCGCGATTTCCTTCAAGAGTGACGTCAGGCAGAAATATCCCATTCGCATTCTGATGAACTCTGCAGCTATAACCCCTTTAAAGATTTCTCTTCTTCGCCAGTGTCTCCACTAGAGTTCTTGTCACAGTATATTCTGGAGAGATTGCCGGAACTATATGTACAACGTGTTCGATGGACAGACGCTATCCATCAAACAAGGAGACTCGAACATCAACCCCCACCCCCTTCTTCTTCTTTCGTTCCCCAATTCCCAACACTCTACGGACAACCATTTAGATTATGTTTAGAGGCTTCGGTCAATTTTCTTCCATATAACATGTTAGGAATTTCAATCCAGTCATTCCATGTTTGGGGTTGTTTTTATAGTCTAGAGCTTTAGAATGTTCACTACCATTAGCCGCGGTATAACGGCTATGAGTAATGACACCATGATATAGTTAACTTCCTTCTTGTCTTTCATTCTCTTGAGATGCGACGTAAAATTTCGTCAACCACAATAAGTGTGTCACTTCAGCAAGTTTTTTGTGTGTGATATTGGCCTAAACATAATTCTAATCTATTTTTTACATTCAAAAGAGCATTTTAAATAATGAATATCTGCTTTCATGGACCAATATTGAACTAAACGTCGATGCAATGTATCCATTCTTTCACTCCAAATGGAAATGATATTACACTTGCTATTTTTCCAATCTGCTGCCATCTTGAAAAATGGCTAGCAGAAAAGTAATAAAAATGTCCAGACGGGCAACGCCGGGTGCCTTGGCTGCTAGAGTATCATAAAATCATGGTGTACGTACAGTAACTGCTATCGTTCGCGCCAGTTTTAGCCCACCACTTTCAGAAATTAGTTAAATTATAACGAAATTTGTTAAGCCTTGGTACTTCGCGAGCTGTTTGAATAAGGTGAAGCAGATACCATTTAGATCGAGTCAAGTTGTTGAACTTGACCAACGAACCAAAAATGCATTCAACAACTCATGAGGTGATGTTGCCAAAATAAACGCAACGGAGAAGAAAACGGTTGTTTCCCCGTTTCGAATAACTGAACGTAGCCATGGCTGCCCTTAAAAATCTTAATACTGCAAGACCCGTTTCAAGTCTGAGTATCAATATAAGTTCGACTTTTGCCCTTTTATTTTAATCTCTCCATGTCCAAAGAATATAAATATTTTATATTTGACCAAAATAATAAAACTCTGAAAGTTAAAATAGTCTTATTATTTTATAAATGACCCTCCGAAGTTTTTTTTTCTTTTTTCTTTTAGTGGGGAGCAGGTAATAGACTTGACAGATGACTTTGGCTTAAAAATATATTTTTTATAGTACATGTATGGGTATGTAAGGCAACAGAAAACAGGTTTATACCCCCACCCCTGAACTCTCCAGGTTTTTTTATATTTTTTTTCATAGGGGTGCAACTTGGGCGCTAAAGCCCTTGATTCTTTGTATCCGGTACAAAAACCTTTGGAACTAGATCTAAATTGACCGCGGCTCTTCACTGACTCATTATTTTAGATAAAAAAATCTATTAGGGATAAAAAACGAAAGAAAAAATAAGAGATAGCAAAGGCAAAGACTCGGATTCTACGAAGGTAAAAAAAATCCAATATCAGATTGCGGGTCGAGTTTGATCAGGCCTGTACAGTGTCTTTTGTGTGTCGCGTAGAGTTCGCGTATGTCACGGGTCTTTCTCTACCAGTACCACCACAGTCTTTGAGAGGATCCCCAGCAATTACTTTAAGGATTTTCTGAGGTTTTTCTTCCCGCCCTTTTTGTCGATTTATCTTTCCTGTGTAAGTCCTCAAAATTTTCGACGTACTCTTATATTTTTCGAAGCGTTGCTACAAGGAAATTTCCCATTTTTTTTTTAAATTGTGGACGTTAGGTTTTGTTGAAATTAATTTGCATGTTTGGCCTTGCGTTTCGAGAGTTCTATTCTTGCGGTATAGCTAAGGTTTGATTATTTTTCATGCTATTAGGATGTTTTTTTACTAAGCATGGGCGAATACCAGTTTTTGACTGTCGAGACGAATATCGAATAGTGAAAAATTTTCTTATCGAATACCGAGACGAATAGTTGTTTGGGAACCGAATATCGAATAATTAGGCTTAACTTAAAATTGCCCTTATCGAATAGTTATCGAATAGTCAGAAATAGAAGGATTAATTAAAATCAATTTAAATTATAATTAGAATTTAGATGCGCTATAGAGTAGTAGCACTTCAGGCCTATTTTCCCATAGAAACTTATACATTAAAAAGTGTAACTGCCATTACTTTTTTAAAACATTTTTAGGGTTAATATTTTTATTTTCTCGAATAGTTAATCGAATATTTAACGAATAGTTAATCGAATATTTAACGAATAGTTAGTCGAATATTTAACGAATAGTAGGCCCGAATAGTAAAATTCACTATTCGATATTCGTTCGAATACCTGAAATGGGGCTTATCGAATATCGAGACGGTTATTCGTCTCGATATTCGATCGAGTTATTCGTGTTACTCGAGTATTCGCCCATGCTTATTTTTTACGTAGTTTTCAGGCTAGGAGGATTTATACCGTTTACAAAAGGATTCCACGGTACTTGGAGGACAAAATGCAGACTACTTTGTCCCCCATGTAGCATGGAATCCTTGTGTAGATGGTATGAATCCTACTAGTCTATGAATACATGAAATAAATCATAACTATTCGTAGGTATTTTTAGATAAATAGGTTGTGGCAGTAATTTTTGATGAATAGTTTTAGACCTTCCTAGCTGGATTTTCGTAATATTTTTTAGCTTTTGCTAAAATGATAGTTTTTTCAATGTTGCCAATCACGATTTGGCTCTTATGTGAAATAGGTTGTGGCTATATAATCATTTGGATATATAATTTTAGACAAATCAGTGAATGTTATGTGCGGGTAATAGTTAAGGATTAGGTTAGATAACGACAAATAAAAATCATGTCTTAAATCCAAACATAAAAAGAGAACGTTTATTCCAGCAAAGATTTTGTCTAAATTTTCAAAAAATTCTAGTCTACTTCTTGTTATCAAAATACGTCATAGCGTTCGTCTGCTAAGGATAGGGATGAGACATACATAGGAGAGGACATAAGTAAAATATGGCTCATAGAAAAATACTACAGTGAACTTGCGCTGTTAAAATACTCAAAATCACTGAAACACGTATTAGTTTTTACGTGTACTTAAATGACAGGATGTTTAAAATTAGTCATTTTGCAGCGGTATTCTGTAAGTTGTTTCTGAATCTAATTTACCTCCACATCTCTATACACTTTAATACACGGTGAAAACATTTAATCGATGCACAAATTTACCTGTTTTTAGTCTACACCGTGGCGTAAAAAAAACTACTAGCAAAATGGTGATGCTATTGTAGCTACTTGTTATCGCGTTCAAAATACTCCCTCTGTCGCGCTGACACAAGGCTTACCTTTCCCCGTGTTAAAAGTCTTCAAACGCTAGCCAATAGATCATTTCGGACGTAACAATGTCGGATCACGTGATCCACTGAACCCATAGCTAGTCCAGTTAGGGGACGACGACGACCATATAACTCTTAGGAGGAGAAAAAAAAGATAGACGAGATAGGATAAGATAAGGTAAGATAGAAAGATAAAGAAAAAAGTATCAGATATAAGGAAGCTTTGGGAAAAAAAGAAGTCTTTCCCTTCTCTATTTTGGGAGTATACTGGTACGTGGGTTATATATTGGAGAAATGCTCGAGCGTGACTGAAAAGCCAACTTGTAAGGAAGGGGCCACGAGGTACAGTATACTCGGCTTCCTTCACCCCTCCTCCTCTCCTTTGGTCTTCCCCAACTAAAGGTGTCTCCAACATACTTCTATTCTTACGTCAACGCCATCGGGTAGTTTTATCCCCTTTTCATAGTCCATACCAATTGTAGAGTTCACTTTAGACTATCCTGTACAGATGTACCAGTTCGTGATTATAAAATACTAGAGACAAATACCTTACTTTTAAATTAAGTTTTCACTTCAAAATAGGTTAGTTTCAAATCGGTCTTAAAAATAACTTGCCTTGAATTATTCGCATGAGTAATTTGTATTTTATTTACGAAAAGTCGTTGTTTTGGAAAGCAAAAAAATATTGGTTTATAGCACTATCCGCTTTAGGAATATAGGTATGCTTCTTAGCAATACATGGTTCAAGAACATGGGGATAATTTTTACCAGTACTTATTTTAGAATACATATCTATTTTCTTTTTTGTAATCACACTTCAAAAATATGTCCAATAGTTTTTTTAATACCCTTCAAGAATCCATGTATTAATTTTAGTAATACTCCCTCAATAACCCATGTCTAAATTTTAGTAATACCTGAAGTATATGAAACTTCTCTTCGAGAGAAGTGTACCAAAAAGCGGAGTAGGTAATTGTAGATTCTACCCAACATCATTTTATGTTTGGAGCAAGGTTACTAAACCGAATCACATACGCGATAACTAGTTACCTCATCATTACTCTATTAGAGCTGAACTATTTGCCAAGGCGCATGCGCTTGCGCGTTTTTATCCCAAGTCAATATGAAATTTGTGGGTTGATTGCTGAGGATTTAGTACCAAACAGTTATAGAATTCACCATACACTGAATTTTGATGAGAAGGAGAGCAAACAAAAAGGCTGAGCCTGCATGGAAGAATCATGTTACATAACTGACGTATTAGGAGGATACAGAGTGTCACCCTTCTTCTATTATCCCCTTCTGGTAATACCCAGCCAAGAAGACGTCCAAATTTTAGAAATACCCCTTCAAGAACGTATGTCTACAATATTAGTAATACCCACCCAAGAACACATATCTAAATTTTAGTAATACCCAACTAAGAAGCTATGCCTAAATTTTAGTAATACCCAACTAAGAAGCTATGCCTAAATTTTAGTAATACCCAACTAAGAAGCTATGCCTAAATTTTAGTAATACCCAACTAAGAAGCTATGCCTAAATTTTAGTAATACCCAACTAAGAAGCTATGCCTAGATTTTAGTAATACCCAACTAAGAAGCTATGCCTAAATTTTAGTAATACCCAACTAAGAAGCTATGCCTAAATTTTAGTAATACCCAACTAAGAAGCTATGCCTAAATTTTAGTAATACCCAACTAAGAAGCTATGCCTAAATTTTAGTAATACCCAACTAAGAAGCTATGCCTAAATTTTAGTAATACCCAACTAAGAAGCTATGCCTAAATTTTAGTAATACCCAACTAAGAAGCTATGCCTAAATTTTAGTAATACCCAACTAAGAAGCTATGCCTAAATTTTAGTAATACCCAACTAAGAAGCTATGCCTAAATTTTAGTAATACCCAACTAAGAAGCTATGCCTAGATTTTAGTAATACCCAACTAAGAAGCTATGCCTAGATTTTAGTAATACCCAACTAAGAAGCTATGCCTAAATTTTAGTAATACCCAACTAAGAAGCTATGCCTAAATTTTAGTAATACCCAACTAAGAAGCTATGCCTAAATTTTAGTAATACCCAACTAAGAAGCTATGCCTAAATTTTAGTAATACCCAACTAAGAAGCTATGCCTAAATTTTAGTAATACCCAACTAAGAAGCTATGCCTAGATTTTAGTAATACCCAACTAAGAAGCTATGCCTAGATTTTAGTAATACCCAACTAAGAAGCTATGCCTAAATTTTAGTAATACCCAACTAAGAAGCTATGCCTAAATTTTAGTAATACCCAACTAAGAAGCTATGCCTAAATTTTAGTAATACCCAACTAAGAAGCTATGCCTAAATTTTAGTAATACCCAACTAAGAAGCTATGCCTAAATTTTAGTAATACCCAACTAAGAAGCTATGCCTAAATTTTAGTAATACCCAACTAAGAAGCTATGCCTAAATTTTAGTAATACCCTCTTAAGCTTATTTTGATCCGTTGAATTCCGTAAATGGGACGAACCTTTTTAAAGAAGAAAGTAGAAAAGGTGGAAGATAGGATATGTATAGTGGTGAAGGAAATATACTTAAGGGTGGCAGGCAGGGCACGCTAACCGCCGTAGGAGGACCCTGTGCTATAGAAAAGACGAGAGTGACTGAGATGAGAAAGAGAGAGAGAGAGAGAGAGAAAAAAAGTTTATTGACAATAAAAATGGAACTACAGGGCTTGAAATTGGAAAAGGTACCAGGGCTTTGATCCCTTATCTATACTCTCTAAGGGAAAAAATGACTAGCGATATATCAAACGAAAATCCTTTTCTCTGCCGGCCTTTTATGATTTATGTTTCAACCCTTGGCTGGCTAAAAACCACCACCACTACTACCACCATCATCTCGCTACAAGGGATACTCGTTTTTCGGATCGCTGAAACATAAATGTTATTTTAAACAAGTTTCCAACTTTCAAAGAAACTAATTTGCATTTATTCATGGTCGTATGAAGAAGCGGAGACATTATGCAAGTTCTTAGTTAAAAGACTTGTCCTATAGGCCCTTCCCGAAATTTTTGGAGAACTTCTGTTCCTTTTGCAAGAGTAAATAACCTAGGAGTAGGTAACTGGTACTTTTACCTAAACCTGCATCCACGATTGTTCACATGTTAGAAGTACCATTTCAATCAGAATTTGAGCTACAGATAATAGACCATTTCATTAACTACATGCAAAGAAAAAAGCAGACAGTCGGGATTCCGCCGTATTTGGTTGTTTCTCTCACGAGGCAATGCCTGACGAAGCCCGTGTTCACTATAAGACAGAGGCTAGCCAGCTCGGACTGCCTCTGGAGGTGCTACTTGGCCCTAGGGAAATACCATAAGGTGTATTTGCTTCTCTACAGGAATTAATGGAATAGACCTTCTCGATGTAAAAAGGGGTAGCCAACCCTTTATAAAATGATATGCAAGGGGGTTTACACATTTCTGTGTCTACGTACTCTCATGATACAAAAAGACCACATTACATGCGCCAAAAAGCTTGATGTAAGGCAAAGTTTTACCCCGATGTCTTTCACTTTCAGTTACATTGAAATGGTCTACGGTCTGTAGTAGGCATTTTTGTTCTTTCCTTCATGTTGTTCTTGACGATGTACTCTTTATCTTCATTACCGAAGATGATAAAAATAAACTGGTAAAGATTAGACAGTGGTTAAAAATCTGGGTGCGTAAATGATTCACGGTTTGAATTATTTATAACAGATTGCCGTCTCGTCTCTTTTAAAGTCAGTCATGATGGCATCGATTTTTCAAAATCCGTTTTAATTAAGCTGTAGTAAACTGTATTGTTCATTTTCTCCTTTCATTACTTTATTGAAAAAGTAACATGCTCCCGTGCCATAGAAAGCTACGTCCGTACAACACAGAAGATGCGCTTTGAACTATCCATTCAGTCATCGATCGCGAATAAGTATTGCCAGGGAGGATTATAAAAGGAGATGAATTGAACGACTGAAAACCGTTAATCGTAACTCCAACAACAGTAAAACCTGGTTATCGTGGCAAGCAGTCTGGGAAACGGCACACTTCCTGTGGTCCAAGACCCGTTTATTAGTTGCTTGGACCAGTTTTTAAATTCAATTAATTGGGGTTACTGGTCCTCGGGACCACTTTATTAATTGCATATCGCTTGGAGCAGTTTATTAATTAAATTAATTGGGGTTACTGGTCATCGAGACCAGTTTATTAATTGCATATCTATAGCAACACTAAGGGGTTCTCACCAAAAATCTCCGCACGTCTAGACGCAGTGGGGAAGACGTGATCTGGCTAGGGAGTCAAGACTCGCGGTGTAGAATACTTGTTCACCCCACATTACGTCTCCTTTTCGAGTCCTCCCTGGTATCGTCAAACGAATGACCTTTATTATTAATAATATTGATGATGCGTTCGTGTGGTGGAAGTGGATAATATATGGTTTAACCTTTCAAGATTTAATCAATGCATCCTACAGACTTGACTCTAAAACCAAAAGCGGATGGTATGGCCCGTATTTCGTAAGGGAAAGGGTCAAGTTATATCGGTTGAAACGGTAATAGGTCACGTGCGTGGCACGAGATGTTTAGTACGCTTGTAAGCCCCTAAAGAGGGCTGGCTATAGTAAGGAAGCTGCTCGTAGTTTATTTATGAGATGCGATTGCGTACGTCGTTCTACGTTATCGGCTCTTATATTCGTGCCCCCCCCCCCGTCCATGCCGATTTTACGATGTTTATGAACGTTAATTCCCTAATTTCGGGCAGCCACTAAACATAATATTTTGCGTCCACCGCGCCTATCTTGAGTATATAATGCGTTTAGATAAGTGCGTAATGTATTGCTCCTGCGTGCCCTGTTAGTCTCTGCTCAAAATAGCCCGGCTACACACGATGCAGCCTGTAGGCCTTGGTATAGGAATACATCCAGTGTAATTAGATCAACATAGCAACGGCATGTAGTTTCCTTAATTGTTATCGTATTATTCTAATTGTTTTCACATCTTAGTGAAAATCACTTGACAAAATGCTTACAATTCTATAGTGCCATCATGCGAAGTGCTAAAATTTTTCAGCCAGTCAAATTTATTATAAAAAGCACTTTCTAACTCATTGAAATTATTTAATTTTCTCCGAAGTTTCTGCATTTGTCTAAGCTTTTACGTCTCTCATATTAGTTGTTGGAAAGATAATTTACTAAATTCATTTTCAAATTGCAACAAATTAATTTGACCGTTATTTTTCTTTGATAAATGACCATCCTGCAGATTTTGAAAGTAAATTTAGTATTTTTGGTTCTCAAAATGTACATGTAAACCTTAAATTTACAATAAACTACTAGAAAAGCTAGCGTATAAATTTTTAAAATATCCTTGCTTTGATATTTCATGCACCGCAACAAAATATGTCTGAAGGAATTAATGTCACTTTCGTTAAGCCTTTGCCTGCGCGCCTTAAAAATTGATAGAATATCACGTGATTAGTTAATAAGGTCACGAAGAAGAACACGCTTTTATATCTTTACTATCTAAGTTCCCCCGCATTCCCCATGTGTTACTTTAAATGCTACGAGTTGCCTGTTTATGTAGAGACTATAGTATATTAATCAAAAATGTCTTGATTAGAATCAAGACCTAAAAAGTATCGATAAGACTGAGGTTATCACTTGTCTGAAGGATCAGATATTAATTTTTCTTTTTAATTGAAACTTAAATGCATGCTTAAGAAAAAACAACGTTCCATTACCGTTTTCCGTTGAAATAAATTATTTTACTGGTAATCAATTTCAAAAATTTACTTATCTCGGCTTTTCGACCACAATTCCATTCCCCGAAAACATTTTATCATTACATTAATTACTTTTGGGAGAGTACGTGTATGGTTTTGCGTTTTAAAAGGTTGCTAAAGACGTTACATCCCCAGTCGTGACCGGCACGCTTCGCAGTGGAACATTTTAATTATTCTTAAACCAATGGCGCCAAATTCAATAGGGACAGTAGGATTTTTACTCGCGGTTTTGCAAAATGATGTAATATCAAGTGTACTTTAGTCAACCGTCGTATTGTTTTTTCTCATAGTTCAGGGCATTATCAGTGTTACTGCCCAATTTCTCTCTCTAGTTTCTAACAATGGTTAGGGACTATTTGATATGGCACGGCACAACGTTATATACATTTGTAAATTCTAAGTAGCACAAAAGTATAAAGAATCCATTTTTTTATATTTTGGTTTGAAATAAATAAACTCATGATAGTAGTTATAACGAACAGAAAGTCAAGGGAATGGCACCGGTAATGAGCAGCAAAAAGAGAGGAAAGTTTGCTTCAAGTTAGCAGAGGGACATGGTAGTGAAAATAGTAATTTAGAATTTTGTTCGTTCAAACCTTAATATATCATGAAAAATTCAAGTGAGGAGACGGCACTACCTAGAAAGATTGATTTTGGCAGTTAACAGCGAAAAAATTATAATCTACACACACTGGGACTATGGGAGAGTTTCAGGGCCGCAGGTCGCACATGATGAAATTTCAACTTCAGTTTAAATCAGTTCTCCCTGGTCGTACTAGTAGCAGGTTAAGCTATAGTTTTCTCAGATCATGTTAGTCTTGAAAGGGTTATATAGTCCTTGTAACTTTTAAAAGGTTGTTGTCATGGCTAAACAGACCGCTATTACAGTTTTTTATTGTTTTATAGATAATTTTGACACGTTATCTCCTAAAAGTAATTAATGTAATGATAAAATGTTTTCGGGGAATGGAATTGTGGTCGAAAAGCCGAGATAAGTAAATTTTTGAAATTGATTACCAGTAAAATAATTTATTTCAACGGAAAACGGTAATGGAACGTTGTTTTTTCTTAAGCATGCATTTAAGTTTCAATTAAAAAGAAAAATTAATATCTGATCCTTCAGACAAGTGATAACCTCAGTCTTATCGATACTTTTTAGGTCTTGATTCTAATCAAGACATTTTTGATTAATATCTGTTCCTTCAGTCTTCATTTTAATTAAGAATGTTAAGAAACTGTTTTACACATTCAAAATCTGCACTAAGCAGAAACATATATAAAGGGGACCATAACTTAATCTCAATCAAACATTTATTTATAATGATACTTCAAAAAAAACGTAAATCAATAAAAGTATGTATTCTTATTGTAATTAACGTAATACAATTTTTTTACAATCATTTATTGAAACGCGAGGCGCCCCCCTAGAAATTCCAGAAATAGGACCAAATTGACAATTTTACAAAATTTTTAAAAATGCTGATTTATGTCCGTTTAACATTTAGCTCAAAATTGTAATAAGCCCAATATGATATTCAGATATCCTTAAAACTTCATAAAGACGATCCGAGATTGTCAATTTCAAACTGTTTGATATTAAGCTTAAAACCTTAAACAAAATAAAGTCAGGGCTACCCTAAAATTTCACAAAGATGATCCCAGATTGTTAATACGCCTATAAAGTGCCATCTTCAAAATATGTAGCCGGGGAAAAGAGAGCGTGATCGAGTGGGCTATGCTAGTGGTTGAAAGTCTCGGGGGTTGGGACAGGGATAAGGGAGTTGAGATGGATTGGAAATGATGATGGGCGACCTGCGGCACCGTATCTCTCCCAATGTACCTTGCGCACGACCCTACCCTTCGGTAGGCGATTGCTAAGTGCTGCCGCGTAGCGCCATTTTATTTGTATGAAAACTAGCTTCTATTTTGAAGATAGAGGGAGCGCTCTTTACAATTTCGTCCAGTACGACCCTACCTAACCGCTGAGGATGCTGGGAGGACAATGGTGCCGTAGGTGGGGTACACAAGCAACGCTATAGGTATGGGGGTTTCCACTCCATTCCTCTCTCCTTCAAGGTTGGGACTCCAGGCATAGCCAACTCCATCACGCACTCGACAACGCAAAGCAACTCGCGCCAGCGTGGGAAATAGGGCGGTGACACAGGGCAAGTGACCAGTTTAAAAATTGCCTGGTCCAGTTCAAAAATTAAATCGGAGGGGGGGGGGTCAGTGGTCCACGAGACTACTAAGAAAGTTCAAGGGTAATCAGATTCCACACATTATAATTCTAATATTTTAATTATCCACTTCTTTTGTTTAGCAGACGACGTGCTCTGGTCAATGGTCACGGACCAGTTTATTTATTCCAAGTCAGGAAAGTCGCTGGCCTAATATCCAGTTTAGAAAATGCTTATTTGGTCACGGGCCAGAAAACTCACGTAAACGCGACACGAATGACGAAAACTACGTATTTTCCGACTCAGGAGAGGCGAAATAGCCCGGCCTCCTTTTACGTCCCCCCTTGTATTTTGAAAGTGGGACAGGGACTTTATCACGCGAATACTTAGGCATCTTATACCTTCTCCCTAGTAAACTAGATATCGCTTCTTGGTAAAACTTTATATAACTAAAACCATGAGTTTATAACATATGTTCCATAACAAGCTCATAAAACTTTTGGAAAACAAATTTCCCGGAGATTTCCAGGCTTTTCCCCATATACTTCCCTGAGTTTTCCAGGTTTTTCCCGTATATGGAGTATCCTATGGAGCAAATGTTAACGAAGGAGGGAAGGGGCAAATAGGACTATAACATAATCAAAGGATATCCCCGTATCCCTAATATAACCAGAGTTACGAGCTTACAAAATTTAGTGTAATGTTAATCCTATGGTGAAGGCAAAGTACCTAGAAGCACCCGGGGCAAGTACCTACAAGCACTCACAAGCACCTACAAGTACCCAGGGCAAGTACCTACAAGCACCAGGAGCAAGTACCTACAAGCACCCGGAGCAAGTACCTACAAGCACCCGGAGCAAGTACCTACAAGCACCCGGAGCAAGTACCTACAATCACCCGGAGCAAGTACCTACAATTACCCGGGGCAGGTACCTACAAGCACCCGTGGCAAGCACCCAGAAGCACCCGTGGGAAGTACCCACAAGTACCTACAAGCACCGACAAGTACCCACAAGAACCCACAAGTACCCACAAGAACCCACAAGTACCCACAAGAACCCACAAGTACCCACAAGCACCGACAAGTACCTACAAGAACCCACAAGTACCTACAAGCACCCACAAGTATCCACAAGCAACTAAAAGCACCCACAAGCAACTAAAAGCACCCACAAGCACCCACAAGCAACTACAAGCACCTACAAGTATCCGCAAGCACCTACAAGCACCTACAAGCACCTACAAGTATCCACAAGCAACTAAAAGCACCCACAAGTACCTACAAGCACCTACAAGTACCTACAAGCACCTACAAGTATCCACAAGTACCTAAAAGCACCCACAAGTACCTAAAAGCACCCACAAGTACCTAAAAGCACCCACAAGTACCTACAAGCACCCACAAGTACCTACAAGCACCCACAAGTACCTACAAGCACCCACAAGTACCTACAAGCACCCACAAGTACCTACAAGCACCCACAAGTACCTACAAGCACCCACAAGTACCTACAAGTACCCACAAGTACCTACAAGTACCTACAAGTACCCACAAGTACCTACAAGCACCCACAAGTACCCACAAGTAACCACAAGTACCCACAAGTACCCACAAGAACCCAAAAGTACCCACAAGCACCCATAAGCACCCACAAGTACCTACAAGCACCCACAAGTACCTACAAGCACCCACAAGTACCTACAAGTACCCACAAGTACCCACAAGTACCCACAAGTACCCACAAGTACCCACAAGTACCCACAAGTACCTACAAGTACCCACAAGTATCCACAAGTACCTACAAGTACCTACAAGTACCCACAAGTACCTACAAGTACCCACAAGTACCTTCAAGTACCTACAAGTACCCACAAGTACCCACAAGTACCTTCAAGTACCTACAAGTACCCACAAGTACCTACAAGTACCCACGAGTACCTACAAGTACCCACAAGTACCTACAAGCACCCACAAGTACTTACAAGCACCCACAAGTACTTACAAGTACCCACAAGTACCTACAAGCACCCACAAGTACCACAAGCACCCACAAGTACTTACAAGCACCCACAAGTACCTAAAAGTACCCACAAGTACCTACAAGCACCCACAAGTACCCACTAGAACCCATAAGAACCCACAAGTACCTACAAATACCCACAAGTACCTATAAGTACCCACAAGAACCCACAAGTACCTACAAGTACCCACAAGTACCTACAAGTACCCACAAGTACCCACAAGCACCCACAAGTACCTACAAGCACCCTTAAGTACCTACAAGCACCCTTAAGTACCCACAAGCACCCACAAGTACGTACAAGCACCCGCAAGAGCCCGGGCAAAGCATCTACAAGCACCCAGGCAAAGCACCTGCAAGAGCTCAAACGCCATGTTTTTCTTGCTTAATATCCTTCTAACGGCGTGAATCACGACAAAAACGCCGTAAGTCGAATATAAAAAATTAGGGCTAAAATGCGTGTCTCTAACAGTGGTAAAACGCCGTAATTCCAATACCCAAAACAACGTAAGTCAAAGTATGTGTTAATAATGATAAAAATCAATACTTAAACTTAATTGATCTTAATGAAACTAAGAAAAGGCACATCTATGGACTGTTATCTTTCATTTAAGATGGTTCCCAAACGTAACGAATGAATAGTTTTCTTTATATGCCTTCCTAGACAAGGTCACTTTTCAAAAAAATCCCATGCTATCTCTATGGAAGAATATTGTATCTTTCACCAAATGTCGGATTCATTTTAAGGATTCTAAAACCACCCTTAACAACTTTTTTCTTTATAGAATTAACTATTAGTTGGATCTCTTTGAAATTTTAACCACATAATTAGGGCCCAAATTTTAGTTCTCTGGCAAAATTTCAAAGCAGCAAACACAATACGAAAAAAGTTACAGCCAATCAAAGAACCCTCCTTTAGCATTAGAGGCAGTATCAAGTCTTATCTAAGAGAGCGACCGCTCTCCTAGAATATGGTATAAACAGTCTTGGGCCCTTCTACGAAATATTTACTTCCTATGGTTTTATAATTAATTCAATAAATCGATACATTATTAGGGGTTTTTTATAAAGGTAAAATGTTACGGGTCTGGAATAGGACGGTCGTTAAAAGTAAGGGGTTCGCGGGCCAAACCTTGAGGAACTCAACCACCAAACCTATTCTAAATCCTTCCTTGGGTATTACTGATATCAGAAGTTAGATGAGACTAGAAGTACTGAGCTAACCAAATTCTTCACTTGGCGAAAGTGAATGTTCTTGATAACACACCAACCCTTGGACCTCTAGTAGCGGTTTCTGAATTTTCCCTCCAAAACGTGAGACGCTCGCGGTGGTAGACGGCCGAACTAGATTCAAGCACCGGCATTAGTGTTCCGCGGCTTTAGGTTGAGGGGAAGGGGATAGGAAATGTTTTTGGAACTCGACCTATTTTTTCTCTGTAGTGTAGGCGCGATGGAAGCGGCATAAAATCCTCAAATTTGTTCACTAGTGCCAGGATCTACTACCAAAGCTAGAGCCCTTCACTTCTAGTCTCATCTCACTTCTGCTGATATCAATCTTGCAGCTTTGTCAAATTCGGTAACGATCTTTTAATTATCCCAAATGGTAATTTAATTTTTCCCAAAGTTTAATTCGTTAATTTAATCTGGTTTTAACAAAGGCAAAGTGTTATAAACCAACTATGTTTGAGAAATAACTTTTTTTCCACCAACATTTGCCCGTTACATTTTTCTTTACCAAGATTTCTTCTCTAGTTGTGACTTTTTCCGAAAATAAAACAGAACAAAAATGTAATGTATATGGTTTCTGGAATCGTACAACCAGTGTTATAATATGGTTAGGGGGTGAAACTTAAAGGTATAAAGCAAGACTGGAGAGAGCGAGAGAGATGAGATTGAAGAGAGAGAATTCACTCTTCCTTGACGTCACGGAGAGGTGCTTCTATCGTTTATGACCTTAAGTTACGGGTGAATTACTTCTAAATCCGATAAAAGTGATAATTTTCAACATCTCGGTTGGTACGATAGATATGATCCATTAATTCTCTCCCCATTTTTAAATCAATTCAATTGTGTCAAATTGTGTAAAGTGATCTTAACCTATTGGCCTTTAAAGAGAGAAAGTTATATTAAGCCTGGTGGATTTCAATATATCTTTTTTTAATTGAATTTTAGTATGTTTGATTTAACAAGAAGTTTTTAATGGGAAAATTAATAATTTACTCGAATTTTAATCGCATTCTGGAAATAAAATTAATTCCGGGCTTTAGACGTTCAAGATAGTTGTGCAATAGTTTTATATTAAATTACACTGTATATATTTGGGAATTGTTTATTTGTTCTTTATGCACAATCATGACGTGACTGATGTCAGTTAGAGTAGGTGCAAGTTTTAGAAGTTGTTTGTTTGAGCCAGTATAAAACTTTCTATAACAGATCCGTAACATTTTAGCTTTATTAATAACCGCTAATTAAGCTTCGTTTTATTAAATTTGAAAGCGCTAAAAAATGTTTCTAAAAGCAAAAACAAAATTGGGCTGATATTTCACACAAAGACTATTCAGTGACAAAAATCCTCAAGCGCATGCACCTTGGAAAATAGTTAAGCGCTAATAGAGTACTTAATGATGAGGGAACTATTTATCGCGTGTGTGATTCGGTTTAGTAACATTGCTCCAAACGTTCTTATGCTGGGAAGAATCATGTTACAGTTACCCGGCTTTGCGGTAGGCCTACACTTCTCTCGAATAGAAGAATTATTATACACTTCTGGTATACTACTTACAATTCATGGGAAATTATTCATCAATTTTCAGTTCACACTTGTACTTCAGTAAACTATACCATTTTAATCTTTGCGTACTACCCGTATCTAAAATTATTTCAAAAAGAGAGTCAAGGAGAAAGAGTGGGGGTACACTTCTCTCGAATAGAAGTATTATTATACACTTCTGGCATACTACATACTATTCATGTAAAATTATTAAACAAATTTTCACACGTGTACTTTAGTAAACTATATACCATTTTAATCTTTGCGTACTACCCGTATCTGAAATTATTTCAAAAAAGAGATGGGATCGGGGTAATGGTGTTTCTGTAATACTTCATAATACGAGAACTAAATCCCTTACGCCCTTCGTTGTAAAAATAACCAATTATCCATCTAGGTTCCGAAATGCGTGGCGTGTATAGCCGAGCACTACTACGTGGTCGTCCGGAAAAGTTTCCCCTAAAATTTTACATTGTAAATTTTAAAGAACTTTAAAGGAGCTTAGCGAGTAAAGACATTTTATTTCTCATTACTAAGTCTCTCCCCCTTAATTCTTCCTATCTGGTTTTCGCTTTGTAGTATCTCTCTCTCTCGGTACAAGCTAGTCGACCCCGGTCGAACCATCATAAATGTCTAATGGCTGCCCTTTGCCTTTGCCTTACTAGAAAGCTTTTTAACGCCACGGTTCTGCCGGAAAAGCGAACCTTAAAAGTAGACGCCGTAAGGGAAAAGAGTATATTCTGTTGAATAGTTGTATATACTATATTCCACGGTGTATCACGAGGCGGCGTATCTTTCCGAGTTCTATTCCTCCCTAGAGGATCAACCAATGTAAGGTAGGGTGGACTGAAGACATTTTACGCGGGAAAGAGTGCTTGCTTCTAAAAGGGGGTGGTAAAGGGTGGCGCATGCGCGTAACGAGCTAGATGTTTCATTTGATATCAAGAGTAAATTTACCTGGAGTGTATGGATCTCAAATTGTGGTATTAAGAACATATATCAGACCTGCAGAGGAGGCTCAAAGGTAGACCTGAACTGAAAAACCAGTTACGGTTTTTTTTCTTTTTTATTGCTGTATTTGTCAAGCTTATATCGATGTTTTTACAGCTGAAACTAGATATTAATTAAACAACAATATTACACCTTTAACCCGTTTATGACTCGAAATATTTCTGTCTAAAAATGTCCAGACCAATACCCGTAATATCCCCAGAAACCAGATGTGGAGAATTTCACAATTTTGTTACAATTCCCGGCCTACAATTTTCAAACGACCCCTTTCGGCAACAAGATATATACCGAACTAATTAAAAAAAAATTAAAAAAAAAAAACCTAAAAAATTAAAACCTGTAAAACAATACAGGGTGTTTCTGAAAGGTCTGTAAGAAATTATGGGGGTGTATGTTTATTTGGACGGATGGCCCCTTAAGTTTAATTAAGAAATTAAAATAAGATTCTAATTAAATTTAAGGGGTCATCCGTAAAACTTTGCAATCATAATTTGAAAACGGTGACCCGGACGGCAAAAGGTCATAGAACATTTTCGGTTCGAAATCGTCGTGCAAAAGTAGTAAATTATAACATATCCCATAATGTCTTACAGACATTTCAGAGACACCCTGTATAGTAATCAGGGTAAAATAATGAACAAAGGATCTATAAGGGTTATAAAATTATACTTGGCCTAAATTGAAATAAGAAAGAACTGACTAAAGTGTATACACAATCGCTAACCATTCAAATAAGTTGAAGCAATTTTAAAAATCGAGCTAACTACTGTAAAAAATATGTATATATATTACACAAAGGGGAAACTAACCGCTGTACGAGACCCCATTTATTATTTTAATACTCGAATGGGAAACATAAAAGGATGAAAGATAAAATTCTCTTCATTATTAATTCAGGCGCGTAAACGTTATCAAACTAATTTTGCCATCCGTTAACAAATATAAAACCAATTTTGCCAGAAGGTACTAGCTCTTGTTAGCCTTTGCTTTCGTTCATTTCCAATCGTCTTTCTCTACCCATCCCCGCATGGCTATAGGGCCAGCGATCCAGCTCCTACACCCGTCTTTCCACCTTTTAATATATAGATAGCGGAATATAAATCAAGTCTTATTGCTCTTTTAAAACAAACAAAGACACGAGAGCTATGGGCCCTGGAATAGAATATTGTCCTGGGGCGCAAAATGCGCACACTTCAATATATTAACGAAGCAACGAAATTACAAAGTTCGATGCGCCACCCGATGGATGCTTTTCTGCTCAGAAAAATAGAGACAACGAAGAGGGGGATACAAGGAAGGATACCTCGGTATACCTTTAAAGGGAAATGATTAGATTCCGAGGCTAAATATAATAACTCCATTATAAGGATAATTTTTCTG
The DNA here is from genome assembly GCA_019434445.1 of Phalangium opilio. Taxonomy (NCBI): domain Eukaryota; kingdom Metazoa; phylum Arthropoda; class Arachnida; order Opiliones; family Phalangiidae; genus Phalangium; species Phalangium opilio. Next base: position 3,022,035 of record JAEQBA010003137.1, read on the forward strand.
CTCAATTTGAAATATGAAAATGATTTCTTTATACAAATATGAGGGTTAACGTATTGTAAAACCTGGTATTGAAGAACGGGTTTACCATGGAACAGCAGTTCTAGAAAAACAGCAGCATAGTTCAAAATTGCTGTTTTTAAATTAGTTGCTGCTGTTTTGAGGAAATAGCATGCAGTGTTTATACAAATATAAGGGTTGACGTATTGTAAAACCTCGTAGGGAAGAACGGGTGTACCATGGAACAGCAGTTCTCCGAAGAGCAGTTCTAGAAAAACAGCAGCATAGTTCAAAACTGCTGTTTTTAAATTAGTGGCTGCTGTTTTGGGAAATAGCAGTGTTGAACTACAGTTTTGAAAAATTCTTAATCTTGCAGTTTACCTTACCCATATTAAGTGTAAAAGACGATAACCAATGCAGTACAACAAACTTAACCTTACTTACCAAGTTTCAAATATAATCGAACCTAATACTATTTGGATTTCAAATAACCCATTTTAACCTCACCTGACCTACTACTTCATTTCAAACAGCCAAACTTGCACCATCATAATCGACTCGGTTTTTCACATCCCGATTGTGCTGTTCTTTATAGAACTGCTGTAACGGTATGCCACTTTTGGAGTACCGCTGTCTATGGGGAATTACCGTAACGTGAAACTGCTTTTCGGGAAACCGCTGTTTAGGGAACCGCTATTTAGGGAACCGCTATTTAGGGTACCGCTGTTTAGGGTACCGCTGTTTAGGGAACCGCTATTTAGGGAACCGCTGTTATGGGGTCCGCTCATACTATTGCCTCCCGGTAGAAAATAGTGTTCCGTAAGTGCGGTTATTGGTTAATGATAACTAAATAGGAAATATCGTTTGGCTTAGAAAAAAGGGTTTCAAATGTCGCAATACCTGATTTAATTGCTAGTACGTAGTTTGATTATCACTGCTTACTTTTAATAGGCATTTATGAAGTCGTAAATTACGTCGCAACAACAGTTTATTATTTTGTTATTGTTTGCGACGCGAGTGTCGCCATGAAAATGCTATTAATTAGGGTGCAATATTCCTAAAGCATAAAATACGGAGGACGTATGTAATGTTTTCCCCTAATGAATGTTTTTATAAAACCGCAATTATGAACAGCTTGCGACGCTTCTTAATGCGAAGAGCAGCGAATTCCCTCAACCAGAAACATTTGTTACAATTACAAGAAAAATATTTGTTAAATTAATCCTTTATTATAATTACTGAAAAAAAAAGATGTGTAAGCACTCGAATAGCAACAAAGCGTTATGCAGCCTACCAAGGTAAATCGTTACCTTGTATTTCTGTTTTTCAGTACAGTGCCCTAACGCCTATGCTCTTGTATTTTATCTTCTTTAACATTGTAGACGCATAGGCCTAGTTCAAATATACCATAAGTTCCTAAGATATGTTCCATAAATAAGTTTGTCACTGGTTACAAACTAGAGCTTGTCATGAAGTGATCGATGTAGGCCATAGATTCAGGGTAAAGCAACGTCTGGTGAGGCGCTGTTTAAGGCTTAGTACAGACTAAATAGTAAGATGAACTGCAAAATTAACCGACTGTATTAGCCATGCAATTCTCGCTTGTCGTTCTCGAACTAGTTATCTCGACCTGTAAGTCTCTAACATTACGAAGTATAGAGTGCTTTCAATAAGAACTATTTGACGTCATTTTACCAGCGGTATTTGTCATCTTGTTTTTAAATCATATTGTAGCGCCATCTTCAGTACAAATGTTTCAGAAACAAACCCCAAACCAAAACAAACCGCGGCCATTACATTTACCGCTTTTGAGTTATTATGAGTAGAGTTTGCTGTGTAAGTACTTGTCGCAGAAGCAGTAAAAAATATCCTGAGTTTCGCTTTTTTGATATTCCAAGTGTGATTATTAATCAATGTAGTAAAACTAAAGTATTTTCCGAAAAAAGACGCGAAGAAGGGATAAAGAAGCTAAGCCTTAGCCCAAGCTCTGTGAAAATCAGAGGGTGTGTTCGGTAACTCTAATGGCAGCTACGACACCTATTTTGGATCATATTAAGAAATTTTAAAATAGAGATGGCGCTGCAAACCGTGGCAAAAGAATGTTGCCCTAACGTGACGTATTATTAATTCAAAACCAAGGCTTCTGACAGGACTCTATAGTTAGTGTCATACCTATGGATGGAACATACCTTATAATCTTATGATGTACGTTATTTCGAATAAAAATGAGAAATTCTACTCTACATTGAACAATATTTTGTTAATTACGAATTTAATTAAGTACTGAATTAGTTGTTGTCTGAAAATGAAAACAAAATAACTTTCAAATATCATTTTATCCATCCACGTTATTTCGAATGTAAAGGAGAAATTCTACTCTACATTGAACAATTTTTTTAATTACGAATTTAATTAATCAAGTAATGAATTATTTAATTGTTTTCCGAAAACTAAATAATTTTCAAATATCATCTTATCCATCTAAATCTATATAGCCTTTAGCTCGGTGTCTAGTCTTCCCATATATGTAAAATTTCTCTGTAAAACCAAAGAGTAATGTATGGGGGTGGAAGCGAAAATACATTCGGGGGTATAGAGAGAAAGCCGGGGTCGATTTTGGCAATCTTATTCTGCCTTTATTGGCATTTAATATCATCCTTATGGAATTTGGGGGACGGGGGAGGCAAAGGGAAGAGGGGAGGGGGAGAGGGCAGGAGAGCAAGTTCGGAGGCCGGGTTATGCGCGGAGAATTTTGCTAACTAGGCACAAGGCTGTGCATTAAGGCAAGGTTTATTAGGTATGCGAACTGCGTCGTCGACGGAGCTAGAATTCCCCCCATTTCTGCGACCAACTCCCCCTAGCGACTAAAGAGTTCAGTGAAAGGGAGAGCTATAGCCGTTATGTAATTATAAATGCATGATGATAGTGGTATCAGTCCCCGTTTCCTCAACTTTACTCTCTGTTGAGTTTAGGGACCCGAAGTATGTATGTATACCATTTGGTATCTGCGTGAAATTCGAAGCTGTATCGTTCCTTAAGGGATGCCGGGATCGGAATTCGTGTTTTTTTTTTTTATTCTTTTCTTTATTTCTTAAAGGGCAAGTCTAATTTAAGCGGGTACGTTTTAGATCTATTTTAATGACGTAGGGGGAATTTTTCTCTATGAAATAAGACAAGTTTCGTTAAAATCGGTTAATATTTGCCCAAGATACTATTTTTTTTTTTGAAATAATTTTAAAAACCGGTTCATCCACCCAAAAATCGGATCTGTATATTCCAAAATACTCAGGAATAATTACGTAAGAGATTGGCTCATGGGTGAGCTCTCGCTTCAATTAAAAGTTTCGAACTAGGCTTAGCATTAAAATCGCGTTTAACATTAGTTTTTGGATATTTTTCACCTACGTCACAGGGAACTGCCTCTAGTCCGAAATTCTGAAGGGGTGAAAATTTATTATCTGTATTTTTAACCAATAATATCTAATAGTAAGAAACAGTTTTGGAATAATTATTTTTTTACTGTCTTTATACGTACTAAGTAATAGACGTGTTTAATTGTGTACTTTAAAATTTACGATTTAAATGAGACTGGTCCTTCAATTTTCGTTAAGCCTAACGTATATGGAGCGTGTGGGGCGAGATGTTTAGGGAATTATGACTGCATTTACGAGATTGTATTTGAATAGAAAATCGCCATTATCGATGGGAAATTAATGAGATTTGACTTACTTTCTTGTAGGTATTTTAACAGCATATCTTTTTTTTTTAAATTTAAGTTTTCTTTCACATTATGAGTTGGCCTTAGTTTCATTTGTTCAAATTTCTTAGTTTCGACTCATTTCGCACACATTTCTTGGTGGCTCTCAGGGTTTAAGAAACGTACCAGAAAACCTGAAACGTGTAGTGGCCTAGATTTATCATTAAATGTTTTTCACACATTTTTAGTTTTAAATTTTCATATTCAAACTAGATTTAAAAAGTAATAGGTTTCGACGCATTTCAACTTAATGAATTTCAAGTGAGAGACGTCTAGGTTGATCTATACCCTTCTCGGTCAGTATAAGAGCGTTGAAGAAGTAGACCAAAACATGTTCGAAAATGTAAAGCACTCTAGATATAACATCTTTCAAGTTTGACTTAAAACGAATCCCCTCTTTAGAATTTTCATTACAAATTCGAAACCAGTTCTTGGAAATAATTTAAACTTAATTTAAAAGTGGCGATCATCTTATCTGCTAATATATTTTTGGTCAAAACTCTCTGATATTAGAGTTTAACAAACAATGTCGTCACCCCGCCAAGAAACTCTGAAACATTGTCAAGAAAGACTTTCCTGCGTATTATAACATAGACGAATCTTCTTAGGCTTACTTATTTTTATTGCACCTCAAATTAGAGGATACGTCAACTTGATATATTTATAAAGAAATTTAGGCTTCGTTTATACACCCATCTTTAATTTCCAAAACTAAAATCGCCCAAGGAAATAAAAAAGCTTATTTGGTCGTTGCCCTGGGAAAAGGAAAACTAAAAATGACGTATCTAAATCTAATCAAGCTCCGACGTCGAAAAGTGCGAACAGCGCCCCTTGGGCAAACCTCGTAAATTTCATCCCGATCTTCATCCTCTGCAGCGTGCTCACTGCTCATCCTGTATAGTTCCTCTTTCCCGGTAGTTCCGACCCAAAGTCTTGTTTTCTTTATCGGCAAACTCCTGCCAGTGTTATGAACATCTCATTTTCTAACCGAGGGGCAAGGTACTATTTCGACTCGCCTATAATCTTAAAATCACATGATCTTAGCTGTCATTTAGTTCTTCTCGAAAAACGAAGGGAAACTGTTGGGTTATGTTAATATTTGGACCACACTAATAACTTCTACAACTGTTATTAAAATAGAACAGTTCAGCACGAACGTTGAAATTGAGTATGGAAGTAATCGATTCTCAGTAATTTGAGAGTTCCGGGTTGAATACCTACAGATGTCGTTGTACAGACTTCGATAACTTTCTCTATTTCTTTTTTAACTTCCTACTGGTCTTCGAACCACGAAATTTACGTCAGTGACATATCCCTCGACTGAAGATCTTCCATTTCCCCCACATCCGAAAATCTGCATACGCCACGACTCTCCGCTAGTAAGGACACGAACGCTAAGCCTCGGTCTCCTTCCTACGTTAAGCCTTGGCCTATTTTTTCCCGCCCGTTTTCTAACGTTCCCCCTTTCGCTCGAAGCTGCCAATCACGCAAAGTCCAACGTGCCTAATTGGCCGCTCTTTCCTTCCACAAACACTGGGGGAGAGGAAGTTTGTGGGTGGAGAAAGGTTCGACGTTCCTTTCCTTGGGGTTTTGAAGGAGGTGAAAGAGTAAGGCTCAGGGGCCTAATTAAAACCCTTATACTGTTTCCAATGAAGTGCGCTAGATGGAGCGCCCTCCAGTCAAACAACGAGCGAACTTAACCGGCTTGGGCATCGCGGGGTGTTTAGGAAGCTGTACCCCATCTTCCCACCATCCTTATCTTGACAATATCCATGCTCCTCTTCTGTTATTTCAACGTTTTAACGGATAATTTATGCATTTTAATTTTATACGCGATATATTGCCAAGACGGTCCGGGGCTACGGCTTTTAAAATTAGTTATAAACACGTATTGCGACTGGCAGTGTTTAGATTATTGCTATATTATTAGTATCGTTGCTAAACGAAATGGATATTTTGATTATTGCCAAGGTTTGTTATCTCTTTGGAGAAAAGAAACCTTGACATGAAATAAGGGTTGAAGAATAAAGGTTGAAATTTCGGGAAGAGCGAATTAAGACAATTCGTTCCATGCTACTTGTAAATTTATCATTTGTTTGTGGAAAGTCGTTGCAGAAGATAAGTTTTTTTGGTACATGTGAACGCGACCCACGTTATGAGTTGGGAGCTCAAAAGGGCATCTGTCAAGATATGGCTAGGTATCAAGACACACGCGGGGTGGGCGAATTGGTTGGAAAAGGTTGGAGAGCTCGGAGAGTGAAAATTTTGCGAGAATGGCTCGATAATTTGACGTTCCCCTTAATGGCGATACGTTGTTTTTAATTAGAGATGTGTCCATTGGAAGGAAGCACCCTTAACAGCCCTTAGTCAGTGCGGCAAAGCACCACGGTACCTCTTCGTTTCTTGTCAAAAATGATACCCGCGTCGCACCAACAATATTTTTCGCTTTTCCTCAATGACAGACTGTTCAATTTCACAGAGTCAATGAAGTCAAGCAATCATGAGAATGCATTCAGTTCTGCCACGAAAATAATGCTGATAGAGGAAGTTTTTTCTTCGTTCTAGAGCTATTTCTCTTAAATAAGTATGAAAAGAACAGGCAGCTCAATTACTGTAAGGTACAATGACATTGGCACGCATGTTTAACTTATTGTTTTCCTAAAAATATTGCTCAGTCTTTAGGTTCACTTCGGTAGACACAAATGTGGTACATATCTCTTGATGACATCTTATATTTTCCTAAATTAAAGTTGTATTTCCAAGTGTAAGAAGGATAATATTTGTAATTCTGAGGGATAAATATTCAGGTGGTTTATATGCAAAATTCATGCTGAAGTGAGTAGAAAAATGCTATCAGTCGGTAACTTAATGTCTACCCAATGCCTTGTACCCATTGAGTCAAATAGTTTGAACTTACTACCATCTTTTAGGCACTCCTAACTCCACCTAGTAACTTTTCCGGTGTGCAAAAGCCCCCTCCCTATTCTAACTACTTCAGACGAGTCAATTAGAGTAAATGAACTCTGATCAAATATTTTCCAATGGCTGAAACCTGCTTCCAACTTTTAAACCTTCTAGATATGTTAAATGATAGGTCATAATAAATTTTTGTCTCTGAGGGTCAGTAGTACTTCACTAAATTTAACGGTATGGTATTATTATTATTATTATTAATAGGTCTCATTTTATAATTAAACGTCACTGCCGTGCTTGATGATTGCCAGATGATTGGCTGGTAGACATAGGATTATATAGCCTACTAAGCCTTCCAACGTAACGTGTCGCCGGTCTAAATCTAACGCTATACTAATTAAACTAGCTGGTCCTAGGAACCTCAACCAACCAGAAGGATGAATTGGCTAATATCTTGAAATGACTCATCGCGCTTTCTCTTGCTTTGCAGAAAAGCACAATACAGGTGCCCTCAATTAGTTTTACCGATTTAATTTAAAAGATACCCAATGTATTTTTTTTTAATACTTGAAAACTTGGTTTTGGGATAATAACAAAAGAATTATGCCTTTACTATTCTTTTAAAGCAAATGTCGGCTCCTGTGGCAACCCTAACATTCTGGCTAATCTTCTACAAACCAATTGTACCTTAACGCATAAACCAGTCGGAACTCGTTCTCACGGGCAATAGCGGGCCAGTCAACTCCACCCCTCGACTATGGGAGCATCTAGGGGCATTTGTTTAAACTAAATCACAGCCGAGATTTGCTTTAAAGTATACCAGTCCGACTGTAAATACTGTTGATTGTGGATTCACTGTTTGATATTATTCTGGACTGAGAGATAAAACAGACTTAATTCCCGGGACAATTAGTAATTAGCTCTACTTCTTGGTGACTTGTCGTATAAAGATTGTACAAACTCAAAAGTATTTTTATAAATGCCTTCAAATGGTATTAAACTGGAAGATCCAAGTGGTCCTTTCCTATCTAGAATTGAAATTTATCCCACGTTTGCATTAAGCGCATCAATTTAGAAGAATATTAAACCCTAATAGAACACACGAACTTTGACCTCTTCATATTAAGTGTAACTGACCACGTCCAGAAAATGGTACGTTTTCTTTCTTCCGTATAACGATATCCATAATTTATGCCCTCTCTCCGAAAATTCCTTAAGCCAGCTACAGCTCTTGAAAGTATTGCGAGATTTTATATCTGACAAACATAGACGTATATAGCCTCCACAGTGGATGGGGTCAAAGCCTGGTAGTGTCTAAATTACCAAGCGGGTTCCATTCAGTCTAGCAAATAGAAATAAAAAACACAGAGCCCTAAGCCTTGGTTGGGAAAATACTGTAAAATACTTCACAATAGTCCACAGAAAACCGTTAGGCGGAGTTAGATGTGTATCCATTTCAAAGGCCTAGGCCTAGCTTGTACGCATTCTCTTCTCTTATAGCTCGATAAAGTTTTTTTTTTTTCGGTTCCTACTTATCAATAGAGTAGCCCGGGAGCGTATTGACTCAAGGGTAATTGCCTCTATAGCCAAGATACTTACAACCCCTGCACGGTTTCTTTCTCTTTTTTTGCTTCACTTTTTAGGCTTAGCTCTTGCTCTCGTGCTTCTTCTCTGTACTGTCTCCCACGCAGTTTGCAATGGGTAAAGGCTTGATCACTAGTTATATTTAAATACGCTAGTTTTACTCTTCTTTTTGAGATCAACTTCGCAGCCATATCACGAAACCTCGCTTTCTATAGAGAGTAATACGTCAAAGACGAGTATCGGCCATTACCCTATGGATAAGGCCATAAGTGTATCGGTATAAGCCTTCATCCAGTACGAATAAGTGATGAAGAAAACTTAGAAAAGGTTTACCATGAAGCCGAGAACATATCTGAGGTTTTCCCGTCACACCCTTTCCATATTTCCACGCTTTTAAGGACCAAATTAAAAAAATATCCGCTCAAGGAACCTAAAGTTTACTACACATTTGCGTGTTTTGCCTTGGGTTTGCGTGAACAGCGTTGTCAGGTGTCGCTATGGCCGTAACGTGAGCTTTGGTGCAATTTTTCAAACGCATGCGCTATGCGTCGCACCAGAACGCTCTAATGTGTAAGAAGCTTTAGATTACCTTCGATTATATCCACTAGTCTCCCAATATTCAACATTGAAATTAGGAACGCGCCGTTTTTAACCGACTTATTCCATCATTTGTCCAGATGGCGCTGAGCGCGTTATTTACTTACAGTGAGTTGGCTACTTATGACCGTAAACTTATGATACTGTTTGTTCGATGGGTATTTTTTAGCCCGAATAGTTTTGTTTTTATAGATACATTTTCTTGATCTAGAATAAGCAACATGTATTTGGATACAGAATAGATATCGTATATAAATTTATTTTTTATACGACCATGGGAATTTGGTTTTAACCTTTGACCCCATCTTGATGACGTAATGTATAGGTGTGTGTTAAATACGTTACACTTCATCTGGAATCTTAATATCTTAACCCTAAATTTTGCAACGTGTATTTGGTTATACAATAGATATCGTATGTAATTCTAATTTTATACGACCATGAGAATTTTGTTTTAACCTTTGACCCCATCTTGATGACTTAATGTGTAGATAAAGGTTAAATACGTTACACTTCATCTGGAATCTTAATATCTTAACCCTAAATTTAGCGAAGTTCGTATCGAGAAAGATCACCTGGTTTTTTACTTCTTAATTTTCTCGCGTACAAGTCCGTGTTATAGATAAGATAAACATACCGAAATTGAAGTACATGACGTGCAAGTTTAAGGCTTTATCTATTGACCCGAAAAATGGTACAAAAACGTGAGTCACCCCATGACTCGGCGCTTCAATTTCGTCAAGTTTGAAAGAAACTAAGATTAATTTTATAAATGAAAATTGGAAAGCACATTTTAATTATTTTATATTTACTTATTTATTTTACTAAATTTAGAACTTTGTTTTAAAGTAGTTTCTTCATTAAAAAAACATTATTATGATCATTATTAAAAACGTATAAGTTTTTAAGTTTGTTTGATAAACAAGTCTTTGGTATTATTAAAAGCGCATTGAATTTCTTTAGTAGCCTTCGGGATGTGATGTATTCAACAATTCTTTCAGAAGTTAAGAAGCTAAAAAAGGAGCATGCATCTAACATTACTCTCCCCCAAAATTTTCCATTACATTTCTATTCTTTGTAGTTCAATAGAGTCAACGAAGATTTTTTTTTTTAAATTGGGGGATAGAAAAAGGTTGAAAAGGATTTTTTTCTCTCTCAGTATAAACGTCGTCTTACATTTCCTGCCTGCACCCATGGCTTTTTTCTGTTCTTATTCGCTTTGCCTTCGGGAATGTGATTCTCATCCCAACATTCTTCTTTCAGTCCTTCTCCAACGGTGGTATAGAAAAAAGTACCCCTTCCGTTACACTAATGCTTCAATGTATTTCTTTTTTAATATGTAGTCTAGTTCACATTTGAATTTTCGGTAATGATTAATTCAATCTTGAGTTAATTGAATCTACGATGCAAGAATTGCACCGAACGAGGAATTAAGAAATAAATTTTTTTTAATTGGAATATAATTTATAGTACAGAAGTTAAATTTAATGTTTTTTTTTCTATTTTAATCGAAAGTGCATAAAAAATTAGTTTTTCAAGTTGGAGCTAATTGTCTGTGTACAATTTCAAGAAGGTTTGGGCAATTAAGTTAAGTTACAAGAGTATACGCTTTAGTTTTAGCGGTTTAGTATAAAATTAAATGTCTATAGGCTAGAAACATCCGAATGTTTTCAATTGTTTGGTCTACAGGTGTTATAAGAGATATGAAGTAACCGTATATTTTTCAAACTGTAATTTACCGGGTAAATTACCGATTCAAATTTTGGGAAAAATAAAATTACTGTTTTGTCGGTAATGTATTAATCCGCGTTGAATTGTGTGCACTATAGTTTAGAGGCTTTAAATAGGGCGGACTAATGGGAAATTCAGTAGAAACTGGACTCCGAAGTAAAACTATCTAATTTTTTACAGTCTATACGCTTATATTTTATTTCTGTAATTCTCTAACAAGTATACCGTTTAGTAATTTTTTTTTTCTTGATAAGTTGCTACTGACTTTCAGATCTGACCTAAACAATTGTTAATTTCGAGAAATTAAATCAGTGTAATTGGAAATTACAGTTAATAAGCACGTGAAACATAATTTAATGAATTCTAAGATCTCGGGAAAAGCTAACATGTAGGGTAATATATCCCATTGTATTTCCAATGGCGCCTATACAAATGTTTACCTCGCTGCCAATGCTGTTCATAATAGAGTTCCCCAAACCGGGGTGGCAGGTTAGAAATACTTAGCATATTCTGAAAAAAATCCGAACTAAACTAGGTTCAACGTCGTATGTTAAGGGGAAATTAATGTTAAGTACTTAGAATATTTTTAATTCCGCGTCCATCTTGGAAAATGGTGGTTTGTTAGATATGTTCCATAAGTAGGACGCTACTCATACTTCGTAATTCTAGAGGATTACTGAGAGCTAGTTCGAGAACGACGCGAGAATTCATTACACTCAGTTTTGTAGTCCATCTTCCTATTTAGTCTGTACTAAGCCTTTGACAACCTCTCACCAGGCGTCGCTACGAAAATCTATGACGTTTCACCTACGTCACTCCATGACAAGCTCTTAGTAACTAGTGACAAACTTACCGGAGATAACGAGGTGATAAAGTTTAGCTTCTTGTGTAACGGGTCACACTCCTGATGATGGTCCAATAACCTGACCGAAATTAGTCGAGTTTTTAAACAAAATAATTTTCTTTAACACTTGAAAATATCGGTTTTTTTTTAAATAAATTAAGATATCTTATGAACCTATGGTAAAAACAATTTAATTTCTTTACTAGCTCCTTTAAATCCCGTACAAATTATCCCTACATTACAAAAACAAGTGAAAAAAGTATCTGGACTAATCACGAGCCAAGATTTAAACCCTATATAATAACTATTTCCGTAGAGAAGAACCGTAATGATATACCTCTACCTACCTTTTAAAAAAATTAGAAGTACCGAGTACTTTTGAAAATGAGCGACTCCTTTTACACTAAGGTGATCGTCGTAGAGCGCGACACGCTAAGCGATCCTAGAAATATTAAAAATTTAAATTCATCGAAATGAAGCGCTCGTCGTCTCTCCGAGAGAACCGTATAAAGGATTAAAAAGAACTTGGAACGGGAAACATGACCCGTAATGAAATGTGAACGAAACTGGAGAAGAGTTCCGCTTTCATCTGTAAATTAAAGTTCTACCCCCAAAATTTTTTTATATCCACCAGCTCCACCTAGAAAAAAAAACGTAAAAGAAAGGTCTGCGCACGGATGGGGGTTAACAGAAAGTATCAGAATAAAGACCCGTTCCCCCCCTCCACTTCTTTCTGCTACGCGGTGTCAAAAGAGTACTGGAAACAGAAGTAAATAAAACTCAAGTTAATAATTAAATGATTTCAACTTAAGTTTGTTGTTCCTGGGTTTGGGTTGTTTCGTGTTAAGCAAAGCCCCCTTCGTTAGAGAATTATTTCTTTGGTCTAAAATTTTTCCGAAATGGATAAATAAAACAATTATATGAAGCCAAAAAGCCATATCTAGTTTACTAGGGAGAAGTTATAAATTCGCCACATTTCTAGCTTTATCTCCAGTCCAAACGTAGGTCCGGAGTTAATCCGGCCCCGCCTCTAAATTACAACCAGCATCTCATTGGTTTTTGAAAACTCGCGTCAGCGCGACGCGAATGACGAAATAATGTATTTTCTGACAGAGGAGAGGCGAAATAGCCCGGCCTACCTTTACGACCCTCCTTGAAGTTTGAAAGGGGGACTGGGACTATGGAGCGCGAATACTTAGGCATCTTAAACCTTCTCCCTAGTAAACTAGATATCGCTTCTTGATGAAGCTCGTGAGAAGATGAATTAGACGTCTAGTTTTCGTAATGAAATTATTTTGGATCAACATTTTACTCGCCTATACTTCGATTAAGTTTAAATCTCATCCAATTTAATAGATGATAATTAAATTTAATCTTTCAATTATGAAACTTGCTAGAAATTTATCTAGCTTTTTTTCTATAAATAATTTGCTGGTGAAAGTGAATTATAAAAAATTTGATCAAATGCAATAAAACTCAATAAAATTAATTTTTGATTCCAAATGATTATAGGTTAAGTTTTATCAAAATTAAGTCTAATCGGGACATTTCCTGTGCTTCCTAAGGGGTTTTTCATACCTTCGAGTTTTCTACTTCTGATATAAAATTATAGATAAAAAAGAAACCGCTAAAAAAAACGGAGAGACGACTCTTGTTTAATACGTCAGGCTTTACTGTAATTAGTTTTTTTAGGATCTTCCACCCCTCATCTGTGTGTGTTTTTTTTCTATAGAAATCGAGGGGCCAGTCACTTAGCTTAATCGGTGTACACGGCTGTACCTTTTGACTGTACTAAAAAGATTACGCGTGAACCTGTCTTTGACAGTGCTTTAATTATTACTCGTAATCCGTAATCGGTGTTCGAGTGGTTAGCCCCTCGATTGACATGGCTTTAGTCCGGAATTACTGTGAATTTATGAACAACTTTTAGATGTTCCAATTTCTTTAAGGATGTTGTCGATATGTATGTACATCTGAAGAACAACAGAGTACTTAATTTGGGTGTTTTGACCGACTCAGTTACCTGAGAGATAAATAATATATTTGAAATTATTTGAATGTAATTTCGAGGATAATTTTTGTAAAGATCATCTTGGGTGATTCCAAACCATGGAATAGATGCATTAATAAATAGGTGTAGAATTAACGAATATAATTTTTTTTTTAAATCATCATACACGGGTGTATTGCGGGTATGAGCTTTACAGGGGCCCATAGGAAATACATAGAGAGTGTTACCCCTGGAAGTTGGCACTTTACAATTTTTTATAATTATAACAATTTTTCAATCGGATGACTTTTTTGAGCTACAAAACTAATCTTAAAGTATTCCTAGACAATTTTCTCATACTTGGTAATATTTCAAAAACATAAAAAATTAACATTATTAATTGAAATGAAACTATAAAACGAAGTCACAACGTTCTTGTATGGCAAATCACATAACCCATTTTTTTCCATCCCTCACTTAAATGTAGTCGCTCTTTTAACGATCAGGAAAAACCTGGAATAGTCAGGGAATTTTGAAAATGAAACAAATAATTATAATACAAGCGAGATTTAATAATAGGCATAATTATTATCATAACCTAATATCAGGGAGTAAGGAACGTTAGAGGGAGTATTAAAGTGAATAAGCGCGTTCGTTAGATTCGTGGCTAAAATCGTCTCTCTCTGGCGCTGACTCGGGGACTCAACGCGGTGTCCGCGCGCATGCGTCAAATTTAAAAACCGTCGTGCATCTGTTTTTTAACGAGGTATTTTTCTGTTCTCGCCGTTACGGCAAGCCCGGCCGCCGGCGGCTCGAGATGCGCCGCTCGGCCTCAGCCGATGATATCTAACCAAGGCTTAGTGTAGTTTTCGTGTCTAATTTTATTCTCAGAGCTATATTTATGTTGAAATTTAAAGAAAATGTTATAATATTTAGTTGAAGACTTGGTAAATGTCTCAAAAAATTTCGAAACTTGAGCTTTAAAACGTTGAATATTTTATAACGCCTACCGAACGATACCGCAAATTCGGCTTCCGGGCTTCCCGGTTATCTCGACGGTGAGTCGAACAGAGTGAGTGGGGCAGCAGTCGATGGAAGCGGAAGCTGGCGCTCGCTGCAGAGATAATTTTTAAATTCTCTCTGCTGGCGGTAGTAAACGACGTCACTCGCGCCTGCGCGTTAGCAAAAATTGAGGAACGGAGATAAAAATTCCTACCCCCCACTTTCTTTACCATTTGCCACTGTATGACGGTTTTTTTAGCATTAGATCAAAACTCCCTCTAACGTTCCTTACTCCCTGCTAATATACTCCATAAGTATGGGTCTACGGTTAAAACCCATAGCATCGGCATTGTCCAATGACACTCACTATTCTTGGAATTCAAGTGCATTAACATATTCATCGAAATAAATAAAAACACATAGCATTTTATCCTTACATTTCCTTAAAATCAACTAAAATTAATCCCAGCTTAAAATGCAACACTGAATTTACAGCATCTATGCATAAGCCATTGAAAATTTATGCGCATTAATTTAATCAGAACCTATACTATATTCCATACTCATTGTTTAAAATCCAATTTAGATTTGCTTCCAGAAGCAAAGAACACTCACACTGACGCGTCACGTGTAACCTTTTTCTAACCCTAACTATCTCCATGCAACTCCGGGAGCTGCATCTTTTTTTCTTTCAAGAGATGCTGTATTAAAACGCCAGTACTACGCTTTATTCTTTGCATTGTAAGTTTTTTCTTTGTTAAAGCAATTTTTTCTCCCTTGGCGAGTTGGATTTTCTTGAAACAACACTACCGTAGCAATATCCCTCTCTCGGATCTTTTTTTTTATGCACGCTGTGTCTCCGTCTTTTCATGGGAAGGCTTGGAAAGGAGTTTTTCTTTTATCTGAAACTCCGTTTTTTTATTATAGGGGTGATAAAAGGCTCGAAACAGTATACCTCGGGTGTGTTAGTGTAAAAGTAGAAGAAGGGAAGAAAAAAATGTCTTTAGCAAACCGGATGTGTCAGACTCTCGCATGCAGTCGAGGAGTCGGACGTTTAACCGTTTTTTTATAACATCATTTCGGGTATTAAAATTTGTTAGAAATTTCTCAGGTTAAAATCTTGAAATCGTGAAAAGGGAAATTTGAAGATTAGATTACCAAAGTAAAAAATGTCAAACTATTGTTCTGAATCGCGAGGTAATGAAAATTATTAGTTTTTTTCTTGATTACTGAAATCCTAGTTTAAATCTCAAAATCTTTTTCTGAATCACGAGAACTATAAATCTTATAGTTTTTTATACTGATTTTTACATCTTGTTCAAAATCCCGAAATCTTAGTTAAACATCTTGAAAGCTTGTTCATAATCTCGAAATCTTTCTTATTTATATTAAATCTCAATCAAAATCTTATGTTTATTAAATCTCAATCAAAATCACCAAATCTTACCTAAACATCTTGAAATCTTGTACGAAATCTGGAGATCTTACTTATATATCTTAAATCTCAATCAAAATCACCCAAATTTTAGTTAAACATCTTGAAATCTTGTTCAAAATCTCAAAATCTTACTTATATATCTTAAATTTCTATCAAAAATCTTACTCAAACATCTTAAATCTCGTTAAAAATCCCGAAATTTCATTGAATTTCACAAAACTTCACTCAAAATCTCTTGAAAGTTCATTCAAAATCTCAAAATCTTGAAGCATTGGAATTGACTTGAAGATTTTTGAGATATCCTTTTAAGCTTGTTAAAATCTTGAAATCTCAAAAATGCCGCACTGTACGCCAAACGTCTGACCCCTCGCACTCAGAACATGGCGGGGTTGCTTCCTAGGGTGTTTTTGGGGAGACTGATGAGCTTTCAAATCATACTAGGCATAGTTTAGTAAGGAATTTTTGATGTCACTGTACATTTAGGCCTAGCGTTGTGTCAGGATTAGTATGGTATGTAAAAAAATATAGACTTGAGCTTCACTGGGTATACCTACATCCCAACTTTTTCTAATTGATTGAACTTTTTTGAGGGGAAAGATTTTGTTCGGATTTCCCCTTGGCGTCGTGTGATGAATATCTTGATCTTTTGATGGGTGACAGGTTTTCTTGTAAGCCTAAATTATTACTCTGCGAGTATGGGAGCGAAGACTGTCTTGCGTGAAAGGGTTGGGGTTATATTAGCGTTGTTAATTTTATTGGAGAATATAGCAATTATTTTTATTTCTAAAATCGCAATAATATAAAAGCAAGAGTGGGTTTTGAATTATTTAACAATTGAATATTATTGTAATGGTGTTTAAGCCTAAAATAGTATCTCATTATTAAGAAATTGGTACTGGATGTGGCATTTGAAACTCGCGTTATAACTATCACCACCAACGGCACCTTCCCGGCGCCCGGAAAAATATGAAGAAAATATTAATTAGTTTTGCTGTACAAGTGATTGACTTAAACACGTGTTTGTTAACGTAAAGTCGTAAAGCCTACCATCAAGCTCTGATATAAATTATACGATAACCACATGAATCCCGCTGAATCTTGGAATAATCGTGTAGAGGCAATTAAATTACGAATGTTTCAAACTAAAATAACGCAGACTGTCGGTCGAAATGTTTAGCTTCCACGTGTAAATTAGAACACTTCCTGGAAATTACCACGAATTAACTGTGTTTGCGAATACGTCATATAATGTACTACACTATCTTAAAGAAAATGTCGACTCCTAACACTCTGGCTAATGTTCTATCCACCAATTTTACTTTGTCCAAGGCAAGAAAAAATTGGAACTTGTCATCAAGGGTGGAGCTAAAACTAGGGTTTGCTAAGCTTAGAGAGAGCCTGTCAACTCCACCAGTCTGGGCAATAGCACACTTCCTCTCGTTCATTAATTGATTGGACCAGTTTTTAAATTTCAAAAGTGCGGTTACTGGTAGTTGGGACGAGTTTATCAATTTCAAATCTACAAGCAACCTAAGGGGGGACAAAGTAGTTTGGACCAGTTTATTATTTTGGACACACTGGTCCCAAGGGCAAGCTTAAAAAATATTCTCATTTCCCAGACTGATTACTCCACCCCTAGACAATGAAAGTGCCATCTTGTGGCATTTCTTTAACCTAACAACAACCGAGACTCGCTTGAACAGTTTACTCTAATTAATTTTTAAATGGTATATACAAATCGTCTGTGACACGTGTGCCATTTGTTAATACACACATTATATAACTCATTTATATAAACAAGCCTAAATTTTACAACCCCTAAAATACACTATTTTAAATTGAGAAAATCCGGGAAATCGTATCAAAATAAAAACCTAATCGAAATGTAATATTTCCACCCAATGAGCTCGTTTCCTTTGGGTTTCTTCTTTTCCCCAAGTCCTAGCCTATATCTGTACTCTACGCGAGACTGTTCAAACACAAGAAGGGTCGTCGAGTAAAAAAAAAGAGCGGGAGAAACATAGGGATGGACTCGCTAAAAAAGCGGGTAAAGAAAGAGATGAAGGCAGAAATCCTTGCTTCGTGTCGATGCATTGTTTATTTTAGGATTTAGAAACCATTAGTACACCAAGAGACATCCTTTTCCGAGTTCCCCCTCCTATGTACTCCCGACGTATCACTCCAAGTTTACTCTTGCTATAATGATACTGTTCTAAGTGATGGTTGCTATGTTACTAGTTTTGAATGAATTGTATATTAGGGTAGAAACGGACTATGTATTCTCGCTCACAAAAGGAAGATATTTTTTTTAAAGAAAAAGGTATGTAGAACGAAACTCTATGGGGAAAAGTTGGGGTAAAAAATATATTTAAGTTCATCTCAGGTTAAGTGGGTAACACTAACGGAAATCATGTTTTATACAGGGTGCTTTTGATAAGTCTGCCATAAATTAAGGGGGATGTTCTTTGGGCAATTTTGAGTCGAAAATGTTCTGTGACATTTTGCCCTAAGCAACACCATTTTCAATTTAAGATTGGTCAGAGTATTTTATGGGTGACCCCTAAATCGTAATTAAGAAACTGAAAGACGATGATTTCTAATTTAATTAACGTGTCATCCATAAAGCATTCCAAACATAACTTATAAACGGTGCTGGTCAGGACGGTAAATTGTCATAGAAGTTACATTTTTGGCTCAAAATCGCCCAAAGAACATCGAATTTATTCTTGTAGGCTTTGTTGAAACACTCTGTATGTTTGTTCAAGCTATGAGTAGACGTTTTCACCATGTGGTAAACTCTGAGTGAAAGATGGTGAGTGGTTGTAGTCGGTTCAGTTCTACGGAAGGTACAACATCGCGTATTTGCGAATGAATTTATTATATTAACTCGCGAGTATTGAACCTTGGTCTTAGTTATTAATATTATGCTCATGTAGCGCAACTATAATCCGCGTGACATCCGGTGAGATAATTATTTCTAACAACCCCACACCTATACCGGAAGTTCGGCTTTCGGCGCCGTTGTGACCTGTAAATAGAGCCTTTTCGTGCAGTGTCGTCTGATTAAGACGGAACGTTCTTCATGTAGACCCAAAGACATTAGACAGAGCTTCAACGTTACCAGTCCACCAAAGTGCATGTCTTTGGATCCACGTACCCATCAATGTTCTGCCTTAATTGAAATAGGTGGTCAAACATCAAAATCTATTTTACCCCTAATTTTTGAATATTCTTAACACTAAAAAATCATCGTCGTTAAGAATCTAAAACCAGTAAACGCGAATTCGACATAAAAGGAGGCTCTTGACTGGGGACATAGACTGGATATGACGTCATAAATTCGGACAGACACATTTCTAAGCCTTTAAACTAATAAACTGGCAGGATTTCCAAAGCCATCGTAATTTTGTACTACCTTCCTAATATGAAAGGAGATACAAACGAATCTCGCCATGCCCAAATGCACCTGACTCTGAAATTGTAATACACCTATTCGATGCCAAAAAAGGGGGTAGGCATCACTCAGTATTTGAACATACAAGGGGGTTGATACATTGCTGTGTCTGCACACTCTCATGATACAAAAAGACTACGGCGCAGGCGCCAAAAAGCGAAATGAGAGGCGAAGTTTTACCCTCGTTTATTTCCCTCATAGTTACATCGAAATGGTCTATAGGGATTAGATATTTTCTATGTTCTTGTCCAATAGTACGTCCGGGATTTGATAAATTATCGAACTACAGTTGTTCAAAATTTATAGAAGGGGTATATTCACTCTCAAAAATTGCACTCTAAGTTCAGAAGCAAATTCGGGCTGTACAGGGTTACAAACGTATGCGTAGTAGTATCCGAACCCATTGGTACGAAGTCTGTGATGTATTATGAATGACGATGATAATGCCGTTGTATGTATTCAAAAAGGAGCTTATTCTGTTTTAGTTTGCAATTGAATATTCATCATGGAAAATAATAAATGAAGACTTACAATGCAGTACTTTACTACCATTGCTTTTACGCCATTGCACATTTTCACTGAAATGAACGTAGAAATGGGTGTGTATTCACGTTCTTGTTGGGACTTGGGTTGCGAGATTTGTCTCAGAACGCCTAGCTGAAAAAGCCCCCCCCCCCGAAAGCTGTATACATACATTTGTGTGCCACAGTGTATCCCAGTTCCGCTACTTCCGATCTCTCTCTCCCTCGTATTTCGCTTCATTGGATGCTAGAGAAGGGATTTTAAAGATTTCTTTTTTCTCGTTGCTGTGTTCCAGCATCCTCCTTCCACCCCGTCATTCACTCGAGACAGGCCGAGGCTTAGTGCTACCCCGTTTTTTATATATATTATTTTTTGTACCGTTATTTGGCGATGTAATGTTCTTTAAAAACTAGATCCCCTTAAAACAGTTTCTTAGAAAGAAAAAGAAAGAAAAAAACCTGCACTAAAACAACGTTTTTACCTAAGTTTCCCGCATTTTTCCTTAAAAGTAATCCAAAATGAGATTTACCTTTATTTCAGCTTTTGTTAAGTTTATGCAAATTTATTTCATATACCAATTTCCAAAGAGATTTTTAACACTTTTGTTTAAAGGGATAGTAAAGTATAAAACGATCCAAAAATTTTGAATCGAAACATTTTTTCTAAAAGATGGTTTGAGAAAGTTCTATTTTTAGAATTTGAGGTCTTTAGATTAAAGTCTTCGTAAATAAAACCACACAGTTGCGACGTCACACAGCACGGTGCATGTAGGTCCTCACCAAGTCAAGGGATAGGATGTGTGCCAGGAATACATAGTTTTCTTATACTTGGAATCTTTAAGAGGTCATATATCTGATTGAAGGTAAGAGGATGGGCTTAAAACTTTGATAAACCGCCCACTGCTCCTTCCTAGGTTTTACTGGTTCACACAACGCAAAGATAATTTGTTTACATTTGGGTTCGGCGCGGATAAGTCGACGGCTACGTCAATGTTACATGGCTTCTACGTTCAAATACATTGGGTGTGACGTAAGGGGTGACTGTTTCCACATCTCCTCCCCTTTAGTTCAAGCAGAAAGGCCCAGAAAAATGGCACTTTAAAGATTCCATGGAGACGAAATCTATCTATTCCAGGGGTGCCTATTCAAATTTCCGTTTTCTATTTTAGATTTTTTTCTCGCCTTTGAACATATCCGAAAAATTACTGCATTAAAAATTAGGCACTAATATCCTTAAGTTTAAAAGCTATAGACTGCATATGTATTAAATAATATCTTAATTTTAAGTCATTTAAATCATAACTCTAAAACAGTGGCCTGGACGTCAAATTGCCATAGAACATTTTCGACTCAAAGTCGCCCTAAAGATCAATCCCCTTAATATATGCCAGACTCATCAGAAACACCCTGTATATCAAGTATACGACATACTACCGTCCCTTTTTTAGAAAGTGTTTAACGGTTTATTAAAAGAGATACAATTGATTTGGTGCCATTCTCTTCGTAATCACACGGTTTAAACCTCACTAAATAACAAATTGTGTAAAACCTGTTGCGTATTGATGTTAACCCATTCTTCCAGCACGTTTCAACCCCCTCTCCCCCTTTTTCTTTTAAAATCAACAAGTGCTATTGGATTTGAGCCAAAACTGGGGACTCCCAAGCTATCCATTACCCTGTCAAGCTCAAATTGCGGCGTTCGGGAAAAGCCTTCGTGCGGCTCTTTTCTCTTTTAGATTGCTGCTGACTCTTTCTTTCTTTTACTCTTTGCCCTATCTGTAACTGCCACCCTAACCCTAACCCTAACCGTAACACCAATGGGACATGGTGTAATAGTTTTGGCGGGAAAAAGAGCGCCAATCGTATCGTAAAAACCCATACCGGGGAAATTCTAGCGAAAGTGTAGCCCCTAGACTGTATTTTGCGGAACAGAGGCTTAGGTTTTTCACTTTCTTTTTTCATAGATGTAATATTGCGCCTCTTTCCTTTGTGAAAAGAGAAGAGGCAATTCCCTTTTGAGCTGACACGCCCAAATCAATAGGGAATATTTGGGGTCTATTTTGGGCTCTATTGACTCTCCATAAAGCGAACATTTATTGATCCCATTGACTAAACCGCTATTGCTCTATCTCCTTCAATAATTGTCTACATCTCTTCTCGCGTAATTTGTCTCTTATTCAATGTTTAACCTTTCATTTGAGAGATTTTATGGAGCTTACGATTAATAAATAGGTTTCCTAAATGCCGTACTACAGGGTTAACGACGTTTATTCTGATCTAGCATTTAGGGTTGCTTGTTGATATATCGTTTTGAATTCAATAGTTTCAGACCAGATGTTAAAAAGAACATTATTTTTAATGATCTGTATATAAAAGTGATATTCGTAAACACTGGTGATACTTTTGATGATGTTAATGTATTTTGTATGGAGAAATAGAAATCAAGAAATTAACGACATTTTTCTTCATTTTCGCAGAATCGTTTTTAAAGGGTTATTCTCAAGCCAATTTACTTAATTCTTATTTTCCGTTTACTTACTAAATAAGTCGTAGAATTCGAATTTTTACTGCAAAATGTTTTAATCTTAAAATAATAGTTCAAAAACAGTCATTAGCTAGCCCTTGGCTCAACCTTATTTGAATTTCCCAACCGGCCTGCTTGTTCAAAATCTTTGATACGTCATGAATTAGTAATTCGCTTGCTGCACCTTACTGCCATTTATAAATCTGATACGGCAATTCTCGCGGAACAACCAATGAAAGGTCCCATTTGTCTCGCCAAGGCTTACATTGCTACTGAACTGACGCTGTCATCTGTCGAACTACATCGTACAAAAACCCCGCCCTCCCACAAATTTAAAATCTATAGACATTGAATGCTCAGTTTTAACATGAGAGTTTTCTTAATTAAGAAATACTTTATAATAGATTTAAAGGATTCCAAGGTAGTAGAAAAAACTAACTTTAAAATTTTCGTGCCTGTATTCCTTCTAATTTATGAGAAAAAAATTCAATTATGGTAATGATTTTTAATTAATTAATTAAAATTAATTCCTAGACTACTTGCGTATAATTAATTTTTATTGCGTAAATAAAGTTGGATTAATATTTTAAAATCTAGTAAAGGTAATGATATATATGTGATGGCAAGGTCTTATTTTAGAGATAAATTAATAGGCTAACTGTTATTTAATTATAATCTTAATGTTGAAGTACTCGTTTAAGTGAGATGAGTGTGCATCGATGTGTAACAGGCAAACCTTTCTACAGGCGTGCATAGGAAACACGTTAGCAATTGAACCCCTGTATGTGTACTTCCTCTTCAGTTTAGTTATTTCGCTACTCAAAGCTGTAAAAATTAAATGCACGTTTCTGCTGGCACCACAATTTAACAAAATTGGTGTTAGTTATTATTAAAAAAGTGCAGTGTAAGCGGACAATTCTTCGATCAGTTTTCAGTACTAGAAAGTGCCCAAACAATTCCTTAAAACGTTAAATAAAGAATTAGGCTGTAGTGCCGCGATGTCACATTTTCTTTCTCCCTCACATCGCCGCCATATTGGCAAGCTTATGACGAAAAAAATGACTAATCATACGTCACGTTCTCGGGTACAATATGGGTTTTTACTGAAATCAAAATCGTTGTATGCAGCAGCTGTTTGAATATAATACCGAATTTAAAACACGATTAAAACGAAATCGAACATTTTATGCATTATGAAAAGATTAATTATTTTTTATACCGCCTTAAGTAAATTGAAATCTTTAATATTTTCACTAAAAACATCGAATTTAATATATTACAAAATAACTAAAGAGGAACTTTCGAATGAATTTCCTAAACCAATTGTCAAATGAAATGAAATGGAACTTTTTTTCAATTTATGAATGGAGTCTTATTGGAGTTCATCCCCCCGAAAATACAATACAAGGCAGACCTATTGAGAACCCCCACCTAGAAACAGTTCAATATAAAAAGCTACAAATAGAAATATACCAGCAGCAACTTGGTACATTTCAATATTAACTCGGCTATAGAGGAAAGGATCGGGGGTAGTTGTGGGGGAGGGGGGTAAAAAACGTATTATGTTTGAGTAGTTTTTATTACCAATTTTCGCCAGGAACCAGAAGCAGGAAAAAATGCTTTTCCGTTTTTTCTTTGCCGAACAAATAACTTTCTTATATATTTTTTTCCTTTTTTTCCTTCAAGGAATGTAACCGTTTTCTTATAGCTCAGCTAAGCCTAGTTCCCATTGACTACGTTTTGAGAAACTGTCTCAAATCACGAAGTAGCCATTAAATGATTGAGAGAAGCTGAACCAACCATTCTTCATTTCTCATTCTTTTTAAGTCGATTTAAAGTTCAGTTTCAAAGCTTATTTCTTCTTAGGTTTAGCTTAAAAACTGAGAAATTTTCTTTTACTTTCTTCAATAAATATTATTATATAATTTGTGATATGTCTATTTTAAAAGCGCATCTATACTTAATGTTTCTTAAAATTAAATAACTGTTCGATTTCAACACCTAAGCAATCTTATTTATATCTAGCTTTTGGTCCCATTTCTAAGTTTAAAATCTAGTTTTAAGTTGTTTTATGATGCAGCCTAACTCCACTAGTTAGTCGCCTTTTTATTCAGTTTCTAAGCCCAACTCCACTCGTATTTCGCTTTTCGATCCAATTTCTAAGCCTAATTCCACCCGTATGTCGCTTTTAGGTATAATTCCTAAGCCTAATTCCTTTCGCAAGTCTCTTTTTGTTCTAATTTCTAAGCCACTCTTAAGCCGCTTTTTGGTCCAATTTCTATGACTAACTCCACTCTTAAGCCGCTTTTTGGTCCAATTTCTATGACTAACTCCACTCTTAAGCCGCTTTTTGGTCCAATTTCTATGACTAACTCCACTCTTAAGCCGCTTTTTGGTCCAATTTCTATGACTAACTCCACTCTTAAGCCGCTTTTTGGTCCAATTTCTATGACTAACTCCACTCTTAAGCCGCTTTTTGGTCCAATTTCTATGACTAACTCCACTCTTAAGCCGCTTTTTGGTCCTATTTCTAAGCCTTACTCCACTCTTAAGCCGCTTTTTGGTCCAATTTCTATGACTAACTCCACTCTTAAGCCGCTTTTTGGTCCTATTTCTAAGCCTTACTCAAGAACATGTTAAGCCTTACAATTGTTTGACCCAAACTCTTCCTAACTTCCCTATTTCCATCGCGTTTATGTTGAAAATTGCTATGCCGCTAGAAATTAACGTATAGTGAGTGTGAACGAGTCTTAAATGGGGTAGTATCATAAGGTCTGGGTCACGTGGTAGGAGAAGGGGGATCGGCTACAATATAAGAGACTAAATAAAATAAAAATAAAGCGAAAAAGATTTTTGCTACGGTTTCTTTTTCTTTCGTAATCAAAATAACTATATGATGGGTAGATGGCGCGAATTGCGAGGCTTCCTCTCATTCTACGGACATAAACGTACTCGGTTATTAAAGTAGCAGCTACGCTACAAGCTACATACATCGTCTAGAGGAGAATTTCATCGGGCCCACTGAGGATTTAATATGAAGTAATATCCATTAGGAAGTCTGGTTTCAAGGGGGTTATACTGGCGAGGGAAACGATCATTGTTGAAGGATGGGTTAAATATTATTTGCAGAAAGCCGTAAAGGCTTAACAAAAATAAAGAATCATTAGATAAGCAAAGGGAATATTAAGAGGAGTTTTATTACTTCAACTATACAGGGTGGGTCTGATAAGTCTGCCATAAATTAAGGGTGATGTTCTTAGGGCGATTTTGAGTCGAAAATATCCTATGATATTCTGCCCTAAGTACCACTGTTTTCGAGTTATGATTTGAGTGTTAAATGAATTACAAAAAAAGACTTTTTCGCGGGTTATTTTGCAAGTGCCAAGGTAGGTGGCGCTTAAAAAGTTCCATTTGGCGGTAAAAGTTTAGTCGTGTGAATAGGAAGGATTTACTTCACTTTTCCCTTCAAAAGTTGGGCAAGTTGATACAACTTTTTGACCCATCGAGCTGAGTCAAAAAGTTGGATCGTCTGAAAGAGCCTAAAAAAACATAACAAAAATGGTTATGTTGGTTGACTCTGTGTTAGGTATGGAGCTTTTTGCTGTATCCCTCTCTACTTCAAGGTAAAATTGATAAATGTTTCGCGCTAAATCGCCCCGTAGTCGTCCTATATTCTATATATCGTGTCTTTCCAGTTTTAACCAATGAGAAAACAGCTAGCCAAAGACGTAGTAAGGGCCGCCATACGTGATCGGACTAGAAAAACATTTTACAGTATTGGTTCGGACAAGGACCCGCTTTAAAAGGGGTCTTTTCTCTGTGGGTGGATGGGAGTAAGTAAAGTATCAAAAATTGGTACCATATAAGTGTTTTTCCAAGGAAATACGTTGTAAATGACGAAAGGAAGGTTAAAATAAAATGGTACTCGTTAGTATTTGCTAAATTTAAGTATGATTATTGGGATCCCTTGACATCTTGCGTGATTCAAAAAATTTAATTATACAACAGATCGTTAGGCCTTTTTTTCAAAAATGTTATAATAACGGTTCAAACAAGTTGCTTCTGCCGGTTACTATTGGCATTGTTCATGGAGTAGAATTTTTTGGGAGTAACAATGAATGTTTCCTTAAAAGTGCATTACGTAGACCTTATCGACACAAAAAAAACCGGGATACAAAGGCATAGATTCACTGCCGTCTCGGCGCACTCTCATGATACAAAAGACTACAGCGCATGCACCAAAAAGCGAGATGGAAGGCGAACTTTTTACCCCCGTGTCTTTCCCCCCTTAATTGCGTCGAAATGGACTATAGAGTCATTTCTTTCCCATATTGGCAATTTCATAACCCTTCGTCTCTTATCTTGGTGATATTCCCCTGTCCGGGTGGCAAATAGTATTCTCTTTTACAAATTGCCCCCAACGTTGGGATACACTTCCCCTCTCTATCGAAAGTACTCTATTGCATCTAGTACTCCTTCAATACTGCTCAATGCTGATGGCAGATTTGTATCAGCCAATTAAAATCTGCCTTGCTTTCGTAACTGTTTTCCAGCTGCACTTAATATTAGGCCTATTGGTCTAATTTCGTGGCTGTGGGCCCTGCTATCTGAATTTAAGAAGATTTTGTACTTACGACCTTTTGGTTGTACCATCCTGGGAATCGACTTTCCCTCTTTCCTTAAAAAAAGAGAGCCAAAAAACGTTAATACCGTAATATGTAAGAAAACCTTAAGGAAGATAAAAACGAAGAGCTTATAAGAAGGATATTTTTAAGGAATAGGGGGACACCGAGAAG
The DNA here is from genome assembly GCA_019434445.1 of Phalangium opilio. Classification (NCBI taxonomy): domain Eukaryota; kingdom Metazoa; phylum Arthropoda; class Arachnida; order Opiliones; family Phalangiidae; genus Phalangium; species Phalangium opilio. Next base: position 3,049,183 of record JAEQBA010003137.1, read on the forward strand.
GAAGAGAAGATGGGACAGGAGGAAGCTCCTCAAAGATGATATCTTTATAGCTCTTAGGGACCTTTCCTCTCTCTCTCTCTCTCCGATCTCTACGCGAGGGAGAGAAAAAAACCTTTATATTTCAATTTCAACTAGCTCGACCTATATTGCTTCACTAAACTGGCCTATCAGCTCTTAGAATCTACACAGAGGGGGTGTTTAACTGGCCGCAAATGTTACTCAATTTATTATATAATATATAGTTTAAACGACGGAACCTCTGTAGAATTTTTAAGACATTTTCGAGGGGAACTTTAAAGTCGCCCCCTTTTTTAAACTTAAAATATTGCGCATTTTCCATTCAATATCTAAAAACTTGAGTTTATTCAGTTGCCCTATGAATAGTGAACAAATATGAATAAATTATTTTATGATCTACAGCACTGTGTTAAGTGGCGGGGATTAATAACGGTTAACAGTAACAGTTTATTGTGGCTCATAACCCATGAGCTCTGGTAGGATGTCGAAACTTTTCTTTGTGGCTCTCTGTCTAAAGGGATACTTCAGAATGTTTCTATTTTAATTGAAAGAGCGTATAAAATAATTAATATATCAGTTGGAACCATGTTTCTATCTATAATATTAAAGAAGATACGAGCAATAAAGTTTACGTAATGAACGCTAAGCGTTAGGCTTCCCCGCGAAGCATTGGAGACTACCCTTATTGGACAACTAGTACCACCTGATGGATTCTTCCAACAGGGATAGTCCCCAGTGCTTTGCGTTTTGTCAAAATTTCAATCGTTTGTATCTTCTTTAATAGTGTAGCTAGAAACATGGTTCCAATTGATATATATTCATTATTTTGTACGCTCTTTCGATAGAAAAAGAAAAAATTCTAACCTGAGTATAAGCAGAAGTGAGATGAGACTAGAAGTATCGAGGTAACCAAATTCTTCACTCGGCGAAAGTGAATATTCTTGATAACACACCAACGGTTGGCCCTCTAGTGGCGGTTTCAGAATTTCCCCTCCAAAACGTGATACGCTCGCGGTGGTAGACGGCCGAACTAGATCCGAGCACCCGCGTCCGTGTTTCGCCGCTTTAGGTTGAGGGGAAGGGGGTAAGAAATTTTTTTGGAACTCGACCAATTTTTTTCTCTCTAGCGTAGGCGCGATTGAAGCGGCGTAAAATCCTCAAATTTGTTCACTAATGCCAGGATCTATTACCAATGCTAGAGCCCTTCACTTCTAGTCTCATCTCACTTCTGATATAAGTGTTATGGCGGGAACGGCGAAAAATAAGTCGTATTGGATTAAAAGGACTCGCATATTCTTTTCTATTCCATAGAAATGAATCCCTTCTCGCTTCTTTTAAATCAACAATGATAAAAATTTGATTCTTTGGAGATATGTATATTCCTGGTTGTCTAAAATAAATTCTGTCTTAAAAGCCGACGAAGGGGCAAAACAGTTGCGTCGGGGAACAAGTGGAAGCCATAAGCCGGAAAGCTTTGGACCTTTTTGGGCGCCAAAAACCTATTTTTTAAGACTAAAGTAGGAGGGGGGGGTGAGTGGTGTCGGTTCTAAAAAAATGAAATATGGCAACTTTGCTACGTAAGAGTATGATTTTTTTTTTCCTTTTCTGCTGGTCTTTGGTAAAATTTATTGTTCCATTCTTGGGCTTCATAGTTACTGTCTAAGGCTTGGCATTCATTTAAACCAAGCAAAATACGGCACGGCGCGAGCCACAGATTAGTTTAGGGTCAATGTTTGAGGTAATAGAATGAATTGTTGATAAATTATTTGAAGACGAAATTATCGAGAAAGTTATTTATATTAATGATTGTCCATAAGCGCTTGTTAGTCGCGATCTTGTTCTTAAAAATGATTTAACTCTCTTGGCATTGTCGAGAAATTTTCTGGGTTTCACCAAGCTTGGCTATACCAGGGATAGATTTAATTTTAGAAGTAGGAATGGAGAACGGTTAGTATTTACTTCAGTCCGACTCATAGCCCAGTATAGAGCCCCTCCCTCCAACACGTAACGAAAAGTTTAAATTATCTTATTGGCTCACTTAAACTACGTTTTGATGATGTTGCTGACGGGGACGGCGAAAAATACGTAATTCCTTTTTACCTCTGTCGCTTTGACCCGCCTCTTCTTTTATACCCCTCCTTCCCGGGGAAGGGGGTCTAGGAGTTGACGCGCGCCCAGATATTACTCTGTTCTCCATTCCTACTTCTAAAATTAAATCTATCCCTGGCTATACAAATTGTTCTCCAAATGCATCGTAAGCCTTGGCGCAATTCATTGGTTGTTCCTTGGATTTGCCGTATCAATTTGATAGATGGCGGCATGGTGCCTGCTTTAAAATTACTGATTCGTGTATAAACATATAGTTAAACAAGCTATATTATGGGAAATTCGAACAGCGTGAAGCCAAGTGATAGCTAATAACTGTTTTTGAAGTATTATTTTAAGGTTAAGTAATATAAAATATATGCATTCAAATTCTTCGTATCCAAGTACATAAAAGAAAGTAATTTGGTCCGAGAGTACCCCTTTAATTTAGACTTTGCTCGTATCATAATTTCTAAGAGCTTTCTTCATTGTCGAACTAAATAACATAAAAAGAAGGTATAAAAGCCAGAAAAGAATACGAAGGGGGAAGGGGAAGGAGGAGTAGGAGAGAGAGAGGACTCATATCCATATGAAATAACCCCGAAATGGATGGCATTCCGTTTCAGATAGCTATAGCAGCAGGTGACACCCGATCGTTTCCTGATCATCAGACTGATTGGGAAATCCTACCCGCCACGTTTCTCCTCATCTTCCAACCAACCTCCTACGCTTTGTATTATTGTCATTGAAACCCCCTTTATAACCCAAAGTTAGCTAAGCCTCTGTACTGCTAACCCTAAAACTCTAAGCCTAACGAATACCGCTGCTATAGTGATACTTTTTCTCCGCGTGCCCTTTTTTCTTTTTTTTTGTCGGATCGCTAGTACATCCTCCCTCGCTTACCCCACGCTGAGATTGAAAACCTATCGGTCCTTTGTAATAGGAGCAAACGGTATGCCTCATACACCCGTACCAACTTCGACCCCCTCCGGTATACGGGATAGCTCTTTAATTAAAAATACTTCCTTTCTTCATAAAGCTAAGCCTTGGCCGGGTCTAGTGTATCTTGGATATAACGTCCAAGAGATACTCCACGATGAGTAACCCGAGACTCGTGTGTACTAGATGAGAGGAACACTGTTGTAAATCAGCTAGTTCATCGATTATTTTCAAATTAAAATATACTCTTTGCACCGAAACGGGTTCTAATTTCCGTAATATCTGTTTTTGTTAATTGGTGCCAGGAATGCCTAATTTTAAATTCTGATCTCTATTTAATATATTTAAGAGAAGCCAGCTAAGGTTTCCGTGAAGAGAGTACTTTTGTGCTGGCAGCTCATAAGATATGTTTCATAAGTTTGTTACTGGTTACTGAGAGCTTGTCATGAAGTGACGTAGGTTATAGATTCGAGTTAAAGCGACGCCTGGTGAGGCCCGTTTGAAGGATTAGCTGTACTAATCCTTCAAACGGGCCTCACCAGGTGTCGCTTTAGCTCTAGTAGTCTGTACTAAATAGGAAGATGGATTTGTAGGTAATTCTCGTGTCGTTCTCAGCATCAGTAGTGCCATACTTTTGGAACATACCTTATAAACTAATTGTATCACTCCGCACAACCCAAATTTACCTTTGAAGTTTGAACGTTCTCACGTGTTTATGGGTATATATTTACTCCATGCTTTATATTAACGTCGTTTTAGTTCAAATGTTTAGAAACCATTAATTTTGAAGTTACCACGTACTTGCTTTTAATTAGTACTAGCTTCAGTCTTCCAACTATGTGGTATAGTAACTATAGCTATTTTTTTCTTTGATTTTTTTTCCTCTACAACGTGTTTCTGGTATATTGTTTAGTCGGAAGTTATTCCAGAAATGCAAGAAGGGTATACCCCACCTTATAGCCCTGTCCCTGCACTGAACTTCCTCTAGTCTACGTATTGTCTTCCCCGATGGTCTAAATCTTAGCATCCGGGTAGAGTACACTTCCCCCTGTATCTGCTACTAGGCCTAGGTTGCAAAGTATGATGGTGTTCTTGAGTCTAAGAGGATGGGTCTCGCCAAAGCCCACAAGGGCACGAGAAACGTAAGATTAATGAGGTAACTCCAGATCGCTTAGTTCGGGTTATTTTTCAAGTCTATGTCTGGGTTACAGGGACTAAAACGATTCCTGTTAGATTAATCTGGAACTAATTAGCGGTTGGTTTTCGTGGGAATATTATAGTTTTTGAATCTAAAATTTTAATATTTATACAGGGTGTTTCTGATAAGTCTGGCATAAATTAAGGGGGATGTTCTTTGGGCGATTTTGAGTCTAAAATGTTCGATGACATTTTGCCATCCGGGCCACTGTTTTCGAGTCATGATTTGAGTGTTTTAGGGATGACGCCCTTAATTAAATTTGAAATCATTGTCTTTCAGTTTCTTAATTAAATTTAAAGGAGTCATCTGTAAAATACTCCCAACATAACTTGAAACGATTTTCGATTCAAAATTCGGCGAAAGCCTCCCCTTACTGGGTGGGGATATGAAAAATCATGGAAATCTGAGACCAAGAAGTGATATCTAGTTTATTAGGGAGAAGTTATAAATTCGCCACATTTCTAGCTTTATCTCCAGTCCAAACGTAGGTCCGGAGTTAATCCGGCCCCGCCTCTAAATTACAACCAGCATCTCATTGGTTTTTGAAAACTCGCGTCAGCGCGACGCGAATGACGAAAATTACGTATTTTCCAACTGAGGAGAGGCGAAATAGCCCGGCCTCCTTTTACGTCCCCCCTTGTATTTTGAAAGGGGGACTGGGACTATGGCGCGCGAATACTTAGGCATCTTATACCTTCTCCCTAATAAACTATATATCACTTCTTGCTGAAACCCTCCAATAGACCATTTCTATGTAACTATGCGGGAAAGACACTGGGGTAAAACTTTGCGTTCCATCTCGCTTTTTGGCGTCTGCGCTGTAGCCTTACGTCGAAAAGGTCTATAGAACCCAGATTTATTTACACTAGGATTCTTATATTTTCAAACACACTCTAAGCAGCTATATAGACTGTTGCTCTTCGCCGTGTGTTATCATGCAATCGCAAAAACACTATTTATTGTAAACATCGAAATACTGTCTTCCAAGATGGAAATTCTTCATACTGCTATTTCAGGAGGATTTTTCTACTTAGAATCAATTGTGAAATATCAAAACTGAATACGAAATTATTCTCCCTTTGAACCAATTCGCATTTGACCCGAAGCTTTTACGGGAATGAACTTTAACGAAAACCATGCCCATGTATACGATAAATAGAAACCAGTTCATATTTCATTCAGTGACCACGATATCGGAAGCGATGGCTGAACGTAACTGCGCTAAACCACGCACTCAGCTAAATCGATACACTGACAATCAACGATGGATTATTTTTCCCCGCTCTCTTAAAACCCGTTAATTTCAAGTGCAATTTACACTAAATACGACTCTACCCTTCATAGTGAAACCCATTGCGTCAGTAATACTTGAAAACCATACATACATACTTCAACCGTAGAGTAAACTCCAAGTGTAATCGTAGTTATACTATTACATGAGATACGAGGAAAGGCGATTTATCCCGATGGCTAGGTCTATAAATAAGGGTCGAAATAATTAACCTTACTGGCCTAGGTTCTTTTGACTTACGAGGCAGTTATAAGAGGGGGATAAGAAGCCATTTTATCCAATTTCCGAGCTAAGTCGACCGTGCCTTTGACCATGCAGCCTTTTTTGATTAAAAGCAAGACGCCCAAGGCTTAGGGCAAAAATACACTGTTTTCGGATGAAAATAGCCAGTGTCGTGTTGGGGGTACGAGATATAGTTCTTATCGGCCTTACAGTAAACGGTAGGGGTTCTAGGAGACAAAACGTTATTTGGAAGTAGGGGTGCCTTTATATATATAAGATTCTATGAGGAAAGCCTATTACAGCTAGAATTCTAGGAATAGGATCCATTTGTTTCAAATGTAGTAGTAAGAACGGTAGGATACAACTCCCCGGGACTCATCTCTGATTGGTATAAAACATTTTCTTCGCTTCGTATATTTCACCCACGCCAGCGTCTTTTTTCTCTCCCCCCCCCTCCTTTTAGTTAATAAGATCAGATATTTATCTCTTTCTACTATGAACTTTTCATTTAACTGCTGTAAGTTAAAGCAGAAGTAAGATGAGACTAGAAGTACTGAGCTAACCAAATTATTCACTTGGCGAAAGTGAATATTCTTGATAACACACGAACGGTTGGCCCTCTGGTAGCGGTTTCTGAATTTTCCCTCCAAAACGTGAGACGCTCGTGGCGGTAGACGGCCAAACTAGATGCAAGCACCCTCGTCCGTGTTCCGCGGCTTTAGGTTGAGTGGAAGGGGTAGGAACGTTTTTGGAACTCGGCCAATTTTTTTCTCTCAAGTGTAGGCGCGATGGAAGCGGCGTAAAATCCTCAAATTTGTTCACTATAAGTGCCAGGATCTATTACAAATGCTAGAGCTCTTTACTTCCTGTCTCATCTTAGCTAGTTTCCGTAAATTTAGCATGGCAAATTAGCAACGCATCACTAGAGATTATTTACTACTCCAGCGTCAACGACGATTGAAACGTCTCGTGTTTGTTTATCCCAAACATCCCTTTCTAAAATTGGAAACTTCAAAGGGTGTAGGTATAGTAAATCTTTAAGAAACACAACTTAATTTAATTCTATTAACACGCGCTTAATTTTTACTTATTAAGTTTAATTAGATCGTAATCAAAGTGCGAGATTTAAAAACAAGAAAAAAAAAATTCTCCATATTCATATATTAAAATTTATATCCAATTTGTCCCTAATTTGCTTAATGAGGCCTATCCATCCGGAACCTATTTAAAAATTCAGATTGCTTTTGTTTCCGGGGAGGAAAGGCGTATTAAAGCTGGAGTCGAATTTAATTAAACGAACATTAAATTTCCTTAACGAGGTTTATTTAAGTCTTAAACGCCTGATAGACTTAAGCTACCCCTAGAATCGTTTTAACGCCTCTATTGTCCTCCAATAGACTATATAAGGATTTGCTCTGTGTAACAGCTCCGTTCCTCGTCTTATAATTATCGCTAAATCTAATTTAAAATCAAATATCATCTCTTCGCGGGCCTTATATCCCTTGTTAAGCTCTCAAGCTTTGTCTTAGAACTCCCCAGAATTATTCCTCATTGCCTTGATAATTATTCGATTTTCCATTGCGCCTTCGTAATAAAGTGAGAGTAAAACCAGTCAAATTTCATTCGGGCATAAGACTTGGTTGAGCAATTCTGTTTACTAAAGGCTTTGCCCGTAATGACGGTTTGTCGAAAGACAATGTAGACATACCTGTCATACAATATTGATAACTTGATAGCAAAATTGTGATGTTTCTATTTTCACCCTCGCATTCCCCCAACTGTAGTTGGAAAACAAGGAAATATCCTAAAACATGCCATTACGAGGCTTAAAAATTAAAATGTGGTTCATGAATATTTGTATACTTTTAAAACGTAAAATTGTAGGGCATGTTCAACGTACAACTTCAATCATTGTCTGTCAGGTTTATCTTCAATTTATAATTCTTGGAATACAGAATTCATTTCAATATTTGTTCGGTGAGAGAACAACCTAACGCCCAAATTAATTATAGTACATTTAAAAACTTACATAAAACATCAAATTTTAGCTCTTTTCCTATGAATAAAAATAATATAACTCGTTTTTACTGTCTTCTTTTCATAAAGATGCATCACGATGGAAGACTATGTCTTGCCTTATTCCTCCCTTTATATCTTTTAGATATGTAAAATTCGTACGTGATAGCAGCGCAATGAAGATACCCACCCAAACTGAATGATGTACTAAAGCCAAGAACCCATATAAGAACTTAGAACGTATGAATACTCAACTTTGTTTTTCACCATCTCATATGTCTTACACACTTTCCAATATTTCTGTGATGTGAGAGAGAGAACTGGGATGAGTAACCCGAGGTCACGACATACACTGCAGCGGCCCAATTCCATCTTTGAATGTTCTCGGGTCTTTTATGGGTTCCTGCTAAGTCCTATAAAGCCCTGCATTGCATTGGTAAGAGTGAAACCCTCCGCTGTTTCAACGACAAGGAAACGATCGACTTGTTTGTATTATTAATAATAATATCTTCGTATAGTCATCCCATTGGTCTTCCGTATATATCCCTCCGCGACTATGCGTATTATTTCCTACTATCCGCTGGGCTTTTGTCGGATGTAGTTTACACAGAGAGTCTTTGAAAGTTTTCCGGGAGGAAGATGGAGTGAAACCTTCCCTTCTGACAAAGGCATAGACATTTCGAAAGACAAGATAGGTTATATAGATTTCAGACTTGTATGAACTCAAAGTTATTAAAGCTCTATTATTCCTTTATTATACCTAATTTCCTATCAAGTTTTCAGTCTTCCTGTTACGCGAGTTCTTCCACGGAAGTTTTCAGAATTTTGCTCTAACCATAGTTTTAAACCACGCAAGAAGAGACAGTATATGCCACTACAATCCATGCGTGTTACTCTGAGAGATTCATTGACCAATTTGCACGCGAATGTTTGACCTCACGGTACTTCTTCGGACAACAATGTAGTTCCGCCTCTGCGCAAATCATCTGCCCACTGAAAACACATGAAGTGATATTCTCGATTCATACCCACGACACGCCCCTTTTGCCAAATTTCTACGTATTTTACAAAGTGCGTTTTCTCCATGTGTCATTCAATACATCTTAGTTTTAAAACTTGCTGGTATATTTGCTCTTAAGTGGAACGCATTTTGCCAGTCGCAATTATGGTCTAGTTCTACGTGACTAGTGTTATTTTCGACTTAGAACTGAAATAGAAACTAGATCTGACGACGCAACCTTGCTTAGAGTGAAAACATTTGTTTTAACTTTGTACTATGACTAAATAGACCAAACAAAGGCTTAACGCAACTTAACATTTTCACATCTTAAACAGACTAAGCCAAAATGAATGGGTCTATTTGAAATTTTTTGGCATCGTGAGTAGAGACAGAAATTCTTGTCAACTCTGGCATAAAACTCATTCGTTCGGAAAAGGGTCCACAAATGATGATTATTTAGCATCTTACTTTCGTGCCATAATGGCATTCGATAACATTAGGTTAAGTTACTTCAATACCGGTAGAAAAGGGACAAAGGTAAGAGGGGGGAGAACGTAGAACGTGTCCATGGGGACATAAAGACGCGTTTCGGAAGGTATCGCCATCTATATTAGACTTTCAACTGGTATGGGGATTGGATCGACGTCTGTCCCCCTGGTGTTTTACTTATGGGCCCGATACGCCTCTTGTCCGAGGGTTTATACGTACATAGGGGGAGGGTGAATGCGATTATTAGAGAACCTGCAGGAATTTTAAAGCAAAAGATGGGCCGATGCCTAAGGACTAAGGTACCAGAAGGCTTAAGTCGCCCCCCCCCCCTACAAGTTCCCGGTTAGTTCCGTGCATGGTTCAACGTGTAACAGTCAGTGAAGTGATATTTGGGGAATGGGAGATACGGGCCATAGGGAATTGTGAGACAATTCGCGACTTTTGTAACTTTGCACGAATTAGCTTAATTTTAATGAACAATAACTATTTTTCTCTTCTTTAAAAGCTTCTGTGTTGAAAGAGAGAGAGAAAGAGTTAGATGGCGCTCTTGCCCGCGTGGTTTACAGTTAGGCTAATTACGGGGCTGTTGACATACCGGTAATAGCAATTTCGGTTTGGGCTTCCCCTCTTTACAACTGAGGGATTTCCCCGACGTAGTTTGGTCCCTAAAGGACCAGGCTGGGTTTAGAATACTGTACAAGGCTTAACAACCCTTATTCTCATATAGATTAGATACACTGTTCAAAGGAAAGCCTCTAGTGTTGATTTCAGTGCAAAGTTAACTTGGCATAAATTTTAGCACCCAACATTCCGCTTTGATCCACAGCTTCTACGTTTAGAAGCGAGCGGCGCTGCATTACACTCGAGAGAAAATGAGGATTTTGGGAGGTGACTAGTGACGTAATACGCCTGCCCTACCAAAGTACCCAGTCAAGCGTACTCCGAACCTATTCCCTCAGTCTAAAATTCCCTAGCTTTGAAATTTTGTTGTTTTTTTCTCTCGTACTTTTTTACTTTTCCATCACCCCTTTGTTACTTTGTAATTTGGATAATCACCTTGGGGATGTCAAAGAATGAATTTTTTATAACAGGGGATAACTTATGGGCTTCCCTGTGTAACCTTAGTTTGGTGATGTTCCAGGAGAATTGTCACTAAAGTCGAAATTTCCAAGATAAATGAATCTTAAACTGGCTAAATATGTGTTTTCTTTAGCTTCATACTCAAAGATCACATGGTGTAAACTTACGGTATCAAAAGTTATATCAGAAGGGGATAATAGAAGTATTATATACTTCTGGTTATATCAAGAGCCTATAGTTTAAACTATAGGCTCTTGGTTATATGATTAATGCATATGCTCTGTTAATTTTAACAGTTTCATTTTTCGCTAAGCCTAAATGATTTTTATTGTTAGTTTCATTTCTGTGTATAACAATTTATCTAACTCGTCTATTTTTATCAATTGTTACAGACTCAATTTGAAGTTATACGCAAGGACAATTCGGACCATAAGCTATTCATTTTGACATTCGTTCTCTGCGGCTGTTTGGTCGGAGTTTTGATCGCCGTTTCAGTAGTTTACGTTGTTCGTCATCATGCCAGATCAAAACAGAAACTGCAAAGTATCTCCCAACCGGAAACAGATTCTAGTCAAGACTATCAGGTATGTAATTTCACTTTTGCATCTTAAATGAACGGTACGATATTGGAAACTCTCTGAAGGAGCTGTCCAAAGTCAAGTGAGGATTTTCTGATATTTCACCAATATTAGATTTTATCAGAAGGAGATAATAGTAGAATGATGGCGCTCTGTATCCTATTAATACTTCAGTTATGTAATATGATTCTTCCCAGGCTCACCCTTTTTGTTGCTTATCAAACTTAAGATGGGCACCGCACCGTGTGGTGAACTTTATAACTGTTTGGTACTAACCCACAAACGTCGTCTTGACGTAGGACAAAAATCCACAAGTGCACCTTGGCAAGTATTAGTTCAGCGCTAATAGAGTAATGGTGAGGGAAATATCGCGTATGGTTTAGTAACCTTGCTCCAAATGTTTTGATGTTCGGAAGAATCATGTTACAATTACTCCGCTTTGTGGTACACTTTTCTCGAAGAGAAGTACGATATAATTCTAGTTTTATTAACTTTAATAGTGATTATTTGCTCTAATTTTGTAGTTATTAGTCTAATTTTGAAGCTCACATGAAGTCCAATAAGTATCTCACTATCACTAAATGTGCATTTATTCAAGAGACTTGTCTTTAAATATTTCTAAATGCCATTGAAAATAAGGAATTGTTTAAAAATTCAAACATCTTCGAAACGTTGACACCGAAAACTTTTTAAGTGACAGTTGAACGTCACCCACACAGTCAAAACCCATATCAGTTACCGTCAGTCAGTCACTCTTCTCTATGATCGAATTTCCTTCAACCATGCCTAGGCCTATTTCTTTCGATTTAAAACAAGCCCCTTCCACGTAGATAAGGCTCTATACTTTAAACACCACTCCGATACTGAAACGAGCTTCGGTAACCCTCCGAAACTTACCTTCCCAGTATAGCACGACCAACATTTGCCGCGTCTCCGTCTCTTATCATGAATTCATTCAATTCTCGAAAGAACATTGAGAATTATGCCCATGATGGTAAAGTATGACAGAAGTAAGATAGAAATGAGTAAGGAACTATACGTATCTTACACGTGACCGTTCAATTTTGGCGTGTAAATTCGTCAAGAGAATGATTGGAACTTTGGAAGTCTAATTAAAATCGGTTATGTAGGGGCGTGTCAAGAACTATATTTTGAAGTAGTAGTGTTACTACTTCGTGGAGTAGTGATTGGGTAATGTCACGTGACTGTAAGCAGAAACGAATCGGCGAATCATCGAAAACACCGATGCCCATTCCTGATGCACTATAATAATGCTATACGAAATTATCGATGGAACGGTCCCACAATTGAGAGAGCGAAAATTTCTAGCATTAATTGAAAATTGGGAGAATTTAAAATAGGGTGAGCGACAATTGGGTTACCATGTAACGGATAAAATGTCAATGGAGTTAAAAACAATTAATTTTGAAAGTAAAATTGAAAACCATAACGTTATAAATATTATGAGGTTTATTTCAGTTGGGTTAGGTTTGCTTTGGTTCTTTCTGGAAGGTGAAGTTAAGCTTGGTTCTGTTACTTGAGGTTAGCTTTGTGTTCTGTTAGGCCTGGTGAGGTTAGTTTGGGTTATGTTAGTTGATGTTTGGTTTGGTCTTACACCGAACGTTGCTATTTTTTCCAAATAAAATTTTTTTCACACAATTGACGCTCTGTCGGTTTCATTTCCACGCAATTGTCGCTCATCCAATTTTAAATTCTTTCAATTTTTACGCACCCAATTTTCAGTCCTCCAAATTGTCGTGCTCCCAATTGTCGGACACCCAGTCGTCGTCACACAGTTGTCATAGACCCGTCTATTTGTGCTCCTCGAATGCCCCATGAACATATGGCGTTTTTCCGCGAAAAGCATTGATCACGTGATTGGAGAGATTATTATTATCGTCTACTCCATTTTCAATTTTAAATAACCTGAAAAGGAAAAAACTTGCTGCCAACAATCAGTCCAAGAAATACAGGGAAAATGGCGATAGCATTCGCCGTCGAAAGAATTGAACGGCCGCAGTGGTGCTGTTAAGTCATTAAATACTAATATTAAACAAGACATTTCTTTTGAAATTCAAGAACTAGAGAAAAAAAGGTCATTCGTTCAGTCTTCATGGTAAATCTGGTTAAATTCATGCATGGTAGTCTATACTTGTCGCAAGGTGTACAATTTCGGTCCATAGCGCGGTCAATCCATCATTTTGAGTGGCTCCTCTAAAACGTAATAGAGGAAGGACTCCCTGTTTTTTTATATCATCTTTATTTTTTTCGGACCCCTGGCTTCCCTGGGAGTTTCTCTACTCTTTGCAGTAGACTTCCTCGAAGCGAGGAATCCTTGCACGGTTGGTATCTCTTTTCCTAATCTCTGGGGCGTTTCGATCCAAGATAGGCCTTGGCTAACCTACCCCCTGACTCGGTTTAAGCCTATAAAGAGAAAACTATGCAGAGAGGGGGAGAAACTGACTATATGGGTAGAGAGAGAGTACACTTACGTTTAGTCTCGTCTTTTGATATTGGCTTTGCTATAACCGCGCGCCACTTCCCCCTACTCAATGATATACCTATATGGATAGGGAAAAAAAATCTTTTTAGCGTGATATTTTCTATTATATGAAATGGGCATATGAGAGAGCCCTGTTCAGTTTGGGAATAACAAGATGCCCCGGAATTTTGCAGCTTTTCTCTAACTATACTCAAATAAACATATGTTGGACACCTCTCTAGCATTGCAGTAAATGAGAATAATTCTGGCAACACAACAAGAGTTTAAGTTGTAGAAGTAGGTTTCGGCTGCTAAAAAAACTATAAGCACTATGGCTTGAAAATGTTATCATTGGAAATAAATTAATGAGCGTTTTGCCGCGTTACTTATGAGTGATTCGGAGTACTACTTCGAATTCCACACACTAAAAAGAAGGCAAAAAGGGTCACACCAGTCGTAGGGAGTCACCGTATAAGCTTGTATGTGATAGGGGTCTACTACAACTAGGTGAAAGGCATTTGAGTGACTGCGACTGGGTGATACGACAATTGAGAGATTTGGAAAATTAGGAGCCCAACAATTGGGAGGTTTGGAAAATTAGGAGCCCAACAATTGGGAGGTTTGGAAAATTAGGAGCCCAACAATTGGGAGGTTTGGAAAATTAGGAGCCCAACAATTGGGAGGTTTGGAAAATTAGGAGCCCAACAATTGGGAGGTTTGGAAAATTAGGAGCCCAACAATTAAGGCGCTTTTAAGAAATTTTAGAAGGGGCTTCAGAGAATTTCAGGGGGCTCAAGCTCCTCCAAAAAACCCCTGGCGACGCCACTGCAATTGGGAGGTTTGGAAAATTAGGAGCCCAACAATTGGAAGGTTATAAAAAATAGGAGTGGGGCAATTTTGAGGACTTAGTTGAGAGCACAACAATTGGCTGGATTGAAAATTGGGTGCGGGTTGAAAAATTAGGTACAAAGTACAATGAAACCGACAGACCTTTAATTGGATGAATAAAAAAAAATTCCAAAAAAAGTATAAACGCTGGCTGAAACACAAAACATAACAGTATCTAACCTAACCAAATCTAACCTGACCTAATTTTTAGAACAAAAACCCATAAAATTGAAACCTACAAATTTTATGTTTTTCGTTTTTTTTACGAAGGCTCTGTTGGTTTCATTGCCACCAAAATTTTCGTTCAGCCAGTTTTCAGTCCTCTCACACAGTCGGACACGAAGTCGTCCTCACCCAAATGTCTTTCACCCAATCGCCGTGCTTCCATGTGGTAGTACTTACACAGTTCGCTATAGTACACGGAATAAATTGAAGGTGTGAGATTTGTAGTTCTTGGTAAAGACGCTCAATTTGCGTAGAATTTAATTCTCAGAATTAAACTTAACTTTGAATTGGCTCTTAAAATACATTAAATAAGTCTTACAGAGTTATGTTAAAATATTCAGTTACCGCTGTGAATTAATTTTCGAAACTGAAGAAACTGAACAAGGTTTTTGTATAATACCATAAAAGAGACCTAGACAGCAAAAATAAAGGCATACAGGGTGTTTCTGATAAGTCTGGTATAAATTAAGGGGTAGGTTCTTTGAGTGTATTTGAGTCGATAATTTAACTTCTATCTCCATTTTTCCGTACGGGCCACTATTTTCGACTTATGGTTTGAGTGTTTTATGGATAACCCCTTAGTTAAATTAGAAGTCATTGTCTTTCAGTTTCTTAATTAAATATAAGGGGTCATCCGTAAAATACTTCTTACAATTATAACTCAAAAATAGTGTCCTGAACTGCAAAATGTCATAGAACAATTTCGACTCGAAATTTATTTCTCAAAGACCATCCCCCTTAATTTATACCAGACTTGCCAGAAACACCCTGTATATAGGCTTCACCTTTAATCTCCGAGAACGGGAACGTTGCCTAATGGACTTTGACCTACCTGAGTTACCTAAAAAAGTCCTGCAAACCCCCTACCCCCACCCCATATCAGTCCACACAGGAGGAAAGTAACGTTGACGTGATTAAGCTGTCAGTAAAGAAAATCCACCTCGGAACTCCTAGCTAGAGAATAGGGGTCGGGCACTGTCTTAAATTTGGCACACTTCTTAAATCGCTAGTGGTTCATAAGGTTGTCTTGATATCCATCGTATCTCAATTATTTATATTTTGCGACCAATTTTTCGAAGTGATTGTTATGATTGCCATGATTTTACCATAAAACCTTTAAGAGCGTCAAATTCAAACAATTCTCACATGTTTCTAGAACTTAATTGCCAAAATTGGAAAAAATTTAAATAACTCTACCTTTACAAACTTCAAACAATTCTCTGTATTTTGTAGATTTCGAAATTTTATACAATTTCCAAAGTTTATTTAGATGCAAAAATCAGGGATAGGTTTAATTTTAGAAGTAGGAATGGAGAACGGTTATTATTTACTTCAGTCCGACTCATATCCCAGTATAGAGCACCTCCCTCCAACACGTGACGAAAAGTTTAAATTATCTTATTGGCTCACTTAATTTGCGTTTTGATGACGTTGCTGACGGGGACGGCGAAAAATACGCAATTCCTTTTTACTGTGACCCGCCTCTTCTTTCATACCCCCCCCCGTCCCTGCGAAGTGGGTCGTGAACTTTGACGCGCGCCCAATATACCATGTTTTCTATTCCTGCTTCTAAAATTAAATCTATCCCTGCAAAAATCAAATGATAAGCAAATTGTAAAAGTTATTTTGTTAATTTGCGATTCTCATGATCCCCAGTGGTTTACAGCCATTTAATTTTGATTCCTGTGTGATTTCTGTTGATTTCTCCACTGGCTTGTAATCAATTATTCACAAGTTTACGTCTGATTCTTCAAGTTACCAACCCCTCGGTTAGAATCTGGAAGTTTGCGTACGACGTAAGGACACCCAAAGAAAAATCCCAAACCACCCACGGACCTTTCTTTCTATTCAACTCATTTGAGACAATAATAAAATCTTAAAGAAACGAGAAAACTCGTGTAGGTATAAGCCATTAAGAGAACCACCCTGTGAAACCACGCAAGCATTGTTTAAAAAAGTTTAGACCACTCCACCACCCAGCTTTTAGAAAATATTAAGTCTTAGAACCCGGTAGGATACCGGGGAGTCTTCGAAACAGGGTTAGAAGCGAAATAGGGCTTAATGTTTAAGCCTTATATTCCCTTAAGGTTGAATGAAAAGCGGAGGCGAGTAATTGAAACTATATGCAAGGTAAATTTATTTTCAAATAAAACTGAGATTTTTTTATTCGATTGTTATCGTAAAGGCCCGTTCAGACTGGGTTCACGTTGGTGAAGTCGCTTTACTCGCTTAGACTATTCACAAGGTGCCAATGACTACGTAAAAGATTCGCGGGTTTAGTTTGAAAATACTGCAATTTCGTCGGATAGTGTCGAGATGGCACCACCTAGTTTGCGGCTTTTCTTTAGCCATAGCTCACTCGATCATGCCTTACAGAAGTATGATCGAGTGACCTATGCATTCCAATAGCAGAATATATATGAAAAATTTTAAGATACTTGGTGAGTTTGTGGTATTTGTCCATCTTGGAATCGGCTATTTTAGTATTCAAAAATCACCATTTGCGACTCGTTTTAAGTAGTCTGCTCTAACACCTGAGCAGGGAAATAAACGTTCTAAATTAGTATAGTCAGGGATAGATTTAATTTTAGAAGTAGGAATGGAGAACAGAGTAATCTGGGCGCGCGTCAAAGTCCCGGACCCCTTTCCTCGGGACCGGGGGTATGAAAGAGGCGGGTCATAGCGACAGACAGAGGTAAATAGGAATTACGTATTTTTCGCCGTCCCCGTCAGCAACGTCATCAAAACGTAGTTTAAGTGAGCCAATAAGATCATTTAAAATTTTCGTTACGCATTGGAGGGAGGGGCTCTATACTGGGATATGAGTCGGACTGAAGTAAATACTAACCCTTCTCCATTTCTACTTCTAAAATTAAATCTCTCCCTGGTAATACTAGAAAAACTAATAGTAATAATTAATTTTGTTAGTTTACAAGAGAAAATACAATTTCCCTCGATAATTTGTTTTCCATATTATATGTATGTAACTGAGTGAATGCAATATTTAATAATTCGATACCGTTTTCTTTTAAAAACGTTTTATCGAATTTTTTTCATCTCTAAATTTGTTTCTTCCTATGAAGTTCCGACTATTCTTTATTTTTTTACTTCCGAAGTCTTTGAAAAAAGACTCAAGCGGGGATGGAGGTAACGGTTTTAAGTTAAGATGAAACGAAAATCGTGTCATTCTAAAAACGTTTTCTTTTAATATTCGACCCTTTCTCTCATCCTTTCGATTCCCCAAAAGAAATAAAGTTTAAGGGAGTGGGGAATGAAGCGAGGAAAAGTGCATCTCGCCTCTTTTTTCTTTGCCCCCCCCCCTATTCATTTTCTTTACCTTTTTTACGAAGTTATTTCATATTGAAAAGGGATTAGTTCTGACGTTTTAACAAAGAGCACCAATTCCCTGGAGTGGCATAGTCGATTGAAGAAATGCTCTGAGATAAACAAGTTCATCACCAGGGATCGCAACCTTTATTTTCCCTTCTTAAGTCTTCTTTCATTCTTCTCTTTCTGAATATCTCCAGGGTGAGAAATAAGGGAATTTTTTAAACTGGTCATTTGACCAGTAGAGCCCAAGGGTTTCAATTAAAAAACTGGTCAATGACCACTTAGAATTTCTACATAAAGTCGAGATGCCCTGAAATGGTTCTAGGTTTTATATATTGTCTATTTGTTTTATATGTATTAATTCCTATAACCCACTATTGGGAATTTATTTTTTACTAAAGAAAGAAGGGAAATTTAAAAAGTGGTCACGGTGACCACTGGACCTCCAGGGATTTAATAAATAAACTGGTCAAAGCAATTTTTAAACTGGTCATTTGCCCAGTGCCACCGCCTTATTTCTCACCCTGAATATCTCCCATCTTTTTCCGAAACTGTGTTGGTTTGCACCACGGCTTTTATGCACATGCTCTGATCAAAGATCTTGTTCTTGTATGTGCTATTTTCGACCTCCCCCTTTTTCTAGACTAGTAGTCTAGTACTATTAAGGCTACAGAGCTCGATATACCGATAGGTAATATCAGCCGCTAACAAAGACGCGCCAATAGCTAATGTCGGCGCCCATGGCAATGCCATCAGTGGATCCCGTTTTGAAGTACAAGTACTATCGTTTCGATGGTCATTTTACGAGAAAAACTTCGACCGCACAACGGTTATAACTATTATTTAATACTTTTCTTCGAGAGAAGTGTACCACAAAAGAGGGTAATTTAAACCTGATTTTTCCCGACATCCCTTAACATTTAGAGCAAGATAACTAAACCGAATCACATACGTGATAAATAGTTCCCTCATCATTACTCTATTAGCGCTTAACTATTTGCCAAGGCGCATGCGCTTGTGAATTTTGGTCCCGCGTCAAGACAATTAAGGTTTATGGGTTGATTGCTGAGGATTTAGTACCAAACAGTTATAGAATTCACCCCATGGTGCGATGCCCATCTGAAGTTTGATAAGCAGGAGAGCAAACAGAAAAGGTTAGCCTGGGAAGAATCATGTTACATAACTTAAGTATTAAGAGGATATAGTGTCATCCTTCTTCTATTATCCCCTTCTGCAGGTGATATCAAATAAGCTTGATACAGTTAAGTTTCTCCCAAATCTGAGTATCATTGCGGAGCAATAAAAAGTTCCTTTGTGTCTTATATTATTTCCTGATTAAACATATAGTGACGTTATAAATAAATTTGTCACATATCTCTTGTGACCCTAGCTGCATCTCGCTCTCCGACCGGATTCCCATGTTCCTCTTATTTCTTTTAAAAAAAAATTACTACAAAATTTACATTTTATTTTCAGGATTTGTGCCGTCAACGTATGCAGAGAAAGAACAACGAGAAACCGGAACCGATTCACGTCGTTCAACAACCGAAACGCGTCAGTAGTTTATCCCAAAGCGAGGCGTCGCAACAGAGTCCGTCAAGCCGATCATCTACTTCTTCATGGTTAGTTTCAAAGTAGGCTTAGCAAAATTTTCGCTTTTGATGTCGTTTGTACATGTTTTGCTCGTTAATCGAAATTGATTCAAAATTTCCATACAGAGATATTTGAATTTAATTTTTAATTTTGCGAAAAAAAAATTGGATAAAGTTACAGTAATTTTTCTCGGAATCTCGGAAGAAAAAAAATACACAAAGAGATGTATCCGAGATATAAATTAGGTTTATCGTGTCGGTGAAACTTCAAAGGAAGTACGTCGACGAGCGACAAAACTAACTCTATTTGACATTCGAACGGTAAACATTTCCCCTAGCAAGCGCCGAAAATTTTAAGCATATTAAAAGACCTCCCGTTTCTTTTTTCTCTCTCTCTCGCTCTCTCGACACCGAGTTTATTTTTCTTACGTAAAAAATTTTAAAAACTTTTATTCGTAATATTTTCATAATTGAAGCAACTACATATTCCTCGCCCCAACTTCCCGTTCTTGTAAAGGGAAAAAAATTGTACCGGGAGAGAGAAAACTAAAAGAGAAATGTGCACTTTTCTCTAGGCCTTGGTCTCGTGCTTGTTAGATCTCTCTGGCTCTCTTTTTATCCTTTTACGAATCGGATTACCTTTGATCGTGATACGTTCCGAAAGCGTATTTCATTATGGATCACTTTTTATTCCCTTGTCCTCTCTTCCGTGACGACGGTGTCTTCAATACTTTGTGATAAATTCCCTATAGGTGATTTTCGTTTGCATACCAAGGCGAACTAGTCAGGCCAGCACTTACTAATATTTTTTATCTACATGTGTGTATATGTATAAACAAATGTAGGTTATGGGCTGAAGACGTGTCTGTCAGTCTGTATGTACGCCTCGAGGAACACGAAAAGTTAGGGTTCTTGTGAGACTCGTGGTATACGGGATTCCGATGGCCAGATAACATAAACACTACAAGCTCGTTTTGGGCAATAAAGAGTTGTACAATTCTAGCTTTAACGCTGGCTTTTTGTGGCACCACGCTAAAGCTACTACACATTAGCGCGTTTAGAAGCGTTGCGTAAAATTGGCTTTGTTCCACGTGAATAGCGTCGTCAGATGTCGCTATGGCCGTAACTCGCCATATTTCAAACACATACGCTACGCAACTCTTCAGAACACGCTAATGTGTAGTAAGCTAAGCTTTACAGCGTTGCAACTCTTTCTCAGGTTAACAGTTGTTAATCTAGTGCCTGTTCAGCTTCAGGCTCCCATAGAGTAAAGAGGTCACGATTATATTGTTCAAGCTGTAATTCTGCTTATAAATATGGTTCTGAGCGTTTTCTGCATAATAATGAAACTGTTGCTAGAAGAGGTCTTAGTTCATTACCATTGTAAATTAGATTAATCGGTAAATTGCGGAAGGTAAATTACCGACTCATGT
The DNA here is from genome assembly GCA_019434445.1 of Phalangium opilio. Taxonomy (NCBI): domain Eukaryota; kingdom Metazoa; phylum Arthropoda; class Arachnida; order Opiliones; family Phalangiidae; genus Phalangium; species Phalangium opilio. Next base: position 3,070,049 of record JAEQBA010003137.1, read on the forward strand.
CCGATAATCGAATTGAGCGATACTAGCCATTGGTAATTAATGAGATAAGCCTAATCACAGCGGCTATCATTTTTGACTGAGCTAAAATGCGACATCGTTGTTATTATTATAAGTTAAAATCGAATTTCTTTATTCTCTTCACTCTTATTTGCGAAAATAGAGACAGTTGAGGTGGTTGAATTGTTGGAAAGTTTCTAAAGTGTGAATTTTATGGTAATTACGAGGGAAAATATAAGAATAAATCAGCCACGATTATGAAACTCCAATGTTGGGTGACGAGTAAATGCATGCAGCGAGTGTGTTTGATAGTGAGACCCTCTCGCCGAAACTTTGCAGTAAACTAGAGAAAGTCGAATTTTATACCCACTCTCCTGAACCAAGATCACCCATTCTCTTGCTGCGTCTATTATTAGTTCCGGTGCTAGAATTTACCTAAATTTGAAAGTTATTTTCCATTGAGAGTGAATTTGGCCCTCAATCTTAAGAAACTTTTACTTCGTTCAGACGCAACCCGTAGATCGGGAAAAATTCCCATGTAGAAACTCAATTTTTCGAAAAGCAGGACAGATTATTAATTTAGTTGCAATCCCAAATAAATAAGCTTGTTTTAAGCCCAACTTTCAATTCTTACTCGATTAATTGTAATTCCAAGAAAATTGTCTCAACGAAACTTACCAATTTTGTATACGTTCGACTTCAAAGCTAATGGAGCTAAATGGAAGATTTAAATTTACATAGAGATTAATGCTAAACTGGTACTAATTAATGATTTTATAAATCTTCTAATTCGTTTTCAAAGAAATAAGTAAAAATTTTATAAATTAAAAAGGTAATTCAAGTCCCTCGCTCGAAACCCCATGAGCTCTGAAGTTGCATTTTCAATTAAGTTAGGACCGCGGGTACGACCTTTTAAGAGAAAATGATGGCTAAAGCTAAGTGCGTAAACGTACTTCCGCCTCAAGGCAAACCCTGCCTATACTTAGGAAGCGGGATTATAGAATTTTCGGTTTAGTTTTAAAGCTTTTCTTTTCTCCGTCGATAATCGCCTCGACAGTTCCCTAAATTAGGCTCCCTCTCCCCGTCTTACGCCGTCAGTCACTGCTGGCCGCGTCGCGTCTTGGCCTGGGAACTAGCACTCGCCATCTGTCGGAAGGAACTAACAAGTTTCATCTTGCGCCTTTTAGACTAAAATGAAAAGAGGAAGAGGCGGAGGGGAGGTTCAAGACGACATCGGGAGGACAAGAGTGCAAAGATGGGGACCTCTGGAGAAACTTCGCGAGCTTTCTATTTAAGCCGTTATGATTTCGTCCCCGACTTTTATCTTTTTGAAGTCCTTGCCCGGTAAAAGAGGGGTGGTGGGAAGAGATAGGTTTTTGGGGCCAAAGTTCAAAGGACTGCACTCTCTAGACTAGTCGAGAAAAGGGACTAACTGGGAGTCGAAAGTTGCGGGAACATAACGTAGGTAAAAAGCTAAAATCGTAAAGCCCCTAATAATCCTTTAGGTTGCCGGCAACGACCAATTAAAGTACGATTATAAGGAATTATTTCTTTCGTTTGCCCCCATTCCCGCTAAAAGTCCGTTCCCGTTTAGACTGTTAATAAACTAAAGCCTCCGGAAGTGTATATTTCATCGCATACTGGAATAACCTTCCTTAGTGACGATGTATTAATCAACAGAATACGAATATTATAACCTTAAAACGCCATCTATGCCTAGATTTTTCGGGATCTTCCGATTAATGGAGGTATAGTTGGTACCACCCCCGTGACGCCTTTCGTTTCGTTAATTGAGTGTGGCCGGATGCGGGACCTAAAATGAGTAGGGGTGGGGCGAAAGAGATGGTCAAAGTAGCCTAATTAACGAAGGAAATCCCGGCAACGTTAGCCAGGGAACGCTTATAAGTCTCTGACTCTCTTTTAATGGTCCGAAAAGCGGCTCGACCGGGCGACCGAGAAGGAATTTAAAGAGAGACTTGGGTGGTTGGCCTTGCGGCGTGCCACTGTTTCGTAGTTCGTAGTACTCTAGTGGTTGAGTATGTTAGGCTTTTGAGGGAGCTTAGTTAGCCAGCGACATCTATATGCCTGCCTCGTAAAAGGCCTAAAGGCCGTTCATGAGAGAACTGACTATACCGATCGGGATCGTGGTCTTTTAGATTTGATGGTTTCTCTTTCAAATCTGTTGGGTCGCCTTTAATTAAGAGTCAGTCTTGTTAAATCGTATTAACGGAAAAGGGAATTAAATCGGCATAGCTTATTGTTTATATTGCGTATGAATGTTGGTTGCTTCTTTTGAAACGACATTATCGTTTTTATTTCATATTAATAATATTTCTAGTGAATGAAAACAGTTTCGTAATTCCACCAGAAGTTGGGGTTGATTAGGCTTAATATGGGCGACTTTGAAAAAAGGTTTATAAATCTCCGAAATTTTTATTTTTATTTTTCAATTTATCTGAGTCTTTTCTACCATTCTAACGCTAATTAATTCCACAGATTTATTGTAGACCCTACCAGAAGTTAGGGTCGATTAATTAGGCCTAATATGAGCAACTTTGTAAAAAGGTTAAAAATCCCTAAATTTTTATTTTTATTATTTTAATTTATATGAGGCTTTTCTAATTAAACCAGCTTGATTAAACGATATCTTTAGTATTTAGTCTGTAGTAGAGAATAGCAGAAAAACACCCGTCGTTGCCCGTCAGCCCGTCTCTACATTTTAATTGCTGTTCGGGTTGCCATTTTAAAATATGGCGGCAAATCGAAGCCAAAAAGCCTTAAAGCGCGTCTATAGGGTATATTGAACCAGTGTAATAAATATTAATGAAATCGGTTGAAATGCGCGGACGTTATTTCATAAAGAAGCCTGGCTTTTTACATTTTTGGCTGCCATTTTTCAAGATGGCGGTGCGTTTAAAAAATATTTTTTTATTCGCTCCATAAACTTAAGAGTAACATTCCTGCAAATTTTCAACCTTGTCGGTTAAGCGGTTTGGTCTGGGCGTTGATTATCAGTCAGTTAGGACTTGTTACATACACCGATGTATTGCGGGTTAAACATTTACAGGCGCTGATAGAAAATACATGAAGACATTAGCCCCTATATTCCGGCTTCACCCTGGCTTATTGAAAATAGATGGAAATCATTACAAAAATGAGTTTTTATTGAAAAATTTTAAATCTATTCGACGAACATTAGAGTACACGGTAAAATTTCAAACGTTCGCTTCAATGAAAAGATATTTTCCCCTCCAAATATTTTTCTTTGAACTTGAGGTGCTTCAAATATTAGAAAGCAAAAAAAGAGGAATGATAAAAAAATCTCGTCAGCGCATCAGTGTAACGCAAACCCCCGAAGCCTTAAGGGTCTTTCGTAATATACCCGCCTCTTATTTTACAATGTTTACCTTTAGAAAATAGGTATATACCTGCACACAAAAACTCCCGTGTAAAAAGGTTTCAAAAAGCTTTCGCTTTTTTTTCGGAGAGAGAAAAAGAAAAAATGTAAAGGTTGCTAAATATTCTGTAACGAGATTCAGAAAGTTAAAAAAATATGTTCATTCTGTATTTGGTAATGAAAAGAAAGGTGATGAAGATAAGTACGTTCAATTTGGGCCTTTTAAAGGGAGAATGAAGAGGGGGATTACTGAATTTGAATGTTCAAAATAAATGTAACCATATTATTCCGTGTTTTCCGATTGGCTGGCTCTCATTATTGAGTTTGAGACAGCAGCGGAATTTCGTGGAATTTTTGGAAAGAAAGCGAAATTGCAATTCTTTTTTTTCTTCAACATTTTCTTAGCTCCCGCGTTAACGTCTTTGCCCAATGGGACATCTGGTTCCATTTTTGGGTATTTCGTAAATAAAACCGACTAAAAATGGTTGAATTAATTTTAGACAAATTTGAAAATCGGATAAAAATCAATGCAAATGTTTTGGTAACTTTTTCATTATGTTTTATTCTAAAACAACATATTTGAACCCTTCATACTCCCTTTGAGTCTACTTATGAGCCCTTTAACTGTTAAAATATTGAAGCAGTGAGAGGAAAAACAAGAAGGAAGTTAAGTTCATAAATTATATTTTTAATGGGCTTACCTAGTCCAGTCCTTGAAATGAGCTCGCGTATTGAAACGACGATTTGCAAAAGTGAAAGTGATGGACAAAGATACAAAAGCACAGATACTTCGTTGAAAACTATATCCTTTTGAACTGATACTTAAACGTTTAAAGCATAGAAATACGTAATGAACAGTTGATTTTACAGCGTTGAGTACGGCGCATGGAAGTTAAAGTTAACCCTTGCACATAACTGGTGTCGCCTCTACACGCGGAACGATAAACTAGAATATAACTAACCCCATGCATGTGTTAACACTCGATGTTAAGCAGGGTCGAACGCCATTAGTTCTTTGTATTGAGACAACCCGGGTTCGAATGCCGCTGGGGACGATTGAGATACAATTAATTTTGATTATTTTCCGTATTACGTAATGGAACGAAAAGCAAGATGCAACGTTACAGTTCAAAATTAATAACTCCTTCGGTCATCGATAGGGGTGCCACTTACCATTCTCCCTATCATACATGTGAAGGGGAGACTGAAATTTCCATCACAAAAAGTCGCGAGACGCCACGAACTAGTTTATCTAGGTTTTAATACATATTTTAATGTCTATGGTTACAAGAACTTTGGTTACGAAAGCACAAAATTACTTAAATTTTCACAGAAACGTCCTTGATTATGAAAGATGTGTCTTGATAGGGATTATTTTGTTTATTAATATTAATATTAATGAAAATTGCGTAAAAAAACTATGAAATAATGCATATTTAAAACTTGAACCAAGATTTCAAAAGCCTACTTACTTTTTGTCGTCTCTGCGAAGCGTAGCTTTAGACTAAATTATGAAAAAAATGCTCGTATCTTCTTTAAATCGTAATTCAATTTGTAATATATCCATTATTTTGTATGATGAAAAAATTCGAACTTCGAATACTTCTTTAAGTATCTCTTTAAGCCTTAAAAAGGTTTTAACGAGTGTATAATGAAGAGAAAGTTTCGAAAAAGTCGGTTATGTGGGGTTATTTGACAAACCTTGCACCCTTAGCTCAGGCTGTCCGCGCATAGTAAGGTAATCAAGGGAAAGGCAGGAACCTGAAACCCTATTAAGAGACTGAATGATATTAACTTGCACCCGACATAAATGTGTATATACTTCTCTTCTAATAACGATTTAAGCACGTACAAAATATGATGGAAATGGTACTTTTATTTTAATGTATACACCCTTCCTCATTTTTGAATCTTTTTGAAAAACGTCGAAAATAAAAACAGAAGAGGGGGTCCTCTTCTTATGTTTTTCTTTGGTCCCTAAAAGTTTTCCGCTTGGCCAAGCGAGTAAAATGTCGAGGGCCTGCTTGGTTACGAAATGAGGATGAAAAGGCCTATGAAGTAAAAACGCCAATGGCGATATATTTTAGGCAACTATATTTAGGTACAGATATAAATATATGAATCAAGATGCTATTTTTTTATACAAGTTTCGAAGCTGAATTTGTAAGGACTAAAAACCACGCATCATACGTCCGTCCCCTTCAGTGTCAATATTGAATATTTGAAAATGCAGTTTGAGATACATAAGCTTATCGTGTACGTACAAGGATAACCATATAAGACTTTAAATAAGTATGGGTCTATGGTAAGCAATTTGCTGTAAACACGCATCCATTATTAAATTGATGTAGGGGCGTGCCAAGAACTATATTTTGAAGTAGTAGTATTACTATTTTCTGGAGTAGTGATTGGGAAACGGAAATTCCTATGCCCATTTCCAATGCGCTGATAACGCTACGAAATTCACGCCTGCCCAGTAGAACTCTATTTGATGGAAGATAAACTTGCTATAGGTCCAGTTTTTTTGCAAGGCACAAGCTTTAGGTTCCACTTGGTTATGGCAACAAGAACTACTATTTACACGTGACTAAGCTACTAAGATATATTCACCGATAGGTGGCTCCACTCACTGATACCCAACCATGAAAAGCATACTGGGATTTTTAACAGCTACTGTATCAAACCGGAGCCTACGTTAGCGTAGGCTCCGATCAAACTTCCCTCCTACAAGCCTCTATGTTATCGTGTGGAGCAAAAACTTTTATTAAACGAAGATGTCGCAGTCGTCAGTATCATTTAGTCAGGCTTGAACACTGCTGATACTAAAGGCCCCTACGGTTGACCCATACTTGTAGAGTGTTTTATGCTGTTATAGTTGAAATAAGGTTTAGGTTAGGATTTGTATCACATCGGAGGATGAATGCAACAACGCTCATTGCGGAGGAAATACTAGAAAATTGAACGTATTTCGAAAAGCCTGATTGCTTGACGATATGTTTACTTTTATCCTAATTGCTTTTTGCTGATTTAATTTCTTTTCATTTGGTTTGATTTGCGAAATATTTGAAGCTAATTGACGCTAATTGCCTACAAAAACAACTAACGATTTATTAAAAAGACATATATTCCGTCTATAATTTTTTCCAATTTTCAGATGTTTTGTCTTAAAATTTTAAATGTGTAAACTTTTAAAACCACTCTATTAAACATCCAACTACCTAGTTTGTTTGGTACAGGGAGACATTTTAACAGTCTCTTAAACCATTGCGCTTAAACTCTATAAAATTATGTCACTAATTAAGGGTGTTTTTAATTGTCTCTTATGAAGTAAAATTTTAAAATTTCACTTAATTTCAATAAGTAACTGAATTTAATACTTTGTTTTTCTCTTTGTATTTTAAAGGAGCGAAGAACCGGTTACTTCCAATATGGACATCTCAACAGGACACATGATCTTGGTTAGTTCAATAACTTAATATTTAAACGCGAAATGGAGTTCTACAAATATTTAATTTTAATGTGATCTGCTTCTATCGCCACTGTGCTCGCGGACATTTTAGCTAGGAATATTGGTGTCGTCTGCTAAGATTACCGCCAACATTACAGTGATGATGGATCGAAGCTTATATTGTTATTATCAACCAGGGATAGATATAATTTTAGAAGTAAGAATGGAGAACATAGTAATCTGGGCGCGCGTCAAAGTCCCGGACCCCCTTCCACGGGACGGGGGTATGAAAGAAGACAGACGTAAAACGGAATTGTTTTTCACCGTCCCCGTCAGCAACGTCATCATAACGTAGTTTAAGTGAGCCAATAAGATAATTTAAACTTTTCGTTACGTGTTGGAGGGGGGGGGGGCCTCTATACTGGGCTATTAGTAGGACTGAATTAAATACTAACCGTTCTCCATACCTACTTCTAAAATTAAATCTATCTCTGTATCAACTTTAACTTAATACCAGGCGGAAAATTATAAGTAGATTACATTTTCAACAGTTAGGGCGTCGCAAGTTGATTTCATGACTATAGTACAGCGTCACTGATCTTTAAAATAAATGTTTAGCTAATCTAGATAGTTTTCGCTAAAGGAGCTATTCCTCTTCTTCTCTAAGCTTTAACTTGACTCCAGCATTATTAGGCGCTCTGAGAGACAAGACAATTTAATACTTTTTGTAGGCAACAAAATGGCCTAGGGGAACGACAAACCCCGCTACAGTGAACATCTAACGCGATTTAAAAAACATTTCATAATTAGGCGCCCGGAGATATAACTTTTGAATTTGACAAACTGCGCTCCATTTTTCCTTTAAAGATCAACCGGAAATGAATAACCGTCTTTAAAATTTAAATCTTATAAACCTACTTCGACCGTGGAACTGCGCTCCATTTTTCCTTTAAAGATCAACCGGAAATGAATAACCGTCTTTAAAATTTAAATCTCATAAACCTACTTCGACCGTGGAAGCTTTAAGACCTTACCAACTCGATTTACGTTCATAAATGATTCAAAAGCGATTTTGAATCGTTTTCGGATTGATTTGGTAATAGGGAGCTTAAGAATCTGACCAAAAACCTGTACGAACACAACTATCACGTAAAGGGGGTTTCGAGTTACGTGTTTTTCGCGCCTTCCCTGAATGGCGTTTTTGGCGGGAAGTCGCGGATGAATACACTTCCCCGAAACTATTTTCTCTTCTTCTGTCCAGGTTGAACGATTTTAGTTAGCTTTAGGACCGTGTGGTGGAGCGTGTAAGAAAATTTCTCTCGATAACTTGCCTTTCTCTGATTGGATGAATTCATATTTTGCGTAGCACGTCGTGTTTCTTATGGGAAAGGCACGCTTTACGCTTGCTTAAGCTGGAGATACATACTTCCCCCTAAGTTCTGATATCACCTATATGTTAATTTAAGCCTAACTTGTTAAGAAAAGCTCGGCAATTTTTCTTCAAAGATCATACGTTTTGTGCGCGACACATTTTCTTACACGTTTTTCAGTTAATTTCTTAAACTCACTATTACCTTTACGTGAACTTAGCTTAATAAGGGCGCGAAAATTTTGGAATTAAGACGTTCGAAGAGGTGGGGATCGTTACGGAATTGTGAATTAATTAGGCTTTTCCCATTAGAATTTAATAAATCTGGTTAAAATTATACCTCTTTGATTCAACCGCAGAGTTACATGGAGGATCACTTGAAGAATAAGGACCGATTGGAACGAGAATGGGAAGCCTTGTGTGCCTACGAAGCTGAACCTTGCTCCACTTCCGTCGCTCTCATGCCTCAAAACCAAAATAAGAACAGATACTCTGACGTCCTGCCCTGTAAATATTTACAAATCTTCCAAAACTATATTAACATATGCTTTGTTAGGCTTAAATATTACAGGTTTAATTGTTTTCATTTTATACAAACTACAGGCGTAATCGCATTCATTGTACATTAATTATAGACTTAATAGCTTTGGTTGTATCAGAAGGGGATGCTTAAGAGAAGGGTGTCAATACTTTATGTATGTAACATGATTCTTACCAGGCTCCATTTGCCCCGCTCTCCCCTGCCCGCTTCTGATTGGTTGATTAAGTAATTTTCCCGCCTTATCTAATTTTGGGAAGAATCATGTTACAATAATCTCAACTAGTGTGATACTTCTCTCTAAGAGAAGTATTATATACTTCTGGTAGTATCAAGAATATATATTTCATAGAAGCAGTAAAGAAGGAAGTCTCAATGGTTTATGAGTTGCATTGAAGTAATGGGTAACCCTAATTTATCCCCAAATTTTAATTAGCAAAACTATTTTAGGCCCAATTTTCATTATTTCAGGGTTTTCAAAGTATTAAAGCTTTATGGTAGTTTGAAATTAAAAGCTATACTTTCCCTTTAAATCTATATATATTCCTGGTTGTGCTTGATTACGGGTTAAATCTCTTTAATTGTACATTAATTGCAGTATTGTGTTTTAACTGTATACAAATCATAGTTTTAATTTCTTTAATTATAAAGAATTTAAGCTTAACAGAATTAATACGTAAAATTTAGGCTTAACAGATTGTACATTCCTTTCACATTTCGTAATAAAAATAATAATTTTTGAACGTTTCTATCAACAGATGACCATTCTCGTGTCGTCTTGAACGACTTGACCAATGTTTCCGGTTCGGACTACATCAACGCTAGCACTATTGTGAGTATACGTTATTTAATATCATTTCACGTCAACTTAAGTAGAAACGTTATTATATCATGATTGCCCAATGAGACTCGAGCATTAGAAGAAATATAAAAAATGGCTTTTTTAGGGATTAGTTAACACTTGGTATAAGAGTTCAAAACTCTTTGAAAAGGCTTAAAATTCTGGCTGATTTCAAAGGTAGCTGACGTAAGTTTTCATTTTTGGTCATATTTCTCCGAGAAAAGCCGAGCAACTTTTGGGGCCTAAACAAAAATTGCGCCAGCCTTCCAACTCGACTTCTTACGTTAACAGAGATGTATAGAAAGATGAAGAAGGGGAGTTCGTCTTCTCCAAATCTCCCGGGAGGGTTACCGGGACCACTTTAAGAGGGTCTGTAACCATGACAACTAAGAGTTTTGCTCGGGTATAAATCGGTATAATGCACTTTGATGTAGTCCATCAAGAATCGAGCAAAGGGGAGCTAGGGAGGACCCCTTAGGGAGGGGTATACAAGAACTAGACTGGACCCTCTGAATGTATAGAGCTTTATGACGAAAGATACTAGCTGTCTTTCTGACCTGAGAGGAAATGTAGATTAACTCGAAGATTACAAACTTGTTCGCCAAGTTGCGGGAACATTGTCATTTAATAGACCAATACGGGTATTACATGCAGAGAAAGATATTTTCTGGGGCACGCCATGAGACACCACTAGAGGCAGCCCAACTCGGTCGTGCCTCTAGAGGTGTCTCCTGGCCTGAGTTAAATTATCCAGTATCTTGGCTTGCCACTGGAAGTCTGTTTCTCTTCATATAATATTCTTATTGATCTATTTATTGACGATTTACCATTGTTATGACATCAGCCCGTGATGAGAACCAAAACGTTTCACACACCGATTTTGCGGTATTTAAACTGACTGAACTCAAATTGAACAACAGGTTTGGTTGAAGTTTCAACTTGCTTATCATTGTAAGAACGTCATCTTACTCAAGTGGACACATTTTAGTAGATATATATAAAATATTAAAAAAAAAAAAAACTAAATGAGATGTTGAAGACGTGTATTTTTGCGATATCTCTCGCTTCAAGTATCCATATAGAACCCAATAAGCTTCAAAATAGAGCTGAAGTGGTATCATATCAAGTTTTTCAACTCGCTCATTATGGGTCACTCTCATCAGCGCCATATTGGCAAACTTATAACGACCCACAAGGTCATCGAAACCATTTGTTCTCAGATCTTAAATGGGTTATTGCTCTCACCTTATGTAAATTTACTCAAAATGGGGCTCGGACGCAATTTTGTTTCCCCGTTTAAAACTTAACTGTGACCCTCGTTACCGAAATGTAAGCCTTTGACGTGGAAAACGCGAAATGACATTCACCCAATCGTTTCGAGCCCTTACGTTTTCATTCGCTACCGATTTTTGCTGGATTTGGTTGGTTTATATCCAATTCAGCCAGCACACAACGTCGCGTTAATTTGCTTTTGTCGGAGGTAGCATCAAACTCCTAGAGACCAAAGTATGGCATCAATTTTAAAAGTTATGTTTTATGGATTGAAGCCAATGAAGGTAATGGCTTGGCAAAGGGAATCTCTCCTGGTTCTTAACCTTTAAGTTATTGCTTCTAATTCGACTAAAAATTGTGTAGGATTGTTTTAACTTAAATTTTGTACTGGAAAAGAATTTCTTTTTTTTTTATTGCGAAATCAAATTCCTTTTAAAATATATATATTCCGAGTCCGTTGGGAAATCGGATCGTATGTTACTTTGGTCTGAAAATTCTTTTAAAACTTTTTTTCCGTTCAAAGACGGACCACGATCCGAGAAACCCGGCTTACATAGCGACTCAAGGACCCTTGCCTCAAACGGCGGCTGATTTCTGGCAGGTAAGATACCAAAAATTTTCGATACGATTTTGACTTTGAATTTCTTCGACAATATTAACCGCTTTTTACGTTTCTGTGTAGATGATATGGGAACAAGGCAGCGTTGTAATCGTTACTCTAAGTCGGTTGATGGAGAACGGATTCGCCATGTGTCATCGTTATTGGCCCGAAGAAGGTAGCGAAGTTTACCACATTTACGAGGTGAGACACTAAATTCTGTTCGTGTCTGTTACCAACTTTAAATATCGCAATTACTACATGCGTTATCTTAGTAACAATTGCGAGTTGCGCTGCAAAAAATAAACGGTTTTTAGAATGGGTCAACGAGTTCGTTGTTTATCCTTTTAAATTTTATGATGCTTTAATTATTGCCACGTTGTTATTGATTGTCCTTGATTTTAAACTTTATGATGCAAGTGTAATAATTAGACGGTAAAGGGTCATGGTTCCGATGGCGCAATAGACGAGCGCCAATGATAGCTTCGTTTTATGTTAAAAGTTTCAAAAGTTATTTAGACTGATAAGTTTACAAGTTATGATTTGAGTGTTTTAGGGATGACCCCGTTAATTAAATTAGAAATCATTGTCTTTCAGTTTCTTAATTAAATGTTAGGGGTCATCCGTAAAATACTATGGACAATCTTAACTCGAAAACAATGGCCCGGACTACAAGAAAGAGATAGAAATTACATTTTCGACTCAAAATCGCCCAAAGAACAACCCTTTCTTAATTCATGCCAGACTTATCAGAAACACCCTGTATAGATGTCCCAAAAGCGAAAGTGAAATAGTGATTGTGATATTTAGGGGTTTGGTACCATAAGTTTATGTTTTTATCAAATGAGATAGTGTCGATATTAACCAATGGTATGACTTTTGTAATAATCAGGTTCATTTGGTTTCGGAGCACATCTGGTGCGACGATTACTTGGTCCGCAGTTTCTACTTGAAAAACTTGAAAACCAGCGAAACTCGAACGGTCACTCAATTCCATTTCTTATCTTGGCCCGAAAATGGCGTTCCGGCTTCGACTAAGGCGTTACTCGAATTCCGAAGGTGAGATTTTTATTTTCACTTAAGCCTTAATTTTACTTTCATTTAAAAACAAAACCTAAAAACGCTTGCACCAAACTCAAAATAAAACCAACGAAACCAATAATGAACTATTAAAACGAAATATAATTCTAACTTACCATTAAAATCTAATTTAATTATATCAAATGTGGCACTGTATTGTAACAATTACTAAACTTGAAATTCTGTATTAATTGCTTTCTAACTAACTTTTAACTAACTCTAAATCAAAATCTGTTATTAACGAACAAATATCTCAATTGACAAACCGTTTTTCTCACCATTTCGTCCTGCCGTGGCGAGTTCTATCCTCTTGACCTTTTGAACACCCCTGGTTCGTGGTCATCATTTTTGTGATTGGTGCAATTTCGAACCAAAATTGCATAGTCACAAACGTGATGGTTACGATCAGGCTATTTCTTCTCTGCTGAAATCAATAATCATTCCTGCTCTGCACCTCTACGTTTTAATCATTTCCCGCCCGGCCTCAACCTTTCAACTACTACTTCCGGTGATTTGACACGACACCGTCCCATTTTCCAGCAAATCAACGCACAGTTTTTCATCTTACACCGCTATTTTTTCGCTACTATTATTAACGAAAGAGTTATTTAACTAATTAATTTTACGAATTATATACTGTACTCTAGCATTTTCTTTTTTTCAATTTCTCTTTCACATTTTTCATTTTTCCGAATTAATTTTTTGAAATATCCGTAATTTTTTTGTGTCGTTGCAGAAAAGTTAACAAGTCTTATCGTGGACGATCTTGTCCCATTGTCGTACATTGCAGGTAAGTAATTACTGATTCGAATGGAGTAGACTATGGAAAGTAATTGGGTGTCTCGCGAGGTAGGCAGAGAGGCATAAACAGGACCATACATTTATTGTCAAGGTGCACTTGACAATACTACCAATAACGGGGAGGTTGCGCATTATGTTTGTTCCCTTTTAACGTGTTTGTTAGTTTTAGTTAAATCTTGTAAGCTGTTGACATTAGAAAAACATTCTTCTTTTCCATTATGGAGTCAGGAAAACTGTAGGCTTCTCGGTAGGCTTAAAGATAAATTTTCAATTCCATTTGTTCCATTCCTCCACTTCTTATCATGTCCCATGTTACATTTTCTCTATTACTCCATGATTATAAAACTCACTTTAAATTAAGTACTACTACAAAAAAAAACTGATCAATATTGGTTTAATTTATAGTGACGGTAGCGGTCGAACTGGAACTTACTGTTTGATTGATATGGTTTTGAATCGTATGGCTAAAGGTAAAAAGATTACCTTTAAATATATGTTTTTACTGTAAAATATCACTAATTACTTCATATTCTTAATAATTCATTAATAGGAGCTAAAGAAATTGATATCGCGGCAACTTTGGAACATATTAGAGATCAACGGTCAGACATGGTCAAGACCAAAGTAAGTGTCATTTATTTTACCTTGAAATTTAAAATTTTCAATAGAAGTTACGTCAATTCTACTTGAAAACTAAACTGACTCAGTTAGCCAAGCCCTTGTTACATGGAGTGTGATATTTCTGCTGTAGTAACACCAGTTGTAAATCAATCCCTGAAAAATATAGAACCAGTATATTATAGAGGTGACACGGCGAATCCTCATCTCCCTATTTCTATTATGTAAGGAGCGGGGTAATTCAGAAAACTTACGAAAATAACTGGATGTAATGAAACGTGCGGACGTTATTTGTCAAGGAAGGCTTTTACATTTCTGGCAGGAATACATACAGCTATTAGGAATCATGGCGTAGCCATTTTCTCAACGTATCTAGACGGAGTTTGTAAGAAAAGCTAGAGTAATCATTATGTATTATCTCGCTGCTCGTGGAGCTTTGCTCGCGCCCCTGACCTCACGTTGCTACCAAATGTATAGCAACCAATGAAATCGAAGTTAGAAAGACGTTAGAATTATGAGGCATGACGGATAGTAAGTTCTCAAGCCCGGCCCACAAAATCCGCATAGAAACTAACATGGGTATATGATGGGCACAATGATTCGTTTTAGCTTTATGTATTCCTGCTGAGGATTATAAAAACCTTTCTTAGTGAGAGATCGGACAGCACCTTTCTATAGATACAGAAATAACCTTTTAAATTCAAAACACAAACAATGAGCGAACGAGGAACAACGATGAAGGCTTATATAAATACCACTATCATGTGGCGTTACTCAAATTTTGTCTGCCACTCCTTGTATCTTTGTAAATACATCACCTCTGTAACATGAATTATTTCACTATAGGCACAATTTGAATTCGTTCTCATGGCCATCGCGGAAGAGGTTCACGCAATCTTGAAAGCCCTTAGCCAATAGAAACTCCACTGGAATGACCTATGATTACAAATCTACAATTAATGTCAAAACTTCAAAACTTACCGAAAAGAAAACCAACCACTACCCCGATGTTGAAAACCCAAGATCATGACAAAACTAAACATACGCTGTAACAAACAAACAAAAAAATGCCCTAAAACTACAAAGTTCCGTAACCTTAACCAACAATGTAGAGCCCTCCAATTCACTTAAAAATAGAATAACCCCTCCCAATCACTAAGAAAAAAAAACCTTTCAAAAGTATTTTGAAAGTTTGAAACCCAGATAATAGAACATTCAAAGTTTTGCAGCACTTTTAGTTAATTTAAACAGAATGATGGGAAAATATTAATTTCAGTCCAAGTCTACGGAGGTTTAACTAGGTTTAACGAAACTTAGTGTAACAACAGTTTAAAACTGTATTTCCGGCACACTCAAAAAGTTTTAAAAGAAAAAGTAAATTTAACTTATTTTTGGGTCCGATTTTAAAACTTTTTGCACAAAGTTTCTCATAATGCGTGGTTAATTCCTCAGTCTCAATATTACAAAAAATAAAGAATTAATCCTAATTATTGTTTAGGGAGATCGTTAATTAGTATTTTATGGAAATTATGAAATAGTGTTAACATTATTAACTCCAAACCCTCCTCCTCCCTTCCCCCTAACGTTGTGGCAAAAACACTAATTAGTTGAAACTTCATTATAAGTAAGTAGAATTATATCTCTGGTAATATTTACGTTAAATGATTAAAACTATAAAGAAAAAC
The DNA here is from genome assembly GCA_019434445.1 of Phalangium opilio. Taxonomy (NCBI): domain Eukaryota; kingdom Metazoa; phylum Arthropoda; class Arachnida; order Opiliones; family Phalangiidae; genus Phalangium; species Phalangium opilio. The sequence goes on from JAEQBA010003137.1 coordinate 3,085,693, forward strand.
TAACAAATTATCCGTAGTCGTGTGTAATTTTCTGTGAAAATGTACAGTTTACTAATATAAAAGTATGTAAAAGAGAATTATAGTGTATATATATATATCTATATCAATTTAAACCAAAAAGAAAAGTAAAAAAACTACGTTATTAGTAAATTAAAATCAGTTATTTATGGTTAAATTTACAAAATTATAAAATTATAAATTTATTCCATGAAACTATTAACTTTATTGGATATTTTAAAAGGTTTTAGGATTAAATTTGATTTTTTAAGATATCGTGTAACTTCATTACCAGGATTTCTAGATTCAAATTAAAAATTCAAGTTGGTGCGAGGTATGTGGGAGACTTAATTCAAAGTATTATCTACAAATATATATACATTTAAAATTAAATATATCCTTGTATGTGCGACAATCAGAGGTTGTAGGTCATCCTGGTAATGAAGAGAGGGTGGGGCACCCGAATGTTTATGTATAAATTAAATTGAAAGTTAATAAATACACTTAAGATTATTTATGACGGTAAAGGTTTACAAAGATTGTTTGGGTACCTCATTTTACACTTAAGAAATTTAAAATAGGTCTAAAAGACTGAGTATATCTCTTAAATTACTCTAAATTTTTAAATAAAGTTAAAGGGATAATCAAATGTGAGAACAAATAATTTTTAATCGATATGAAGAGTTAAAATATATGCAAAGATCATTATTGAAGTTTAATGTCATCAAATGTTTCGCCTTAATTGGGAAGCACATTTTTTCAAAGATATTATTTTCTCTTAATTCACAAAATTTTAGACCAATCGGAGGCGTTCTTTTGAGTTTGATTCAAACTCTAAGACAGTCTTTGATTGGTTACGGCGTTTAAAGAGTTGTAGAATAGTAATAGACCCAACCAACAAATAAACAAGTTGGCTTGGTTTCGTCTCCATCTAACACCTGACTAACAAAGTTGACTGTAGTACCATCTGTCGTTGAGCGACGAAAATAAATCTCTTATTTTTCTGATTGGATTAGAATCGGACTATTGGGGAAAAAAAGGTTTTGCGCATGGCAAAATCAAGCCAATCACGTTATCCCTTTCTTAGCCGTTATAAAAATTCAAACGATTTGTTGGTAGGGTCTATTGCGAAACCTTTGGTGAACTTGGTTTTTAAAATATATTTTAACAGTGCAAAAACGGTGTAATATAACTTGTTCTCATAGTTGATTATTCATTTTAATTCAATTGTTAATTCGCAAAAATCAAGTGCTGAAAAAAGTTAAAATTTAAAGAAAAGAAGCCTATTTTAATTTAAAAAAAGAACTATTAAAATATTTCATTTCATATCATATCAAAGTAATTAAAATTAGTGTACAAAGAAATTAAATCAACTGAAGGCCTACGAAATAAAAAAAAATATTTTGAAACTGTTTAGGTTTATCGGATTGAAAGCTTGAAGATTAAAATTGTCCAGGTTTAGAGTACAACAGATTTCCAGAAAATATGGGAAAAAAATCTCTTTAATTACAGGTATTGTTTACAGGATTTAATAAAGATAAAAAATTAATTAAATTCGTTATAATAAATACTTAAAAAATAAAACGTATTATAATTATATTGAAAGAAATAAATAATAAAAACTAAACAAACAGACAAAAGTTTATATTTTAAATCCCGCTATTTTTGTGCTCCTAATCATGTGGTTTAATTCTATAAAAAAAATAACAAACAACGTAAGGGAGTGTAATTCCGTGTGAATGTGTGCTATAACATTTCAGCCCTTGTATTTGTTGGTGAAATAAAAACCCACTGAAATAATGTGTTTTCTGATACATTCTAAGATAGTGTTTTATGAATAAAATTATAATAGAATTGAAGACGATTTCCAAAAAAGAAACGTGATGGCCCAAAGTTTTGTCCCATGATAATAGCCACATCATTTCTACCAATTGTAAGCACTGATTATTATTATCATAAGTTTATAAGATATGTTCCATGAGTATGACACTTCCTATGCTTGGTAATACCAGAAGTAAGATGTATGCAAGTAGAGTAAAGAGCTCTAGCATTGGTAATACATCCTGGCACTAGTGAACAAATTTGAGGATTTTATGCCGCTTCCATCGCGCCTACACTAGAGAGAAAACAAGACGACCCAAGGGCTGGGCTCGTAATAGTAGCCACATCGTACCGTACTTCGATGCGCATCCTTTAACAGTGGTAAAACATGGTACCCGTAAATACCCATTAAAAGAAGTACAGAAAATCAGAGTGAATATCCCCTCGATACTCTAACAAAAAATTAGAACCCTTAATCCTTTTTTCAATAAATTTACTTACGTTATAAGTGTTAATATCCGGGGCCACAAGCTAGTACTTCTCGATTTGTGGAGAAATAGACGTGTTTTGTCTTTCATAAGAATTAGTTTAATTATTATGACATGGATAAAGAATGCGCGTGAGGAAATTTGTTTTCACGCTATAGGATCGGCAACTCCCTATCTCGAACGACAGCTTATTCTGTATATACTCTGTTACAATATCGGTTGTCAGCACGCGCAAAGCTGTTTCTCTATGTAACGTAGCTTTGTACGTGCTGTCAAGAGACAAAAAACTTCAGGATCTTCAGGATTTAAAATATCCGCGAGTTTTTTAGCACGAGTGCACGGACCTCTAGGCCTTAGTTTCAAATACGTGTGAAATTACCTACAGCCTACTACGAAGATAGTTTTTCAGTTCTTTTTGAAAAGTTGTAATAGTTTTGCAGCTTTGTAAATCGGTAGGCAGCGCATTCCATAGTTTTATTCCTATGTTTTTAACCATTTTTTGGGACCATTTATTTTCGCGTGCTCTTGGGAAGCTAGTGTGGCTACCTCTAGTAATGTATCTAGGATTACGTGTATTTCCCTTCTCAAACAGCTCTTGAATATACGATGGGGTGGTTTTGTTATGTACCTTGTAAATTAAAGTTAATTTATTGTGGTTTATGTTGTTATATGCTGTTTTATTGTGTTTTATGCTGTTTTGTTGTGTTTTTATGCTGTTTAATGTGTGTTTATGCTGTTTTATTGTGTTTTTATGCTGTTTTATTCTGTTTGAAGCTGTTTTATTGTATGTTTTCGCCGTTTTATTGTGTTTCTATGCTGTTTAAAGTGTGTTTATGCTGTTTATGCTGTTTAATGTGTGTTTATGATGTTTTATTGTGTTTTATACTGTTTATTGTGTTTTTATGCTGTTTTTCTGTGGTTTATGTTGTTCTATGCTGTTTTATTGTGTTTTTATGCTGTTTTATGCTGTTCTATGCTGTTTTATTGTAGTTTTTGTGTGTTTTATTGTATTTTTTTGCGTTTTATTGCAATTTCTGTGTGTTTTATTGTAGTTTCTGTGTGTTTTATTGTAGTTTTTGTGTGTTTTATTGTAGTTTTGTGCGTTTTATTGTAGTTTCTTTGTGTTTTATTGTAGTTTCTGTGCGTTTTATTGTAGTTTTTGTGTGTTTTATTGTAGTTTTTGTGTGTTTTATTGTAGTTTTTTTTTTAATTATAAAAATTTTTAATTTATTATTATAAAGCTAATTTTACAAGGTTACTTTCATTTCTACTTTCCTACCCTCCAATTTACAAATCCCCGATTCTATAAAAAGTTTAAAAGCTATTTTGTCATTTCTTTCATAAAATTCATATTCGGTTAAAATACATAGTAATAGTTTCTTGTTAAAATGGTTTACTAACATAATTTCAGGGTCTACTTCTTTTATATTCATTCTAGTTTGATATGTAAAATAAATTGAAAGTTTTGCTATATTTAAAATAATGATTATGATTTTAAAATATGCTATTTCTTCACCACAATACAGCCAGTACATTTTGTTTATTAATTTAAAATTAGGATTGAATATTTGTATAAAGGTTGTAATTTTTGTTAAAAAGCTCTGGGTTATCCCACAGTTAAAAAATATATGTTTGATATTTATATATATTTTTATATATTGTAGTTTTTGTGCGTTTTATTGCAGTTTCTGTGTTTTTTATTGTAGTTTTTGTGTTTTATAGTAGTTTCTGTGCTAACTAAAGCAGTCCAAGTATTATAACTAGTGTTTATGTCGATAATAAGTTAAAAATGAACTTTTCTAATTTCAAAGAAAAATACAAGCATCTGCCGCATCATGAGCCTATTCACGTCATCTTCCCAGTGCCAAGCAGAGGGGACGGGATCGACGCCATTCAGTGATAAAAGAGGGCTTCTCATATCACACGCCGCGAGCAAGTTTCAACGAAGTTTACTTTTTGTTTTTATATCTATATACTTTTGTTTATACTTCATAAATGTACTATAGAATAAATAAATTGTTCGTCGATTTAACGAATCTCATTTTATTCCTTTTCTGCCAATTAAGTTACAGCAGGCATATATAGGATTTTAAAATGCATTAATTAGATTAAAAAGGATTGAGAATATGGGATAATTAGAGGTGCCCGGTAATCACTTTAGCACTGTTAAAGACAGCGCATCGAGGGGCTATTCACAAATGAAAATTTTCTTTTATTGGTGATTTTTATTCACGCTTTTAAAAAGGATAGGCATTCATTGGTGATTTAAAATTAATGGGGATTAATGGTTGCGTCTGGATTACGAGTAATAATCGAGGGGCTACTCACGAAAAACTCGTTAGTGATTTTAAACGGGATTGGGATTGTGGGTAACTTAGGGGGTTACGGGTTGTTATTATTTTACTAGTTATGAACGGATTATTAAGCATTCACACATTTTCCGCTAGGGGCACTGTGTACGTAGTTACGTATTTACTGACATCTAAAACATGATAAAATTCTGCTAGACATTCGTGTAAGCAATAGATAGTTCATAAATTGCCGCTAGGGGCGCTGTGTACGTAGTTACGTATTTACTGACATCTAAAACATGATAAAATTCTGCTAGACATTCGTGTAAGCAATAGATAGTTCATAAATTGCCGCTAGGGGCGCTGTATACGTAGTTACGTATTTACTGACATCTAAAACATGAATAAATTTGCCGCTAGGGGCGCTGTATACGTAGTTACGTATTTACTGACATCTAAAACATGAATAAATTTGCCGCTAGGGGCGCTGTCTATAATATTATATAGGCCTAACGGTGTGTTCTCTAATTTGAATTAGCGCCCACGTCACACTTCGAAGCGCCCCCAACGACGGAATATACGATAAAACTCGGACGCTACTTGTCCAGGTTTCTTTTCTCTCTGCGCCGGCGACCAGTCAACATCGTTCCTTGATCAGCTCCTCGTAATCCTGACTTTCGAAGGCAGTATTGGATGGAAAAACACGTTTCACGCCGACGGTGGGACGTGACTCTAAGCTCTCCGCCATTGAATGTCCATTAGAACGTTGAAATCAACGCGAAAGGTTAAGCCTAGTACGGTATGTGTGAAAGTCTTTCAATAATCCAAAGTCATCCAGCTAGCAATTTATTATTTTATTTAATCGCAGAGTTTAAATTATTTAGGTAGAGTTAATTGTTAGTTAATTATGTTTATTTATTGAAAGTTAACTACAATATGAAGAAATTTCCAGACACGAAGTCAGTTAGACAAGGCTTAATTTAGAACATCTTAAATCAAGTACTTGGGCTCATATTAGGGGAAATTAAATTCCTTATCTATTTTAAATAATAAACCTCGACTGTTAACAAATTAGGTCTCATTTAACGGCGCGAAACTATATTACCTAAAATGAGTAACGTATGGTTTAACGGGGCGAGATTAGGTTGCACTAGGCTAGGCTGAACCTTTTATAAAAATTTATCCGGGCCTGGCCCTAATCTCTAAGTTTTTACTTTATGCGATCGTTTTAATTTAAATTAACGAGGGTATTTTAGAATTATTACGCGTAAATTATAGATTTGAGATTCTAAAATTTCATTCGAGGCAGTATTTAATTATTTTAGATAATGAACTACGGTCTATTTAATAAATTAAATGGTTTAAATTAATTAGGGTTAACTGTTAATAAGTTATCATTAATTATGGAGATTAAGCCAATTTAATAATTTTAAAATGAGCCACGAACGCGAAGTTAAGGCTAGAGATTTTTAATTTATATTTACGTAGTTTTTTTTCTTAAATTATTTTAATCTATGATATTGTTTCCGTGAGTTATTATTTTGTTGGGACCTCGAGTAGCCATTTTATTCTGATATGGAAATTGCTTAATATTTAGTGCAATTCTTACATTATATTTATGGGAATATTTTACTTGGTTTTTTTTAAATAATTATTTTGCTAGGACCTTAAAGTAGCCCTTGAGTTCTGATTTGGCTTAATATTTAGTGTGATTTTTAAATTTTGTTTTCGGGAATATTTTACATAGTTTTTCTTCAATAATTTACGGAAACAAATCCATAGATTAAAATATTTTTGTTAGGCCCCTCTAATACTTATTAATATTTGTTATTAATATATTTTCATTTTTAGACGCGATGACGTTCTTAGATATTCTGTTGCTGGTCATTCGGAGAAGTTTCCTACCAGATGATTTCAACCTTTGTTAGAGACGCTCATTCCAGATGACATCTTCCTTGGATTGGCGATACAAGATGTTTTCAACCTGTGGTGGCCATGCAATCATTCTCTACAAAAATCTAGAATATTCAAATTTTTATTAGAATTATATTTGCAACTACTTAATTTATTTTTACACGTTCGAACTTCAATTTACGGAACACTTTATATTATTTTTTGTTAAAAATTTTTGTAAACACCTTATTTTTTTACTTTTTGTTCAATAAATTATGCCTTAACCACTTTTTTTGTTTTCTTAAAAATTATTTGATTAAGAGGGAAGGTTTGAATTTTTTAGCTCTAAACAGCCTATTTTCTGAGGACCCTCTTTTAGGCTTCTTTTAGCTAATATATCATAAAATAAAACTATCAAATTGTTTTGGGAAAAAATTAGCCCAAAACAAACTTAAATTGTTTAAAAAAGTAAAAAAAAGCCTAAACAGGGTCTCAAAATACTACCCTAAGTCCAGACCCTAAAAAATTCAAGCCATCCCCCATATCGAAACTTTTTTAAGAAAACAAAGAACGTGAGGCAAGGCAAAATTTTTTATTGAGAAAAAAACAATTGAGGTGTTTACAAAAATTTTGTACAAAAAAATATTTAAAGTGTTCCATAAATTAAAATTTGACCGCGTAAAATTAAATGGGGTAGGCTAGTTACCGATTAAATTAAAGAATAAAATTAAGTTAATTGGCGGAAAAACTTCACGGTCCAATCAGTTTGAAGGCCTTGTGTTTCGCAAATCCAAGAAAGATGTCATCTGGATTGAGGGTCCTTAACATCGGATGAACTTCCAAGTCTACTTGAAAACGTCTCTGAATGACCAGCAACAGCTTATCCAAGAAAATCATTCGCGTCTAAAAATTAAAATAAATTAATTACAAATATTAAGGCAATGCCTAATTTTAAAAAAAGTGGTATTTTAAGCCTAACAAAATAAAAATTTACCGAAATAATCCCATATATTTAAATAATTAGCAAAATACTGGCGATATATTGCTAAGCTTATCCAAGAAAATCATTCGCGTCTAAAAATTAAAATAAATTAATTACAAATATTAAGGCAATGCCTAATTTTAAAATAAGTGCTACTTTAAGCCTAACAAAATAAAATTTTACCGAAATAATCCCATATATTTAAATAATTAGCAAAATACTGGCGATATATTGCTAAGAAATTTTTTTTTAATAATCTAAGTTAAATTTCTTAAGCCTTGTTCAAATTTCTTAACCTCGTGGTCGTAGTTTATTTAATTTTAATTCAAAATTATTATTTAATAGACTGAATTTACGTAAATAATAATAATTAACTGCCTTTTCATTAAAACTACTTTATTTATTAAATCAATAAGCTATTTAAAAAGGCTTACATTTGCTGCGCATTAACAAGTTTGTTCATTCCAACATGAATTCGCTGAATCGATTCCAAAAGAACATTCAATGCCGGAAAAGAGCTCTAGATTCTGGATTTATTCCTTGACGGCGAAAGGCCTGATTTCCAAGAGCTGAGCAGGAAACGATCTTGACTCCACGATGCCAATCGAAGAAAGAAATTTCGGCCGGTTACTCAAGAGCAAAGTTCTCTCCCGCAAGATTTACGACCACAAGACGTTAAACTAGTAAAATAATAACAACCCGTAGCCCCTAAGTTACCCACAATCCCAATCCCGTTTAAAATCGCTAACGAGTTTTTAGTGAGTAGCCCCTCGATGATTACTCGTAATCTAGACGCAACCATTAAACCCCATCCATTTTAAATCACCAATGAATCCCTATCCTTTTTAAAAGCGTCAATAAAAATCAGCAATAAAAGAAAATTTTCATTAGTGAATAGCCCCTCGACGCGCTGCCTTTAACAGTGCTAAACTGTAAATCGTTTTTAATCCAGTTAATGCATTTTAAAATCCTATATATGCCTGCTGTAACTTAATTGGCAGAAAAGGAATAAAATGAGATTCGTTAAATCGACGAACAATTTATTTATTCTATAGTACATTTATGAAGTATAAACAAAAGTATATAGATATAAAAACAAAAAGTAAACTTCGTTGAAAGTTGCTCGCGGCGTGTGATATGAGAACTTGAGAAGCCCTCTTTTATCACTGAATGGCGTCGATCCCGTCCCCTCTGCTTGGCACTGGGAAGAAGACGTGAATAGGCTCATAATGCGGCACATGCTTGTATTTTTCTTTGAAATTAGAAAAGTTCATTTTTAACTCATTATCGACATAAACACTAGTATTAATACTTGGAATGCTTTAGTAAGCACAGAAACTACAATAAAACACAAAAACTACAATAAAACGCACAAAAACTACAAAAGAACACAAAATCCACAATAAAACGCACAGAAACTACAATAAAACGCACAAAAACTACAATAAAACGCACAAAAACTACAATAAAACACAAAAACTACAATAAAACGTACAGAAACTGCAATAAAACGCACAGAAAGTACAATAAAACACACAAAAAATACAATAAAACGCACAGAAACTACAATAAAACGCACAGAAACTACAATAAAACGCACAGAAACTACAATAAAACGCACAGAAACTACAATAAAACGCACAAAAACTACTATAAAACGCACAGGAACTACTATAAAACGCACAGAAACTACAATAAAACACGATAAAACAGCATAGAACAGCATAAAAACACAATAAAACAGCATTGAACAACATAAACCACAGTAAAACAGCATAAAAACACAATAAAACATCATAGACTCACATTAAACAGCATAGAAACACAATAAAACAGAATAAAACAGCATAAAAACACAATATAACAGCATAAACACAAATTAAACAGCATAAACACAAATTAAACAGCTTAAAACAGAATAAAACAGCTTAAAAACACAATAAAACAGCTTAAAAACACAATAAAACAGCATAAACACAAATTAAACAGCTTAAAACAGAATAAACAGCATAAAAACACAATAAAACAGCATAAAACCACAATAAAACAGCATAAACACACATTAAACAGCATAAAAACACAATAAAACACAATTAACAAACAAATAGAACAATAAGGTAACAAATTAAACAATAAACGAGCAAATAAGAGAATAATTGAATCCAAAAATCAGATAGATAAAAATTAATTATGTTAAATTGGACAAGAAAAATCTACATTCTTCACTAGAACTCTATAATCTACATTTGATTCAGCCCTCTCGATACCTTTTAGTATACCGTCACGTGATTACTGTCACGCGCTTATTTCAAAATCAAATTAAGTCTACTTTTTTACCTCTCCGAGTGACAAGGACTATATCTGAGCATAATTTTCTGTTATTCAACTAAGGCGACGAAGATAAGATACTCATTTTCGGAACTGATTGGATGGTTGGGAGAATCTGTTCTGCTCAACGCATATGCATGGATGGAACATTCAAAGCTTCACCTGCACTATTTTATCAACTCTTTACATTGCACCGTCTCGTTAAAAAAAAAATATTACCTCAGCTATTTGTATTGCTACCAGATAAATCTCGCGAAACTTATGATCGTATGTTTCGCGCCATAGAAACAATCGCCGCAATCCGTGGTTTATCTTTCAGCCCTGCAGAATTCATGTGGTGCCATGGTGACAACGCGGATGCAAGAACGAACAATGATTGTGAAGGCACACATAACAAGTGGAACAAAGCATTGAAGGTCCCTCATCCCGACATCTATGAACTCTTAAAGAAAGGTCCATCAAGAAATTGAAATAGACTCTACGAGCCGTCTTCACTCTGTTAGACCACCTCTAAAAATGTTTCGCGATCTTGAAAACAAACGGAACATTCTAAGAGAACAATTGGACACCGGCGCTAAAACACCCGAAGAGTTGTTGGAGGCAATAAAATATGGTTTTAATTTAGAATAGTAAAATGTATACGATACTTATTTTAATTTTGGGAGAAATAAATATTTGGGTTAAAAATCATTGGGAGAAATAATTTTGGGTAAACTGGGATTGGGATAAGTAGCGTTTGGGAGAACTATTTTGGGGGAAATGGGACTAAATCCTGTTACCCCCTCCTGGGACCCCCTCCTGGGACCCCCTGCTGTGACCCCCTGCTGGGACCCACTGCTGTTACCCCCTGCTATTACCCCCTGCTGGGACCCCCTGCTGTGACCCTCTGCTGTTACCCCCTGCTGCGACCCCCTGCTGTTACCCCCTGCTGTTTCCATACTGTTACCCCCTGCTGGGACCCCCTGCTGTTTCCATACTGTTACCCCCTGCGGTTTCCATACTGTTACCCCCTGCTGTTTCCATACTGTTACCCCCTGCTGTGACCCCCTGCTGTTTCCATACTGTTACCCCCTGCTGGGACCCCCTGCTGTTTCCATACTGCTACCCCCTGCTGTGACCCCCTGGGGGTAACAGTATGGAAACAGCAGGGGGTCACAGCAGGGGGTAACAGTATGGAAACAGCAGGGGGTAACAGTATGGAAACAGCAGGGGGTCACAGCAGGGGGTAACAGCAGGGGGCCCCAGCAGGGGGTAACAGTATGGAAACAGCAGGGGGTAACGGTATGGAAACAGCAGGGGGTAACAGTATGGAAACAGCAGGGGGTCACAGCAGGGAGTCCCAGCAGGGGGTAACAGCAGGGGGTCCCAGCAGGGGGTTACAGCAGGGGGTCACAGCAGGGGGTCCCAGCAGGGGTTAACAGCAGGGGGTCCCAGCAGGGGTAACAGCAGGGGTCACAGCAGGGGGTAACAGCAGGGGGTCACAGCAGGGGGTAACAGTATGGAAACAGCAGGGGGTCCCAGCAGGGGGTAACAGTATGGAAACAGCAGGGGGTAACAGTATGGGAACAGCAGGGGGTAACAGTATGGAAACAGCAGGGGGTCCCAGCAGGGGGTAACAGTATGGAAACAGCAGGGAGTAACAGCAGGGGGTCACAGCAGGGGGTAACAGTATGGAAACAACGGGGGGTCCCAGCAGGGGGTCCCAGTAGGGGTACACAGCAGGGGGTTACAGTATGGAAACAGCAGGGGGTCACAGCAGAGGGTAACAGTATGGAAACAGCAGGGGGTTCCAGCAGGGATAACAGTATGGAAACCGCAGGGGGTAACAGTATGGAAACAGCAGGGGGTCACAGCAGGGGGTAACAGCTGACGTCATTGGTCACGTGACCCATGACGTCAGATCACGTGATCGATGACGTCATTGGTCACGTGAGTGATCGATGACTTCAGATCACGTGGCCTCTGACGTCACCGAGGTAATTGACTTGTGACGTCACAGATGTTAATGTTAATAGGTAATGATTGTCCATTCAGTTAGCCCCAGCGTTCATTCATTTAGGCCTAGCGTTCATTCATTTATGCCCAGCGGTGTTCGGCCATTTGGATCTCGCGCCTGGGATATGGCGCACCAGAGACCGCGCATAGGAGCTTTTAGCGCCCCCCGACGTTGGAAATTTACTTAGTTGGAAGTTAAGCGGTCAGCCGGTTCATTCGTTGCGTGGAAGCGGTCGAGGAAAGTCTCTTGGAAAAACCTTTCTCGCTCAGCTGATCATTACGGGTCAGCTGGTTCATTCGTTGCCTGGAAGCCGTCAGGAAAGTCGCTTTGGAAAACCTTTCTCGCTCATCTGATCGTGATCCCGGGTTTTGAGGTCGATTCTTGATAGATCCACCATTTCGCTGAGCGTTTTTGCCGAGGACGCAAGCTGAATTCGAAGCTCTTCAACATACTTGGCGGCCATTGCTTCGCCTCGTGGTGCTTTAACAGTCCGTAAGCCTAACCTTTCCAATAATCCAAACTCATCTAGCTCCCCTTAAATTATTTACCTTATTTCAAGTATTTAAATCAATTAGGAAGTGTTAAATGTTAGTGAATTTTATTTATTTATTAGAAATCAAGTAAAACAAATAATATTTTACAACGAGATGTTGGACAAGAGAGAATCCCTAAATAATTAGTTTAGGGGTTATTATTATAATCTATTAAACGGGGTACGTAATTAATTTAGAGATAACGCGACAGATTTTCGGAAATCAGGTCCCCCAAGAGAAAATTTTAAAACACGAGGACCGTAAGCCTAAATTGAGCCGTGTCTTATTAAACTCTAGTTATTTTATGGATACTGTCTGTGGGAATAGTTTTAAAATAAACGGAAGGTTTTCCTAAAATTAGTTTAGGGATTAGTATTAATTAATTTAGAGCTAAAGCGACCGATTTTCGAAAATCAAGTCCTGCAGAGATCATTTTAAAGCCTTGTTCATTTAATTCTAGTTATTTACGGGGTCTATCTGTGGGAATAGTTTTAAAATAAATAGCAGTTTTTCCTGAAATTAGTTGAGGGGCTATTATTAATTAATTTAGAGCTAGAGCGACATATTTTCGAAAATAAAGTCCCGCAGAGATCATTTTAAGACACGAGGACCGTTGCCTAAGCCTAATTAAGCCTTGTTCCATTTAATTCTAGTTATTTACGCGGTCTATCTGTGGGAATAGTTTTAAAATAAATAACAGTTTTTCCTAAAATTAGTTTAGGGGCTATTATTAATTAATTTAGAGCTAGAGCGACAGATTTTCGAAAATCAAGTCCCGCAGAGATCATTTTAAGACAAGAGGACCGTTGCCCTAAGCCTAATTAAGCCTTGTCCCATTTAAGTCTAGTTATTTACGGGGTCTATCTGTGGGAATAGTTTTGAAAGGCCTGTTTTCCTTAAATTAAATTAGGGGATATTTTAAATTATTTTCATGATCAAGGTTTTCCTTAAATTAGTTTAGGGGTTTTTTCTTATATTATTTAAATCCATTTTGTTGGGCCCAAAAGTAGGCAATTGTTTAAGATGGTTTATTAATAGGTTTTCATTTATAGATGCAGCTGATATTCTTGGATTTTTCTGTCGCTGGTCATTTCTAGACGGATCATTCCAGATGACTTATCATTCCTGATGACATCCTTTGTTGGATTGACGATGCACGATGATTTCCGCTGTTCTGGACTTGCTACGTATCATTCCTGATGACAATTCTTTGTTGGGTTCCGCTACTCGATGTCTTCTTCCGGACTTGCTATCTCTCTCAACATTGACTCGAAGATACGGAGAATATCTTCGAAGCAAGAAGACACAAAATACATCTTTTTTACTCGCAATTTTTTCATGTAACCACTTAACTTAATTTTTTTCTTGCAAATTTTATTTGTAACTACTTATTATTTTTTTTTGCGTTCAAACTTTAACTTACCAACCTCTTTAATTTTTTTGTTCGAAATTTTTGTAAACACTTAGGTTTTTTGTTTTTCATTGAATAAATCTTGCCTTAAACCTCGTTATTTCTTTTCTTGAATTTTTTATATACTAGACTTGGTTTCAGTTTTTTAACCTCTGGACTTAGGGTGATATTTTTGACCCATTTTTTAAGCTTTTTACTTAATAAATATTTTTTATGAAAAAAATATAATATTTATTAAAAATTAATAAAAGTATCAAAAACTTTATTAAAAATTAATAAAAAATTATAAAAATATCTAAAAAATATGCAGAAAAAGGTCAAAAAAATGGTTATAAGTAAATCGATTGTTTTTTTTGGCCCTAGTCTAATAACGAAACTTTTTATTGAACACAAGTTACCAGACCTAACGTCAGGCCTGCGGGCCCAATTTAAATTTAACAAGCCCCTGTTTCACTCGGGAATCATTAAATTTAAACTAAAGCCCGCTGTGGAGCCCCCAAAACCAGGAAACTTCGTCCTTAGCATGGGATTTCAAATGAAAGTCCACTCGCAGACGTCCACTTCTTCCTGCACAAGAAAAATTCGAATTATTATTTGGAAAAAGGCACATGAATAACTTGAAATTAATTACCTTAATACGAAAATCCACTTGAATAATCTTGCATCATGTAACGTAAAATGTTCGGGCAGAAGACAAATTATTATTATTTGACATAATAGCACACGCGTAGCATTTAACTAAATATATTAGTATGGGGAAGTAAAATAATACCATAAAAAGCCAAGCCTCGCCTTAAACCCGCTTAAAATCGTGTTTACTTTTAAAGGACAAAGTGTATAAGCAACCTTCTACCTTAAACCTAAATGAGAAATTTATTTAGATCCTACAAAACTCCCTCAACGAGTTGCCAAACGCTTTTCCCCTAAAAATATTTATAATTAAAATCATAAGCTAGATGCCTTAATACCGCAAAAGGAATCTCACCCTTAAAATCCTGATTACGCGTTCATTATTCTTAAAAGGGAGGGCTAGGACCAGTGCTCACCTATTCCATATTTCAGCATTTTATTTATGACCTGGCGAAAAGAAAAATCCCTACATAGAAAAGGACACAAGCGCTTTCCTTCTAAGAATAAATATAATAATAAATAATAAACTAAATACCCCAATAATTGCCTACAATGTTTGACAGGCTGTCGAAATAGTCTTTATGCTAATGAGATTCCCTTTAAACGGATAAACTCAAAGTGTAGACCTGAATTGAGAATGGAATTGTCCCCTTAATATCGCTAAAATTACTATTAATAAGATTTAATCACTTCACTGAGAGCCTAAAATGTCTAAATTGTTTTCCTAGTGAGATTCAGTTTCAACGGATAAAATCAAAGTGTAGACCCGAATTAAGAAAGGAATTGTAATGGGTTCATTGACCTGATTAATATAGGGTGCATTTGTCAAATAATAATAATTCATTCTAGAATCCAACATCAATTTCTCCTTTGGAAACGGATGATAGCTAAAAAAATAAAATCTGTTCAATTGAAACAATCTAATACAAAATTAAAATTATTATCAGCTTAAATGGGCACAAGTATTTTGAATAACATTAATTCCACTTTCAAATAAATCATTTAACGTAACTAGAAAGATAAATATTAATACGGTTTAGGGTCAGTCTTGAAATATTTGTCAATTAAACAATCACTTTGAATTACTTTTTAACGGATTAAAAGATTGAATAGTAGTAAAACCAGGGATAAATGCAACGCGAAATTAATTAGAAAATTTAATCAGATTAATTTCAAATATTTTGAATAAGTGCGACATATATGTGAATCATGAATACTGTGTGCCAAAATAAACTTCTAAATTCTTTCCAAGAAGCCATTTGGATACGGCTAACTTGTAACTACACAAATGGTGCTGTTACGGTGAAAACAAATGGGCTTGACACCCACAGGGCCGGAAATAAGAAAACTTTCATATAGAACATCTGTCCCCTCCTTTGACTAGAAAATTTATAGGACCTTGTCCACTAGTGTGTGCAAAAACTCCGCGTATCTCTAGTAGAACCACAGTTATGAACCTCCAAAGTTGGGTGTAATCATGGTGGGATGGGGGGAGGCAAATAGGACCATAACATACTCAAAGGACATCCCCGTATCTCTAGTAGAACCAGAGTTATGAACCCCCAAAGTTGGGTGGAATGCTATCCCTATGGAGGGGGGATATGTTTGTGAACATTTTGCTTAATTACTCGGCCCCTGTTTGTCGTAACCCGGGGTTTCTAATATGGTTGGATGGGGGGGGCAAATAGGATTATAACATACTCAAAGGACAAAAACGACTAACTCCTTTGACTAGAAAATTTATAGGACATTGTCCACTAGTGTGTGCAAAAACTCCGCGTATCTCTAGTAGAACCACAGTTATGAACCTCCAAAGTTGGGTGTAATTATGGTGGAAAGGGGGGAGGCAAATAGGACTATAACATAGTCAAAGGACACCCCATATCTCTAGTAGAATCAGAGTTATGAACCCACAAAGTTGGGTGGAATGCTATTCCTATGGAGAGGGGATATGTTTGTGAACATTTTGCTTAATTACTCGGCCCCTGATTGTCGTAACCCTGGGTTTCTAATATGGTTGGATGGGGGGCAAATAGGACTATAACATACTCAAAAGACAAAAACGACTTAACTCTTTTGACTTGAAAATTTATAGGACATTGTCCACTAGAGTGTGCAAAAATAGTATCGCGTGTTCATGGTTAAGCTATCAAAACTTTGGGAAAATTTATTTAGTTTTTAAAAATAGTATGGGACATTTTAAAATGTTGTGGCCTGTGCTTATTTCCGGCCCTAGACACCCATATTTACACCAATAGATTTGTTAATTGAAAACATTTTAGAGAACTACAGTTCTGCCGTTAAAGGTTTTCTACTCGCTTCAGTTAAGGGTAATATACAGCCAATAACCAAAGCAACAAAAGTGCATTAGTTATTTAGAACTATGGAGTTCCAAATAACTACCATTATGTTTGGTAACCAATATATAAAATCAACTAAGGCTATGTTTTCTTCAAACAGACAATGGTAGCAATTAACAAACCTATTTTCCACTTGTAACTCTTAATTCCCATTCGGTTACGATAAAACTTTGGTATTTAATTTAAATTAGCCCTTAATATATAAATAAAATATTTACCTGCAAAGATCTCTTTAGCCACCGAAAGAGGCAAGAGCTTCCTTGAATCCGTGGTGTCAACGTGGTCCCGTAAGCCTTGATCGTAATTAACAGATGTATTTGGCACGGTTGACCATAAATTTTCCACTTGAAACGCTTAATTTTCGATCGGTTGCGATAAAACTTGGGTATTTAATCAAAATTAACCCTTAAAATATAAATAAAATCAAAATATTTACCAGCAAAGATCGCTCAGAAAATCACAGCATCTAGCTCCCACGGAAATCGCCCCGAAAAGAACCCAGAGTGAATAGGCTTATTGGCTGCAAACACGGACCGCTAGATGGCGCTGCTGAAGTTAGGCAGACTTCAAAATATGGCGGGAGCGTGCGTTTCAGTTTTATTGTTTCTATTTTCTAATATAATTAATAATTTAGTTAATTATAATTTACTAATGTCTTCTAAACAGCCCAAAACACTTTTCACCACTTTTGAAAAGTGGTACTGGAGTTTGTGGATTCCTATAGCTGGAAAAACAACCCTATAAACATGTGTGTCCAATAAGTCGAAATCTGAAATCATAATAATTAAACTAATTCCTATGAAAGTTAATTCATTTTACAGGGGACCCAGTTTTACGTTGATGAAAAGTTCTGAAATGAAATGTGTAACATATTCCAAAATCTTTGTTTGTTTTGTTTGTTCTAACTATTCCTGTTCTTAATAAGAAAATTGGTAAATGTTGATTGATATTTGGGGGCAACTAGTCGCAAAATTGTAATCACGTTTTGGAGGGAAAATTCAGAAACCGCTACCAGAGGGCAAACCGTTGGTGTGTTATGAAGAATATTCACTTTCGCCAAGTGAAGAAATTGGTTAGCTCAGTACTTCTAGTCTCATCTTACTTCTGGTAATACTAAAGGCTCTTTCAGACGATCCAACTTTTTGACTCAGCTCGATGGGTCAAAACGTTGTATCAACTTGCCCAACTTTTGAAGGGAAAAGTGTAGTAAATCCTTCCTTTTCACACGACTAAACTTTTACCGCCAAATGCACCTTTTTAAGCGCCCTCTACCTTGGCACTTACGAAATAACCCGCGAAAAAAGGCTTTTTTTGTAATTCATTTTGATTGGCTGGAGAAATGAACTTAATAAGTTGAGTCAGCAAAAAATTGGATCACTGATCCTGATCCAATTTTTCCTAGCAACTTTTTTGTTGACTCAACTCATCCAACGTCTATTCACACGATCCAACTAGTTGATTCAACTCTAGTTGACCCATCAAGCTGAGTCAAAAAGTTGGATCGTCTGAAAGAGCTTTTACTGAGAGCTAGTTCGAGAACGACAAGCGAGAATTGCAGTGTCACTGTACTCGGTGGTTAATTTTGCAGTCCATCTTCTTATTTAGCCTCACCAGGCGTCGCTTTACGAGAATCTATGACGTTTCACCCATGGACGAACCAATACCATAGAGCCCCATACTAAGCGACTAAACAACCAATGGTAAGCTTACTTCCCCCTTTTCAGACCCAAAATGGACCGGGGGGGGGTTATGAAAAATACCGAGTCGAAAGGTATACACTTTTGAAACAGGTTTTATCAGACGACTGAATTATTACTTGAAATCACTTTGAAAACTGAATTATCAAACACTAGTAGAAAAGTTGGATATTTCAATTTGAAATTTCGTCCGCAAAGTGTAACTTTCACACATTTAATCAATGCACGTAATTTGGGATTCAATTTCATCCCAAAAAAGACTAAATCGTTAGAGAATTAAGGAAGGCATGAATTTTATTTAAGAACTAGCTGTTACCCGCGGCGACGCTCGCGTGTAATAAGAACTTCCATCAAAATGATATAAAGAATTAGTAGATTTTACTGATGACTAATATTTTTGTAGCACCCTAGTAGCGAAGGCACTCGGCGTTGTCCGTCAGCCCGTTGGGACATTTTTTATTTCTTTTCACGCGGACATTATTCCATAAAGAAGGGTTTTCAAGTTTGTGGCCGCCATTTAAAAAGATGGCAACAAATCGAACCCTAAAGACCATTCATCCCGTCTATAGGTTAAAGGAAACCAGTGTACTAAATATTTGCGAAATCGGTTGAAACGCGCGGACTTTGTTGCATAGAGAAGATGTTTTACATTTCTGGCCCCATTTTTTAAGATGGCGGCGGATTGGAAAAATCTTTCTTAGTACGCGCCTGCTACTTATGAGTAACGGTCCTGCATATTTTCAGCCTTCTAGGGCAAGCAGTTTGGACTGGGCGTTGATTATCAGTCAGTCAGGACTTTGATTTAAATAGACAGATAATCGTGCACCGGTGTATTGCGCGTAGGAGTTTTACATGGGCCCTAGGAAATATATTACAAGTTTACCCCTGTAGGTTCGGCACTTAGTTTTTTTAGAACTTACCACATTGTTAATAAGGGACTAATCTTCTATTTGTTGGATTTCAAGTAGCAGAAATATTATAATTATAAAATAAACTTTTAGTATTTTAGGGCTTTAAAGAAATTAAGACGTTTTTTCAAAAAACCTTTTTTCACTTTATTTAAAATTAACATTATAAACAACTTAAACGCATTATGTTTTACGTCTTTTATTTTTGAAATGTTCAATTCGTTCTTCCAAACTACCTATAAATTAAGTGGTTTAAATTTAAATCAAATTAAATATTACCACAAAAATTAGTTTATAATTAACTATCAAGGCTTACCACACACTTCCCTTTCAAATAATGGTTTATAAACGGTAGTTTTAACACCCATGACTAAAGAATCGCACTGAGAATTAACCGTTTCCATTTGTAAATCAGGGAGTGCTTCAAAATGGCTCAACATTCTGCGTACCATGATGCTTCTAAATTCAAACGTTTAGGTAATACCAGAAGGGGATAATAGAAGAAGGATGACACTCTGTATCCTCTTAATACTTTAGTTATGTAACATGATTCTTCCCTGGCGAGGGATCCCTTTTCGTTTACTCTCCTGCTCGTCAAACTTCAGATGTGTAACTATCACACTATTCTATAACTGTTTGGTACTAAATCCTCAGCAATCAACCCATAAACTTTGATTATCTTGACGTGGAGGGACAAAAACGCACTAGCGCACGCGCCTTAGCAAATAGTAAAGCAGCACTAATAGAGCTATCTCAGTTGTGACGTCAGTGTCTAGATAAAACGTCACGGGTTTAGCTTTGGCACTGGGCGGCCATATTTGGTACCGCTTTGGTTCTATGGGCAAATAGCATGGGTGACGTCACTGACAATAAGCCTTCTGAGATAGCTCTATAGAGTAATGATGAGGGAAATATTTATTGCGTATGTGCATGATTCGGTTTAGTAAACCTTGCTCCAAATGTAAAATGGTGTTGGGAAGAATCATGTTACAATTACAATCACCTACTCCGCTTTGGGGTTGGTACACTTCTCTCGAAGAGTATTATTATATACTTCTGGTAATACTAATATATGCCAAAGACTAAATAAAATGTATTCTAAAGTTAGACTACGATTTTATAGAAGATTTCAAGAAATTATAGGTAATGTTGAAAAATATAGGATTTAATAGGAAATATAGGACCACCTTGTCCCTCAAAATAAAAAAGATAAAACGGTACGCGACAATTTGGTCTCGCCGTTATGGTCCCGCCGATTTGGTCTCGCCGTTTTGGTCTCGCCGTTTTGGTCTCGGGACAATTGGGTCTCGGGACAATTGGGTCTCGGGACAATTGGGTCTCGGGACAAATGGGTCTCGGGACAAATGGGTCTCGGGACAATTGGGTCTCGGGACAATTGGGTCTCGGGACAATTGGGTCTCGGGACAATTGGGTCTCGGGACAATTGGGTCTCGGGACAAAAGGGTCTCGGGACAAATGGGTCTCGGGACAATTGGGTCTCGGGACAATTGGGTCTCGGGACAATTGGGTCTCGGGACAAAAGGGTCTCGGGACAAATGGGTCTCGGGACAATTGGGTCTCGGGACAATTGGGTCTCGGGACAATTGGGTCTCGGGACAATTGGGTCTCGGGACAAATGGGTCTCGGGACCTAACCCAACCCAACATTGTTTGGGGGTAAGAAGATTATTTATATGAGTATTAAAAGCCCGCCTCTTACCACGAACAATTTATTAGCAATAATAGAAACATTTTGGAAAATGTGTCAGATAATTAATAGGAGAATATTTTGGAAAAGGTGGGAGCTAATTAGTAGGAGAGTGTTTTGGAAAGGTGGTAGCTAATTAGTAGGAGAATGTTTTGGAAAAGGTGCCAGCTAAATAATAGGAGAATATTTTGGAAAAGTTGGCAGCTAGTTAATAGCAGAATATTTTGGAAAAGGTGGCAGCTAATTAATAGGAGAATATTTAGGAAAAGGTGTCAGCTAATTAATTGGAGAATATTTTGGAAAAGGTGGCAGCTAACTATTAGGAGAATATTTTGGAAAAGGTGGCAGCTAATTAGTAGGAGAATGTTTTGGAAAAGGTGGTAGCTAATTAGTAGGAGAATGTTTTGGAAAAGGTGGCAGCTAACTATTAGGAGAATATTTCGGAAAAGGTGGCAGCTAACTAATAGAAGAATATTTTGGAAAAGGTGGGAGCTAATTAGTAGGAGAATGTTTTGGAAAAGGTGGTAGCTAATTAGTAGGAGAATGTTTTGGAAAAGTTGGCAGCTAGTTAATAGCAGAATTTTTTGGAAAAGGTGGCAGCTAATTAATAGGAGAATATTTAGGAAAAGGTGGCAGCTAATTAATTGGAGAATATTTTGGAAAAGGTGCCAGCTAGCTATTAGGAGAATATTTTGGAAAAGGTGGCTGCTAATTAGTAGGAGAATGTTTTGGAAAAGGTGGTAGCTAATTAGTAGGAGAATGTTTTGGAAAAGGTGGCAGCTAATTAATAGGAGAATATTTAGGAAAAGGTGGTAGCTAATTAGTAGGAGAATGTTTTGGAAAAGGTGGCAGCTAATTAATAGCAGAATGTTTTGGAAAAGGTGGCAGCTAATTAATAGCTGAATATTTTGGAAAAGGTGGCAGCTAATTAATTGGAGAATATTTAGGAAAATGTGGCAACTATTTAATAGGAGAATATTTTGGAAAAGGTGGCAACTATTTAATAGGAGAATATTTTGAAAAAGGTGGCAACTATTTAATAGGAGAATATTTTGAAAAAGGTGGCGACGAATTAGGTAACCAAATAATCACGAAACCAAACCGTCCCGCGACCAAATAATCACGATACCAAATAGTCCCGCGACCAAATAATCACGATACCAAATAGTCCCGAGACCAAATAATCACGATACCAAATAATCACGATACCAAATAGTCCCGAGACCAAATAATCACGATACCAAATAGTCCCGAGACCAAATAATCACGATACCAAATAGTCCCGAGACCAAATAATCACGATACCAAATAGTCCCGAGACCAACAAATCACGATACCAAATAGTCCCGAGACCAAATAATCACGATGCCAAATAGTCCCGAGACCAAATAGTCCCGAGACCAAATAGTTCCGAGACCAAATCGGTGAGACCAATTAGTCCCGCGACCAAATCGGCGAGACCAAAATGGCGAGACCAATTCGGCGAGACCAAATTGTCCTGCTCCGAAGATAAAAGCAGTTTTTCCTGGCAATTAAATTATTTGCCTCTTGAAAAATGTTTTCAATAATACTAGCAACACATACTTTACAGCGTGTTGCGTCCAAATAGACTGAAGATTTCGTATAACAGATACAATTACGTCTTTATCAAATACCCATTGAATATCGGAATATTGGCAATCAAATAAAACCAAGGGTAGCTCTGAATTTAATTAATTAATTGATATTGAAGAATTAAGCTTCGTTTAAAATTATTTCAGGGTGACACTAACTTACCAGAAGCCATGCAATATTGAGGTTTGCATGGGTTTTTTGCAACGTCCAAAAGTTCATCAATGATCTTTACAGTCAAATGTATTCAGATATAGTTTAACAGTTTGATGAGAAACAAAGGGGGTGATAGGACCGAAATATGGGTGATTTTGAGTGGAAAATGTTCTATATGACATTTTGTCACAAGGGTCACCGTAAACAAGTTATGATTGGAGGTTTTACAGATTACCCCTTAATCTAAATTAAGAAAGTTGAAGACAATGTTAATTCTATTAAGGGGTCATCCTTAAAACACTCCAATCATAACTAAGTTTTAAAAGGTGTCCCTTCATAGAACACTCAAAATCACCCATAGAACCCGCTGTATGTCGGTCCTACCACCTTTTTTATAACAATGTAATATACAAACAGACATTTTCTGACTCTCGTTCCTGCCCAATTAAAAATAAAATGGCAACAATGCAACGTATTTGATGCCATAAAAATGCAGTACCAACTATGGTTAATTCAACCATATTGTAACTAGAATTTCTTAAAAGTAATTAAAAATTTAAATTGTCTTTTATCATACTAAATTAATTAACACAAGCACTTACGACGTTTCCTCTTCACATAGCGAAACAGAAACATCCAAAATTTTTCTACTATAATTAACTACCCCATTTGCTACATCCATTTTGCATAAGTTTCTAAAATCATGTTCACCAATGAGTTTCTTCCCGGCTACGTTCATTTTCTGTTTAAAATAAAAGCTAAATTTAATATACAAAGGGATTTAATATCCAAAGGGTTCCAAGTAGAGTTGAGGGACCAAAGGATAGCGGGTTCTATGGAGGATTTTGAGTCTAAACTTTTCTATGATGGTTTGCCCCAAGGGGAACAATTTACACGTTATGATCGTAGTGTTTTAGGGATGACCCGAGGGGGCCGTCGCTCCTTCAAATCTCGTACACCTGGTTTTTTAAATCATTCAAATCACAAAAATCACTTCCCAAATCCAGAAAATCACTAAAATCGCTATGAAATCAATCAAATCCTTCAAATCGCTGCACAAATCAGTGAAATCGCTAGTAAATCATTCAAATCAGTGAAATCAATCGTAAATCAGTCAAATCACTATACAAAGCAGTCAAATCAAGAAATCATCAAATCAATCAAATCATTAAAATCACTATGAAATCAACACCAAATCACTTGAATCACTACCAAATCACTTGAATCACTACCAAATCACTTGAATCACTACCAAATCACTTGAATCACTACCAAATCATTCAAATCGCATCAAATCATTGAAATCCTCGACAAATCATTCAAATCGCACCAAATCACTCAAATCACTACCAAATCATGCAAATCGCACCAAATCATTGAAATCCTAGCCAAATCATTCAAATCCTCGTTAAGTCACCAGTCATTCAAATCGTACAAATCGTTCAAATCATTTCCAAATCCTTCAAATCACATAAATCGAATCGAAATCATCGTAAAATCGTGAAAATCACTCCCAAATCATTCAAATCGGCTCCAAATCAGCAAATCAGTCAAATCATTCTTAAATCTTTGAAATCATCAAAATCGAGAAAGATTTCAAATCTCGTACGCTCTCATGAGTAATGACGGCCCCCTCGGGATGACCCCTTAAATTCAAGCATAAGCAAATAAGATACTTTGCATAAGTATGACACTACATATACTTCGTAATGCTAGAGACTTAATGAGAACGACGCGAGAATTGACTACACGCGGTTTTGCAAACCATCTTCCTATTTAGTCTGTAGTAAACCTTTGACAGCGCCTCACCAGGCGTGGCTTTACAAGAATCTATGACGTTTCATCTACGTCACTTCATGACAAGCTCTCAGTAACCAGTGACAAACTTATGGAACTTATCTTATGAACATATGATTCAAGTAAGAAAATGAAAGACAATGATAATTTAATTAAGGGGTCATCTGTAACACACTCTAATCGCAACTTGTAAACACTGGGTGGTCCTTAGCAAAAAATCAAAATATCATACAACATTTTTGACTCAAAATCGCCCTAAGGACCCACTACATTTTAGTCCTACCACCCTTTTTGGACCACCATGTTACTAACGTATACAATAACACTAACCTCTAAATTTAGGGAGCATTTTGGGAAATAATACTTATAAGTTCGTTGAGTGCAACTAAATCTTGCACTGAATTCTTTATCAACTGGCACCCAAGCGAGAAATCTGATTTCGGGTGGAAGCACCCGATTTAAAATTTGCACATATTCAATTTCGGGTTTATTGACTGTATCAGAGTTCCCTGTGTAATCCGGTGGTTCAAAGACTCCGGGTCCTTCTTGAAGGTTAGTCCTAACATCGAGGGATATAACCTAGACACCTATTAGTTTAATGTGGGGGTAATTATGAAAGGTCTAATATTTTCTTTACTTGACTGAAAGCCGAAACTCCCTTGTCAGTTCTACCACAACGATGATAATTGGAAACCTGACGTGACTCTATTATCTTTGTTAATGTTAGGGCTTTGAATATCTCAGCTTCGATGGTATTCATTGTATCTTCTTGGGTAGCGAAACCTTGATAGTCCCATCCAAGATATAAGAATTTCAACGCAATGCGTCTCTTTTTATAGCTTAATGTATTCACGATTCAAGGCAGTAAATTAAATAATAGTTAAGATACGAATTTAGTTGAGTCTAAATACTTTTTAAAATTGAACATTCTCTTTGCTTTAGTGTTTGGTTTGTCCGTTTTATCATTTTTATTTTCAATGTTCTTGGCAATAATGCACTTAAGTTGCTTGACGTGAGCTTCTAATTGAACTACTCTGGCTTTAAGTTCCTAATAAAATGATAGAACTAATCAATTTTATACAAATACCCTTGGATTATCTTAAGAAACCACATCAGATTCGGGGTCAACCAGTCTTAACTTTATTCACTTTTTTATAGTTGTGAGTTATTGCAATTAAATTTTAGCACACCTTAATTAAAACCCAATATTTTTCTTTCAAATGAACGAAATGTTTATTTTGAAAATTCCTGACTTTTCTAGGCTATCCCTGACCAAATTTTGCCAATATCCCTGAAGGTGTTACGTTTTACTGTTACCAGAGCCCACTTCATCATACCTGGTTCATATTTAGCATTGATCGAAGCATGGTTTGATACACCAAACAAAATCCCTGACTTTAACACGCTATCCCTTACCATATTTTTCCAATATCCCTGACCATTTTAAGGCGTTTGTCAAAGCCCACTTCATCATTCCTGGTATTGCTAGAAGCATGGTTTGATACACCAAACAATATCCCTGACTTTCTCCCCATTATCCAAATCCCCGACTTATCCAGGTTACGTAGGAACCCTGACATAAGTTCAAGCTCTAAGCTTCGGTAGCTTTTGAGAAAAATGTAATTGTACAAACTAAGAACATCAGTCTCGACGTTAGCAAGCATCAGTCTAACTTTGGACAAACTGTTTTAATTGGACACTGGAGGCAATTCTCTAATTTTTTAAGTGAGTTATCGCGGAAGTAAGATAAGGGACTATAAGTAAAGTGCTATAGCATTGGTAATAGCTCTTGGCAATAGTGAACAAATTTGAGGATTTGATGCCGCTTCCATCGCGCCTACACTAGAGAGAAAAAATTGGTCGAGTTCCAAGAAAATTTCCT
Source organism: Phalangium opilio (assembly GCA_019434445.1). Lineage (NCBI taxonomy): Eukaryota > Metazoa > Arthropoda > Arachnida > Opiliones > Phalangiidae > Phalangium > Phalangium opilio. The sequence continues at coordinate 3,112,181 of JAEQBA010003137.1, forward strand.
ACCCCCTTCCCCTCAACCTAAAGCCGCGGAAAACGGACGCGGGTGCTTGAATCTAGTTCGGGCGTCTACCGCTGAGAGCGTCTCACATTTTGGAGGGATAATTCAGAAACCGCTACCAGAGGGCCAACCGTTGGTGTGCTAACAAGAATATTCACTTTCGCCAAGTGAAGAATTTGGTTACCTCGATACTTCTAGTCCCTTATCTTAGTTCGCAAGAGATAACTATCGTCTAAAGGGTTAGTTTTTATTAGCCCGAAGGGAATAGCAAGACATCCGCCGCTTTTCTTTCAAGGTTTGATGACATCTATGGTTTATAACCTATTTAGATATCGCGCTCTCATAGACAGCACGAGGTTGACACCAACCCTTTAGACGATAGCAGGGCGCCAACTCTTGCAGAGAAATTTTTAATAGGAAAAATAGGATTCGCCAGGCGAAATTATAGGATTTTATAGGACCAGATTCATGAAATTATAGGATAATATAGGACTCTTAAATGACTAGTATATAACCAGAACCGACCAATTTTAATGAAATACTGCTTAATTTTTACAATGCCTTTGCACTGCTAAAAAAATATCACCAACTATATCACTTACAGGGCTCCCACCAAAACCTCAAAAATAAATAGGGGAAAAAGGGACTTTTCACGATAAAAATAGGGTAAAATAAGGACCTAAATTTTAAAAGTAGGAACCAAAAAGGGACCACTGGTAAAACAAAATGATATCTATTCTGTGAAAATATCACAAACAGACAGTTAGGAACCTATTACTCTTTTCAATTTTTTCGACAAAATAGGATATTATTTCTGACTTTCTTTTGTTTATATTCTAATTCTAAGGGAGCGGTAGGTAAGACTTGATACTGGCTCTAATGTATAAGGAAGGTTTTCTGATTAGAAGTAACCATTTTCGTATCATGTTTACTGTTTTTTAAAAAATCCACTGAACTAGAATTTGGGCCTTTACGGGGTTCGTAATTTTTGGAATGAAATTCAAATTCCCTGAGTTTTCCAGGTTTTCGCTGACTAAGTTCCACAATTTTCCCTGACCATTTGCAATAACGTACAAGGCGAACATATATGAAAACCAGTCTAAATTCAGTCGAATAATTTTTTCACGAGTTGTTATTGTTATAAAAATTAGCCAATTAATTTGTTTAAATTTAACATTAAGTAAATCATAAATAACCGGAGCGAGCGAAGCGAGCTCCGCAAATTTGGGGCTTTGCTAAAATCTCAGACAAGACATTTTCTGAGGTTTTTCTTAAGGGATTATAATTAATTACTTCAAAATTCTCAAAATATAGGACTTTATAGGACAATTTGTGGAAATATAGGATAAAATAGGACACTTTCCAAAATATAGGATTTTATAGGAATTATAGGACCAGTTGGCGCCCTGCGATAGATATCACTTGCGATAACTCGCTTAAAAAGTTAGAGAATTGCCCCCACTGTCTGTCAGTCTAACTGTTACTTTGGGCAAAACTGTTTTAGATTGGACACTGTCTGTCAGTCAAACTTTTTAGCACCACATACGCTCGTAAGCATCAGTCTAACTTTTTAGCACCACATACGCTCGTAAGCATCAGTCTAACTTTGGGCACCACATATGCTCGTAAGCATCAGTCTAATCTAACTTTGGACAAAACTGTTTTAAATTGGTCACTGCCAGTCTAAATTTGGGCACCACATAAGCCCGCGACATTGGCAAACTTAGGACACTCAAATTCATGTTCAATAATTACAGTCAAAGGCAAGAACTGCCACTCTCTCAACAACGCCACAAGCATGCCATAAGAATGCGCGAGAGGAAATTTGTTTTCACGCTATAGGATAGGCAGCTCCCTATCTCGAACGACAGCTTATTCTGTATATACTCTGTTACAGCATCGGTTGTCAGTACGCGCAAAGCTAGGTCTCTATGTAACCTAGCTTTGTGCGTACTGACAAGAGACGAAAAACTTCAGGATTTAAAATATCAGCGAGTTTTTCTTGCTCGAGTTCACGGACCTCTAGGCCTTGATTTCAAATACATGTGAAATTGCCTACAGCCTACGTATATGAAACTAAAGCCTAGAGGTCCGTACATTAGTGCTAAAAAACTCGCGGATATTTAAATCCTGAAGTTTTTCGTCACTTGTCAACACGCACAAACCTAGGTTACATAGCGACCTAGCATTGCGCGTACTGAAAACCGATGCTGTAACAGAGTACACACAGAATAAGCTGTCGGTCGAGAAACTCGAGATAGGGAGTCGCCTATCCTATAGCGTGAAAACAAATTTCCTCACGCTCATTCTTTAAAAATGGCCAGAAGGATGAACCTTTTCGTTGTCTAACCAACCGAAATTATTGAGTTAAATATGGGCTAATACCTTGATGTTACATATGTCTATAAAGGAGATCATTCCTTTTGAAAAAAAATTACATAACCAAGGATTAGTGACAAGTAATCACACAAACAGAGAAATAAATGATTTTTGTATTTTCTTATTTACCATATCAAGTAAAATAAACACCATAAGTTCATAAGTGTAACGTATGCCAAACTTTTTCGAAATAATAAAATAAATAAAACAAGGCTTAAAGTGTTTAAATTTTTGTGGTACAACCGTACAACCCAGTCTTTGACTCCTAGTCACATGGTAGGGTGGAAATAGACTTTGACCGGTTATGATTAGCCATTTTCAAAGTCGGGGGGGGGGGGGGTGAAAATAGTACCCAATCTATTTTCACCCTACCGCAGCCCTTAGCTCCATTCTTAGTCACGTGGTAGGGTGGAACACTACCTCCTATATAAGAATCAAGGCCCGAGTATGCTCCCTCGTCAGATGGGGATTTGGACTTGTATATAATTGTGCGGTTTCCCCGTGAGGTGGAGCTCGTTTCAGTATTTCTTATTTCAAATCACGCCCGTTCGCATTAGCACAATGACTTTGACTTTGATTCTTATATAGGAGGTAGTGGGTGGAAATAGACTCGACGCTATTTTCACCCGAGATAGACTATAGATAGTTTTCACACATGGAGGATTCATACCATTTACACCGGGCTATCTGGCGGACAAAAACCCCTATGCTTTTGTCCTCCAGATAGCCCGGCTTCCTGGTGTAAATGGTATGAATCCTCCATGTGTGAAAACTATCTATAGAGCTATCTCAGAAGGCTTATTGTGACGTCACCCATGCTATTTGCCCATAGAACCAAAGCGGTACCAAACATGGCCGCCCACTGCCAAAGCTAAACCCGTGACGTTTTACCTAGACACTGACGTCACAACTGAGATAGCTCTATTCATTTCACCGGGGGGGGGGGGTGAAATTAGTACCCAAGCTATTTTCACCCTACCAAAACCTTGGTACCCAGTATTTTCCATTAAATGTTCTAGTTATAATAAATTTATAACACTTACCTCAGTTGTTAATTTATCCAAATCCAAATCACTTGTTTTCTTATTTTTAACGTCCATATTTATATTGTATTCTATGAAATTATAGACAATTGAAAGGAAAATAACGTCCGAAGCAGATCACATGGAGGATTGACATGGAATGACGGTAAAGCAGACGACGTCTAAACGGAATCTCGACCGGTCGGTAACCCCAAAGCTCGAGCCAAAGAGGATTTAAATAAGAGTAGAAAATTTAACAATTCACTTTAATGTGAATGACGGAAAACACCGAGTTTACTATCCATCTTTTCTCCTCCATGGTGGAAACGATCCCGTAATTTTTTTATCAGTTTTGAACTTTTGACAACATAAGGCTTAATTCGTAGGGACGGGTTTTGTATCTTTAGTTCAAAAATAATAATCTTATTAATATTTATAAATTAAGTTTAAGAAATTATAGTTAGATAATTATGAAAGACATAGCCATTCCTCCAAACGCGTGTGTAGATTTATTGCTTTCAAAGCACCAAGACTATATCGCGTCTTATGGGAACCAAAAAGATGATTATGTATGTTGCTTTTTACCAAAAAAACGAATCATCATGAAATTAAAGCTAATTACACAATTTAAATAGGAATACTGCATGACAGAATACCTTCGCATGAGTGGAATTTACTGGGGTCTAACTGCAATTGATTTGATGGGGCAAATAGACAGGCTTGACAAGGAGGCAATTTTGGAATTTGTTGTTAAATGCCAACACCCATGTGGGGGATTTAGCGCCAGCATTGGTCATGATCCTCATGTCTTACATACGTTAAGCGCAATTCAGGTCTTAATTGCTTGTAGATCTTAACAAAAAGGAAAAAATATATAATATATTTGATTAATTTTAGATCATAACAACTTATGACGCTGTGAATAAAGTTAATGTTGAAAACATTGTTAAATACATCAAAAGCCTTCAAACGGAGGATGGGAGTTTTATGGGTGATAAATGGGGTAATTAATATTCAGACAAATTAGGCTTACAATTAGCATATTTCTAATATCAAACCTTTTCTTTAATTATTTAGGAGAAATTGACACTAGATTTTCTTTCTGCGCTTTAGCTAGTTTGTTTCTGTTGGTGAGGAATTAAAACAATATAATTTAATTGAAAGTTAATATAATTAGGCTTATTTTTATCCAAAGGGAAAAATGGAAGAAGTAAACGTTGGAAAAGCTGTTGACTTTGTATTATCATGCATGAATTTTGATGGAGGATTTGGTTGTCGACCTGGCTCTGAAACTCATGCAGGGCAGGTATAAACACGAATAGCCTTATTAAATGACACCTTGTGGTTCAAAGTTCAATACATCTTATTCAAGATGCGTACGCCAAGGCTTATCGCGCGATTTTATGTTTTTTTATCTTGACAGATCTGGTTATTTTGGACACAAAAGCAGACGACGCTTCATTTTGATTCAGATTTGTATTTGTTAGTTAAAATAGCGCGATAAGCCTTGGCACCGCACGCATGGGGAATAAATTGCATAGGCTTATCGCGTGATTTTAAGTTTTTAACTGACAGATGTGGTTATTTTGGACACAAAAGCAGACGACGCTTCATTTTGATCCTGATTTGTTAGTTAAAATAACGCGATAAGCCTTGGCGCACGCATGGGGAATAAATTGCATAGGCTTACCACGTGATTTTAAGTTCTTAACTGACAAATATGATTATTATTTTGGACCCAAAAGCAGACGACGCTTCATTTTGATCCAGATTTGTCAGTTAAAATAACGCGATAAGCCTTGGCGCACACATGGGGAATAAATTGCATAGGCTTATCACGTGATTTTAAGTTCTTATCTGACAAATATGGTTATTTTGGACACAAAAACAGACGACGCTTCATTTTGTTCCAGATTTGTTAGTTAAAAATGCATGATAAGCCTTGGCGCACGCATCGGGAATAAATTGCATAGGCTTATCACGTGATTTTAAGTTCTTAACTGGCAGTGACAAATATGGTTATTATTTTGCACCCAAAAGCAGACGACGCTTCATTTTGATCCTGATTTGTTAGTTAAAATAGCATGATAAGCCTTGGCGCACGCATCGGGGATAAAGTGCATTGGAAATTTCGAAATTCTCAATAACATTTATGATTTTTCTCAAAACCTTTTAAGATTTATTGCTGCCTCGGAACTTTATCAATAACGGGACAATTACACCATGTCAATGCTGATTTATTGGGATGGTGGCTTTGTGAACGACAGTTACCTTCTGGTGGTTTAAATGGTATTTAATTACTTAGAAACCATTAAATACTATTGAAAAAAATTAATCTAAATTCTTTAAAAAGGTCGTCCTGAAAAACTACCCGATGTTTGTTACTCTTGGTGGGTTTTATCATCTCTGACGATACTTGGGCGACTTCACTGGATTGATAAAGTGATTAGAAATGAAATGAAACAAATAAGTTTAACAATTTATTATAATATTACTGCGGTCTTCCCTTTAGGAAAAACTAGTCAAATTTATTTTGGCTTCCCAAGATGAAGAAACAGGAGGGTTTTCCGATCGACCCGGAGATATGGTTGATCCATTTCATACTGTTTTTGGACTCGCTGGATTGTCCTTATTGGGAAATAAACTTCTAAAGCCCGTTAATCCTGTGCTTTGTATGTCAGAAAGTGTTGTTAAAAGGCTTAACATCAATTGTCAAATGCTTTAAATTAAATTAAAAATGAATTTATTATATATCTTCACTAAATAAAATTGATTATTATTATTAATTAAAGAAATTCTCAATTTTTTATTAATTATATTTATTTTTTATCAAAAATAAAGTAGGATTTATTTAATATAGTCTATAGAGATTAGAGTATAGTTCGTTTAAAGGGAGGGTGAAGTAGAAAATCAAGTGATTTTTTATCGATTTTTCTACTAATTATAAGAGCAGTCTGCATAGTCAAACATTCAGGAAATACCAGCTCCGAATGATTTTAAAATTCTCGTGGCACGCATGCTCCATGTCTCGCGCCACGATTGTCACATCGCGCGCGAATTTTATCAAATCTCGTGATAAATTTCATTCGACACGGAACATGCCACGAGAATTTTGTTAATAAAAAGGCAGGGCGTTACGCGATTGGTCGGCAGTCCTTGTTTAAAATTATCCTTAAAATCTGAACCTAATTTTAATTTTAAAATCATTCGGAAGTATTTCCTGAATGTTTGACTATGTAGGCTGGTCTTATAATTAGAAGAAGAATCGATAAAAAAATCACTTGATTTTCCACTTCACCCTCCCTTTAATGGGAATATAAAGACAAAAAATATACAGAGCCAAAGAAGGATGTGAAAAAGGTCAACTTTGAACCTTCATGAAAGTAAAAGATTGGAGACATTATGCAATATGTTCAATTTAAAGTAGTGAACGGCAACAAAACGCAATAACGCATAACTCCATGATCAATTTTCGCCAACTGCTGAATTAACTTAAGAATTAAGATACAGAATGAAATGTTATATCTGAAATAATGTTAAAACTCTTCATGAACAGGCATCTTTTTAACAGGTGGAGGAAAAGCCCAAAATGAGGACGGAAGACCCATAACATCTCGTTCTCGCTTAACAAATGCTGTAAAGGATGAGACGCAATTACCAATAAAATGATTAGCTCGACCCAAAATGGCCAAATCAACGTGAGGATTTGAGTCTGGAAGTTTGTACGCTTTAACCTTTAACAAAATAAATATCCAGTTTTGGGTTTTAACTTAGTTCTCTTCAAGATAATTTAGGGGTCAATGTAATGTTACCTTTAACATCTTAAGAGCTTCGTTAATATCATTAATCATATGATCATTATCAGAAGCCACAAAAACGGCTCGCGCTTTTATAGCTTTAATCGTTCTCTTCAATTGTTTCAAAATAATGTCTTTGCTCGGAAAACAGGTTTCTTTTTGTAATTCCCCATTTTCCCCTTGATAACCCAGACACTGAGGGGCTGCGAATAATAAGGGGCTATCTTTGGTATGTTCGCAAGTTCGTACCTATGTGAATATTAATTTTTCAATGAGTAATGAAAGATTACAAAAAAAAACAAAATAATGGCTTGACAGCGTTCATACAACTTTTGGAAAACAAATGAAATTTCCCTGAGATTTATGGGAGGTTTTTCCCCATATACTTCCCTGAATTTTCCAGGTTTTTCCCATATATGGAGTATCCTATGGAGCAAATGTTAACGAAGGAGGGGGGGGGGGGGTAAATAGGACTATTACATAATCAAAGGACATCCCCGTATCTCTAGTAGGACCAGAGTTATGAGCCTCCAAAGTATAATGTAATGTTAATCCTACAGAGGGTATGTTTATGAACATTTTGCTCAATTACTCGGCCCTTGTTTGTCGTAGCCGTAAGTTTTTAGTATGGTTGGATGGGGGGCAAATAGGACTAAAACATACTCAAAGGACATCCCCGTATCTCTAGTAGAACCAGAGTTATGAGCCTCCAAAGTTTAGTGTAATGTTAATCCTATGGAGGGGGGTATGTTTACGAACATTTTGCTCAATTACTCGGCCGTTGTTTGTCGTAGACCTAAGTTTTTAGTATGGTTGGATGGGGGGGCAAATAGGACTATTACATAATCAAAGGACATCCCCGTATCTCTAGTAGAACCAGAGTTACGAGCCTCCAAAGTATAGTGTAATGTTAATCCTATGGAGGGGGGTATGTTCACGAACATTTTGCTCAATTACTCGGCCCCCGTTTGACGCAAATTTCCCTGAATTTTACTAAAAATTATAAATTTCCCCGAGTTTTTTGTCAACTATTTATTTCCCTGATCATTCCAGGTTTTTCCCTGTTTTCCACTCCAGGTTTGTATGAACCCTGCTCTGAGTTACCCACCCAGTCAATGCCATTTCGTAAATGGATTCCGACAAAAGTTCCAACTGGTAAATTATCTTTGATAAATTTGTGAGCTTTAGAGTTTATAGAATCACTCCACGCTAAGTATTTATGTAGATCTCTGTTTTCTTTCTGAACTGGGAAACTAGCTGGAGCTCCAGTAAATGCTAAAACAGGATAGCTGTCTTTTGTATATCTTGAAATTACACGAAGATATTTGTAATTTGTAGTACTGCTCAAATGTAATAACAATTTTTAATACAAATTTATTTTATACTTTTCGTCCCATTTTATAGCGGCATCGTGATGATGCACGTCATAATGTAATGGATTATAAAATTCCGAAGCATCAAAGTCTATATTAAAAGTGTCCCAAAAAGGCCCAAAAGGATTCCCTTCTTTGGCATTGCAGCCTTCTTTTTCACCTCGACTAGTGTAGCAAAAAACTAACATTTTAAACTCGTATATCCAATTCCTTTAAGTTTGAATTTAAAAATTGTTTCTATACCTATTCGTTTTCCTTTAGGCCATATTGTCGGAGCCAACTCATTCATGAATTTTTCCATTGTCATGACATTTGTATATTCTTGAAGTTTCTCTACTTTAAAGTAAGTGTCAAATGGTACTTGCATCTATTAGTTCAATTAAAATACTCAAATTCACGCTTGATACATAACGTCAACGTCTAAGACTCTTAAAAACTCACGGATTTAGGCATGCCTTGACGGTATTCAACCCAAGGTGGTAAAACAAGGGTACGATTTAAAGCGTGGGCGAAGGCGAGAGAACCCAGGAAATGATCAGCTTGGTTGCCAAAACGGCCTAAGAAAATTATTTCACTATTTAGATATTGAGATTTAAACTTCGCGCCAAACATACAAAGAGTCAAGCATGACTTCATATCGTAAGCCTTGGTCAAAATTTACTAAATATAATTAATAGAAACACTTACCCATACAGGGACAGTATAATACATATCCTATGGAAGCACTGGCGGAAGAGAATGCAAGACATATAAAATAGATAATAAAATTATTCATTAAATTTAATGACATGTATTTAAAATATTTAGATTAGATGACATAGGCGATCGCAACAAAGTCAACCATAAACATAGTCTCCACCATGGAGGATATAAAGTAGAGGAGTAGGCACTACCAATTCGTAAGGGAATCCATTCTCGCCTAAGGTTTACCATGGATAAAGAATGCGCGCGAGGAAATTTGTTTCCACGCTATAGGATAGGCAACTCCCTATCTCCGACAGCAGATTATTCCATATATACTCTGTTCCACCTTCGGTTGTCAGTATGCGCAAAGCTAGGTCTCTATGTAAAAATTAAGCAGTTTCATAAGCTTATATTAATATCACAGTAACTACATTTTATATGAAACTTTGAATTTAATTCTCTTAATGAGTAAACAGTAATAATACAGAGTGGCATTACGCCATAAAATTACACGAAACGAACAAGGGGTGATTTGTAAAAAATGGTTATTAATTCACTCAAAACAAAAAGGTTGTACCAAATGTGGATGAGAGGTGTATGACAATGGCCATAGAGCCTGTGTTAAAAAACGCGAACATCAAAGTTACGGCAATAACTATTTAGTTTACTAGTGACTGATGGACTTGCAAACTCGCGACTGAAAGTAGTTCAGACAATTATGCTCCTTGGTTTAACCATCACGCGAATCACGATGCAAGCTGTTCCCGCTATAGCTAAATTACTGAGATTTATTTTAAACGTATCAAGTTTTATGTGCTCCTCTATTGCTTCGATAACCTTACTTAAATCCATATTATACCTTCAAATACCTTTTAAAACCTTACCAGCTACTCTCATCCACTTTTGATATCATACATTTTAAGCTATCTTTTTCCCTTTTCTTCTACTGTTTAAGCCTATGAAATTAGAGTTTAGAAAAAAAACTAAACTTTGAAGGTAAAAATATAAGCTTAATTTAAATAAAGAGAAGTATATACGCATGAATCAGAATTTATTTTTTTAAAAAAATTTACAAATAAAAAATTTTTACATTATTTTTTATCCCCCCCCCCTCACGGCCGGTTGAGTATCTGCACTAGTGCAGAGAACCCTCGGAATAGTACTTCATCCCAGTTCTCATACACTAGTGCAGCAGCCGGCGGCACCTCCAAAAATCGCACCCGGTGGTACATAGCCAACTGGCTCAGCTCGAGGGTTACACTGAGGAAGAGAGAGAGAGAGAGAGAGAGTAAAATTAGTTATTACTTGTTAATATTGTGTATATAGGAGGAAGAAGTGTATTTAGCTTACCGGAACCCTCGGCAATTAAAGGCCAGGAGGCTGTAATAAAAATTGTAAAATTTAGTTTAAAATTTTGTGGAATAAAACCTTTAAAAATACTTACTCATCGGGGATGAAAATTGTATGGTTATGGATGACCTGCCGAACTTGGTTCAGCAGGTCATCTAGGAAATCGTTATCTCCGATGACCTCCGCAAGTACCGCGGATATTGCCCAAGATAAAAGGTCCACTTACAAGTCACTGTTGATGTTTAAATCAACCTCTCCTGGCCGAGGCATGGCTAACCATGGGTAGTAGATAGCCGGGAGAGGTTGATACGGGGGCAGGGGGTCTGGACTCGGTGGTGGGGTTGGTGGGAGGTTGGGCGGTGGTGTTGGTGGCAAGCTGGGCGGACGCCTAGAGGGCCCGACGACGCAGTGAGGGCGTTGGGGGTAGGCTGGGGCCTCGGGGGTCCCCGAACGGGACGTCCCCGGCGTGTCCGAAGACTCCCCGGGGGGGGGGAAATAAGGAGTATCTACCCCGTGAACATAACTATAGAGAATGATTTTTTAGGTCTTCTCTTAAAAAGTTTTAAAAAAGTATTTCTTACCATGTTGAGGAAAGGTCCATTGCGTCTTGTTAGCTGTGGTGGCTCATGGTTCAGAGAAAATGGTGCCTTTGGGGGCTCAACCTCTTCATTTTATACTTTTTACTAGGGTCAAGGCGTTAATCTTGTCGGTATACGGTGGTCTATATTCTCTCATGCGCATTGAGACACCCGCCCATTGAATGTATAGTAATGCAAAATTGGTTTTGTATGTAATTTCACGAATCGTAACTGGTCTAAGAATTTTACGATCCCACGTATCTTCAAATAATCAAGAAGATTGAGAAAATAAAGAGCGAAAATATTTAACTTACCGGAACCCGCAACAGTTGAATGCCAAAAGAGATCTGTAAAAACATTATTCAATTTAGTTTTTTAATAACCATTTGATAATCATTCTTAAAAAACTTACTCCTCGAAATTGGAGATTGAATTATTATAGACGACCTGCCGGGTTTGGTTCAGCAGGTAATCTAGGAAATCGTTATCTCCGATGACCTCCGCAAGTACCGCCAGGTACAGTGTGACTTGATATATTAAACTACGAATAAACAGAAATTATAATTTCGCGTTATATTGCCCAAGATAAAAGGTCTACTTACAAGTCACAGTTGATGTTTAAATCGGCCTCTCCTGGCCGAGGCATGGCTAACCATGGGTAGTAGATAGCCGGGAGAGGTTGATACGGGGGGGGGGCAGGGGGTCTGGACTCGGTGGTGGGGTTGGTGGCAGGCTGGGCGGTGGTGTTGGTGGCAAGCTGGGCGGACACCCAGAGGGCCCGGCGACGCAGTGAGGGCGTGGGGGTAGGCTGGGGCCTCGGGGGTCCCCGAACGGGAAGTCCTCGGCGTGTCCGAAGACTCGCCGGAGGGGGGGGGGAATAAGGAGTATCTACTCCGTGAACATAACTATAGAGAAAGATTTTTTAGGTCTTCTCTTAAAAAGTTTTAAAAAGTATTTATTACCATGTTGAGGAAAGGTCCATTGCGTCTTGTTGGCTTTGTTGGCTGTGGTGGCTCATGGTTCAGAGAAAATGGTGCCTTTGGGGGCTCAACCTCTTCATTTTATTTTTTACTAGGGTCAAGGCGTTAATCTTGTCGGTATACGGTGGTCTATATTCTCTCATGCGCATTGAGACACCCGCCCATTGAATGTATAGTAATGCAAAATTGGTTTCGTATGTAATTTCACGAATCGTAACTGGTCTAAGAATTTTACGATCCCACGTATCTTCAAATAATCAAGAAGATTGAGAAAATAAAGAGCGAAAATATTTAACTTACCGGAACCCGCAACAGTTGAATGCCAAAAGAGATCTGTAAAAACATTATTCAATTTAGTTTTTTAATAACCATTTGATAATCATTCTTAAAAAAACTTACTCCTTGAAATTGGAGCTTGAAATATTATAGACGACCTGCCGGGTTTGGTTCAACAGGTCGTCTATAAATGCCATTGTTTCCAATCACTAAACGGTTTAATGTTCCCTGTAGCTAGATTGAAAGCGTCAGTATGTTTTCTATTTCTTTCAAATGTTTCCCACTGTAGTAACACGACACAGTTTTTTTTAAGAGCTTTTGGAATTGTAGTGAAATCCCCTAAAGGATCATAAACGTTAATCTCAATAGTTAGACAATCATTTTTTAAAAGTTTAAATCCTATCATAAAGAAGTGATTGTTTTCCTGAATTAGTGTTCAGTATAACTTACAGCAACGCAATTTTTCGAGCTCCATCTCCAACCAGGGCGTACTCTGCGCTGATAGTACTATGATAATGTGCCGGTAGAAGTCGTTAGATTGAAATTCGAATGTAGGATATTTAATTTTAAGTAGATCTAGATAACTTATTAACATACTGTCAACGAAAAAGCTGTCCCACGCAAAATTTCCAACTCCCTTTTTCCTAAGCTATAGACGCCCTTCTTTTGAATTACATTTTGCTTCGGTTCTCCATCAGAACTTACTTGTATATTTAAAACTTGTTCCCCATCTTTCCTCTTAAAATAAGTTACGTTTCTGTTACTTTTAGGCGTTTCTGATGTTGTGATCTTAGATTCAGAACGTTTAATGTAAATCTTTTTACGGGAAGGTTGTTGGTATATCCCAGGGATGTCCAACCTTTATTCACGGTGGGCCAAATTCAAAATTAGAAACCATCAAGCGGGCCACACAATGAAAATTCACATATTTTCATTTATTTTTTAAATTTTACAATTGTTTCTACCAGTTTTAGTGAGAAACCTGACATTGGGGACAATCCTCTAACTTTTTAAGCGAGTTATCGCAAGTGATAACTATCGTGAAAAGGGTTGATGCCAACCTCGTGTGTTCTATGAGAGCGCGAGATCTAAATAGGCTATTAGCACATTACCATCTGGTGACAGTAGTTATACTTCGAATTTCTAAATATAGCTATTTTAGTTGAAACTTCGTCAAAAATTCTTCATTGTCACAATACCGATTCTCATTCATCCTATGGTGCGCCATCAGAACTTATAGGTGGGCCCGTAGAATTACCTCGGCGGGCCACTAATACCATTAAATTATTCACCCAACTGGGGCTAAATTATAGAACCGGGCGGGCCACAAGTTAAATTTTCTATTACTTCGTAAGAATTTTTACTTTCCGGGTCATATTCCTGATTTAATTGGTCTGCCCAGGACCAAATCTTAGCTTAGTGAAATTAAGTGAATGTGAACTAATTCAGTCTGGAATTCAGATATAGAAGAACACTAGCCATAGAGTAAATCCTACACCGTATATCTTCTAACAGAAAGCTATTTAGTAAGACACTAAACATGAACATCCCTAATCTGTGTTTGCTAGTCCTAGGTTTACTGCAGCAGTTTTTCAATGACGCGCTTACGTCTTTCATCATGTGACATGTTCTACATTGAATTAAAGTAATATTTAGCTCGTCTCCAGTAGCAAAACCGTGTAATATTTTCCTACAAATTTCCAAATACTGACCTAACCTCATGTTATTGCTCGCACGAAGAGCAGAAATGATCAAAACTAGACTTCGGTCGCTAAAGAAAACGGCCGGATAAACGATGTTTGCTCTGCCTAACAGAGTTCTCTGCGCGTCAAAAAATTGATTAAGAAACGCGCTCTGAGTATTAGTAATTAGCTCGGCCATTGGCAAAAGAATTTGGATTAGAGTTTCTCATTACAATAACGTAGTACATAAATTTAAATTCATTTTTGTCACCTCTTGCCGCTACTGAACCCGTTCCATCTCAAAATAAATAATCCCGCCTAGCATTATCTCTAGTGTAACTAACTGATTATCTAGTAAACATAGCAACGCTCGTAGGTTTGCTCGAATTTACGTTCTTGCACGTACTCGCCAAATACCGAGTCTTTTTGACAACGCGTGTAGTGATTCGTGAAGGTTTTTCTCCATTTTATACTCCTCTGTGGTTTCGTATCTAATTTGACGCATTGTACCTGGCCTAAGAATACCTCCTCTTATTAAGTTCCCTTTTGATAAATCTACAGGCGAAATTTTACGATCTCACGTATCTTCAAATAATCAAGAAGTCGGAAAAATAAAGAGCAAAAAATATTTAACTTACCGGAACCCGCAACAGCTGAAATTTGTCAAATCAATCAATTTATCGTCAACGCTACTTTCCGATTCAGTTTGTGATTCTCATTCACCTGGTAAGGTTGCGACTCTAATGTTTTCCTGTTTTTGGAAATATTTGGAAACGGGGCCTTTCTCTATAATATTCAACTGGCTGATAAACTTTGGGAATATCTGGGAGCCAATTATTTATGCTATTTACCGTAGATATTGGGTTTCTCTGAGATAGTTCTCTGAGATAGTTCTCTGATGAACAATTTATATCATGATACTTATCAAACTTTTTCTCAACCTGGAAAGGCTCTGGTTCCGTGATTGGGGGGGGGGGACTCTTGTCTCATAACTCGAGTAGACTCGGTTCGCGTTTCTTAGTTTTAATTTGGGCAGAGTCATCTTTCTTAATCTTAACCCGGGGAGAATTGCCTTTCTTTAACCTTAACCTGAGGAGAGAGAGCTTTCTTTTTCGGATTTTGAAAGCCAATTTGATAATGATTCTTTTGGGGTACGCTTGTATGAGCCTTTGAAACGTTTACATATTATTTTATCTTCTGGACAAACATGCTTAAATTTTTCTTCTAAACCTTCGTATTTTCTTAAACTCTTCTTTTTTCGATTAGAATTTTTTAATGATTCGTATAAAGCGTGTGTAAATGTTCTCAAGCATATGGTATACTTCTTGTAGGATCTGATGGACGCGAGAGGTACCGTTTACTTTAATAACGGGATTGAACATTTCCGCATGACCCCGAGTTGGCGATTCGTTATCTATGTAATTAATTACGCCAGGTTTAAAATTTGCTGCCTCAAAATGCCTTTTTAAATAACCCGTTGAAAACTTCGTCCAAACTGTACCTGGCGGTACAGGTACAGCTGCGAGAGTTCCAGGATAACCCTGTGGGGGAAGAGAGAGAGAGAGAAAAGAGGGTTAATAAAGTATTGGATAACTAATAAAAATGACTAATGACTTGGTTCAGCAGGTCGTGCATGAAATCATTATCCCCCACGACCTCGGCGAGTACCGCCAGGTACGCCGTGATCTGGTATTTGAGGCTACGAGTAAATAGAGATTATAATTTCATGTTATAATGAATAAATTACAAGTCCCCATTGATGTTAAGATCGTCCTCTCCCGGCCGGGGCATTACTTGCCAAGGATAGTATATGGCCGGGAGAGGAATGTAAGGCGTTGGCGAGGGAGTCCTCGGTGGGCTAGGTGGCGGGGACGGGCTGGGCGGCAGGCTCGGTGGAGCTGAGCTGGGCTGCGGAGACGGGGTAGGCGACTAGGCGGCGGGCTGGGTCGTCGCTGAGGCCCAACAACGCAGTGAGGGCGTTGGGGGTGAGCTGGGGCCTCAGACTCCGGGGTCCCCGAACGGGACGTCCCCGGCGAGTCCATTGCCTTGAAAGGCGTTCAAGACTCATTTCTTTCCAGATGATTTCCGGGAAAACAAATTTAATTTTAGAGGATATAATACTAGTCTCACTAAATGATTCAATTGATTGGTCGCTATTTGAAGACATATGCCTATTTCTTGGTGAAATTTTCTTTGTAACGGTATTCTCGTCCGAAATTTTAAGTGGGGGATCATTAATTGTAGTTGTTAGTTCTTTTTTATTTAAATGCTGGCATGATTTTGGGGTTGGTACGCAACCATATGAAATGGAAGATTCTGAATCACTACTTAAGGGATCATAAATTTTACTTTCTAGTGCTCTTTTTCGGAGTCCTGCGACAATTGTGGGGTCGGTGTTAGTATATAACTACTCGAACTTGAAGATTCTGAAGCAAAATCGCTAAAAATAAGATCTTCGCGGGGAGAAAGAGCATCAATTAATTCGCTATCCTGTTTATTAACGGAGAAACGACCACACAAACTCTTAGGCTTTATTCTAGCGCTAGGCGAAGACCTTAAAGGTGTGTCGTGATGCATACTAATATTTCTGTCAAATTCATCTTGGTCAGAATTAAGTGAGTCGCCTTTCAACAACGTGCAATCAGTTACGCTATTTTCTTGCAATTCGTATATGGACAAAACCCAATCTTAGTGAATTTCTGGTTTTTAAACCAAGCTAACAAAACTGTCATTGTAACGCACCCAACTATTAGAAATAAGCCTAGCAAATCCTATGTAATGACTACTTGCAGTGTTTATTGCTCCAGAGTGTACTACGCAACTTTTTAAACAATAAGTATACCCGAGATATTCTATTTCGGATTCAAGCATGCAACATTGCCTATTTTTGGTCTGTACTGTTACTCCAAAACCTCCAACGGTCCGCGGGCAGCAAAACATTATAACTTTATGTGGGTTAAAATATGAATGAACTAAGTTTAGCTTTTTCCTTTCTCCTAGACAACTTGATACGTTGTCTTTAAGACCGTTAACACCAGTACATTCCCGTTCTTCTGGGAGAATTTCAGACGCGTACTCAGAAATTTTTGATTTTGATATATCTAAAATAAAATAGTTAACAACTGGTAGGTCATGTCGTCGCGCGGCGTGTTTCCACATTCTCGGCAAAAATATTCGCGTTTAACACATACATTAAAAGCCCCGCCTATTAAAGGAAGAATAACATCCAAAAGTTCTAAAGGGTCCTGCATCCTACCAAATTCTAACTTTGATGAGGACAAAACCTCCAAGTGTTTTAAAATTGGCAACACCTGGAACGATTCAATGGGCGTTAGTACACTCCCTTTCAATTTTACAATAAACTCAGCAATTATTGGGTCAGGAATGTTATTTTCATTAAAAATACGCATTTCCGATAGAGCTTGAAACAAAGCAGATAGCCAACAATTTTGTATGCCGCTCCTCCAAAGTGGTATTTGACATTTGGGACATTTTAGAGTATTATCTTTCCTAACCTTATCCTCTGTATTGGGGCTCTCGCTTAAAGGGGCTAACCGGACCTCTCCCGAGGCAGTCTGCCTTTAGGGACGGGGGAAAACACTCAGCTTTTTGGCCATAAGGAGTGGCGCCACTGTCGCGGCGGGGGGCTAGGCATTATGCTTCCCAACAGTTTGACCCCGCAAGCCTCCGGTGGCGCCCTTTAACCCAACACATTTGAAATGGAACCATTCATCGCATTCTGTGCATTGATAATAAAGGGTTTTGTCATCCGGTTTTTTACACAAACAAAAAACATCCCGAGATTTTTTTTTCTGGGTAAATCATATCTACTTCCGTTTTTGCTTTTAATGGCCGTTTTGACCTTCGTAACGGACTATATTCTAACTGTAAAATATTCCTATTTCCTATCAAATTATTAGAAATGTCGGGAAGTGTATCTAAAGAAAAGTTTTGAGAATATTGCGCATGAGCTACTTGGTAGGGTTCCTTTTCAGTTAGTTGGGCCAGTTCAGGTTCAACTACATGGATAGGTTTAGGTTCAACTGATTCAATAAGTTCGGGTTCAGTTACTTGGATAGGTTTAGGCTCTACTAATATAATGGGTTTAGAGTTCGGTTCAACTGATTTAATTTGTTCGGGTTCAATTACCTGGATAGGCTTAGGTTTAACTAATTTAACAGGTTTAGCTTTAGTTTCTTGCATAGGTTTAGGTTCAACTGATTTAATTTGTTCAGGTTCAATTACCTGGATAGGCTTAGGTTTAACTAATTTAACAGATTTAGCTTTAGTTTCTTGGATAGGTTTAGGTTCAACTGATTTAATTTGTTCAGGTTCAATTACTTTGATAGGCCTAGGTTCAACTGATTTAATGGATTTAGGTTCCATTACGTGGGAAGGTAGAGTAATAGCATTACTACGTATGCAAACGTCATACTCTTCTAAAGCATTCCTACTTATGTCAGGAAGCGTACTTTTAAAGAAATATTCTGAGAATATTTGGCTTTTTGAATGGATCGTGGCTCTTTTAGGATAGGTTCGACAACCTGAATAGTTTCAGGTTCAAAAACTTGAATAGGCTTAGATTCAAAAATCTGAATAGGGTTAGGTTCATCAGGTTGAATAGGCTTAGGTTAATAAAATAAATTTTTATGCTAGATGTTTTCTTTTCAATCTTTCAAATGTTACTGTAAACACGGGCCACTAAACTAAGAGGACATTTCAGCGTTAGCTTTGCCTATACAAACGGTTTGCCTCTTCAAAGAAACGGGCATCTATGTGAGTTAGGAGGGAAAAAGGGGGTCGAACCGGAACGTGTAACACGTACCGCAACGCCATCTACCGTACAATAGACTAATTACTCTGCCAGTCTGTCTTCTGCTACGGAGTCAATTTCTCCGAATGAAAATAAAACGTATTCTATAAGAAACTTATCCTACGGTGATAACCTCTCCGAATCATTCGGAGGCCGGATTCGGAGGCCGAAAGAGACGGCCGTATCGAGCATTCGGAGTTTTTACCGCCTCTCTTCCCGCCATAAATCTTAGATTCGCGGAACTTCCGCCTGAGTTTTATAGTTTCTTTCCCATACCTCTTTGTTGGCACCTTGGCTGCGGTTCATATTTTTTTTTAGTATGGCTGCTTTGTTTTTTCAATTCGAGCTTCATCGCTTGCGATTTGAACGTGGTAATCGCCTTGCCCGTCGCGACTTACGAGTTCAAAGGGTTTTTCGAGACTTAAATCAAGCGTGGGAGTTAGATTTGCTATATAAAAATACTTTTTGCAGAATCTGAACGGAGTTTGACACAAAACCCATTTCTTCGTTTCCGCTCGATTCTCCACCGGAAATCTCGCGGCTGGTTGGAGTAGCAATGGTTGGTTCTCCAACCTCCATTGTGACAATCGGTGCCACATAAACCTCGAAGTTGTCATCTAAGGGGACAAATGACGATGTTGATTCCTTCGAGGAACCGTTTTCCGCAGGAGAACGGAGGGAAGAAGTTGATGCGTCAATAACCGACCCTAGGGCTTCTAGGCCCGTGACCAACCCCTTGCCAAAAATTTGGATGAACCTCCCTTCTAAATCCGTAATGGACTCCGGAGGTGGCCCACCACCAGTCTTGCCAATATTGGCCTTAGAGGCTTTGGCTTTTACATGGGATTTCCATGCCGTAAAGCACTAACGGAGTTATTATGTTAAAATTTATATTAAAATGTATTTAAAATAACGTACCTTCTTCCAGTTTTCAACATTTATAGTCGCCCCAACTCCGCAACTATTGAATTGGTAGGCTAAGTCCTCCCACATGGCCTCGTACTTGGCCCTACTAAATGTAGCGCTAAATTTCATTTCTACAAAATTTCTATGAGCTTCTAAAAATTCTACGTAAATTAATTGTTGCTTTGCGTGTACTTTAACACCCATTTTAAATTAATGTTAAAGTCAAATTTAAAAATAAATATTTCTCCTGTAATCCAGCCCATTGGAAGCAAGAACCAAAAACGAAGCACGTGTTTGTATCTTAAGAAAAGAAATCGAAAGAGAGAAAATTTTCTTTGTATTGAATGTATTCCCAATATAAAGACCAGTTTCCCAAATTTTCCACTCCTTGGGAAAAACCAAAGTTTCCATCCCTTCAATTTGAAAGCGCGCCTAATAAAATTGACCAATAAAGAAGAACTGGGCGTGGAAAAGTACCACATGCAGTCTCACGTGATGGAAAAACAACACGTGGCTTAAGAGGAAGTGACGTCAATTTAGATTGAGAGAGAAATTTCGAAGTATCCGAATGACGATAAGGATTGGGGTTAGGTTATATAGAGAATACGGTTTTTTCGGTCCACTCCGAATGAGGCCGATCCGAGTCATAAGGATTCGGAGTGATCCGGCTTCAAATACGACTTTGCCAGGCGAGATCCATCCTTCTTCATTTGACAAGTACCACAATGGAGGATAGTTTTTTTTATATTCTCATCATTGGCCTCTGGCCTCACCCCTCTGGATTCTAATCGACCTTTTCAAGTACAATGGGAGTGTTTCCATGTTAAAAATAGCTAAACATGTTAAGACTAAACTTCGGTCGCTAGAAATAAGTGCTGGAGTATTTCTTTCATTTTGTTTTAAAATGGATTGTTGAGCTCTATCGAACCGTCTGAGCCAACATTCTATACCGGCTAAACTCTGATCACTTGTGAGGTGTTCCGCTAATGGGATTGGGATCGATTTTTTACTCGCGTCTGGGAAACTCATACTAATTACGTATTACAGCATACGTTTTCCCTCGTATTTCTGGCAAACCCCGCCTGTTCGCGCCTGTTGCATCCCAGTACATAGTGGCTTGGGACCAATATTCGCGATATACATATAGCGACAGACGATTTTGTATGCAAGTCTACAAAAAAGGGAGAGTCGCCCTTATCTCTAATATAACCGTTCATTTCCGGGTTATTCTTTTTTGCAATTGTACTCGAATGCATATTTTCGTCATCGCGTTTCAGTTTTCTTGCCTCTTATTTCACTAGCCGAATAATAGCTATATTACTGACACCTCTTTTCAAATTCCCCATAACCACGTCCCTTTTTGAAGTTTCCCCGTTTAGTTTAAAATGCATATTCAAAGGTGGTAAGTTAGGGTTATCTATGAAATCCTTAACAAGACGTTGCCTCTTAGCTCTTTGCTGGGGTAGGATTTTCGGGGAACCCAGCGTCAATAACCGTCCCTAGGGCTTCTAGGCCCGTGACCAACCCCTTGCCAAAAATGTGGATGAAGTTAGGGTTATCTATGAAATCCTTCCTTACAAGACGTCGCCTCTCCCCTCTTAGCTGGGGAGTTGTTATTGTGTCTCGATGGTGATAATATCTTCCTGAATTTTTAAGCTCGGCTTTAAAACTTCTAAAAATAGTAAGCAAGGCCACAGATGGCTTCGCACTCCGCCCTTGTGCAGTACATATTGCAGCTAAACAAAATCCACCCCTTCACAGGGTCGGGAGCATAATGGCTTCGAAAATACCACATACACCGTGGATTATACTCTCTGACAATGTCTGTTATTATGTCCCTGTAACTATCTGTCAGTGTTTTACTATTCATCCTCCCTTCGTTCATGCGCTCGTACATTTTTTTAGGAAATTCAAAATTTATTACGTTATCTATTTCTACACTATTAAGTTTTTCTTGCGAGTATATCTGCTCTCCTAAAACATCTGCACTTAACTCTTCTGGAAATAAAGATGATGTGGATGAAACTTCAACACCAGTTTCCCCACTACAGTAAGAAAAATTATCTTCGTCAAGTTTATCTACTCTGCTACTTTGTTTATCTGCCTCATTTGACGAAAGTTCTTCCCTTAATCCTTCTATACTACAGTCAAAATCGTTACTCTTTAAATAGCTTGAAATAATAGAGTTATCTAGGGCCTCACCAGACCCCATCTTGCCATCAGATATATTATAGCTGGAATGTTTTGACAAAGAAGGATAACTAGTAAAGCGAAAAACTACAAGAAGTCCAATTATCTTTTTTTTTTTTTTTTTCTTTTCTTTTAAGAAATCTCTATAAGATGATGTGAAATTAAAGACCCAGTAAAAATTTCAGATTCATTTGTTTTCCTATCTCGTTTGATTCATTAAAATCGCTTTCAAATACTACACAGCTCTTTAGCTTAAAACATTTCCCAGAAACATTTATAAGGGGTGTCAAATCGCAAGGTTTAAAATTAAAAAACCTTTCAGGTTTCTACAATTTTGAAAAATCATAACGTTATTATAATATCGCCAAAATACGCGGTTTCACACTCTTTGCCGTTGCAATCGTATTCGGAGCATGTTTGATAATTTTTTTCCACATTAAAATTGTTGCAATTAACTAAATTTTCAATGGATACACCTTCAAAGTCTGGCGGAATATCTGAGTGTTTTTTAAAGCTAGGTTCTGGATCAGACTGTACATTGCACTTGGAACATTTACGAGTTTCAGTATAAATAACCGGTTTACTCGTTTCACCGGGATTTAACAGAATTTTGAAAGTAGTTAATGTATGCCAATTTTTTGTATTCGTAAATTTGTCTTTTATTACCTTGGCTTTTTTTCCATTGGCTTTTTTTACCGACAACCCAATTAATTGATCAATTAAGTCGAAACATTCTAAAGGATCTTGTATATTGCTAATGTGCTATACTGTAAAACTCCTCTAGACAAAACCAAGACCTACACAAAAAGCACTCAACATCAATCCTGGAGGCCGGGTGAATGTTATTTCCAGTAACTCTGAGTTTGTTAATAAATAAATTAATATCATTATCGCTAGTTCCCTTTAAATTAAACTCAGACAATTCCATCAGTGCTTGAAAAAGAGCATTAGCCCAACAATTATTTGCTTTGAAAACTGGTCCCCGGTTCCCTCTCCTTCTAGGAGTCATGGAACTTCGGTGTCTCTTATTGGGGTTCAATATGAACTTTTCGTGGTAATTAAAATGATTTCTCTGTAGGCCTCGGGGATTAAGTATGAAAAATTGAGTACCACTATCGTCAGTGTCCGTTTCGTAAGATCTACTGTCAGAGGTAGGGGAGGACATCTATACTACAAAGTCTTACACTTTCGTCTCTACGAGTTGCATTGAAATTTCACGATGCTGGTGTTTTAGAGCTTTCTATTCTAGATTCGGGTACCTGTTCCTGGGTGGAGACGACTTCCGTTTGGGTAATAGTTAATCCAGATAGGGGGTTTTCGTTTAAGGGCATGTTTACATGGGTTTGGCTACCTGTTAAAAGGGTACTTAAGAGAGTGTATCCCACACCAGTGTCTCTATCTGCCAGGACAGATTGTTGCCCAAGCTGTTGGCAGAACATAATACCTCAGGTGGTAGCAGTTGGAATTACATTTTAATCAACTCCAGCGCATCCTGAGGATGGCAGGCTGGCAGCTGCAGCTAGTTTTTCTTTCAGCTTTAAATATACTTTCATGCTTAGCCTAAGGACATTTAATTCTTTAAATTAAGCATATATGAATAATAGTAATAATATTAATACGTATTAAAATACTAATATCAAGCACACTTGAATAACAAAAATAATACTGTTAAAGGTGTAAAATAATAATAAAAAGGTAGCAATCCACAACTCTAAAACTTGATTCAAGCAGTATCGAAAGCCTGTACATTTCTATATAGCCTTTTTTAAGGGCATGGCGAAGCAAAAAGTGCCGTTGGTAGGATGAAGACCCCTGAAGTGGAAACTCAAATGTTGTTGAAACAACACAGAGCTGGACGCTTTACCACCAGGCAACCACACGTTAATACTATTAAGCTCCTTTCACACTTTTGCATCATTCGCCGTGTATGATTAACAAATTGTTTCGCAATATTTATTGCATCTTTCAGTTTTAGTTCTTTTCTTATCACTTCTGTGAATAAGACTCTCTGATGTTGCCATTTGCCAAATGTGATTAATCAGTGTAAAAGAATAGAGGTTTACTTGGGAGGTGACGGAAGGGATGTTGGGGTCAAGTCACCTCCGGCGGACACGGGGCAGTCGGAGAGCCGACATGTGTCGTATTCCCTCAAACTTTGTCGCCCAGAAGCTTGGCTTACAGGAGTGCGCCAAACTCCCGACATTTTCTGCTAATAGAAGATAAAAATCTTCACATACAAGGCATAAATGGTGGCAAGCCGTAGCTATCGAAATGGTACTCTACACGGGCTCCGTCTATGAAAACAGAGACCCGGTCAGAGCTCTTTTCGCAATGTTGAATTAAATTGATAGAGGATACAAGGTAACCTAGTTAGGTAACCTGTACCACGAGAAAACACAAGTTCGGATAAAGCTTGGAATCGCGTCTATGGACGTAGTTGCATTAGTTTTATCATTATTGTATAACCTTTACCATATTATTTAGATTATTGCTCTATGCTCTTTTTCATATTTTAACCGTAATATTATAATCATTATTGATGTATACTTAATTTTAATCATTATGTGTCCAGAGTCTAAAGTAAATATTGTTCTTTTACCATAAGCCTATATTTACAGCCTCCAGAAAAAACAGTTGAAGCCACACCGTTAGGGGCTGCTGGAGCTCATTAAAAATATCTTACTGTACACAAAATCAGTATTAATTTCCTCCCCACTACGAACACGAGCATTTAGACACTGAAACACTGGGTGGTTATAGGTAAAAAAGTTATATTAAGAACTGCTTCTTTAAAAAGTAACGAGGCTATTGAAAGAAGAGAATGAATGCAATGGAATCGAAACATTCTGGATTTTAATACCCCTAACTCAAAATGTGACTATTGAAAACTCTAACAAGACGTGGACTGAAGAATGAAATCGCGAAATTAAGAAAGCGTCCGGGGGGGGGAGGAGGTTAAACTTTGCGTATCTAGAATCTCTGATTCACCTGTAAAATTTTTAATTGGCAACGTTTCACTTTCTGTCTCACTAAAAGAATAAGGAGCTAACAACTGGCTAGGGGGAAGAGATAGAGCCCGGTTACATGGGCCTTCGAAGAGCGCTTTATCGAAAGGCGCTTTTAATCCGCCCTCATGTAACACCTGGAAACCGGTTTTCACGAAAAATTGTCGAGATAAAGCGCTTTAACGAAAACTACCTCGGACAAGCGGTTTTCGTCGATAAAGCGCCTTTCCGCGGGGTTAAACCGCCTTTCCCTAGTCATGTAACTACAAAAGCGATTTTCTTGGAAAACAAGAAATCCCTTATGCGGGAATTTTTCTACTGTAGAGGCTTATTCTCCAGTACTGAAATGTATTTCGCCAAGTGTGCCAGGATTTTTTTACAAACTAGTCTTAAGAAAAAATTAAAATCTTAATTTTGAAAATTGCCGATTTCTGCATTTCTCTCCGAACTAATTAGTCCAGATTCATAAATGAAATCGTAAGTGGGAAGAATGCCACTTTTTAAAATTTGGGCAACTACGGATCTTCGTTGTTTAATTAGTTTATCAAATAGTAACCGAATTTTTAATTGAGTTTGAAGTTGAAATTGTATTGTCAAAATCAATACCTTTACTATATTATGTAATGAAATATCCATAATCATACCTAAAGCTTTCTCAAAAATCCTAACTATTCTCACAAGGAGCTGGGACCGACTGACAAACCAGGCAATTTGTAAACACGATAAGTTCCCCAAAATCGAGAGTGGGAAAACCGAGGGTTTCACGAAGAGCGCGCATGTAACAGTAAGCATGTTTTCAAAAGCGCCTTTCGCAAACGCGCCTTTCGTCCGTCCTACGATAAAGCGCTCTTCGAAGGCACATGTAACCGGGCTCATAGTCTGGCGTCACGCAGCCCGTCTCTGGTTGGCATTTTTGCGCGTAGAATACTGTTTCCAACCGTTAGGGGGGGATGAAACTCCAGTAAGAGATAGAAGGGTGTGACGTTTCAGGGTCAGAACTGTTAGCTCCCTATAGGGTGTTTCCGCGAGAGTGAAAAGGGAGAAGAAATAGGGGGCGAAAACCGGTTTTCAGGGGATATTACGTTTCCAAAAATTAATGGTCAGAAAAGAAATTTTTCATTCAGCAAAACCGTAGAGTGTGAAGGACCAGTCTTCATACCAAGTACTTTGGTTGGAATTAACCGACATGACTACCTACATTTATCTTCCCATTGTGTACTACGCTACCTTTCAATTCATGTTTTTATCCTGAATAAACAATCTGGTTTTCAAGCAAGTAATATTGCATGTTTTAGAGGCTAACACTAAGGTCTGAGGGCAGCAAAAAACTAATGTTATGCCAGGGCTAAATTTCTTATTACTTGCAGTGTAGTGTCTACCTAAATCGCCCGTTAAAAGTCGCGCCCATAGAGGTAAGGTTGGAAAATAGTTTTTCGCGGCAAAATTTAATAGGTCTGAACCGAAGTATTCATTGAGGCTTAGATTTGATGTTTTAGAGGCTACCACTAAGGTCTGTGAGGTCTAAATTGGGAATCAACTAAGGGTAATTTCTTAAATTCTCCTGTACGAGTTGATAAGCCGTCTATGTGAGTGACCTCTTAAACCTGAAAAATTATTCTCCCTTGGTCCTATTTCAGATGCGTATTCCGAAATTTTGGTTTTTTCTTTTTCTCAGAAACATATTTAACTACAAAATCCTCTTGCCCGTTAAGACAGAACATTCGGTTCGTGGATGCAAAGACGTGAAATAGGGCTTCACCATTACGAATCCAACAGGCGTAGGTCCATCGTTAGAAGCCATAACTAATGTCTTTGGATCTACATACCGGATGTTCAGCCTTAAGAAAGCCAGCTGGTCAAACACCTGGCCCTATTTTACTAGCGATTTTTGAAAAGAGTCCGTTAAATTAGCCCAGAAAAAACCCCTAAATATACCAATCCGATCAAAAAGACTTTGAAACTCCTTTCCCCAAAATACCTATGGTAAACAAAATATTTGTGCAAAACTTTGCTCCCTAAAAGGCGAATAATAATTTAAAATCAACCTTCTAAAACGGTTTCTCGTAAATATATAGGCCAATTTCTCGTAAATATACGTATCAAAAATGGACAGAACTAACATGATTTAGTTCGAGAACGACGCGAGACTCGAGAGTTGACTACAAGCGGTTTTGCAGCAAACAGGGTTCATACAACTTTTGGAAAACAAATTTCCGAGATTTCCAGGTTTTTCCCCATATACTTCCCTGAATTTTCCTGGTTTTTCCCGTATATGGAGTATCCTATGGGGCAAACGTTAGCGAAGGAGGTGGGGGGTCAAATAGGACTATTACATAATCAAAGGACATCCCCGTATCTCTAGTAGAACCACAGTTATGACCCTCCAAAGTATAGTGTAATGTTAATCCTATGGAGGGAATGTTTATGAACATTTTGCTTAATTACTTGGCCCCTGTTTGACGCGAATTTCCCTGATTTCCCTGAATTTTACTAAAAATTCGAAATTTCCCTGAATTTTCCCTGATGTTTTTGTGAACTATTTATATCCCTGATTTTTCCAGATTTTCCCTGTTTTCCAGGTTTGTATGAACCCTGAGCAAACTCTCTCTCAGTAACTAGTGACAAACTTATGGTATTAAAATATATCGAGACTTGATTGTGATAAAGTTTAACTCCAAACTGACAACAATCTCAATAACAGATCCTTGAAGTTGGAATGTAGATATCTAATGAACTTATTGTAACACGAATAAAATACTAAAACACCTTAATTTAACTAACAGAAGCGAAACTATTGTTTCATAATTATACAGAAACCATATCCTTAGCGAATCTTGAGGATTCGATGATTGTTATAAAATGTTATGATAACGAGACCCGATTAACGGGGCACTTACTTTTCTCGGCGACGGTCCTAATGTTTTTGGCCAAGGAGTAACGGCAAGACCTTGGTGGAGTTTACCAGATTTGAGCTAGATTTCCCTTTCGATATCGCACACGTGACCAAATGGAAGTTTCGTTTTGCGCACCAATAGAGATTTTTCTTCGCGTCCACTGCCACTGCGAGTGTTGATTACGCGCACAATAGAGAGATGTTGATTTTGGATGAAGTGGTTCTCTGGGTATCATCGGTTCGACCTCGAACTTCCTACTGGTTGCCAAATTCTACCCGACTCCCTAACGTCCAAACTACAAAGATATAATGAAGTTTTTTAGTCCTGGTTAAAAATTCTTCCTTACCCCTTGGGCTCTGAGAAATATCGGGGGGGGGCGGGTAAAATGAAAGAAAAGACCACCCATTCTCTATTTCGCAGGTTAAACTTAAGATGAACTCTCTCTATAGCCACGAGCAAGGGGAGTTAAAGGGGGAGATAAATTTCATCCGCTCAATGGTTGGAACACGCGTAAAGTCTTGTCCCCCATAGCAAATATTGCACCTTGGAGAAGTGAACTTATACAGGCATGGCCGTAAATTTTCCTATAGTACCCCGGTTTTAGGTTTGGCATAAGCTTTAGGTGCCACCTGGTTATAGCAACACACGTGACTAAACTTGTGAAATAGAGTAATTTCGGTAGAGGGGGAGTGAACTGTGTATCTCCAACATTGGAGGCAACTTTGTAAGAGAGAGTAGTGTCGGTAGAGAGGGGAGTAGACTGTGTATCCCTCCCTCTAGGCGCGCTTTTGTAAGAGCCTAGAGATAGAAGCGTATGACGTTTGCATACGTAGAACTGACATTACTCTTTCTCCGAGTTTTTTGACCTTGCCCCGTAAAAGTTCACGTGCGTTTGAGTGATTCACCTCCTTTCTTTGATCATTCAATTTGATGATACAGGTGCGGTTACTTAAAAAACTACCCCATTATTCGAGTTATTTTTGCAAAAGGGCCCGGGGACAATAAGTGTTAAAGAGTTCAAGGGGAGAATTTGGTAAAGCAAAATAATGCACGTATCTTTCTAAATTAGAATCTTTAAATGTAAAATAATATTTAAAATTAACTAAAATCATAAATAACAGAGTTCAAAATAACCACATTTATGTATAAATTAATTCATGTATTCCCTTTTTCTTATATTTTTTATCAAAACAGAATCTTGTAAACTGGGGATATTCCCTTCGATAGAAGTAAAATAAAGCATGATGGTCCTAAACTGTATGGAACCAAAAATTGGGGTTTTTTAAAGAGGACCCATGACGCAGAGGAAAACCTGTGCTACGTCATGGATAGAGATGTGAGTCTGTAATTTAGGGACACCGTAATTTTAAAATGGTAATTTACCGGTAAAAAGACCGCGGTAATAAGCCTGTGAAAATATAAAATACCATAAATTATCGACTGAACAGTAATTTATGTTATTCCAAAATTTCAATCGGTAATTTACAGGGTAAATTACCATTTTTGACAATTGCGGTAATTTCAAATCTCTATATTGAAGTAATAGAGGTTATTGAGATTGGCCAAGAAAAATAATTTAATCATAATCTATAAGTAATCACTTTTACTACCTCCTTACGATAGTTAACAACTAAAATTACTTAAAAATTAACTAATAATGAAAAACATGCAACTTAAATATAATATTACAAGGGCGTTAATTTAAACGCTTAAAAATACCAAAAATGGTTTAAGGGTACTTACCGGGTTCTTCACGATGGTTATAAGTCTTTTTCATAGTTCGTCTGAGAAACTGGAACCTTTGTTTTTAAGCGCGAACAAAACGGTTTGGTTGGTTTAATTTTACGCGCACAAACACGACGGAGCAACTCTAACATTGCCGGATTATTATTTAATATCGCGGCAACCGGTGTTCGTTATGAACGGACTAGATAATGGTGCGCTAGCGCTGATGGACAACAGACGTGCCGGAATTGAAAACGGCCGGAGCCGCCGGACTTGGTAGTTGTAAAGTGGCGGGACGAGGGGTGTTAACTGTTAAGGCGCCACGCCGGATCTCGGTCAGATAACACCGATGGGTTAGGGTTCTCATTCGGCTCGGGTATCAGGACAGGAACTGTTTTTCAAGTAGGCCCAGGCCAGGATTTTAGGTCTCCTCGTGGTCTTTCTTCCATACAGCTCCAACTGCGAGTTCGTTATAGTCAGTCTCTGCTCGTGCGTCCGCTCCGTTCGCCAGCTCTTACCAAGTGTGACCAACAATGGGGCTCACGACCCTTTTATAGAATTTCCTTGACTTCAGGTAGCATTGTGAGGACCAATCATCATGCGTCTTTTTGCGCTCTTCGCAAGAAAGAGGGACCAATCATCTTCTGTCTTTTGCCCGTCTTCTTGAAAGGGTCACGATCTCTTTGTACGCGCACGTGTTTGCACTTTTTCAAATCGTGTAACCGGTTTTGTTTCTTACAGTTAAGTCGACTAATATAATACGATACCACTTGAAAAACAATAGCAAGCAATACACAATGGCCTGGCCAGCCTCAATATTTTCCATTATATTCATTCTCTTAACGGGGTAGGGGTTTTATAGAACTATTACTAGGTCGGATGTCTCTTGTCACCACCAAATATACATATTCATCCTAGTTAGCCCTAAGGTGACTCTGCACGGTCGGTCACCTTACTGCGTTTCCCGACCAGCAGAAACAAAAGGGATTTCTAGAAAAATCAATGTCACTTGGAGGGTCAAGGTTTAACAACACAGGTTTAACAACACATGTTTACCAAGGGGTATTTTTTATTGAGCCCCAAGAGGCAAGAAAACATCTAAAGCCCAGGTGGTCTAAATAATCCTTACGTTTATTAATTTTAAAGGGAAGATTACTTTTTATCAAATCTGTCGTTACAAATTACCTTGAAAGAATTTATTATATACATGAATTTAGACTAAAACCAACATGAATGCTATAAAATATATCAATACTGCTAATTGCGCTCCTATATAGAGATATATCAGTTGTGACGTTAGTGCCTAGGTAAAACGTCACGGGCTTAGCTTTGGCAATGGGCGGCCATGTTTGGTACCGCTTTGGTTCTATGAGTAAATAGAACACCAAGGCGTCTGAGATAGCTCTATATCCCACGCTAATTTCTACGCGGGTTTTGTGGGCCGGGCTTGAGAACTAGCTGCTTCGCGTCATAAAATTGGAACTTGGAAGTACTACGTCACGCAACATAACTCTTGCTTCTACTCATGCTAGAAAATAAATCAAGAGGGGGTCGTAAATAGCTTCTACTCTACAAAAACAATACCAGAAATGCGACAGGGCCCAGGGGTGGAGCTAACCCTAATTGCCAAGTCCTAATTCGGGCGCCTTTCAAACAACGATTTATTTTGTTTATAGCAACGCGAGGTTGGGAGCACGTGCTAGTTTTATCAAGCAGGGTAAAATTCGTCAAATTATGATTTGTCTCGCTTTTCCTTCAAATACAAAACTCGTCTAAAGAATTTGAGGAAATGGCTATTCCATTTAACTGTATCCATTCCTGAAATTACTAAATCTTAGAGCAAAATAGACAGATTCGATAATTACAAACGGTGAAACCAACACACAGAGGCGAGGCGGCCATTGAGGTATCCTCCCTCTCGCCAAGAAGCTCCGCCAGAGGAAGTGCGAGTTGGTTACCTTCCCGCGTGTACCAGAACGCGGGCTCCGTCTGGCGTTGCATATTGGCGCGAGGAAAGAATACCCCAATGGCGATCTCGCCCCTGCGCGTTGTTTTCTCTGTTTGTAATAAACCAATTTAATTTCATTTTAAACATGTGATACTATACTTGCGGACCTATTTAATAGGTTCCTCCTTGTTACAAAATGGACTCTTGTAAAGAGAAGTAAATAAATATTCATTCATTCAATTTGTCTTAGGTGTTGCCAAAGAACAAACACACTTAAGGGTCATATTAATAAAATACTTAAACATCTTACTTTAATCATCAGAAACCTAAATTAAAAACCATTATTATGATTATAAAGAAACCATTGGCGATACTTATGAACTCGACAAATGTTATAAAATGTAACAATAAAAATCCGGTTTAAGAAGAATTACTTACTTGGGTCGGTAATTGTCCTATTGTCTTTGTCCAAAGAGTAAAGGCAACTAGGCAAGACGATAATCCAAGCAGTGAGGATTTTGACCCTTTTATCCCTTTCTCTGACCTTTTTGACCTCACGTTCTAAATCCACGTGCGTAAACGGGTTTTACCTATAAGTACTTTGACCATGGAAAAACTAGAGTGTATTCAATAAAAACTACACAATGGAGAAGGTTTAGCAATTCTGCGTTAAAGCTCAAGGGAGGAATCGGGAAAGATGAACTTCGAATAGGGGTCAAGGGTTAGTTTTTTTAAAACTGGGTTGGGTTGGGCGGTGTTTTTTTTTTTTTTTTTTTTTTAGCATTTATCTGTATGAATTTCTTTCAAGCACGGTCCACGCCCCACGGAGAATATATTGTAAGAGCAGTAGCGTCGCTAGGGTTTGAAACTTGGGGGGCCAACCTTTTCTAAAGTTACTATGCGAAATGAACAACTAAAGTTGGTATAGTTGGTTCATGCAAAGAGGGTATAAAGAGGTTCATGGTAATATGTGTAGACCTTTATAACTATTATTCGCATTTTAAAGATATACAAACTTTTACTGATAAAGAGTACGGAACCGAATTTAAAGACCATGTGAAAGAAAAACATATTAATTACGGGTCGAAATTTTAACTCTTTTTGTTGTTGCATGTTATCTTTAAAATTATTTGTATAGAATTAAGCCAACAACCTTTGAACTTGTCAAAAATAAAAATACCCAAAACGTGGACTAGGTTCGGAGAGAAATAGGAAAAAGTGAAAGATCTATTGAATAGCAAAAAAATAACCTCTCGGAAAGGTCACTGTAGCACTAGCGAACCTGAGAGGGGCGTAACCGACAATAATAGAAACCGTGAAACTCTGCCGAAAATGGTTAGGACTTGGTTCCAGAGATAGAAGCGTAAACAAGATGGCCCAAGGGCTGGGCTCATGATAATAGTATTCACATCGTACTTAACAGGCCTACAGAAAATTTGCGTGAATAGCCCCTCGATGCGCTACCTTTAACTGTGCAAAAATCACTACCGGCAATCCTAACTTCAATTTATTTACTTCTGTTGCAATTATATTAGTGCGACACAAACAGAAACCTCGAGTGAGTAGCCCCTTGATGCGAAGCCTTTAACAGCGCAATACTTACTTCAATAAATTTTCTTCTGTTATAATTTTAATAGTGCGACACAAACAGAGGGTAGCCTCTCGATGCGCTACCCTTAACAGTGCTAAATTGATTACCCGTATTCCTTATGGTACAATTATAGTAATAGTATGACACAAACACAAAAGTTGAGTAAGTAGCCCCACGATGCGTTACGCGTAGCCTTTAACTATTACCCGTAACGCACACCTAACCCTTAATAGAAGTACAGAAAATCAGAGTGATTAGCCCCTCGATGCCTTACTCCAAAAAAATGATTACCCGTAATCCTTCGATAAATTTACTTATGTTATAGTTGTAATATCCAGGGTTCCACAGGCTAGTACATACTTGCTTTTGCTTTTAAAATTCCCCTCGATTTCTTTGAATTAGAACTTCCAGAAGATCAAAAGGGTTAACAACCAACGAACCTAGCCCGGAAATAGGCCTAGTGGGAGAAAATCTAAAAAAAATAAGGGGCGTTAAGATAGAAAAAATATAATCTTTCACCACTTGATAATAAGCTCTCCAAAAAAACCGTAAAATTAGTTCCAAAATTAAACGCTAATGATTAAATATTCATGCGCGTAAGCTCTGGACGGTCCAAGCACCTCCGGTAATCTAAGTTGGTCATGCCCTGGCCCTGGACAAAAGTCCACTTTAAAAATTAAATGCTTGGTGGTCTACTGGCCCTGTGGTCTCTTAATTAATTAAAAACCTTCCAAGGTTTCAACATTTCAAGTGGCCAATGTCCAGTTTATTTAATTAAAGTGCTTGAACTCTACTGGCCAAATGGACAGTTAAATAAAAACATCCTTATTTCTCGGCTGGGAGCCTGGGACCGATACTTTTTATCTTGTTGTTGAGAATCTAGGGCTTGATAAGCCTTACAGCTCCTTACAAGGGATGTTAAACCTAAGACCATTAACAACCCCCTTCAATGCGCAGTACCGAGGCATTTCCGTTTGAGGCATTAATTGCCAAATGGTATTGTAGGTGGGCGGCGCGACTGAGCCGGAAACTCCCTCGTACCACCGTCCGTAACGCGCGGGAGAATTTGAGAAAAACGAAAACGCGACCGCGCGCCACCATATACACGAGACCCGTTATTTGAAAACTAAAAATGGTTAACGGTTTTGACACTTATTAATTTATTTGTAGTGGAACTCTGTAAAATATATCCCGTGATTTCAATTAAATTGATACTTATATTTATTAATAAGTCTGTGAAAATTAACAAGTGTCCCATAATAATACAAATAGTGCGCACCAGCTTTTTTTATCGGTTTTTGGACATAATAGGCAAGGATCTTCAATTGAAATTCGAAATTTAAAGTGAAAGATTACAAACAATGTCACACAGTGATGATGATGATAACTCGTCAAATTCGGTTACGGACGACGATTATTATGATATGACCTTATTCCCAGATTCGGATTTTGATGATTTTTTATCGGATAATGTTGATGGCAATCCTAATCCAGCCCCAAACAACAATTCTACAACCCCAGACCAAGCTGACGCCAAGGAATCTGATGAACCACAATCCAAAAAAGTCAAACATAATGATTCATTTGATAAAAGTGGCGAAGTAAGTACCTTTTAATTGTATGGAGGGAGACGTGCCACCAGGAAGTATATTTTCAAGTAGTAGGTTTACTCATGGATTAACTAAAGCTAGTGTTAGTTAATCCATGGTTTACTATTTACTGGAGTAGTAACTAAGCAATGTAATGCTACAAAATTCAAGCATTGCCAATAGAGCTCTTCATGATGTAGGATAAGATATATATGTTACATTATAACACATTGTACATCCCTTTAATCATAATTATCGGAATCTTATTGCATCGCTTAGTTTTTGAAGCCTAACATTTAATATGTATTTTAGGCATGTCCCATATGTTTTGAGCCATGGACTAATTCAGGCGAGCACCGATTAGTATCTTTACTTTGTGGACATTTATTTGGAAAGCTGTGAGTATATATATAATAATTAATAGTTAATTATGAAGACTATAAAACATAAAAAATAAAGCCTAATTCTTCTGAGACTCTGATTAGATAACGTTATTGATATTATTTCAATAGTTGCATCGAGAAATGGATGAAGATCAGTTCAACTGGTCGAGTCTTAAAGGGAAAATGCCCTCAGTGCAACGCAGTTACAAAATCAAAAGACGTAAGGCCAATTTACCCGCGTTATCTAAAAGTATTGGACACTTCCGAGAGAGATCGAGCTGTAAAAGAACTTCAAGCTGAACAAGAACTTAGAAAAAAGGCAGAGTTAAGATTGCAAAGGTCTATTGAAGAAAATAATAGGCTTAAGAAGGAGCTTATTGAGCATCAAAGAACAAATCAAGAGTTAAGACAAGCTAGATATGAAAGTGGACCAAATGGTGTCCATGTTAATGGTTTGGCTCAAGCCAACTCCACCCAGAATCATCCGCGATCTGGAGTTCAATGTCTTTTGAACTTACTAGAAAGTGGTACTATTATTAACATTAAACATAATCCCTAAAATAAAAAAGAGGAAATTTTAATTTTATATTTTTTTTTACCAGATGTGTAAATATTGTAAATGAAGTTCACTGTTTGATTAATTTAAACAAAATTCATTAACCAAAGATGATTGTAACGTTAAAATTTCTTTTCAGTTTAGTTTCTAAAACTAGGTTAATGACTCGCTATATTTCTAAATTGTAAATTGTAATGAAATTTTAAAATATAAATTCCAAAGTTTTTTTCATCCCTCATCATCTTGAAGGATTAAAGCGCTGTAAACGCAGGCTAATTCGTTGTTGGCCATTTTAATTTGATTTAAAAATCTTATTTAGTGCTCGTCGCCTTTAACACGGCCTTAGCTCATTAACAACCCCCCCCCCCGACTATTTTCTTTGGTGACCGCGCTGGCTCAGCGCGCCGCTGAGCAGCGTGACGTCAAAGCCAAAAAACAAAATCCGTTCACTCGTTCAGTAGGACACAGCTAAAAGCGCTGACTCAGCGCTGAGTCCGCTTAGCTCTGCTGAACGCGGCCAAATTTCCTCACGCACATTCTTTAATCTTTATCCATGGTTAACTATTAATTTCCCGATTCCTCACGCTCTTCTGGAATGAATTTTCAGGGCGCCTAAATTTCAAATTTATAGAAACTTGTATATAGTAGACCGTCTACCGCGATAGTAGTTTTCCTACTGAGTACACTTTCCAAAAGGCACTCAAGTCAAGTTCAAAGCCGGGAGTGTGGCGCACTCCTGTAAGCCAAGCGTCTGGGCGGCAAAGTTTGAGGGAATACGACACATGTCGGCGATCCTACCCTATAGGTGCCGACTGCCCCGTGTCCGCCGGAGGTGACTTGACCCCCACACCCCGTCCGTCACCTCCCAAGTAAACCTCATTTCCTTCCCCTGCTTACACACATACTGAACCCTGAATAATCGCATCCTTGCCGCGGACGTAAGAGCCCACTTCGCATTGAAACCTCAAAAAAAAAAAAAAAAAAAAAGTCAAGTTCAGACCACAAGGGGTTGACTGAATTAGTGAATTTCCAAAAATCTTATGTGTGTTTACTTCGAAGCTTCTCGCTCGGACCACGGAATCTCGTTACTTTCAAAGTCAAATGAATTTTAATATACCAAATGGCCCACTGAAGGTTTCTATAAGATTTTTTTATATATTTTAACAACATTATATAACCAAATAAATATAGAAATGCCTAAAAAATGAAGCCTTTGCACTTGTATGAATGAGATAGCTTTTCGCGATTCGGCACTCATTGTTATTGTCCCTCAGAGACTAATACAGTCAAAGGCAGGAAGCTGCCGCTAGTTGTTTAACTGTTATTAATCATGTGACTACCAAGTAACGCAACTTATGTTAGCGCTTAAAGTTAAAATAACGAAATTTGAAGTTAAATTAAACTTGATATTGCTTATAAACCTTTAAAATTATGCTTTTTACAGGGAATATTTTTTATACACTTCATTCTCTCAGTATGGTAAATGTCTTTTTAATAAAATTATTTTAATATCAAGTTATTGCGATATTCACCGAGTTATTTATGTTTTATAATGAAGGGCTTTACAACCTCAATGGCTACCACCGTCTTACATGTACTACAACCTGATTTTCTTGGGATGCTTAGTTTGGTGTTTACATAACAGAGATTCTGAAGAGCCTGTTTTCATGGTAGTTTGAGAATATATTATACAGGGTTCATACAAACCTGGAAAACCTGGAAAAATCAGGGAAATAAATAGTTGACAAAAACCTCAGTGAAAATTCAGGGAAATTACGAATTTCTAGTAAAATTCAGGGAAATTACGAATTTCTAGTAAAATTCAGGGAAATTACGAATTTCTAGTAAAATTCAGGGAAATTACGAATTTCTAGTAAAATTCAGGGAAATTACGAATTTCTAGTAAATTCAGGGAAATTTGCGTCAAACAGGGGCCGAGTAATTATGCAAAATGTTAACAAACAACCCCCCTCCATAGGAATAGCATTACACTATACTTTGGAGGCTCATAACTCTGGTTATATTAGAGATACGGGGATGTCCTTTGAGTATGTTATAGTCCAATTTGTCCCCCATCCAACCATACTAAAAACTCAGGGCTACTACAAACAGGGGCCGAGTAATTCAGCAAAACATAAACAAACAACCCCCTCCATAGGAATAGCATTACACTATACTTTGGAGGCTCATAACTCAGGTTCTACTAGAGATACGGGGATGTCCTTTGAGTATGTTATAGTCAAATTTGTCCCCCATCCAACCATACTAAATCATTAGGGCTACGACAAACAGGGGCCGAGTAATTAAGCAAAACGTAAACAAACAACCCCCTCCATAGGAATAGCGTTACACTAAACTTTGGAGGCTCGTAACTCTGGAAAATTCAGGGAAGTATGTGGGGAAAAACCTGGAAATCTCAGGGAAATTTGTTTTCCAAAAGTTGTATGAACCCTGTTATAGAGGCTCCGTGAATTCTGTGGCTATGGGTAAACTGGGGTGATATCGCAGCAAATAATTCTTTTAAAAGAGAATACAGCGTTGATAAAACCTCATGACCATTGTTTGCAAAATTCTCAGGGCCTCAAAAGCCATAAGAAAATTAAAATTGGTAAAATAATCAACTCCTCTGTTTTTAAGGCCATCGCAATTAACGTTGTAAGCATCCTTTTGGATGTTATATCAGTATCCATATACTATGACAGATATGGTCAGAAAAACTATTTGATATATTAAAAAGAAAGGGGTTAGTGATGCAAAAAAATCAATAGAAAGGTATTAAAATACTATGAGGGGGTATACCAATGAGATAGATAGAGTTACAATTCAAATCGGCTTACCTCGAAACACATTGCTTTTATGAAGCACGTTTATCAAAACATGACAGCGCCATCTGTGAGCCTCTAGCGGAACTAATTACAACTTTTACTTGTTTATTTGCAATCAGAAACATCGTTATGATTTTTATTTCATCTATTTATTAGATTAAAAAGGACTAAAGTTTTTATTATTTAACTCGCGTATTTTATTTAACACGTTTAAAAAACTATCTTGACAGCTTGTTACGCAGATTATAGCAGCAGACGGTAATAAGAAAGTTCTTAGGGTGGCGCCACCCGTATTTGATAAAGATTCATGCTCGACAAAAAGGTGTATCGCGAAACGTCGATCTCGAGATTTCACGTTGTGACTCTCATTGGGGTATACTACCAAAAATAGCGTGGAATCATGTAATTCATGCAACACTTCTCAAAGAAAAAAATTCTGTACATTTTTGGGTAACCCCTCTTAGATTCCTATTTTGTCGCTAATTAGATCATAAAATTTAAAACAAATATCGGTCCTATGGCGCCCCTAACATGCTGGTTAATATTCTACACGCCAATTTTAAGTTGCCGAACCAGTCAGAAGTGGCTAGTCAACTCTGCCGAAACTTGCTTTTCTACTTCATATTTGAGAAAATTTGCATCACTATTACTTCCTTTCAAAGAGTTAAATATTGCTGAATTAAAATTAATGAAAGTTTATAATTTACATTTAAAGCGGCAATTTCTCACACGGAAGTCCGGTTTAGTTGTGGGTAGGTAAAATTTTTAAGCTTAGCAATTACTTTGCTCCGCTTTCTTTTGCAAAAGCTTATTATCAATGGGATGGGGAAAGTTTGAAACTCAAGACCAATAGAGCTATCTCAGAAGCCTTAGTGTGACGTCACCTATGCTATTTGCCCATAGAACCAAAGCGGTACCAAACATGGCCGCCCACTGCCAAAAACTAAGCCCGTGACGTTTTACCTAGGCACTGACGTCACAAGTGAGATAGCTCTATCAGGGTTGAAATAGTTTTTGTGTGCACTTAAAATATCAAAACTCTTGATTTGTCATTGATTGATTGTATCTGAAGTTTTCGTTAAAGGAAAAGTTCATGTATCATTATAGCGGCCTTTTTCTAAATATAAAAGGAATTCAATATTAAAAAGAAAAGATCTCTTATTAAAAATAATTAGCATGTAATTAGTCTTAAAAACGAGGACTGCATAGCCACCCGCCATTGGTTTAGTGGCGTCTGCTAGCCAAAACCTCTTACCCTAACCCTTACCCCTGCGAGAATTCAACCAATCCCGTAGGGGTAAGTGGTTCGATTTAGCAGACTCAACTAAACCAATGGCGGATGGCGCAGTAGTCCTCGTTTCTAAAGGCTCTTTCAGACGATCCAACTTTTTGACTCAGCTTGATGGGTCAACTCGAGTTGAATCAACTAGTTGGATCGTGTGAATAGAAGCTGGATGAGTTGGGTAACCAAAAAAGTTGGCTAGGAAAAATTGGATCAGTGATCCAATTTTTGCTGACTCAACTTTTTATTTCATTTCTTCAGCCAATCAAAATGAATTACAAAAAAAGCCTTTTTCGCGGGTTATTTCGTAAGTTCCAAGGTAGGTGGCGCTTAAAAAGTTCCATTTGGCGGTAAAAGTTTAGTCGTGTGAATAGGAAGGATTTATTTCACTTTTCCCTTCAAAAGTTGGGCAAGTTGTATCAACTTGCCCAACTTTTGAAGGGAAAAGTGAAATAAATCCTTCCTATTCACACGGCTAAACTTTTACCACCAAATGGAACTTTTTAAGCGCCACCTACCTTAGCACTTACAAAATAACCCGCGAAAAAGGCTTTTTTTTGTAATTCATTTTGATTGGCTGGAGAAATGAAATCAAAAAGTTGAGTCAGCAAAAATTGGATCATTGATCCAATTTTTCCTAGCCAACTTTTTTGGTGACTCAACTCATTCAGCGTCTATTCACACGATCCAACTAGTTGATTCAACTCGAGTTGACCCATCAAGCTGAGTCAAAAAGTTGGATCGTCTGAAAGAGCCTTAAGACTACTTAATTGCTAATTATTTTTAATAAGAAATCATTTATTTTTTTTTTTTAATATTTTTCATTTTTTCTAAACATAAAAGAAAAATATTGAAAGGACACGTTCAGACTGAACAAAACTTTCCCTATTCAAAAAATTATTTGTGTTCAAAGCAGTGCCACCTAGATTTTCTATCATAGATTAGAAATCTAGTTGGCGCTGGTTCAAGAACCAAGACAAATAAAAAATATTATTGCAGAATGTTCGTCATCAACTTACTCTTGAGACCCGCCACCTCAATCTTACTACTGAAATTGTACAACGAAAGGGTCGGCCGATTTAGTAATCTAGGTTTCCCTGGTTTTGGAATTGGCGCCGGAAGAGGTCCCTACGAAGATATTGATCAGTCAACGCAAAGCGTTCCCAAATCTGCTATGGATACCGGAAGTCCTATTCACGATCACTTATCAGATTCTCACATACCACCTTATCCGCCTACGCAGTAGAATCATCAGTTATTGTTAGTAAAAAGGGTTAAAAAAAAACAACCCAAAAGATTCAAAATGAATATAATTTTCTTTGTCCAAGACTAAATTAGTAAATTCTTAAGATAAATTTGATTCCTTTTTTATTATAGTTAGTTTTTATGACTAATCATTTAAATCTCACAATCTTAGTTAGCCACGTGGTTTTGCAATTAATTAAAGGGACTGTAAAGTGCGGGGGACTGGTAACTTTTTATTGAAAAAGGTTCGACCCCCCCCCCCCCCGTCGCAATCATTGACGTCAGCAGCTGATGTAAAACGCGTCAAAGAGGAATTATTTCGTGGTTGTAAAGCAGTTCCTTACAACCAGTTAATTTCTCTTGTGAGCTAGCTGCCCCCTCCAGCGTTTCCCCCTCCCAGTCCCGAGAGTCCAAAACCCGCCCTCTTGTGTTTACTAGAACCATCGACCTTAAGAATAGTAAAGACACTGTGATTGGCCCAATTGTTTCACCTGACCAATAAGGCTTGAATAACACCAAGAAGGTTGTATAGTAGAAGAGAATTCGCCTAGATTGTGGGTTAGCGCTCAGTCTCTCCAAGATCACTTTTATTTCATGCGCATGCGCGCCCCCCTCTCTTTTTTTTTAAGTCAGTTTCGTCTGTGATGACGTAATTGCGCGCCGCCCATGCGTACTAGCTACAAACTGATCTTAATTGCCTCTTAGGTGAAGTTTGGACCACTATATGGTCACCCCCTTCCCCGTAATACCCTCAGCCTCTCCTCTACTATACAACCTTTTTGATAACACAAAAACAGTATTTTCCCGTAAAGAAGTAAAGACTTCCGTTTTGCTTACCACCTGGTGGTTGTGACGTCAATTACGACTTTTTTAACGGTCCGCCGTAAACTTTACAGACCCTTTAATTCAAAGAAACAATCGTTGTCGCTTTTATGCACTGCTTTTTTTCAGCAAAGTCTATTTGAATTTTTAAATTATAATTAGCAGAGCTCTGACAATACATCTTTCAACCATTTTGCATGATTCTTTAACGAAGTAAAATAACACTTAACTTTGTAGGAAAAAATCTCAACATTACGGAATGGGATTTCAATTTAAAATTTTAAGCAGTTACCTGTCCTGCATTTATACAGTATTAAGGCTAGTTCTCACTTGGCAAGTAATCGCGGCGAATTTATTTTTCGCGTGGCGAAAAAAACAGGCGATATTTTAGTCGCTGGGGGAGTGGTTCTCATTGGGCGCGAAATTTTAAAATCGCTTCAGCGCTATTTTACGCATCTTAAGCCTAAAAATTCAAACTTGTATTCTATTTAATAATGAACCAAGTTATTTTGCGTCCTCCTTAATAGAATTTTTTGACACATCAATATTTATCTAATAGAAACATAATCAATTTTAGCTAGCGTACGTATTTCACTCTTAAAAAATTAAATTAGAAGCTTACTTGCCTAAACTTACCTTGTTATTTTCATAGAGATCAGAACATATATATTAGAACTCAATGGTTATTTTCATTAACCAAGTGACCAAGGCTTAAAATTGGCGACATAGCACACTCCCCTTCCCCTTACCTGAACCTGATTGGCTGAAGTCTTTTTTCGCCGAGCGTTTAGCGAAAAAAAATAGAACAGTCGCTTTGGGACTCTTTGGGGCGATTTTGACGGCGACTAGAAGAAAATTCGCTCATTTTAGTCGCGCGTATCAAGTCGCGTGGCGAAAAATGCATTTTTTCGCCAAGTGAGAACCAGCCTTAACCGTGTTTGGTTAAAGTTTTTCTCGCATTCGAAATTAACGGTGACTTTCATTCAATTTAACTTAATAGACCTTTCTGAAAAAAATAAGGTAAAGGTCCAACGGCAGCTTTAATCAAGTCAATACAATTGTCTGTGTAGCCAACCATACCGAAATTGATCGCGCAACTTATCACACCAATAACCAATGCCGCTTGGTTGATATTAGCGAACGAAAAGGTCATCGCATTGTACTTAAAAGAATGACCTTTTTCAAAATTTAAAAGGAAAAAATATTAAAGAAGAAATAATTGATCTCTTATTACAAAATAATTAGCATTTAATTAATCTTAAAAACTAGGACTACTGTAACTGTACCGCCATTGGTTTACTGGCGTCTGCTAAATCGAACCTCTTACACCTACCTTCCCTCAGCCTGTGAGAATTCATCCAATCCCCTATGAGTAAGTGGTTCGATTTAGCAGACGCCACTAAACCAATGGCGGGTCGCGCAGTAGTCCTTGATTGTTTTTAAGGCTAATTAAATGCTAATTACTTTCTAAAAGAGATCATTTATTTCTTTTTTAATATTTAATTCCTTTCATATTTAGAAATAAGCCATTCTTTTAAGGTATAATCAAGAAGTGATATCTAGTTTATTAGGGAGAAGGTGTAAGATGCCGAAGTATTCGCGCGCCATTGTCCCTGTCCCCCTTTCAAAATACAAGGGGGGACGTAAAAGGAGGCCGGGCTATTTCGCCTCCTCTCCTCAGTCGGAAAATATGACTGTAATTTTAGTCACTCGCGTCGCGCTGACGTGAGTTTTCAAGAACCAATGAGATATACGCTGGTTGTAATTTAGAGGCGGCGGGGATTAACTCCGGACCTACTATACGTTTGGACTGGAGATAAAGCTGGCTGGAAACGCGGCGAATTTAAAACTTATCCCTAATAAACTAGATATAACTTCTTGGTATAATGTTATGTTCTCCGAACCCAGAATATTTTTCAGAAAGGTTTATTCTTAATTACGCTTGAAAAAATATTCCCCTTCCTTCTTTAACTATCTACCATTCATGGCCTTCTGT
This sequence comes from Phalangium opilio, assembly GCA_019434445.1. NCBI lineage: Eukaryota > Metazoa > Arthropoda > Arachnida > Opiliones > Phalangiidae > Phalangium > Phalangium opilio. Next base: position 3,156,069 of record JAEQBA010003137.1, read on the forward strand.
TTGCGAGTTCGTAGCAACAAAAAAACACTTTATATAACACATAAATCAGCTCTCTAATCATTTTTCGTAATCGTTTCTTTAGCAATTTCATTTTAAAAGATTTAAATTTTGTTTGTGGTTCCTAAATGTGATTAAAATACACTAAAAAAAATCATTCCTAAGCCCATTCCCCTTTGTTACATAACGATATTAACGTGAATATAAAAGTTTATAAAAACGAATACGATGCAAAATTGAAAATATTTTTAAAGATAAAAACTTTGAAAAGCACTAAAGGGGGAAAGAAGTTATACAGGTTAATTAATTTCCAATAGCGTACCTAATTCCAATTATATTTTAAATGTGTTTAAAATTGATTTTCATTGAGAGTACTTACTCGTTCTCGAGTAATATAACACAGTTTTACCTCTTTAATAATATTTTTTTGGGGGATTGTTGTAAATACGAAGCACTAGTCACGCCCAGATCTGATCAACCAGAGCGGCCAACCACACGTACACTTCCAAATAAACTAATTAATTTTGTGCCATTTATGTTAATTAATTAATTTGAACTCAGCCCTTTTTCCATGTTGCTAAAAATATACGAAAGAAAAAATAAAAATTAATGTTGATGTATTGAAAAAAATTGCAAATAAAAATGAATTTTTTTAAGTGAATGCTTGCTTTAAAATAATTTATTGTAGGGATCAAATAATGTTATCGTAATTTTTTAATGTTTTTAGAAGGAAAATATTCCTGCATTACACAATTATCTAAAATTTCTTCTGAAATGGCAGGGATAGATTTAATTTTAGAAGTAGGAATGGAGAACAGAGTAATTTGGGCGCGCGTCAAAGACACAGACCCCCCCTTCCTCGGGATGGATGGGTATGAAAGAAAAGGCGGGTCATAGCGACAGAGGTAAAAAGTAAATACGTATTTTTCGCCGTCCCCGTCAGCAACGTCATCAAAACGTAGTTTTAAGTTACGTGTTGGAGGGAGGGGCTCTATACTGGGCTATGAGTAAATACTAACCGTTCTCCATTCCTGCTTCTAAAAATTAAATCTATACCTGGAAATGGTCAGTAGTTTAACTGGCCCACAACGGAATGGTTGATTGGCTAGGGGTAAGAAGAGTGTAGACTGGGAACAGAGTATTTGTATGAAAATTCCCAATTTAATTCAGGAGTATGGCCCACTCCCGTAAGCCAAGTTTCTGGGCGACAAAGTTTGAGAGAACCCGACCTGTCAGTATGGCGACCCTTCCCTATAGGTGCCGACTGCCCAGTGTCCACTGGAGGTGACTTGGACGTCTCAAGTAAACCTCAACTACTTCCGTGATTAAACACTTACTGACCCCTGGCCGCAGACTTCGGGCCCACTTTGCTTAGGAACCTCTTAAAAACAGAAATATTCACTTGGAACTTGGAAGTTTCCTCTTAAAATAGTCTATGAATTAAATATCCCCAAATATAGTTAAAATATCTTGCAAAATTAAAGATTCGTTAGTTTTTTTTTAGCAAACAGCCAAGGTTTTTCATTCTCTTGAAGTTGAGGGTAGGGTACCACCTGTCCATGAATATTTACTTAAGTATAACCAGAAGGGGTTAATAGAAGGATGACACTCTGTATCCTTAAATAATCCTTGGTATCCTCTTAATACTTTAGTTATGTAACATATGATTCTTCCCAGGCTCACCATTTTGTTTGCTCTCTGGCTCATCAAACTTCGGATGGGCATCGCACCGTGCTAGGGTGAATTCTGTAACTGTTTGGTACTAAACCCTCAGGAATCAACCCACAAACCTTGATTGTCTTAACACGGAGGGACAAAAACGCACAAGCGCATGCGCCTAGGCAAATAGCTAAGCACTAATAGAGTAATGACGAGGGAACTATTTATCGCGAATGTGATTCGGTTTATAGACTTTACTATAATGTAAAATGTTGGGAAGAATCATCTAACAATTACCCCGCTTCGTGGTACACTTCTCTCGAAGATAAGTATTAACAGAAGAATATAATACTTCTCTTCGAGAGAAGTGTACCACAAAGCGGGGTAAGTGTAACGTCACTCTTCCCAACATCGGATCATTTGGAGAAAGGTTACTAAACCGAATCACATACACGATAAATAGTTCCCTCGTCATTACTCTATTAGCATTTAAATATTTGGCACGACGTGCTTGTGCATTTTTGTCCCACGTCAAGACAATCAAGGTTTGTGGGATGATTGCTGGGGATTTAATGCCAAACAACTATAGAATTCACCTTACGGTGCGATGCCTATTTGTAGTTTGATGAGCGGGAAAGCAAAATAAAAGGGTGAGCCTGGGAAGAATGACGTTACATAACTAAAGCATTAAGAGGATACAGAGTGGCATCCTTCTTCTATTATCCCCTTCTGGTATTATATACTTTTCATATTACACATAATTCCAAATTTCTTCTCTTGCTACTTACGAAGCTGCGAGTCTCTCGTTCTTCCTGCTTTCCTCTTTAACCTTATTTTGCCTGAAAACTCCAACAAAAATAGTGGCATACGTTAAACCTCATAGACTTAAGATAATTATTAATTAACTTACGTGTTTATTGTAAAATAAATAAATTTTTAACAATTTTCCAAATTTTATTTCGTTCTTTTTTTTTTTGTTCACTGTAAGTTATCTCTAATTAATCTATTTTGTTTTATATGCCATGGTTACAATTATTTTGTAACAATTGTGGGGGGATCTGAATTTTAGTTTTTAATAGGTTATACATTTAAATTCAATTTGTTTTCCTGCAATATATAAACAACATTTTAATTCTTATTTTATTTATTCTTCTCGTTATATCGTTAAAAAAGTTTTTATTTTTTCTCAACAATCCTTTTCATTTTTGGAGTGGTAATTTTTTTTCCCCCAGTAAAGGTTTAATTAAAATTAATTTAAATTACCACATTTTTATAATGCTTTTATTTTTTTACTGATAAGCTGTTCTACCAGCAGTATAATTTTCATTAAAATAATATCGCTAGCGGAACGTTAAAAAAATAATCCCTGGCGATATTACTTTAAAACGGTCTAAAAATAATAAAATATATAATATGGACCAAAAAAACCTTAATTAATTAATAAATGGATCCATAAGTACATTACCTCGAATTATTTTATTAATAATTAGCGAGGATTTACTATTAATTAATTTATAATGATTTATTAAAAAAAAATCATGAATTATCCCAGAATAATCTTATTACGACCGCCATATTGTGAAGGTCAAAAGGTTAATTTGTAGAGAAACTTAGGCCTTTGCCCTAGTGTTTTTTTTTATTTTACCAATAACGTGGATTTACTATTAATTAATTAATTTATAATGATTTATTAAAAAAATCATGAATTATCCCAGAATAATCGTATTACGACCTACCATATTTTGAAGGTCAAAAGGTTAATTTGTATGTATATTAGATCAACTAAGGCGTTTGCCCTAGTGTTTTTTTTATTTTACCAATAACGAGGATTTACTATTAATTAATTTATAATGATTTATTAAAGAAAATCATGAATTATCCCAGAATAATCGTATTACGAACTTCTCATATTGTGAAGGTCAAAAGGTTAATTTGTATATTAGAGCATCGAAACTTAGGCCTTTGCCCTAGTGTTTTTTTATTTTACCAATAACGTGGATTTACTATTAATTAATTTATAATGATTTATTAAAAAAAACATGAATTATCCCAGAATAATCATATTTAGACGCTCCCATATTGTGAAGGTCAAAAGGTTAATTTGTATGTATATTAGAGCAACTTTAGGCCTTCGCTCTAGTGTTTTTTATTATTATTATTATTATTCATATTTTGCTCAAATTTTTGTAAAAATCTCTATGTGATTTTACAATATCTTGAGCCTCAAAATTATATATGATCCTTACTGAACTATTTTTTTTAAAATTTAATATTTGGTAAATATTTATTACCAAATAAATTATATTTAATTGTCGTTTAATTTTGGGATATTTCTCTTAAATCCCTTAAAAAAAATTATCTTCAGGTTTATTGATAGAGAGGAAAAAAACCCAGAGATATTTTTAAACTCTTCCAAAAACCTCTCTAACCACTGAATTTGAAAAAAAAAAATATTATTAAACTTCCCCCAAATAATTAACTTTTGGTAAATGATAGCCTACCAATAGGCTTCTTTAAAAATTTCTCAATCTTCTTGTCTTTAAAAACAAATGTAGCAAGACAATATAATTAATATATGATTAGATTGAGAAGTATTTTTAATTGGGGGTTAAAGTTAGTTTGAAAAGAAAAAAAATTAATATACATATATATTAGCAGGGATAGATGTAATTTTAGAAGTAGGAATAGAGAACCGTTAGTCTTTACTTCAGTCCGGCCCCTCCCTTCAACGCGTAACGAAAATTTTAAATTATCTTATTGGCTCACTACGTTTTGATGACGTTACTGACGTGGTCGGCGAAAAATAGGTAGTTGCTTTTTTACCTCTGTCGCTATGACCACCCCGCCTCTTCTTTCATACCCCCCCCCCGTCCCGGCGAAGGGGGTCATAGACTAACGCAAAATACGTAGTTGCTTTTTACCTCTGTCGCTATGACCCCGCCTCTACTTTCATACCCCCCCCGGTCCCGGCGAAGGGGGTCGTGGACTTTAACGCAAAATACGTAGTTGCTTTTTACCTCTGTCGCTATGACCCCGCCTCTACTTTCATACCCCTCCCCCCCGTCCAGGCGAAAGGGGTCATAGACTTTAACGCAAAAAACGTAGTTGCTTTTTACCTCTGTCGCTATGACCCCGCCTCTTCTTTCATACCCCCCCCCAAATTCCCGGCGAAGGGGGTCATAGACTTTAACGCAAAATACGTAGTTGTTTTTTACCTCTGTCGCTATGACCCCGCCTCTTCTTTCATACCCCCCCGGTCCCGGAAAAAGGGGGTCGTAGACTTTAACGCGCGCCCAATATACCCTGCTCTCTATTCCTGCTTCTAAAATTACACGAATCCCTGATATTAGAAACATCTTTTTCAGAAAACGTTTAACAACCGAACCGATACTCAAACTCATTCCATAATTTTGTATGTTTTTCACTAACGATATTCTTAATAGTTAAAAATTAATTATTTCCTAATTCTCAATAAATAACCCGCTTCTACTTTTCCCAGCCCAAATAAATCGCGTATAGTACGACACAGGTACTATTGAAATATTAATATACACCCAAAAACAAAATGTAAATTAGATATTATAATAAAATTCACCCCCCAGTCGCCTGCCTACTAAATAGAGTTATACATAATAGGGTATATATTTAAAGATTCAAACACTCGATCGCTATTCTAAATAATTTTGTCTGACAACAGTGGAGGGTTCCAAAATACGACCTCTACGAATTATTAGCAGTATAGATACGTTTTTTTTGAACAGAAAGAGTAAAAGTATTGATAAGAAATTGTTAGAAGTGGATATAATTTAATCTAATTAATAAAAAGGCACTCCGCTATTAATATTGGACAATGAATTATTTCGGTACTTTAATAAAAAGATTTAGATTTATTTAAAACTGCCTTTCATAGCACCATTATTTAAGTGTTAAGAATGAAAATAAGTCATTAGGTATTAAAGGGATAGTGAAATAGGGAGTTCTTTCATCTTAATAATGATTGGCTGCAATTTTGAGAAAATTACGCTGTATAATTTCGAGCTGTTTTTGAAATTTAAGGAAAAACATTTTCGACTTTAAATATATATTTAAACACTAATCAGAGTTCACTTTCCCTTTAAAGTAATTAAATTAAAATTAAAGGGAAAAAACCAACAAGGGATAGTGAAATAGGAAGTTTTTTCATCTAAATAATGATTGGCGGAAATTTTGCGAAATTTTATACGCTGTAAAATTTCGAGTTGTTTTTGAAATTTAAGGAAAAACATTTTCGACTTTAAATATATATTTAAACACTAATCAGAGTTCACTATCACTTTAAAGGAATTAAATTAAAATTACAGGGAAAAAACCAACAAGGGATAGTGAAATAGGAAGTTTTTTCATCTAAATGATGATTGGCGGAAATTTTGAGAAATTTACGCTGTAAAATTTCGAGCTGTTTTCGAAATTTAAGGACTTTAAATGTATACTTAAACACTCCAAATCAATTAAAAATAAATTTTTATCAGAGTTAATTTCACTATCCCTTTAAAGGAATTAAATTAAAATTAAATGGAAAGAAAAAATTAGCGTCCTATCATTTTGCAATTTCGCAATTCCTAATTAAATTTTCCGTTGTGCACAGCAACGCAACGCAACGCAACACAACAGCAGAAAGAAATTAAATTTTTTTTAGGAACCTTATCATAGCTCATTCATTAACTATCAATTTCGCTATCATAGTAGGTAGGATTTTATGCGTTAATAGAAATTTGTGGGAAAATTGATTAGTATTAAACTGTATGTATGTAATCTTATAATAGGAGGTTGAAAAAGTTACAATCGGAAAGATATCATGTCAGAGAGAAAGATAAAGTGAGTGAGAGACAAAGATTTAATTGTTTAAAAAAAATTAAAATGGATTTTTTAGAATAGAAGTCTATTATTGGTAGTACGACTAATTGCTACTATTTTACTTTTGTTAATTACCCGAATTAAATTACCACAGTTGAATTGTTTCATTAAAAAAAATAATGAAGAAAAACACTCATCACACACACACGAAGAGAATCTTACACACTCTTACACAATCACACGCACAAATTCTGTATAAACATACTTTTTTGTTTTTTGCATACACTATTTTTACAAGAAAAATCAAGTGTATATTATTATTATTATTATTATTATTATTATTATATTTTCCCATAGTTCTTAATATTCTTATTTATATTGTTATTGTTATTATTAGTAATTATTATTAATTAATTAATTTATGTTGTTTATTTCGATTAATAATTAATTTGAGCAAAAAAATAAAACAACCTAAAAAACTGACCACTGGTAAAACAGCTTGTGTTTTTTTTTAATTATATTTTGGAGTTGGCTTAATTAATTTAGTCTAATAACGAACGCTCCGTTTCCGTTATGAATTACATTTCCAAAACCAACGGGTAATAGACCACGCGTAAAAAAATCCCCAAACGCAACGCAAAATTGTTTCGGTAAAAAATAAAGCTACATCAAGAAGTGATATCTAGTTTACTAGGGAGAAGGTATAAATTCGCCCCACATTTATAATCTAGCTTTATCTCCAGTCCAAACGTATAGTAGGTCCGGAGTTAATCCCCGCCGCCTCTAAATTACAACCGCAGCATCTCATTGGTTCTTGAAAACTCACATCAGCGCGACGCGAATGACGAAAATTACGCATTTAGTATTTTCCGACTGAGGAGAGGAGGCGAAATAGCCCGGTCTCCTTTTACGTCCCCCCCCCTTGTATTTTGAAAGGGGGACTGGGACTATGGCGCGCGAATACAAAGGCATCTTATACCTTCTCCCTACTAAACTAGATATAGCTTCTTGGCTACATATTTTGAATATTTTTCTTTCCCTCTCATAATTAAATAATTATCATAATTAAATCCAAAAAAAAATTAATTTGCAAAAACTTTTAAACGTAAGTTTCCCCTAATTAAACTGATTTTATTAAATAATTTTGCTCAATATTATTTTTCACCAAATTTAGGCGTACATCTGTGAAATTGTATATTTTGCGTTTAACCTTTTATAACCTTTTAGACGATGTTAAAATTTCACGATAGGCACACAAAAATTATAATACCTTACGCTGTATTTGATAATATATTGGGGAAGGGGGGGGGTGGAAATTACTAAATTTAAAATAAATAGACATTTAAAAACGAAGGGTTATTGTACAGTTGCGAAAAAAAAGTGTCGTTCGTTTCCAAATGAAATTTTGACAAAGGATTTTTTGTAGCGAATTTTTCAATTTTGTTACGTTACGTTACTTAACTTTTGGTGTTTACAAGATGTATTATGTATCTAACTCACATTTAAACAACCTAAATTAATTTTAATACGAAGGACTTTAGGGAGGGGGGAGAGAAACGCCTAAACACCAACCGATGAGGAAGATTTACAGTAACGTGTAAAAAATTTAATAAGATATAAAGTGTATTAACATTAACATGAGCAGTGTTACCGTAATTAAATTATACGAAACCCTTAAAACTTACTTTCACCATAAATTAATTAACCAGTTCTAACCAAAGCGCAAGAAAATAAATTCTGATACCGATTTGAAGTAACATTATTGCACAATCAATCCTTAAAGGGAGGGTGAAGTAGAAAATAAAGTGCTTTTTTATCGATTCTTTTACTAATTATAAGACCATTCTGCATAGAGAAACATCCAGGAAATATCTCAGAATGATTTTAAAATTCAAATTAGGTTCAGATTTTAAGGATAATTTTATAGAAGCCCCTCCGACCAATCGCGTAACGCCCTGCCTATTTGTTAACAAAATTATCGTGGCACGTGCTCCATGTCTCGCGCCACGATTATCACGTCGCACGCGAATTTTATCAAATCTCGCGATAAATTTCATTTAACACGAAACGTGCCACGAGAATTTTGTTAATAAAAAGGCATAGCGTTACGCGATTGGTCGGCAGTCCTTGTTTAAAATTATCCTTAAAATCTGAACCTAATTTGAATTTTAAAATCAAGGATGTTTCACTATGCAGAATGGTCTTATAATTATTAAAAGAATCGATAAAAAATCACTTCACCCTCCCTTTAAAGACTAAATTCAGCAAGCAATTTTATAAAACACCAACTTTCAAGGGCTTCGTTTAATTAAATTAATTAATAAGGTACACGTTATCTTCAAAACGAACGGAATTCTCCGTAATTAATTAACCCTTTGTTTAAATCAAAAAAAAAAAAAAAAAAAAATACACGACCTTAACATTAACATTAGAACAAGATTAACTAAACCATTAATTAATTTTACGGAGTTAATATGTGTCGGTATTTAAACCACGTTACGTTTATTTTAATATTATTAAATCCCTATAAATAAGTTATAACCACCCGCAAAATGGAGGAAGAAAAAAATATCTACTGAAATAGGCTTAGCACTCATTTTTTTTTTTTAAACTACAGAAAATCGAGGCAGTTAGGCATATGGGATTTGTTTTATATTAATTAAACAAAGATCCCTTATTTTTCTTGGAGCGTTAAATTAAATACTAAACATATTACGAGAAAAAAATTAGAGAAATAAAAAAGTTTCTCTCACGGTTTTTAAGCGTCCATGTTAAACTCTTTGTTGAGCAATTTCAAATCTTTGTTGTCGACTGCCGCGTAGAGTTCAGGCCTGGTTAGAAAAGTTATGACCATGCGGAGCGTTGACCAAATATTGTCCGACATGGCACCATTTTTGCCTCTAGGTCCGCGGCCCGCATTTTGGAGGTTCAAAGCTGCCAAGATGTGTTCGGCAGCCTCCCTGGAATTAGATGCAAAAATGGGATATGTACAGTGGGCCTTCTATATACAGTCACTCATAGCACGATCATTAATTTCCCAAAATATCACAATGTAACTCTTTCTGTCCGTGTTACCAGAAGGGGATAATAGAAGAAGGATGACACTCTGTATCCTCTTAAAGGGACTGTAAAGAAGGCATCGGCGGGTGGGTAAAAATTATTTGAAATACGCCAGAGGCACGTGACCAAGGAGAGGCGTGGTTCAAAGAAGCTTAGTTCGTTTTATTTCGAAAACTACCACTTCATGGAATTGGCGCTGCAATCTCGCGAAAAACAAGGACTAGATGTCCAGTTCCACTCCATGAGGAGTCTTTGTATCTTGGCATCACGTGATGTCTGTGACGTATTTCAAATAATTTTTACCCACCCGCCGATGCCTTCTTTGCAGTCCCTTTAATGCTTTAGTTATGTAACGTCATTCTTCAGAGGCTCACCCTTTTAGTTTGCTTTCCCGCACATCAAAACTATACAAATGGGCATCGCACCGTAAGGTGAATTCTATAATTGTTTGGCACTAAATCCCCAGCAATCATCCCTCAAACCTTGATTGTCTTGACGTGGAGGGACAAAAATGCACAAGCGCATGCGCCTTGCCAAATATTTAAACGCTAATAGAGTAATGATGAGGGAACTATTTATCGTGTATGTGATTCGGTTTAGTAACCTTGCTCTAAATGTTCCGATGTTGGGAAGAGTGACGTTACACTCACCCAGCTTTGTGCTCGTACACTTCTCTCGAAGAGAAGTATTATATACTTTTGGTGTTACCAATTAATGCGCTAAGAAACCAATATTTTTGTTTTCCTAAGTGCTAAAGTCACTCTCAAAAATTGAGTGCTTTCCTTCCAAAATAAAACTGTAAAGTAGTGTAAAACTGCTCACTTTCCCTGCAATGTCACCGCTACATACATTTTAAAGTATTGTCCCTAAAGCTAAAACTCACGGTGAATGCTTATTTCACCAAAATAAAATTGATGTACACTAGAGGGGGATTATTAAATTTTAATCGTAATAGTTTATGAGAAACTAGCTTTTACCTGCGACGTCGCTCGCCTGTAATAAGAACTTCCATCAAAATGTTATAAAGAATGGGTAGATTTTACTGATGACTTATATTTTTGAAGCACCCTAGGAGCGAAGGCACTCGGCGTTGCCCATCAGCCCCTAGGGACATTTTTCATTATTTTTCACGCGGATATTATTCCATAAAGAGGGGTTTTTAAATTTCTGGCCGCCATTTAAAAAGATGGCAACTAATCGAACCCAAATGACCATTCAGGCCGTCTATAGGTTAAAGGAAACCAGTTTACTAAATATTTGTGAAACCGGTTGAAACGCGCGGACTTTGTTGCATAGAGAAGATTTTTTACATTTCTGGTCGCCATTTTTTAAGATGGCGACGGATTGGAAAAATCTTTTTTAGTACGCGCCTACTACTTATGAATAACGTTCCTGCAAATTTTCAGCCTTCTAGGGCAAGCGGTTTGGGCTGGGCGTTGATTATCAGTCAGTCTGTCAGTCAGGACTTTGATTTAATAGATATAGATAAAAACCCCTCTCCTAGCACTACGGAAATCATCCCCTAACAGTTTCGCTAAACAGTGTTAAGTGCACATTTCAGTGTACTTCTGTGCAGCATTTTTCTTGAATATAAAATTTTGTCATTTAGCAAAATTGTCACGCAACAAAATTTCAAGACAAGCTATAAATCAGCAAGATATGTATTTGTCCTTTTACCACTGTTACTTGGAACCCTTTAAAATATACTGTGAAATTTGTAAGGAACCCTTTATAATATAGTATATATACTGTGAAATTTGTAAGGAACCCTTTATAATATAGTATATATACTGTGAAATTTGTAAGGAACCCTTTATAATATAGTATATATACTGTGAAATTTGTAAGGAACCCTTTATAATATAGTATATATACTGTGAAATTTGTAAGGAACCCTTTATAATATAGTATATACTGTGAAATTTGTAAGGAACCCTTTATAATATAGTATATACTGTGAAATTTGTAAGGAACCCTTTATAATATAGTATATACTGTGAAATTTGTAAGGAACCCTTTATAATATAGTATATACTGTGAAATTTGTAAGGAACCCTTTATAATATAGTATTACTGTGAAATTTGTAAGGAACCCTTTATAATATAGTATATACTGTGAAATTTGTAAACAAACTGACCTATAAGCTCCCAAATTAATGCAGCTGATTCCTAAGTTGAACCTGGATCGTACGAAACCAGGGGAAATCTCCAAGGCATGATGGTACGCATCGACAGCTTCTTCAGATCTGTTGCCATTAGCTAAAGTTGCTCCCAGTTTGTTCCATAGTAGACTATCCTGCATTAACACATACGAAATTTTTTTTAAAAGAAACTAAAGCTTCAGTCTAGTAGTTAAGTACCTCTTTTAGCGTGTAGAATAGAAATTAGCTTAAAATTTAAGTACCTAAATATCCTCAAGTAGTTACTGTTTGGATACTACTATTAGAGGTCACGAGGTCTATTTTACTGCTCAAGTATTCACGAGAATCAATTCAAGCTCTTACCATAACTTTTAATGAGCTTGAGTACTGGCATAAATCTACACCCACCGTTACTCTGAAGAATCTAGAATATTCCTTCCTTCCCTTACATGCGCGAAATTTAGGCGTGGTCTAAACCTTTCCCTTACATGCGCGAAATTTAGGCCTGGTCTAAACCTTTCCCTTACATGCGCGAAATTTAGGCCTGGTCTAAACCTTTCCCTTACATGCGCGAAATTTAGGCCTTGTCTAAACCTTTCCCTTACATGCGCTTATTTAGGCCTTGTCTAAACCTTTCCGATAAATGCGCTTATGTAGGCCTTGTCTAAACCTTTCCCCTACCTGCGCGAATTTAGGCCTTGTCTAAACCTTTCCGATACATGCGCGAAATTTAGGCCTTGTCTAAACCTTTCCGATACATGCGCGTATTTAGGCCTTGTCTAAACCTTTCCGATAAATGCGCTTATTTAGGCCTTGTCTAAACCTTTCCGATACATGCGCGTATTTAGGCCTTGTCTAAGCCTTTCCGATACATGCGCGTATTTAGGCCTTGTCTAAACCTTTCCGATACATGCTCGTATTTAAGCCTTGTCTAAACCTTTCCGATAAATGCGCTTATTTAGGCCATGTCTAAACCTTTCCCCTACATGCGCCAATTTAGACCTTGTCGAAATCCTCCACAACCACAACTCGCGAGGATTAATGCTTAATCTTTATTTTCCAGTGAGCAGAACTGCCAATTCTGAGAAGGCTAAGCAATTTAACTTGGGCCTTGGTTTTCATCTCTAAATTAATTAAGATTGTACTTACTCTAGGTCTAACAAGCAAGGCAGCTTTGAAACAATCAGAGGCTTTGGCATATTCGCCAGAAAGATTAAATAACACTCCTAATCCACACTGAACATCGGGATCAGGATCTTCGGGAGAAAGTCGAGCAGCTTCGATAAACAAATCTCTAATCTCCGCGTGTTTTTCACTGTTACCAGATTACAAAAAACAATTTTAATTAATTTCCAAGCGCTTATTAAATTGACAAATGTAGTTTATAAACCAAAAAAATCTAAAAATATTAAGAACTCCAACACCAATAACTTATAATTAATTATCCCATTAATTAAAACGGAAAAAGAAAAACCAATTATTAGTATTAAAGCGGAAAGACGTTGGGAAAGAGAGGAAAGGTTAACCTGGACACCAATGAAGAAACGGCATACAGTGTTTTAGGCTTTCCACTTTGCTCAGCTGCGGGAATCAAATGACGATACTTGGGATTCTGTTGCAGCCATTCTTTTAACGAGTTGCAAGCTTGCAATTGCATCGATTCGTTAGTGTAGCTAACAGCCAATGTCATCAAGGCTGTTAGATTTTCAGGGTCAAGTTCCAGGCATCTAAAAAAAAAATGGACAGAATTAACAAACCACGTGGTTTAAATATTTTGTTTGCGATAAAAACAAAAACAAGAAAGTAGAATACTTTTTCAAAGCTATGATTGCGGCAGGATCTTGCTCATTCTCAGCTTGGGAAGTTCCCAAATACTGCCAAGCCTAAAATTCAAAATGTATTTTTAACTAATGGTTATAAAAGCACGCTTCAAGTATAAGAAAGCATATGGCTTCAAAGACAACAAAATTACGAGTATGTCATGTCAGCTATTGAGAACAATGTAGAAAAGATGAGGTGGATTATAAGATTAAGGTTATAATAGTGAGATTCGCAAATAAGGATACTAAATGGTGTGGATTCCAAGATTTTGGGTTATGGGGGGCGTGTTATAAAATATTTAGCATCATGGGGGGCGTGGTATAAAATATTTAGCATCATGGGGGGCGTGGTATAAAAAAATTAGCATCATGGGGGGCGTGGTACAAAATATTTACTATCATGGGGGGCGTGGTATTAAATATTTAGCATCATGGGGGCGTGGTATAAAATATTTAGCATCATGGGGCGTGGTACAAAATAATTAGCATCATGTGGGGCGTGGTATAAAATATTTAGGATTATGGGGGGCGTGGTATATAATATTTGGCATTATGGGGGGCGTGGTATATAATATTTGGCATTATGGGGGGCGTGGTATATAATATTTAGCATTATGGTGGGTGTGGTATATAATATTTAGTATTATGGGGGCGTGGCTTCAAATATTTAGTATTATGGGGGTGTGGTGTAAATCATTGTTTAGAGATTTGTGATGTGAAGTTGCTGGTATGTTGTTTTTGATCTGAAATTAAGAAATAAAATCATCTTACTAAGATATGATTGGGATCTCGCTGCACAGCTGCCTCAAATAGCAATACAGAACTGGGTAAATCTCCTTCTTTCAACTTGCGCAATCCTTCTTCAAAAGGCTCGGGGTGCTCCAAAAGGGGATTTTCTTCCATAAATTGATACTCCTTTAATAAAGAAATTAAATCAATAAAATAAAAAGATTAAAAAAAAGAAAAAGTATTAAATCTTTACTTTATAGGGATCAACAAAAGTTTCGAATTCAGAAAGCCAAGGGTGATCTTCAGGTTCCAATCTAATTTTCAATGAATGGTTAAAATAAACACATTTTGAACTAAAAATCATTAACAAAATCTACATAAATAAAGCAATTACTTTGCCATTTGTTCCCATTCTTCTTGCAACTTAGCCCAGAAATCAAAATCCCCTTCTTCCTCCTTCGTATCTGTAACTACGCTTTCCGCTAACTCATTTAACCATACATTATCAAGCTCCTCCGAATTAGATTCGACAGACTCAGCTAAAGATGAATCTTCGTTTTCTTGCAGCTAATTAAACAAACACATTAATTAACACCACCAAAACATTAAACTAAACTAATGTTGGATTAAATTCATACTTGTTTTGATTGAGCCTGAGCCATCATGTCTCTTGACCAAATATCAGCGTGCATGGCTGCGTCTGAGATTTGAACTAAACTAGCGCTTTCCGTTTCTCCGTCGCCTATTTTCTTAATGAACTTTAAAAACTGTAAAAATATTGAAATTTACTAATTTAGTACTTGATTGTCTGACACAAATTGTTTTTAAAAGGCGGGAACATTGTTTTTAAAAGGCGGGAACATTGTTTTTAAGAGGCGGGAACATGGTTTTTTAAAGGCGGGACCATTAGTTTTTTTAAAGGCGGGACCATTAGTTTTTTAAAGGCGGGAACATTGTTTTTTAAAGGCGGGGCCATTAGTCTCTTAAAGGCGGGACCATTAGTCTCTTAAAGGCGGGACCATTAGTTTTTTAAAGGCGGGACCATTAGTTTTTTAAAGGCGGGACCATTTGTTTTTTTAAAGGCGGGAACATTTGTTTTCTTAAAGGCGGGAACATTAGTTTTTTAAAGGCGGGAACATTAGTTTTTTAAAGGCGGGAACATTTGTTTTTTTAAAGGCGGGAACATTTGTTTTCTTAAAGGCGGGAACATTTGTTTTCTTAAAGGCGGGAACATTAGTTTTTTAAAGGCGGGAACATTTGTTTTTTTTAAAGGCGGGAACATTTGTTTTTTTAAAGGCGGGACCATTAGTTTTTTTAAAGGCGGGACCATTAGTTTTTTTAAGGGCGGGACCATTAGTTTTTTTAAAGGCGGGACCATTAGTTTTTTTAAAGGCGGGACCATTAGTTTTTTTAAAGGCGGGACCATTAGTTTTTTTAAAGGCGGGACCATTAGTTTTTTTAAAGGCGGGACCTTTAGTTTTTTTAAAGGCGGGACCATTAGTTTTTTAAAGGCGGGACCATTAGATTTTTAAAGGCGGGACCATTAGATTTTTAAAGGCGGGACCATTAGTTTTTTAAAGGCGTGACAATTGCTTTTTTAAAGGCGGGACCATTAGTGTTTTAAAAGCAGGAACATTTTTTTTTTTAAAAAAATTAAATAATTACTTCAGAATCGAGAAATTTGGGATCATCTATGGTGCCTAAAAGTTCATTAGCTACTTGAGCCAAATCTTTATCTTCCTGAGTTTTCAAACTTTCTTCCCACAAAGAAGCTGTAGCTTGAATTCTAACATAATTAAAATTAATTTTAAAATCATTTAATTAACAAAGAACCCGGGAAAGCTGAGAATTAATTAAGAGAATTTGAAATACTTTTGTTGTTGGGCTCTTTCACTCTCTTCTAAATATTCTTCAGCCCATTTGGGCTCGCTGATCAAATCGGGGCTGGCACGAATGGGATTAGCTACATCTTTCAAAGGCCAATCGTTATTATTATGGGGAATTTGTTCCGAGACTTCGTTAGCTAGATATTCCTCTACCCAATGATGAGAAGTGGCTAAATCAGCCACACCTGGTCCTTAATTAATTAATATAATTGTAAAATTAATTTAAGCTTAAATTATAAATTCACTAATATCGAACCTCTAAGAGGAGGATGACACATTTTTTCAATGTCACGCATCTCTTGCAAAAGCGTGCCCATTGAAAATGATTGAGGGGCAACATGATGAAGTCCGCCTTGAGTTTCCAAGAGAAATTCTTTAACAAGCTAAGTTTAATTGAAATTTATTAATAATTTAGTTTATTTCAGAACGAATTCAATTCGTACTTCGTCAGTCGTGGTTTCGTTAATGGGTTTGTCAACATATACGCCATCTTCAATGTATCGTTTAAGTCCTTCTTGTTGCAATGCTTGGTCTCGAGTAAAATGCGTTGTCACTTTCATCAAGGGGTTTGAACCCCCGCACTCTCCTTCAACCAGATCTCGCATTGCCATTTTTTTGTTTGGCTTGAAATCCTGAACGGAGTAGTAATATATAGCCTGAAGCAATCAATTTTCTAACTTCATACAAAAATATAATATCAGGGTTCATACAACTTTTGGAAAACAAATTTCCCTGAATTTTCCAGGTTTTTCCCATATATGGAGTATCCTATGGAGCCAATGTTAACGAAGGAGGGGGGGGGCGAATAGGCTATTACATACTCAAAGGACATCCCCGTATCTCTAGTAGAACCAGAGTTATGAGCCTCCAAAGTTGGTTGTAATGTTAATCCTATGGAGGGTGGTATGCTTCTGAACATTTTGCTTAATTACTCGGCCCCTGTTTGTCGTAGCCCGAAGTTTTTAGTATGGTTGGATGGGGGGCAAATTGGAATATTACATAATCAAAGGGCATCCCCGTATCTCTAGTAGAACCAGAGTTACGAGCCTGCCTCCAAAGTTTAGTGTAATGTTAATCCTATGAAGGGTGGTATGCTTCTGAACATTTTGCTTAATTACTCGGCCCCTGTTTGTCGTAGCCATAAGTTTTTAGCATGGTTGGATAGGGGCAAATTGGACTATTACATAATCAAAGGACACCCCCGTATCTCTAGTAGAACCAGAGTTACGAGCCTCCAAAGTTGGGTGTAATGTTAATCCTATGGAGGGGATGTTCATGAACATTTTGCTCAATTACTCGGCCCTTGTTTGTCGTAGCCGTAAGTTTTTAGTATGGTTGGATGGGGGGCAAATTGGACTATTACATAATCAAAGGACACCCCCGTATCTCTAGTAGAACCAGAGTTACGAGCCTCCAAAGTTGGGTGTAATGTTAATCCTATGGAGGGGATGTTCATGAACATTTTGCTCAATTACTCGGCCCTTGTTTGTCGTAGCCGTAAGTTTTTAGTATGGTTGGATGGGGGGCAAATTCGACTATCACATAATCAAAGGACACCCCCGTATCTCTAGTAGAACCAGAGTTATGAGCCTCCACAGTTGGGTGTAATGTTAATCCTATGGAGGGTATGTTTACGAACATTTTACTCGGCCCCTGTTTGACGAAAATTTCCCCGATTTCCCTGAATTTTACTAAAAATTCGAAATTTCCCTGAGGTTTTTGTCAACTATTTATTTCCCTGAGTTTTCCCTGAGGTTTTTGCAAACTATTTATTTCCCTGAGTTTTCCCTGAGGTTTTTGTCAACTATTTATTTCCCTGAGTTTTCCCTGAGGTTTTTGTCAACTATTTATTTCCCTGAGTTTTCCCTGAGGTTTTTGTCAACTATTTATTTCCCTGAGGTTTTTGTCAACTATTTATTTCCCTGATTTTTCCCGGTTTTCCAGGTTTGTATGAACCCTGAATATATATATTATAATGCCATAAGAACATCATTGGGGGGAAAAGAAAAAAAATGAGGGCATAAAAAAAACCTATTAACAATGACCTTGATTTGCCAATAGTGGTTTACCTTCAGGATTTTGGGCCAAATCTTTTAGAGGCTTAGAAGGTAATTGAAGAAAGTGTTGTGTTGAATTTGTAGTTTTTCGTTGAAATGCTTTTATTTCGGTCAGTTCTTAGCTCCATTTCAAGAAGATTGCTTGCGTAACCTATTCCACCATCGAGAGTAAAATAGGTTAAAAGAGCCTCGAGTTTTCGTGTCTGGCAGGTAGCTGGGGTTTCATCTGTTATAAACAAATATAACATGTACCGTCGCGTAAGGCTTAAAATACAACTCACCGCGTATTTCGAAATATTATAAAAAAAACCCATAAAATATTAATATTAAGCCTATTTATTAAAAGTTTCCTTTGAAATACGTGTTAGGCCTAAAAATTGGGAAATAGTAACTTGAGATAAGGCTTAGCGTTACACTTCATGGAATAACTTTAATAAGAGATTTCTCGTAATTTTCAATGTTTTAAACCTTCCTTTACATCAAACTGTAACGCTAATTACTCTTGTTTTAATTAATAACATTAGAAACATAGTAAAATTCTTACCTCTAAGCAAATAAAGGAATATTACATAAGAAACATCATTCATAAACAACACAGCCCTTCGGCCGACGACTTTTCTTCGATTCACACATAGCCATCCCTGACACTAGTGTGCGAATGCCAGAAACATTTCTTACGTCACCATGAAAGAGGAAAGCTAATTGGCTAGAATTGATAATTCACGTGATACATTCCCCCTATGATTGGTTAAAAGGCTGGAAATTTCCGAGAGCCGTTTTTCAAGGGAACCGACACTTCCTCAAAATGTTTCTATAAAATGATTCAAAAACGGTAAGTAAATATTTGCCTTCAGAGTTCAGACAGGCTTTTACGGGGTTTGTGTCGTAGTTGGAGCGAAATATATCTTAAGTGAAGAGTCTATAGACCATTACAAAATTAACTTGCAGAGAAACCAACGCACTGGGGCAGGGTTACCATCTTAGGTTATTTCTCCATTCTCTCCCACCAATAATTATTATTGTGGAGGTTTCAATGTAATATAGGGCACATACGTCCGCGACAAGGATGCGATTAGTCAGGTTTCAGTATGTGTTTAAGCAGGGAAGGAAATGAGGTTTACTTGGGAGGTGACGGAAGGGGTGTGGGGGTCAAGTCACCTCCGGCGGACACTGGGCAGTCGGCACCTATAGGGTAGGATCGCCAACATCATAGATAATATACATGTTTATTATCTATGCCGACATGTGTTGTATTCCCTCAAACTTTGCCGCCCAGAAGCTTGGCTTACAGGAGTGCGCCACACTCCCGGCTCCCACCAATAATATTTTACTCGATAACGCGCTCAATGGCTATGCACCATGATTCACCGCCAGATGGAGCCCGGAGAATAGCCGACTCGCACTGCCTCTAGCGGTGCTTCAGGACGCGAGGGAAATAACCTAAGATGGTGGCCTCTCTCCTGTAGTGTTTGCGCCACCGGAGGCTTGCGGACGCGGTAGCTTTGCAAAAAGTAAAAGCAAGTCCCCCATTTGTGCGTGTAGGCATAGAGATCCCGCAATTAAGACTCTGGTGGCGTCCTTCCTTTGATGGAATGGTCTAAGGTACCTCACGTATCCCCCGATCCCTGTCATCAGAATAGACCAGTTCGAATATTACATGCAGAGAATCAATCTTCCAGGGGCAAGTCGCCATTGAATAATTTCCCTCACGTCAGGATACATCGCTAGAGGCATGACCGGGTTTGCTAGCCTCTCACATGCAGTGAGCTTGGGCTGCCTCTAGTGGTGTTTCGTGGAGTGAGGGAAATTATTCAGAATGGCGGCTTACCCCTGGAAGTTTGTTTCTCTGTATGTAATATTCGAATTGATCTATAAAGCAGTCGCAGTTGTGACGTCAGTGCCTAGGTGAAACGTGACGGGCTTAGCTTTAGCAGTGGGCGGCCATGTTTGGTACCGCTTTGGTTCTATGGGCAAATAGCATGGGTGACGTCACACTAAGGCCTTCAGAAGGCTTTAGTGTGACGTCACCCATGCTATTTGCCCACAGAACCATAACCAAAGCGGTACCAAACATGGGCGCCCATTTCCAAAGCTAAGAACGTGACGTTTTACTAGCTCTATTTACTACTTAACAAAAAGCCACGTAAAAATAAATAGTGTCGGTCCCCTCGTTTCGGGGATTGACAATTTGACACTAGACTGTTGTTAGAATCTTTGGTCTTTGTATTTTCAGATTTCAGTGACTGCCGAGGCTTGTCTACGAGTTTTTGTATTTTGTAATAATTAGGGCTAGGAAAAATTAATTCTATTTGATTAAAAAGTTGAACAAAATTCACTTATATTAAATCTTTATTAAGTTTTGTGTGGAACAAAAATGCCCTCGAGGGGTGAAGACATTCTTCTAGGGTTCAAATTGTATCCCTTTCTAAATCAGAAACATTATATCCTATAAATTTATATCAAAATAACCAGATAATTTTCTTTAACGATAATTAAAAAAGAAATTGGATGAATCTCCGTGATGCCGATACAGGGAAAATACTATGGCAAGGGACGGAAGATTTGTATGATAATAAATATAACAAAATGGTCAATTAATTTCATGTAATTAACTTTATACTGGCTTTAGGTCAAAACCTGATGTAGAACACGAAGCTAGAGTTCCCAAAAAGATTCTAAAATGTCGAGCTGTTTCCAGGGAAATAAACTTTTCCTCTATAGAACCTATGGAAAAGTTTAGATTAGAACAAAAAGTCCTTTTTAAAGGGCGATGTTTAGAGGGTAAATAGATCATAACGTGACTTATCTTTCTTTAAGGGTAAGTTCCCCTTAAAAATTTTGTTTTTTTACTAATATAGAGTGGTTCTTTGAATTTGGCTTTGTCATACCAAACTCCACAAACACATGGCAATCTCTAATAGAAGCTGCGCCAGAATCACAAATGATGCCTGCTAATGTTCTTAAGTAATTATTGATAAATTAAAGGGAATATAAGCCCAAGGTATTCCAGTTATAGCGCAAAACAACAACCATTAGCAAACAAAAATATGAAGGGTTAGAGGGTCTTCCTGATATTTAAAGGTTGCCACAAGTCACAGGGACATTACAGTGAGCCATAAACCCCTCCTACAAAACGTCATACCTCTGATTACCCAATCATCTTCACTCCCCCATTAGCCTTCTACTTCTTAAAATCCTCTACAATGTAGATGTATATGGGAGGAGCAGACTGAAGCCCCGCCCCTTTTGATGTTTCATGTAGATGTATATGGGAGGAGCCGACTGAAGCCCCGCCCCTTTTGATGTTTCATGTAGATATAAATGGGAGGAGCCGACTTAAGACCCACCCCTTTTGATGTTTCATGTAGATGTATATGGAAGGAGCCGTCTCAAGCCCCGCCCCTTTTGTTGTTTCATGTAGATGTATATGGGAGGAGCCGTCTGAAGCCCCGCCTCTTTTACATACCCTTCTTATTGCCCAATGTTAACTTTTTAGTTCTTGAAAAATCCGTCAGGGTACAGAAATAGTGTGGGTTATTTTTAGTACCCTTGGAAAGTGACTGTGGTTTAGTTTAAATAAACGCCACCAGATGCTCCCATAGTAGAAGGGCGGAGTTAATTGGCTGCTAAACTTGGCAAAGGCTAGATTTTAGCACCTCCCTCATGGATGGGTTCAGGTCTTTTGGCAAGGTAAAATTGATGTATATGGGAGGAGCCGACTGAAGCCCCGCCCCTTTTGCTGTTTCATGGAAATGTATATGGGAGGAGCCGTCTGTAGTCCCGCCTCTTTTACATACCCTTCCTATTGCCCAATCTTAACTTTTTAGTTCTTGAAAAATCCGCCAGGGTATAGCAATGGTGTGGGTTAAACCATTTTACCCATGTAAAGTGACTGTGGTTTAGTTTACACAAACACCACTAGATGCTCCCATAGTTGAAGGGCGGAGTTAATTGGCTGCTAAACTTGGCATAGGCTAGATTTTAGCTCCTCCCTCATGGATGGGTTCAGGCCTTTTTGGCAAGGTAAAATTGGTCTTTGTGAGGAGAATTGAATGGAAATATATTGGAATATATTCCCTTTTAAAACGGAATAATAGAGAGATTAAGAATCCCTTTACGTCTACGTGTAAAAGGTTGCTTAAGCAAGTAGTCCACTTAGCCTTGCGAAACCGTATCGTTACCGTTTTAAGTTCGTAAATCATCCGAAAGAGGGCGCCCATTACCCAAGTCCGAAAGCATTGTTTAAAGAAACGTTATCAGATGGCGTTCTGTTCGTATTTCGATATGTGACGTTACGTTAACGATACGGTTTCACAAGGCTTAGTGGACTACTCGCTTTACTCTCTCTAATATCATCTTCAAGAGAAAATTAAACGTTTAAAACCAAATTTTTTTTTTTTTACATTTCAGTGGCAATGTTGTTATTGAGACCAAATTTTTTGACGACGATCTTTTAGTCAGCACTTCGAAAGTGCGACTGTATTATGTATGACAGTGCTAATGATAGAACAAAATGAAGCCATAAAAACCAACCAACAACAAAAATGAATATACGAGATTTAATTTGAAATAGAAATCAAATCCCTCATTTTTGACTTGCACACATCATTTAAAACCAAACAAACAAAAGAAAAAACAAAAACAAAAACATTACTTTATGTCGCTCTCCCGACGAATAAATTTTTTCACTTGTGATAAATAAATAAATAAAATAAACAAACAAACAAAACACGCAATATAATTAGAAGAAAATTTTTTCAAAACCCCTTAACTATTTCCCCCAATTTTAGTAATTAAATTAAATTAAATTAATCTGAAATTTAACTAAACTGAGTAAACTACTGTTTGATATTTAGGATAATAAACTAAAACGTTACCATGGGAACAAAAAAAAATGAGAAACTAAAATTTCCACACGTTCTCGATCACATAATAATTGAAACTTTGAATTAAAAAAAGACAAAACTACTAAAAAACAAAGGGGTATTTAAAGGGAGGGTGAAGTAGAAAATCAAGTGATTTTTTATCGATTCTTCTACTAATTATAAGACCAGTCTGCATAGTCAAACATTCAGGAAATACCAGCTCCGAATGATTTTAAAATTCAAATTAGGTTCAGATTTTAAGGATAATTTTAAACAAGGACTGCCGACCAATCGCGTAACGTCCTGCCTTTTTATTAACAAAATTCTCGTGGCACGTTCCGTGTCGAATGAAATTTATCGCGAGATTTGATAAAATTCGCGCGCGACGTGACAATCCGTGGCGCGAGACACGGAGCGCCACGAGAATTTTGTTAACAGGAACGCTATTGGTCGGAGGGGCTTCTTTAAAATTATCCTTAAAATCTGAACCTAATTTGAATTTTAAAATCATTCGGAAGTATTTCCTGTGTGTTTCACTACGCAGACTGGTCTTGTAATTAGTATGTAACCGATTTGCTGTCAAAGAATCGATAAAAAATCACTTGATTTTCTACTTCACCCTCCCTTTAAAGCACTTTTTTTAATAATAAAAATAACCAAAAGAGGGCTTACAATATACTCCGCAGTCTGCACGCATTTGCTGTTGCGGTATCGATGTATGTGCTTAACACGAACAGTGAGTGATATAAAGATTTATTACAAAAAAAAAACAAAAAAAACAAAAACCACCTTGAATCATCAATATATATATTATTCCTCTCAATAATATAGTTATGAAGAAATAACTAACTAGGCCTAGTTGTTACCAAAAAAAAAGAGTACGTTAAACATCTGTAGACCTTGTAATGTGTTTAACTGCCGTGTTTTTCAACAAAAGAAATGTTATTAAACCCGAACCCCATATTTGTTACTTTGTATATTGATTTTTTCAACTTTGGGTTTAAATTTTAAAAAATGAGTTATTTAAATTATACTTTTTTAATTATTTTAAATTAAATATTTTGTATTTTTAATTATTCAACTCAATGTTTCAAAGGTTATAAGTAGAACCTGTAAGATATATCTGTAGGAAGTTCAAATTCAAAAAAGATATATGTAAAAAAATATTTCCCACTGCATATTGATTGATTGATTGATTGATGTATTTAAAATAAAAATTAAAAAGTTGAGCTGAATTATTGTGAATTTAAATTTAATTTATACTTTCTCTGTAGCAAGCTGAGGATTAAGCGAGTCTCATGTGGTTTAGTTTTAACTATTGCCACTAGATGTCTCGTACAGGGTTCATACAACTTTTGGAAAACAAATTTCCCTGAGATTTATGGGAGGTTTTTCCCCATATACTTCCCTGAGTTTTCCAGGTTTTTCCTGTATATGGAGTATCCTATGGAGCAAATGTTAACGAAGGAGGGGGGGGGGGTGAATAGGACTATTACATACTCAAAGGACATCCCCGTATCTCTAGTAGAACCAGAGTTCTGAGCCTCCAAAGTTTAGTGTAATGTTAATCCTATGGAGGGGATGTTTATGAACATTTTGCTTAATTACTCGGCCCCTGTTTGACGCAAATTTCCCGGATTTCCCTGAATTTTACTAAAAATTCTAAATTTCCCTGAGTTTTCCCTGAGGTTCTTGTCAACTATTTATTTCCCTGATTTTTCCAGGTTCTCCCTGTTTTCCAGGTTTGTATGAACCCTGTCGTAGATAGTTTTTACTGTTAGGCAGGGCCCAGATTGGGTAAAAATTATGGGAAATAAGTCATAGGCACTACATGACACAAAGATCCAAAGACTACATATAAAGAGTGGGACTAGACAATCATTGTTTTCGCGAGATTGCAGCACTAATTTCCTAGAGTGCTAGTTTTCAAAATAAAATGAACTAAGTTTCTCTGCACCACGCCTGTCTTCAGTAGCATGTCTTTGACGTATTTCAAATAACTTTTACCCACCAACCGCTGCCTTCTTTGGAGTCCCTTTAAAGCAAGTCTCAGCTGTGGTTTAGTTTAAACAAATGCCACTAGATGCTCCCATTATCGTGGGGGGTGGAGTTAATTGGCCCTCTAAGCTTAGCAAAGGCCTTCATGGGCGAGTTCTTATTGGGTCCGCCTTCATGGGCGAGTTCTTATTGGGTCCGCCTTCATGGGCGAGTTCTTATTGGCTCCGCCTTCATGGGCGAGTTCTTATTGGCTCCGCCTTCATGGGCGAGTTCTTACTGGCTCCGCCTTCATGGGCGAGTTCTTATTGGCTCCGCCTTCATGGGCGAGTTCTTATTGGCTCCGCCTTCGTGGGCGAGTTCTTATTGGCTCCGCCTTCGTGGGCGAGTTCTTATTGGCTCCGCCTTCGTGGGCGAGTTCTTATTGGCTCCGCCTTCATGCATGGGCGAGTTCTTATTGGCTCCTGCCTTTGGCAAAGTAAAATTTGTGTGTAGAGGGCTAGAGGCTAAGCCAGAATGTTAGGGGTGCCGCAGGAGCCAACATTTGCTTTAAACTGTAGTGTAGATATTTTCTGCCCGCCCCATGCGTCACCAGCTTAGTACCAAAAAGATTAGGATAGTTGATTTTAAATTTAAAAATCAAAATCACTTCTTTTAAACTTCCGCAAAAAGAAAATTTATTAAATCTAATAACAAGAGTACAGCAGCGACATATCACTTTTACCTAAATACATGACTACCTTGAAAGAGTGCTTAATTCTTTCCATAAACAGTCTGAGCTCTGCCAGAATCATTGTTTTCAAGCTCCTCAATTTCTTGAATTTGGGCGCGTTCGTACTTTCCAGTTACTGGTCTATAATACCAAGCCTTGTAGTCCCCACGTTCAGCAATCTTTTGTTTTACACGCTCTTCAAGTTTGCTGAAGAAAACCAGAGGGTTTTTAAGTATAAGAATTAACTATGAATTAAAGCAAAGTGTGTGGGACTATTGACACCCCTTTATGACTACTTCTTGTACGCGCAACAGTCTCAGCTTGGTAAATGCTAGTCAGGGGAATCTAATGTTGAAACCCAGAAAATTGAAAAATTGCCGTTTTTAAACGTTTCGGTAACTTCACACCTTGAAGTACACTAGACCTTAATGACGAAATTGTTTCACCTGACCATTGCAATTTTATTTATGCAAATGCTATGGGTATTTTAGAAGAAAACTGAACTGAAAGCCAAAGAGGCTAGGAGTAAAAATACCGTTTGGTTGTGTATTAATTAACGCTAGGGATCGTTCGTTCCCCCTAAAAGACAAAGGCGCACGCGTGTTCCAAACGCCCCCTAACAGCAGCTTTAATCCCTAACAGGAAGTTATAAGAAAATTGGACCAAATATCAAGTGTCCTATGACGTCAAAATTAAAATACCGCCTAAATTGGGCGCGGCCATCTTTAAAATCTGCAAAAACGGTTTATTTTGGCGAGAGATGGCGCGTTTTGGTCCAATAAATTGGGGGAATGAAGAGGGGAATCAAGGAATAATTCGGAACATGTAGTTAGCGCAGGGATAAGGGAGTTGAGATGGATGGAAAATGATGATGGGCGACCTGCGGCACCGTATCTCTCCCAATGTACCTCGCGCACGCCCCTACCCTTCGGTAGGCGATTGCTAAGTGCTGCCGCGTAGCGCCATTTTATTTGTACGAGAACTAGCTTCTATTTTTAAGATAGAGGGAGCGCCCTTTACAATTTCGTCCAGTACGACTTTACCTAACCTCTGAGGATGCTGGGAGGACTATGGTGCCGTTCCTTAGGTGGGGGTACACAGGCAACGCTATAGGTATGGGGGTTACCACTCCATTCCTCTCTCCTTCAAGGTTGGCGATAGCAATACGTGGGAAACACGGTTAGTGAACAATCCCTAGCGATAGTTAATCCATGGTTTGGCCCCCTTACATTGCATTGCCTTTTTACTTTACCGAAAGGGTATCTTATCTTACCGCCATTTAATTTTCTCTTTTTCCTCCGCAAACATATGCATAGCTTTTTCATATTCTTGCTGTGGATTTGAGAATAAATATCTGGCAAAAAACCTAGAAATAGGGTGCTAATAAAAGAAAGTTTTTAGCGTAAGTTTAGTTTCAAATTTGTGGGGCTAAACCTCAATGTACCCTAAAGTATTCCCAATGCTTTGGTTCGTAACCTTCTGGGATTTCGGTCAATTCAGCGGGTCCAACGTAAATGTTGACCAAAAATGTCATGATTGAAAGCGGGATGGCTGATAGAAAGAAGTAGTATCCAAAAGCATCGTAAAATTTTCTTCTCATAAAGGTTGAAGGTACGATGGGCATCGTCCTCTCATGACCTCCAGACATAAATCTTTTTCCGACATTATCTGATGTATATTATTGTTAGTATAAATGTTCTTCGATTCGTCAGGGGTTTAAGTAATTTAAAAATAATTACGTACTGCCAAATGATTGAATAATTACGTTCCTGTAAGGCAATTTTCGGCCTAAGGTTAGAGACCGACTCAACACGCTCATGACCGCCATTGTTTTGTCGTCTGCGCTGCGGGGCACTTGGCCGGGTTGCCAGCCCAAGTTTGTAAAACGTTTCCGACTCAAATTTTCCCACAAATACTGCCCAAAGACCAATTAACCTCCATGGAAATTAAAAATTGAGAAAAACATATTTTTTGGTGAATAATTGTGGCAAATAGCTAGCATAGCAACAAAAAAATATTCAAGTACTTATAAAATCCCACCAAACTCCTTATTGCCTAATATCCAAAAAATATACTATAAAAATCCCACACTATGGGATTTATCCCGCAACTTGGCAACACTGACTTGGAAGCTACTCATCTCTATGAAGGCACTTCTTTTTTAGAAATAAACGTTTCTACTGCTTAGTGCCTATCCCACCAAACTCCTTATTGCCTAATATCCAAAATATATACTATAAAAATCCCACAATATGGGATTTACCCCGCAACTTGGCAACACTGACTTGGAAGCGCTACTCATCTCTATGAAGGCACTTTTTTTTTTGAAATAAACGTTTCTACTGCTTAGTGCCTACAGGCTAGGCTACAGTAGCCGCCCCCAGTAGGAAAACTACTATCGTAGTAGTTTTCTGTATTTTTTCTTTCTTTTTTTAAACTTAGGCACCTTTTTTTACTTTCTTTTATTTTTGATGAATGAATTTACTTTGATAGGGATTAATATTGTTAGATATATTATAATAAATATTTATAT
This sequence comes from Phalangium opilio, assembly GCA_019434445.1. Taxonomy (NCBI): domain Eukaryota; kingdom Metazoa; phylum Arthropoda; class Arachnida; order Opiliones; family Phalangiidae; genus Phalangium; species Phalangium opilio. The sequence goes on from JAEQBA010003137.1 coordinate 3,184,356, forward strand.
AATATAAATCAAAGTCCTGACTGACAGACCATGGACTGACTGACTGATAATCAACGCCCAGCTCAAACCGCTTGCCCTAGAAGGCTGAAAATTTGCAGGAATGTTACTCATAATTAGTAGGCGCGTACTAAGAAAGATTTTTCCAATCCACCGCCATCTTAAAAAATGGCGCCCAGAAATGTAAAAAAACTTCTCAACGGAACAAAGTCCGCGCGTTACAACTGATTTCACAAATATTTAGTACACTGGTTTCCTTTAACCTATAGACGGGATCAGAAGAAAATAGGGGAAGTACGTATTCTTAGCTATTTCGCGAGACGTCACTTTATCGGTTTTTTCGCGCCACTGAATATCCGCTTTTTTTTGGCGGGAAACCGCGGATGAATACAAGTAACTATTTTCTTCGAAGGTTCGTCTGCTATCCAGCTGAATGCTGATTTTGTTATGGTAGGACTTCTTGAGTTTACTATGGCCGAGGCTTAACGAGTCACTCGAATTTGGCGAAAATTCTACTTGAATACCTTTAGTTTTGCCTTTAAAACTTGTCTGGCTTTTCTTGTCACTAGTTTCACGATATACTAAATTACACTGGACAGAACTATCCATTTTTAACTCTTAATTGAACGATAACTTTCAATGTCAATCTACCCGGGCGAAAGAAGGACGGAAATCGTCGTCTATACTCTGTAGTTCGGTTTCTCACGGTATGGTGGCGCACCTTCAAAAATTTCTATCGGTTCTCTGCCTATCTCTGATTGGCCAATTTAAAGCGATAGCTTGTTTCTGGGAGAGAAGGACGACTTGCACTAGCTAAAGGTACGAATACGTACTTCCCCTATTTTCTTCTGACGGGATGAATGGTCTTTCGGGTTCAATTTGTTGCCATCTTTTTAAATGGCGGCCAAAAACTTAAAAACCCTTCTATATAGAATAATGTCCGCGTGAAAAATAATAAAAAAATGTCCCGACGGGCTGACGGGCAACGCCGAGTGCCTTCGCTCCTAGGGGGCTACAAAAATATCAGTAATCAGTAAAATCTACCCATTCTTTATATCATTTTGATGGAAGTTCTTATTACACGCGAGCGACGCCGAGAGTAACAGCTAGTATTTATATAATAAAAGAAGTTAGACGCAATAAATTAATTTCAAAAAAAAACAAAGACAAAACTGTACTATTTTCCACTAGAGGTCTAGCGAAATTAAATTTTTATTGTACGGATGTTTTACAACAACACGAACTTGTTTTAACATATTTATATACGGTTCATGAAAAGTATCGTCAATTTCAATCCATGGGTCATGAGGAGAATCGTTAGATTTTTGTAGAAGTAGTTGGAGAGTATCGGCCATTGACTTTAATTCTGTCTCCGCTTGGCTATACCTTGGAGATTGTCTTTGTTGCGGTTTTGTTGGTGGTGGTGGGAAATATTCGTCAAGAAAACCCCTCTAACGTGCATACATGAAAGGAAAACCATTTAAAATCATAATGATTGATTATTCTACTTTTCCAGGTTTCATACAAAATCTGGAAATGCGAAAATCAATTGGCCATATGTCTAATCAGCGCCACTAGCGGGTCTGAAAACTACTCCCATAGAGTCTAGGTATATTTAAGCGGGTTTGCAGAATTTCCGCCAGGTGGCTCGAACGCCGCGCCATCTGACGGAAATTCTGCAAACCCGCTTAAATATACCTAGACTCTATGGGAGTAGTTTTCAGACCATCCGCTAGTGGCGCTGATTAGACATATGGCCAATTTCCCTGATATTTCCAGGTTTTTTTATAGGTTTTTCCCTGATATTTCCAGGACAGGTGTAAGAGCCCCTAATTTTATAGAGTATGCTAACTGCTAATAACACTACAAACATGGCTTTGAGAGGACTCAGTCTCAGAGGGAACGCGAGTACCGCTGGAGCCATCTCTATGGCTGGAAATTATTATTATAGGGAATCAGCCGAAGGGGTGGAGCTTCAGACAGCTCCTCCCATATTCATCTACACAGTGGAGGATTTAATTAAGTAGAAGGATAGTGCGGAAGTAAATATGATTGGGTAAATGGAGGTCTGACGTTTGATAGGAGGGGTTTATGAGTTACTGCTGTGTCCCTATTAAATTATACAAAAATTATTTTTCTTTCGGCTACCTCGATCGAAAATAAACTGGATTGGGCGAAAAGTACACTATCCTCGTAAATTTCCCTGACATTTACTATTTATTTGAAATTTCCCTGATTTTTCCCTGACGTTTGACGCAAAAATCAATTTCCCTGATTTTTCCCTGACGCTTGACGCAAAAATCAATTTCCCTGATTTTTCCCTGATGTTTGACACAAAAATCAATTTCCCTGATTTTTCCCTGACGTTTGACGCAAAAATCAATTTCCCTGACGTTTGACATAAAAATCAATTTCCCTGACGTTTGACATAAAAATCAATTTCCCTGATTTTTCCCTGACGTTTGACGCAAAAATCAATTTCCCTGATTTTTCCTTGACGTTTGACGCAAAAATCAATTTCCCTGATTTTTCCTTGACGTTTGACGCAAAAATCAATTTCCCTGACGTTTGACGCAAAAATCAATTTCCCTGATATGATATTTCCCGGTTTTCCAGGTTTGTATGAACCCTGTAAATTTCTCATGTCCTAATTATCTTACTAGTTTTCCTAAACGGTATCTATGAATATTTTTGATATCCTTGAGTTCATTATTAATCTTCTGCGCCAATCCCGCTGGTTTTTGATTCCGTTTCTCGATCAATTCAGTTTTTCGTTCCTCGAAAATTTTAATAATTTTCTCATCTTCTGCTAATGATTGGTTCAACCTTTGAATGAATGACCGAAAAGTAAATTATACAACTATTTAACATTAGAAACATAATTTATACATCATACTTCTCAACTTTAGTAGTCAAGGAGCTTAATTGTTCTCGTTTATCAATGAGAATCTTGCGCAAATCTTTTTCGTCATTTTTCAAGCGATCCAATAATGTTTCTTTCTGTAACTGATGGTTGAGTTCCAGGCCTTTAGCTGGCTTTTCTTGGTTGTACTCGTGTTCTATATTCAAATACGCGGCCTCCAGTAACGGTATGACAGTGACGTCATCACTATCCAAGGTGATAGGATTAAATGAATTTCTAATACGTTCTTGATGCTAGGAATAAATATACTTTGATATTATTAATGCTCTTAACACATAAATAGGGACTTGGCAATTCAGGCTTAACTCCGCCCCCAGCGCCATTATGGTATTGGTATGTTTTTTAACAGAATGAAAGCTACATAAGCCCCTCCTCCTGGTAGGTTTTTTAGCACTAGTGGAAGGTAGACTGACGTTGCATGACGTAGTACTGCCAAGTCCCTATTGGATGCCAATAATCTTTACTTTTAAGGCTTTGAAACTGAGGTTTTGTATTTTTTCAACTAATTCCTTATCGTCATTCTGTATTTCGGTTTCCTGATCATGAAGGGCATCGTGGATTTCCCTTTCAACTTCATTACAAAGTTGTGTGGCCTAAAAATGTGAGAATTAAGATTTAAGTTATAATAATTTATTACACGAGTAACTATATGTGGTACTTTTAGCCACTGGTTTATTACGATTTACCTCCTCTAATATTTCATCTAGCTGCGAATTATTCATTTTTCGGTATACTCATCCAACAACAAATATATGAACTGTCTGTCACAATTTAGTATAGTTTGACTCTGAAAAATGTTCAACTTTTAAGGTTTTCCCGCCAAATTTACCATGACCAGAAATAAGTAACTGGATTAGATAGCAGTGTGGGAAATAAGGCACTTTCACAGGCCAATAGCCAGTTTAAAAATTACCTGGGCCAGTTTAAAAATTAAACGCTTTGGGGTCTACTGGCCCTGGTGGCCACTTAATTAATTCAAAGTTTTCCCCCTCAAGATTTTGGATCATTAAATAAATACCATGTTAATCCCTAAAATTGTCTCGTCTTTGCTTCTATGCTGTTTCCTTGCTTGGCCTGAATTGTGTATGTGGGAGTGGGATTATGGGTGGGTTTCGTATGTCTGTCTACGCTCTACACAGTGTAGAATCTGTAGATGAAGTGATTTTTGCAGTTAGCTAAAGCATGGCTAAAGGGAAGATAATCTCTCGGTAGTCTTGTTTGGGTCTGGTCTCTAGGGAAAGGCAGCCTGCTGCCTTTGATTGTATTAGAGTCTATGGGAAGATAGCAATGGAGTGTCAACTCCCTCCCTACGGGCCGAAATTTTTAATTTAGCATTACTCAATAAAGACAAAAACGGATTTATGTACTAAGAACGTCGGATTGTAGCTTTAGCCTCTAGTACCATCCTCGCATCAGGGTGAGAAATAAGGCGGTGGCACTGGGCAAATGACCAGTTTAAAAATTGCTTTGACCAGTTTATTTATTAAATGCCTGGGGGTCCAGTGGTCACCGTGACCACTTTTTAAATTCCCCTTCTTTAGTAAAAAATAATTCCCAGAAGTGGGTTATAGAAATTAATGCTTATAAAACAAATAAACAGTATATAAAACCGTCCCTAGAGCCATTTCAGTGCAGCTCTGACAGTATGTAGAAATATTAAGTGGTCATTGACCAGTTTTTTAATTAAAACCCTTGGGCTCTACTGGTCAAATGACCAGTTTAAAAATTTTCCTTATTTCTCACCCTGCCTCGCATACTTTATTGAGAAACTTCGTCTGCTTATATTTTTACTCCACCCACAAATTCTGTATATAGCGACTTCTAGAGATCGAAAATGTCATTCTTATCTCTATTTTTGTGGTTAAATTTTTTTTTCGAAATTGCAATATACAGAATTTGTGGGTGGAGTCAAAATATAAGCAGACGAAGTTTCTCAATAAAGTATGCGGGGATGGGTGGAGAATTTGCTACGTTCAACGTTCTTCTAGCATAAATCAGTTTTTGATAAAGACTTATAGTTCTTAATTTAAGACTCCAATATTTTTAAATACCCATAACTATAAAAACTAACCTACTAAGCCTACGCCCTAGCAAATATAGTCCAGAATAAATAATTTGGCCCTAAATTACGAAAGCATGATTTTTTAGGCTAAAAGTGGTAGGTGGCACCGTGGCCAGTTTTTTAATTAAAATACCTAGGCTCTACTGGCCACAGGTCCAGTTTTTAAAAAATCCTTATTTCCCACACTGTTAGATAGTGATTCCTAATGAAAACTCCTTAAAACACTTTGTTGTCTGCTAGTTCTACTGCTAAGTGAAAGCAGATTGCTGAGCAATCCTTGCCTGTAGAGTGTAGGCTGTAGGTAATTTCACACGTATTTGAAACTAAGGCCTAGAGGTCCGTGCACTCGAGCTAAAAAACTCGCGGATATTTTAAATCCTGAAGATCCTGAAGTTTTTTGTCTTTTGACAGCACGTACAAAGCTACGTTACATAGAGAAACAGCTTTGCGCGTGCTGACAACCGATATTGTAACAGAGTATATACAGAATAAGCTGTCGTTCGAGATAGGGAGTTGCCTATCCTATAGCGTGAAAACAAATTTCCTCAAGCGCATTCTTTATCCATGACAGGGATTTTAAATTATCGTCTGCTTCTTGGGTTCAAAGGTCTTATTAATTTGATTGGTTGGCCACTAGATGGCGGATTTTAGTTTAGCAGCGCGTGGATAAAAAACGACTTCTCGAGTTCGTTTATGCACGCGCCAAATTCAATTTTTAAAGTTAAGCCTAATTTCAAACACGTAGCTTCTGATTGTATACCAAAATCCCCCCAGCCAAAATCCCCCCGGCCAAAATCCCCCCAAATCATAAGTAACGGACAAAATCCCCCCAATGTAAGACAAAATCCCCCCAAATCATTATAACAAGACAAAATCCCCCCAAATCAATATAACAAGACAAAATCCCCCCAAATCATTATAACAGGACAAAATCCCCCCAAATCATTATAACAAGACAAAATCCCCCCTAATAATTATAACAAGACGTAACATTGTTAAATGATTTTTAAAATATTACTAGCCTAACCAAACCTAACCTAACATAACAGTAACGTTTTGGAAAAGGCGTAACATTGTTAAATGATTTGTAAAATACTACTAACCTAACATAACAGTAATGTTTTGGAAAAGGCATATTATTTGATAAGTCAATGATGCTAAACATTTATATTTTGGAAAAGGCCTAACATTGTTAAATGATTTATAAAATATTATTTGAGAAGTCGGTAGGATTTCGGTATGAGGTCAAAAATCATTTTAGAGCAAAATCAAGCACACCATTCGATAGAGCGTAAAATTTAGATCTAAAATATTCCCCGCTTTTTTCAAATTTCCAAAAAAAAAACCAAAAACATTTTTTGCAGTATAGGTGAACAAGGTCAAAAACAGTGTGGAAAACATCAGAGGGCCAATAATTTGGCACCTTTTCCAACCTAACCTGACCTAACCTAACCTGACCTAACCAAACCTAACCTAACCTAACCTAACCCAACCCGACGTAACCCAACCTAACCTAACCTAACCTAACCCAACCTAACCTAACCTAACCTAACCTAACCTGACCTAACCTAACCCAACCCAACCTAACCTAACCTAACCTAACCTATTCGGCCTCTTAAGTGAAAATGAACCCTAACGTTAAACATCAATATTTTGGAAAAGGTGGCAATTCTTATGGGGGATAAGACTTTTTTTTTGGAAATTTGAAAAAAGCGGCGGCCATTTTAGATCTAAATTTTACGCTCTATCGAATGGTGTGCTTGATTTTGCTCTAAAATGATTTGTGACCTTATTCACTCATACCGAAATTGTACCGAGAACTCAATGAAGCATAACATCAATATTTTGGAAAAGGCGTAACGTTGTTAAATGATTTATAAAATATTACTAACCTAACTTAACCAAACCTAACCTAACCTAACATAACAGTAATGTTTTGGAAAAGGCATATTATTGGGGAAGTCAATGAAGCTAAACATCAATATTTTAGAAAAGGCGTAACATTGTTAAATGATTTATAAAATATTACTAGCCTCACCAAACCTAACCTAACATAACAGTAACGTTTTGGAAAAGGCGTAACATTGTTAAATGATTTTTAAAATATTACTAACCTAACTTAACCAAACCTAACCTAACATAACAGTAATGATTTGGAAAAGGCATATTATTTGAGAAGTCAATGAAGCTAAACATCAAAATTTTGGAAAAGGCGTAACATTGTTAAATGATTTATAAAATATTACTAACCTAATCTAACCTATCCTAACCAAACCTAACCTATCCTAACCAAACCTAACCGTTAAATATCATTTGGAGGGACTTTGTCTTGTTTTAATTATTTGGGGGGATTTTGTCTTGTTATAATGATTTGGGGGGATTTTGTCTTGTTATAATGATTTGGGGGGATTTTGTCCTACATTGGGGGGATTTTGTCCGTTACTTATGATTTGGGGGGATTTTGTCCGGGGGGATTTTGGCTGGGGGGATTTTGGGTCACACCCGTAGCTTCTAGAGCAGTCGCGCTGTACTATAATTTCGTTTATCATGTTAGTTAAACAAGTAGTAATCCATCGAAATGCCCCGTGTACTGTTACAAAACGTACGCAAACTGCACCAATTAAAATGAAGAGTACTACCGAACCAAGTACTAACAATAATAATAATAAAGAAACTACAATTACCAGTTTTTGTCAAGAAACTAGTTTACTAAAACCAAACTTTGAACTAAATTTTGGGGGTTTATTACTTAGGTTCGGACGACGACGTAACTTCTCCTCCGGAACATCCAGCTTGTCATTCCTGTGATTGTGAAATTGCGGTTTGGCCTGGGCAGGACGAAGCCAAGACCGGTCGCAGCGTAGTTCGAACGGAAGGAGTGTGAAGAAAGTATTCCTGCTCGACCTTCGGGGTGGGAAATAATGTTCCAATATAGCGAAAACACTGAAATTTCTACAAAGCGACCCAAGTCCGGATTTCAAAAGTTAAAGAAAAGTCTAACCTAACCTAACCTAAGAACTTTGAGCTTTACAAACAAGAAGTAATCTCCTGAAATATAAAAAAAATTTAAAAATGTTTTTGTTAAAATCCAAAATTAATGCACAAATAAAGCCAAATTGTTTTAAATCCTTTGAAATTATTAAGCAGTGATAAATTCCAAGGCTAATAAGCATATAAACACTAATTATTAAGTCCATTTCACACATTTATTTTTTTAAAAACCAAAAAAACCCAAAACGTTGTTAAAAAGTCCTCTAACTAAAACTTACCAGGAAAATAGCGTTAGGCTTAGCGAAAGCTTTACAATAGTCTGAGTAAATTGCGCCTTATTACTTAAGAAAATTGTTAAATAGTTGCAATTTAATCGTAAATCTAATCAATAATAATAAATATTGTAACGGGGAAAAATTCCCCGGTTCAACTCATGATACATATATTTACAAGAATTCAAACATATCTGATTATTTGGAGAGACTCTATAGAGAAGGAGATTTAAAGGGATCGTGGCTTCTAGGTCAAGGCACATATGAACTCTAATCTTAATAATGATAAAAGCACTAAAATATAAAATTATTATCCCGAATAGGAGACAGTGGATATCCACTAACTCCGTGGTTAATTACACCAATTGTAAATGCTCCAGAAAATTCACCGGAGGAAAGATTTAGTAAGCGCCAGCAATGCGCGAGATCCGTTATAGAACGGTGCAATGATATGTCCTTAAACAGCGTTTCCGCTGTCTCTTAAAAGATAGAGCATTGCATTATGCACCAGAAAAAGCCAGTCAAATTATATACGCTTGCATAATTCTACATAACATATGTCGACTAAGAGGAGTTCCGGACGATTTCAATGAACTAGAACCATTACAACTTGGGGAATTAGATGGATTATGGCACGATAATAGAAACATCAAATCTATGCCTCAATGAACTATTTTCCAACCTTACCTCTATGGACGCGACTTTTAACAGGTGATTTAGGTAGACACTACACTGCGAGTAATAAGAAAGTACCTGATTACTACAGAGCTATTTCAGAGGGGGTAATGGCTACGTCACCAATGCTATTTGCCCATAGAGAAAATCTGCACAAAATGGCCACCCTGGTCCGCCAAAGGCAGGCCCAATTTTCGTAGCAGACGAAATTTTTCCCCCACTGAAATAGCTCTACAGAACAAGAGCACATTTCAAAGAGGAATTGCCGAATTTGACAAAACTTTATGGTTGATATTCGTAACACCAGGCTTTTTTTCTTGAGTTTCTCAATGTTGGGTCCGGCCCGGTCCGCAAACCCCTACACATAAAACCTGCGCAGAACGTCCTATTATAGACCAGTAATAACGTTTCTGATCTGATAAAGGATCTTTTCTGAATCAGTTCCCAGCCAAATTTGTTTTTTGGTTTATCCGGCTGAGTGTCACAAACAGACAAGTCACACACACACACAACAGACTAGCACAGCAATAGCTACTTTTGTATAATAATAAAACAAGTAGCTAAAAAGTTCAAGTCCGTGCTATAACGGGAACATTTTATGATCTAAAAGTCGTATTTTTCGAAAGAGGGACACGCAATAACAATATAACGACGCAGCGAGATCACGAAAGGGAAATAAATAAAGAAAAAAATAGTCTATTAATGAATAAATCAATATTATGACAATAGTTCAAAAGCCGAGTTAAGTATAAGTGAAAACGCCCCATGACATCGCCAGTGGACAAAACAATACACTATTATTAGAAGTAGCTTCAAATTTCCCAAGAATATAGAAAGCGAGCGACCCGGGTTTTAGCTTTTCAGGATATTTTTGTTATTTTACTGTCCGCCATTTACAAGATGGCGGCATATTCAACCCCTAAAATACAGGATTTAGAGAACCAGTATACTAAATATGAAAGAAATCGGTTGAAACTTAACATCAATGTTATTCCGTAAGGAAGGTTTTTTTTACATTTGTGGCCTACATTTTTAAAAATGGCCGCGTATTTGAAAAAATCTTTCTTAATGTTTACCTACTACTAGAAGTATATAATACTTCTCTTCGAGAGAAGTGTACCACAAAACGGGGTAACTGTAACGTCATTCTTCCCAACATCATTTTACATTTGGAGCAAGGCTATTAAACCGAATCACATACGCGATAAATAGTTCCCTCATCATTACTCTATCAGCGCTTAACTATTTGCCAAGGCGTTCTTGTGGATTTTTGTCCCACGTCAAGACAATCAAGGTTTGTAGGTTGATTGCTGGGCATTTAGTACCACACAGTTATAGAATTCACCCTAGCACGGTGCGATGCCCATGTGAAGTTTGATGAGCAGGAGAGTAAACAAAAATCAAGATCCTGGGATGAATCATATTTTACATAACTAAACTATTAAGATAATACAGAGAGTCATCCTTCTATTATCTATTCCTGCTAATACTGAAGTATAACGTCTACGCTTTCTAGTTAAAGCGGTTTAGATTGGGCGTTGGTCGTAATCGTGAGTCAATCAGTCAAGACTTGTAGAAACAAACAGGAATAAATACAGCTAATAGAAATAATTGTGCCCCCAAATATCCCTTGTCAATTTTGTGGACCTCATAATTCTGACGGCAGGTGAGAGTGCCCAAGGTTCAACGCGCAGCGAGATAAATTATTCGCAAGGTAAAATTCGTCAAAATTATTAGCTCCTCCCACAAAATGCGGCTAGATATACATTAATGAAATGGTTTTACAATGATTCCTGTGTACTTTATGTATTCTTGATACATACAATAATGATAAGGTGTCACATGCAGGCGAACTAACTTTTTTGCACGCTCCAAATACTGTTATCTTAAACACATAACAATATTTACTATTCACGAAACACGCGTATAAATTCTTCAATCAATAAAGAGAAAACGTCGGGTTCCGTTTAAAAGTTTCTCACGAAAAGCATTCCGAAAGAAGAAACGTGAACAACTTCTTAATGATATTTCGTGGTCGTTTAAAGACACTGAAATTTTCTTTCTTCTTTCGTTTACATTTTTACTGACGTTGTTTGACACGACGTGTTTATATCGAACAGATACGTCAGAGTGTTGCCAAATTTAATCAAAATAGAACGAAGAAGGTTGCACGCTATTATTGTCCGAGTTGGGAATTCACTTGCGAAATACTGGAAATTGGTTTCCCGTATTTATAGTTGAAGACATTACGTCAGTCTCTACACGTAAATTAACTTAAAATTCGTCGTAATATGTATACGGGTTATTATGTAAGTTCAGCTGATTTTCACAAATATAAAGACTACGACAAATCGAATCTGACCACGTGCAAATGGGAAGAAGATTTTAAAACGATTTTCATGTGGTTTGTATTATTTCTAACCTTTCGGGGTTTGCTTAATTAAAAGTCTGCTTTTCCTAGACCCCATTAAAAGAAAAGCAAATCCCTTGAAATTCTGAAACACCCCATCCCTATGTTTCTTAGATAAATTTTAACTCTGATAAAATGTTTGTTCGTTAAATGACACACTGAGACAACGTAGCACGAATTCACTTTGTCTGACCTTTCAGCGAACCAGCTTCGTAATGGGAACCCAAACTGGTAGGCGCAGACAGGGTTGATTCGGATTCGATACCCTTAACTATAGTACAGGACAAATACCTGGAAGATTTGAAGTTTTGAACCAAAGCATTTAGACAACTTACGAAACCTTGTCCGTTAATTTTTTAAAACACTATCAAAGTTTGAAAAGTTGACGTGTTAAGCTACAGATCTTTTCGACTTCCAGTTACATTATATACCAATTTTAATAATTTTTGAAGAAGACTGTAGAAGTTAGAACCTATTGTACCTTCCGTGAATACGCTATCTGAACGAAATTGAAAATGCATTAAATATTTAACATATATATGTTTTGTGTTTTCCGAAGTTCAATCAAACATCGCTCATCAATTCTAGTTTCTAATGCCGTTTATGATATTTTTTCAGCGAAAAAGAAGAGCTAAGACCCGCGCTAAGACCAAGTATACCCATTAGAACTTCTAGAAGAAGCCGAAAATTAGAGCAACAGGACGCATCACGACGAAAATTTACTCGACGTGGAACCAATTTTATAACACTCTTTATGTTAGCCGCGTGCGGCTTTTACACCATCAGTTTCTTAATAGATTATTCCAAATACCCCACGGTTATGACCATGCACAGTGATCAGAATGAATTGGCAACTTTCCCTTCAATTGTATTGTGCAATACCAACAGGTACGTAAATCTAGAATTCAATGACCATCCAATTGAAAAATAAGATGACCACGGCAAGATTATAGCTCCATCGTTTGTAAGGCTCTATCGAGAACATTTTAGTAAGGTAACCCCCAAGTAAGACAATCCTTTTTAAAATCTTTAGTGAGTAGACCCTCGGTTATTACCCCTTCTAAAAAATCTCCAATGAAAATCGCCAATGAATCTCTATCCCTTTTAAAAATAGCCCCTCGACGCGCTACCTTTAACAGTGCTAAAATTATAAGCCGTAACCCAGACGCAACCCATAATGCCCGTAACTTTTAAATCATCAATGAAAATCCCTAATGAATCATTATCCATTTTTAAAGCATCAATGAAAATCCCTAATGAATCATTATCCATTTTTAAAGCATCAATGAAAATCCCTAATGAATCATTATCCATTTTTAAAGCATCAATGAAAATCCCTAATGAATCATTATCCATTTTTAAAGCATCAATGAAATTCAGCAAAAGTAGGTAGATATAAAAACCAAAAGTACACTTCATTAACAATTCCCTGTCTTTGCCTGTAGTCAACATGTAAACTGAGAAGCGAATACCCTCCTCTCAACCGCCTACAGGAACTAACCAATCAGGGAAGAGCTTCTTGACGTTTAAAGTTTTATAGAAAGTAGTTCATGATGCTTTAGATCCAAAGGTTAATTTTTGGTACTAACTAGAGCTAGCATCTGCTATTTCATGAGCTTGCTCCCTATGCCACGATCGTGAAGGCAGAGGGGGATCGACACTATTCTGGGATAAAGAGGGCTTCTCATATTACACAGCGGGAGCAAGTTTGAACGAAGTGTACTTTTTGTTTTTATATCTATATACTTTTGAAAATCACTAATGAACGAAAATTATCATTAGTAAATTGCCCCTTGACGCGCTACCTTTAACAGTGCTAAAAGTCTTATACAACTTTTACAGCAGGGCAGGTGAAACTAATTGACTATCGTTTAGATGCCCATCAAACGATGGGGCTAAATACGCCACAATAGTCTGGTGAAGACTACACTCCGTTTACCGTCTAAACATTAGTATAAACTTATCCTTAAGTATAAAGAAGTCATATTTCTGCGAACGAGCGGCAGAAGAAGATTTTGATGTGTCCTTTAAGTGGAAGGTAGCTGAAAGCTTTATGAAAAGAACTTGTGACAGGCCCAAGGATTACGAAGTAATTTGTTTTAAAATTAATAATTAATAATGTTTTTAAAATTAAAATAATATGAGTCTGATTCGTTGTTTCGTAACGTAGTTTCTCGAGTTCAACACGTCACAATTTGATTGCCATAATATTAAGAGCGAGTTTTTGGGTAGGCTATTGGCTACGTTAGACTTTGCAATGCTTCTTACCGAAGAGGAAAAGACTAACGCCTCCCAGAAGAGTTCCGAGTTTGTAAAACTGTGCTTGTACAACAGTAACATTTGCTCCCACGAGTAGGTTAAGTCATATTAGCACGCCATTTGAGAAGAAATAGTATCTTTTTTATAGAAATCCAAGTGATACAAAAAGGCTTTAGCGAAGGGGCTTGACACATTTTAAACCAAAAATAGTCCTACGAACTGGAGAAACCTTTTGGGGTCCCCTGCCAACCCCTACTATCTACCCTTAAAATAGAGTTTGGCCCTCAATATAGATGACCCACCGATTTTCACTATGTTGTTATTTACTCTCAGTGGCCACATATTTTTTTCTGATTTCAGTTAAAGGGAGGATGAAGTAGAAAATCAAGTGATTTTATTTCGATTATTCTACTAATTATAAGACCAGTCTGCATAGTGAAACATTCAGGAAATACCAGCTCTGAATGATTTTAAAATTCAAATTAGGTTCAGATTTTAAGGGTAATTTTAAAGGACCTCCGACCAATCGCGTAACGCCCTGCCTTTTTATTAACAAAATTCTCGTGGCACATTCCGTGTCGAATGAAATTTATCACGAGATTTGATGAAATTTGAGCGCGACGAGATAATTGTAGTGCGAGACATGGAGCGTGCCACGAGAATTTTGTTAACAAAAAGGCAGGACGTTACGCGATTGGTCGGAGGTCCTTCTTTAATATTATCCTTAAAATCTGAATCTATTTTGAATTTTAAAATCATTCGGAGATATTTCCTGAATGTTTCACTATACATACTGGTCTTATAATTAGTAGAAGAATCAATAAAAAATAACTTGATTTTCTACTTCTACTTCACCCTCCCTTTAAGCCCTTTTCATTCAGAATTTCTTATTTATGGTATTATTTCTAGAAATTTTACTCAAATTAGGTCAGCAATATTTGGAAACAATTGCTTTCGCACCAACCTTCACGATTCATCGACTTCTTACGGTTACATAAGTGGTACGTTGATATCTTTCTCTAGAGGTCTTTTTCATGTGAATTTTGTTAAGACGTTCTTAAAGCAATGAACTGGCAGTTATAAAAAATTAATTTTGTCTAGGTAAATAAGAACAGTTACCAAAAAATTGGTCATAGGACCAAAGTGTGTATACACACTTCGGTCCTATAACCCCTTTTTTTATGTTCCAGTTGGAGGGTGCACAGAATGCCACCGTTCTTCTATTATCCCCTTCTGCTTCCATTTTATGTCGATTTATTTTTCTTCACAGGGTTAAGTTTGGTTTTCGACGTGGATTTGAAAGAGTATCTTACATCATTTGTTTCAAATATGGGTCTTCACGTAGAAATTCAACATAACAAAAATGTCCTCCCTAAACTAACATCAGATATAATTCACGTCTCCCCTGACACCTACACCTACATTAGCATGGACCAGGTTAGAGACTTTAATCAATTTTAACATTAAAATCAAAAAGAAAAATAATTACGATTTTTTACACAGATTTACGAAAAAAGATTGAAGGCACCTTACATCGATAATTGCCGCGAATATAAGGATGATTCTAGAAAGGTATCACCTTGGTTTTAGATACCAGTGAGCACGTATGAGAAGGAGAATCATAGATAGGAGGGGGAAGGTAACTATAACGGCACAGCAGGCCTGATATCGCTCTCATGCCCACCTATTTCGGGGCACAGCCGAGGAGTCAGACGTCACGTGATCCGTTAAGAAGGAAATTCAAAAAAGGCAAATACGAAAAGACAGTTAGAGGATTACACCAGAAATCAGCGTGGCAACTGTAGCTTATGCTAAGGTTAATTTACCGAGGCTCTGCAAGCATGGATTTAGTATAGAAGCTTACGCTTAATGGATAAATCACTCACCTTAAAACACGCAACAACATTTATTCCTGGTTTGAAATGGCACGAACTGATTTGTGACGTAGAATTGAAGGCAAATTCAGAGGAGGAGGGGGTCAATAGCTCGTGCGCCGAGAGAAAAAGAAAGTTTGCCTCAATTTCTTCGTCATCAGCGAGCTTGTACCCCTAACCGCGCTAATTTTTATGACATAAATGTGGTTAAAATCGAATTGCCTTACCGAAGGCTACAGTGATATGGGACCGTCCATAAACTACGTCACGCGAAAAAAAGTATTTTCTGACCCCCCCGTCCCCCCAGATCACGCTTTTCTCAGACCAATCCCCTAAAAACCACGTCACATTTCTTTAACCCCCCCCCCCTCCGCACTATGATTTGTCTTAATTTTCAAATTTAATTTGATTAATTTCTTGAGTGATATGCCGCCCTCTCAGAAATATTTTGCTCGGATGAAAATTCAAGTTCTCTTCCGTTTTAAGCTTTTTCCCTCTGATTGACCTTTAGAATTTTAATGTCTGGATGCGCTTTTTATAAGATTCAAAAAAGTTCCATAAAGCTTAGTTAAAGGGGCACACTTTTTAGGTTTCGACACTGTCACCGAAAACAGACTAATCGAGCTTGAGATTTAGAAAATTTGCCAAAGAATCGAAACCATTTCAATCGGCAGGGGGATTTGATTCATCCTCACAAATAATAGGGGCGAATAAACAGAGACATAAGAGAGTTTATGCTGTTTATTTTAAATGCGCTATTTAAATTAGCTATATAAAGGTGTAAATAGTAGATAATTGCTTAAATTTTGGTAAATTATTGTAATGGTGGACTATGGAATGTTGTCTTTCTTCTTCTATAACGTAAGAGAGCCAATCGGCCTCTTACTGACTTCGTAACAAAATCAATGCTAAATGAGCCGTCACGCATCGAAGAACCCCTCCCTCCCCCTTGTCACGGACCGTCACAAATTTAGAAACCCCCTCCCCCCCATAAGAGTGTGACGTAGTTTATGGACGGTCCCTATATCCATGAAGCGTAAGCTTCTATACTAAATCCATGCTGCAAGCACGCACGAGAATCACCTAAGCCTCGGCTGTGATCCTGGCCGAAACGTAAAAACCTTCTCTGATTTTTTTCCTCTCTGTTGCGCCAATTGCGCATGTGGGCAATATCGAGACACCTCACTGGTACCGGTTTTGTAGGGGGGGGGGGGCGATCCGACTTTCCTTCTCGTACGTAGGGGTTCCTAAAATGCGGGTAGTACGGAAGTACAGTGGGTTTTATGGGCCGACGATTCATAGTCGAAAATGTTCTATGATAATTTGCTCAAAGGGACACCCTAAACAAGTTATGTTTGGATTGTTTTACGGATGAGCCCTCATATCATCTTGAAATGCCAGCACGTACAAAGCGAGACTTCGTCCTATATCCATACCTTTTTTAAGGAGGAGTCTAGCTTTGCAATTGCTGACATTTCAGTGAAACATTGACTGGTGTGGCGTGAAACAATCACAGAGATGTAATTAAACCTTCTTGTCTCATAAGAGTTGCATGGACGAATGTTGGACTACCCTCACCATGGAGAAATGCAATTGCAAGGATCCATTGGTGAATTACCCCATGACGGACAATCCTTGTGATTTCTTGGATGCGACACAAAGTAAACCACAAGGTGTTTCAGATAAAAACCTCACGTCCATTTTCGAAAGAAAACAACTCTCGGTGGCGCATTCATTTCTTTCCTAAAAGAATATAAGTACCATAAGTAAATAATAATCTTCCATGAGTATGACACTACCTATACTAAGCTAGAGGCTTACTGAGAGCTAGTTCGAGAACGACAAGCGAGAATTGACTACATTCGGTTTTTCAGTCCATCTTCCTATTTAGTCTGTACTAAACCTTTGACAGCGCCTCACCAGTCGTTGCTGTACGAGAATTTATGACGTATCACCTACATCACTTCATGACAAGCTCTCAGTAACCAGTGACAAACTTATGGAAGTACTTAAAGCGTATTCCATTTAGTGCTCTGGGTCGATCTCGGAGCGCTCTGCAATTCAATTTGTAGATAAAGATCGGCTCGCGCTTGGATTTCAATTTTCCATTTGCTAAGCCATATAGAAACCAAGTTCGCTTCACTAAAATAAGTAAAAAATAAACACTAAGCTCTCTAAAAAACAGCACGGACAAAGAAACCAACAAACTTTCGGAAATACATGTTAGATTTTTATCTGCGTCATCTATATCAATATCTCAAAGTCCTCACTGACTATTTCGTTGATATCATCAGAAGCCGATTAGGCTTTACACATGAAGTACGTAACATGTGCCTGGGGGAGCTACACGATATTCTCTAAGCTCCTAGGAAAGAACCTCCCCTTACGCGGAGGGAAATAGTTCAGTAACGCGGCTCTTTCGGATCCATCCGATCCTTCCGCCTTAAGAACCGATTTACCAGGTACATAAATTGGGGAACTACTATAAAGACTGAGTAGGGTGTCTAAAATATTCTTTAGATAAAACTATTCACAATACCAAAGATTATTTGGGAGTAAGGCGTTAAAATGTTATCAATCTGGGTAGCTTTTGCTTGGACTATTTAAGACGCCATGCATCTGTTTTTTACGATGAATGTTTTCTGTTCTCGCGGTTACGGCGAGCTCAGCCGCCGGCGGCTCGGGAATCGGGATACCGGCACCATACCGCTGTTACCTAGACAAGGCCTAGTGTAGTTTTAGAGTCTATTATTATTCGCATAGCTATTTTTCTGTTGAAATTAGGGAACTAGTATAAATATTGAGTAGAGTGTCTGAAATATTCTTTAGTTAAAACTATTCCCAATACGAAAGATTATTTGGGAGTAAAGCACGAAAATCTTTTATTCTGGGTAGCTTTTGCTTGGACTATTTAAGACGCCGTGTATCTGTTTTTTAACGAGGTATTTTTCTGTTCTCGCCGTTACGGCAAGCCCGGCCGCCGGCGGCTCGAGATGCGCCGCTCGGCCTCAGCCGCTGATATCTAGCCAAGGCTTAGTGTAGTTTTCGTGTCTAATTTTATTCGCAGATCTATTTTTCTGTTGAAATTTAATGAAAATCTTATAATATTTAGTTGAAGACTTATTAAATGTCTCGAAAAATTTCGAAACTTTAGCTTTAAAACGTTAAATATTTTATAACGACTACCGAAATTCGCCTTCCGGGCTTCCCGGTTATGTCGACGGCGAGGTCGAGTCGAGTTCCCATTCAAGAAAATAGTAATAGCCGTCGCCGATTGGTCTGGCATTAAAGAGGTTATCTATGATTAGGGGGCTCATGATTGGTTAAAAGCTTTTTTGTTCGTCTGCTTAGTTTTTACTTCGGGAATATCATGAAATCCATGGCCAAAGCTATGGAAAAATGGGACTTACGTACTTTATGTGTGAAGCATAATCCGCTTTTGATATCATCAAAGGTGCATAGGTAAAAACACAAAGTATCTAACAACCATTTAAGCCTGCATTTGCTAGCGCCTGACTTGCTTATTGGATCAGGACTCTTCAGGAGTCGTTTTGAAATCATTTTTAGTCATTCAGCTTGTTTATTGATGAGCTACTCGTTATGGTAAAATCATGCCTGCACCGTCAAGTGGCCAACCGAGAAACTATGGTAACAGTGTCGGTCAAAAAAGCGGGCTTTTGCCTTTCGCGTTGCAGTACGATATTTGTAGTGAGTTAATAGGCAAGGAGTGTTGGAAGTGATTATAATAAAGTTTGACCCCCCGTTCAAAACGGATGTCGAAGAAAGAGCTTCCTGTTAGCAGTGAGCACAAAAATAGTGCTTCCTGCAGTTAGACACTTTGTATGATTTTTCCTATGTACATCCAATGACCATGATGTATTAATACCCTTGTATTTCCCAATACGAGGGTTACCTACAATTTTTTACCATCGAGATAGACTGTTTTGTTTAATGGGTATGCTTTTCCGTTTGTAGAGTGTTGCGTATATGGTGCCCGAGAACAACTCCTAGAAAATATTAGAAAATGCGATTGCCGACATTCTTGCGAGTAAATATGCCTTATTTTGGTCTTACCATTATCAGGAATAGATTTAATTTTAGAAGTAGGATTGGCTAACGGTTAGTATTTACTTCAGTCCGACTCCAGTATAGAGCCCCTCCCTCCAACACGAAAACGGAAAGTTTAAATTATCTTATTGGCTCACGTAAACTACTTTTTAATGACGTTGCTGGTGGGGAATGCGAAAAATACGTTATTACTCTTTACCTCTGTCGCCATGACCCGCCTCTTCTTTCATACCCCTCCGTCCCGTGGAAGGGGGTCCGGGACTTTGACGCGCGCCCAGATTACTCTGTTCTTCATTCCTACTTCTAAAATAAAATCTATCCCTGCCATTATATACAGGATCTTTTATTTTTTGTGTGTGTGCTTTAAGTTTTCCATTAGAATATATGGTTTATGAAGTATTTACTACTTCGGAGTATTATTAAAATAAAAAGTCCGCCAAAAATGCAAGGATGTTTTGTTTGGGTTAAACAGAAATTAATTACGGATATATGGGCTCCCAGTCATGTATTGGCCCCAAAACAATTAAATAGTAATAACATATTTGAATTAAGACTTATCAGCCTTCAATAGTCTTCAATCTAAGAACGTTATTGAACCTTTATCTAGCGGAATTGTACTAGGCCTATGAAATGGGGAGAAGTATGCGTAGGCTGATAAAGTAGAGCTAGTTACTCCACATACTTGGCTATTTCATATTTTAAGGGGACAATCAATGTTTGGGAACCCATATCTCCGTAAGTAAATGTTTTAGACACCATGTTCTATGACACATTCCATTCAGTTTGACCCAAAGAAGACCCCCTTTAATTTATAGCAGACTTACCAGAAACAAATTTCTTGTGATCAATCGGATAGTGTCATTTTTAGAAGTGTTAGAAAAATAATGAAATAAACCAAAGTTTGCTTCATAAACTGTGCATGGATAGTGCCAACAGGGAGGAGAGACTTGTCACTTGAGATGGAGTAATAATGTAAATAGGCGGATTGGTTCGCTTCGTGGCTAAACTCGTCTCTCTCCGGCCCCTTGCTCCGGCGTTGGCTCAGTCACTCGCTGCGGTGTCCGCGCGCATGCGTCAAATTTAAAAACCGGCTTTGAACTGGAAGTGGGAGCTGGCGGTAGTGTAGTAACCAACGCCACTCGCGCGTGTGCGTTAGCTTGAATCTAGGGTAGAGAGATAAAAATTTCTACCCTCCCTTTTTTCCCCTTCCATTTATATTACTGCTTCTTTAACAATAAACTAACACTCCCGCTCAAGTTCTTCCACCCTGAATGATCACACTGAATGATTTTCGTGTGAAACACAAATCTCAGTTAATAAAATAAACTTTGAGGAGTTTCAAAGTGTACTAATAAAAGGAGATTATTGATAATTTGAAAGCAAATATCCATAGTTGATCATGCTCCTATAGAGTACACTCAAAATAAGAGTGTTTATATCGTGGTGATGTGTTCTCTGGACACCGATTACAAATTGCGTGTGCTCATTTAAACATATTCAAGGGTATATATTACATACAAATGTGCCTTGAGGCACTTCTTGTACACGTTGAGTCAATGGTACCTCGGTTTACGCAGCGTTTTGTTTAAATGAAATTTAAACATTTTTACCATGAATTTTTAATTTGTTATCCGAAATTCATGCTTAATATTTCACTCAAGTTTGCCTTTTAATTTATAGATCAGTGCATTATACAGTGTCCCTGTCAACGCTAAATAGAAAGGTAAGCATATCCCAAATCAAACTAATTCACTTATGATGTTGTTTGCAAAGTTATCACTAAAGGGGTCAGAAGCATTTCAAATTCTTCCCTGGTGTCTATAAGCTGCAGTGCTGCCAATTTATTTTTGTAGTTAAGCTAGATCAGGTAAAAAGTTTAATTGTTAGCCTAGCTCTCTCGACTCATTTTGAAGTAGACAGGGATGGAGTCGAAATCCCCTAACCTATAACATTGCCTCTGTACCCGCATGCATCTATGGTAACGACGCCCGCCCAGAATCCTCAGTGTAGGGTCGTATGGTATGGAAACGTAAACGATGCCCCTTCACCCCTTGTGTCTTAAAAATAGAAGCTTGTTTTATTACCACTCCATTTTATCTCTTTTCTCCCTGGATTCATAAAGGTTCTGACAACCCCTTTGCGAAAACTACTCATATCATTTTCTAAATGCAATTACAAACATACAGGGTTTTTCTGAAAGGTCTGTTAGAAATTAAGGGAAATTCTCTTTTGGGCAACTTCGAGTCGAAAATGTTCAATGACATTTTGCCGTTCGGGTCACCGTTTACGGATAACTCCCTTAAAACATTCCAAGTTCCGAACGGCAGAATGTCATAGAGCATTTTTGACTCGAAATTGCAATAAGAACATCTCCCATAATTTCTGATAGACCTTTCAGAATCAGGGTGTTCCAAAAAGAGTGTTAGGATGGAAGTAGAGCTGGATCTATGGGTTATTTTGAGTCGAAAATGTGCAATGGCATTTTGACGTCCGGCTGCCGTTTTGACTTCAAAAGGTCATAGAACAATTTCAAATAAAAATCGCCCAAAACACCCACTCAAGAAGTGATATCTAGTTTATTAGGGAAAGGTATAAGATGCCTAAGTATTCGCGTGCCATAGTCCCAGTCCCCCTTTCAAAATACAAGGGGGGACGTAAAAGGAGGCCGGGCTATTTCGCCTCTCCTCAGTCGGAAAATACCTTAAATTTAGTCATTCGCGTCGTGCTGACGTGAATTTTCAAGAACCAATTAGATGCTGGTTGTAATTTAGAGGCGGGGATTAACTCCGGATCTACGTTTGGACTGGAGATAAAGCTAGAAATTTGGCGAATTTTAACCTTCTCCCTAGTAAACTAGATATTGCTTCTTGCCCACTCTACAACGGTCCTACCACAATTTTTGGAACACCTTGCATATAAATACATTTTCTAGAGTGAACTCAACGATACTGGAGTAGGAATGTATGTATTGAATGCTTTGTAAAATGTCAACTTTCTTTACGATTCATAGACCAATTCAATTTACAGAGTTCGCTTTTACCTACGAAATTCGGACATCACAAGATTCGAATCGAATCCCAAGTATCGGGTCTGTACCTACTAAATTTTATATCTCAAAATATTTCTAACATAATTAAATATCATTTACAGGTAACAGACTTCTTTTCAAACCTGGTTAGTATAGAATCATTTCACTTAACTAGAAAACGTTTCCTCCAATTGTGTAGATGTTATCGCTACTTTACCGAGACGCTATTTTCCAAAATGGCCGCAGTTTCAAACCAAAAATCAAACTTCCTTGTATAGAATGTTAATCAGTTTTTCAAATATCAGTGAAACTGGAAATACTGTCAGAACAGTTAAAAATTGCCGACATAATACTGTCAGGATGTTTTAGTTCCTTTTCCGACTGCCATTTTTAAACATGGCGGAGTATTCAAACCGAAAACCATAGATTCTGTCTACAGGATAGAGTAAACCTGTAAACATAATTTTAGTCAAAACGGTTGAAAAACAAAACAAAAAAAATAAATAAAAATGGAAATAATTCCGTTAGTAAGGGTTTTCATTTCTGGCTGCCATTTTCCAAGATGGCGGAATATTGAAACCGAAAACCGTATATTCTCTTATTCTCTCTACAGGATGTAGAAAGACAGTATATAGTAAACCTGTAAACATAATTTTAGTCAATTCGGTTGAAAAGAACGGAAATAATTTCGTTTGTAAGGGGTTTTCATTTCTGGCTGCCATTTTCCAAGATGGTGGCGGATTGGAAAAACCATTTTTTAGTGAGCACATACTACGTAGCATATTTTAGCGGCCTAGGTAAAGTTGTTTGGGCTAGGAATTTATCATAAGTCAATCAGGACTTATTTTTACACTAATGTAAACTAAATTCGGTTTAATTGTATTTTTCCGATTAAGGGTGGACAATTTGGTCTTTGGTTAGGCCTGTCACTTGCCGACATTTTTGGTGGATTATACTACAACATTTTGCGATATTTGTTCAAAAGAAAAAACAAACAATACGTTCTGAAAAAAACCGTTCAACATAGACGATTAAATTCAGCGATATATTTTTAAAATAATTCAGTTTTAAGATAAAAGCGCTTCACTAAAAACACGCATATCCGCAAATTATAATTTCTATTTAATCCGAGCTTCGACAAATTAAATGTTAAATTAATGTTAATTAATAAAGTATAAAAGTTAATTAAATAAATTGCGTAATCTTTTAATTCTTTGGAACATATTAAATATAATTAGGGTTTTAAATAATTTAATTAAGAAACTGAAAGACAAAGCTAATTTAAGGGGTCATCCCTAAAACACTCAAATCATAACTCGAAAACAGTGGCCCGAACGTCAAAATATCATAGAAACCTGTATAACACCGAGCTCTATAGCAGTGTTTTACATAGTTTTCGAAGTTGCAACCAATATTTTTCCTGTTATAAATACATGTTTCATTTTATAAACAATTTCCATATTTGGTTTCGCTCAAATGTTAGTTGGAAATTTGGTTTCATGGTCAGTTTTTGGTTTCTAGTCCAAGGTTACTAGACTGAACTCCAAGCGATCGCCGTACTAGCGGACCCCATAATAGCGGTTCTCATAACCGCGGTTCCCTAAATAGCTGTTTCCCGTAAACGCAGTTTACCCTTTATGGCAGTTCCATATGCAGTGGTGCACCGTTACAGCAGTTCCCTATAGAGCGGTACTACCAGTATGCGAAAAACGATAGTCGTTTATGATGGTGTAGGTTGCGTTATTTCAATCGCAATAGGTCAGTTTAGGTTACACTTGGTTCAGTTTGGTTTTTGAACCCTAATAGCATTAGGTTAGGTTAAGTTTGGCTGGGATAGTTTAATTTAGATTTAGGTTATGGTTTAGAGTTAGGTTACTTGAACCCCAATATTAGCTAGTCAGTTCAAGTTTTGTTATTTACTAATTATTCCGTTTGACTCGCAGAGCTAATATTTTGGTTTTCCCAACTTGTGTCATTTATTATTTTTATCATCGATAACTATAAATATTATCTTTTTTATTTGGAAAAAATCGAAACTAACACGTTATCATTTTGTTAATTAATATCGTTACGGTTTCGATTGGAATAAAAATTGAGTTGTTTGGAGATTTTGTAAGTTATTTGAGCTAGTTTACGGAATTGGGTAACTATTTTGGTACTTGTTTGATACTTTCAACATATTCAGGAGCATTACGTACTTGAAACTCTATGTGGTTTACCATTTCGCTCTGTGAAACGAAACATTACAAAGGATATTGTCCACAAACAGGTCAATTAACATAAAGGGTACCTGATCCTTCACTATCAACACTTCCTCGACTATTTCCATATCATCGACCATTTCGTGTAAATCTCGTACGCTCTTTTCAAGTTTCAGTATTTCTGATTTCACCTTTAATTTGTTTGGCATCCTTCACAGTTTTTTCAACCTTTTCCTTCTTTTGACTCTGTGAAAAAATTAATGATTACGTCACAAATTTTTTAAAAACAATAATGATTACGTCACAAACTATGACAAAATATTAATGATTACGTCACAAATTGTGAAAATATATTAATGATTACGTCACAAATTGTGAAAATATATTAATGATTACGTCACAAATTGTGAAAATATATTAATGATTACGTCACAAATTGTGAAAATATATTAATGATTACGTCACAAATTGTGAAAATATATTAATGATTACGTCACAAATTGTGAAAATATATTAATGATTACGTCACAAATTGTGAAAATATATTAATGATTACGTCACAAATTGTGAAAATATATTAATGATTACGTCACAAA
The DNA here is from genome assembly GCA_019434445.1 of Phalangium opilio. Lineage (NCBI taxonomy): Eukaryota > Metazoa > Arthropoda > Arachnida > Opiliones > Phalangiidae > Phalangium > Phalangium opilio. The sequence goes on from JAEQBA010003137.1 coordinate 3,209,712, forward strand.
TTGTGAAAATATATTAATGATTGCGTCACAAATTGTGAAAATATATTAATGATTACGTCACAAATTGTGAAAATATATTAATGATTACGTCACAAATTGTGAAAAATATTAATGATTACGTCACAAATTGTGAAAATATATTAATGATTGCGTCACAAATTGTGAAAATATATTAATGATTACGTCACAAATTGTGAAAAATATTAATGATTACGTCACAAATTGTGAAAAATATTAATGATTACGTCACAAATTGTGAAAAATATTAATGATTACGTCACAAATTGTGAAAAATATTAATGATTACGTCACAAATTGTGAAAAATATTAATGATTACGTCACAAATTGTGAAAAATATTAATGATTACGTCACAAATTGTGAAAAATATTAATGATTACGTCACAAATTGTGAAAAATATTAATGATTACGTCACAAATTGTGAAAAATATTAATGATTACGTCACAAATTGTGAAAAATATTAATGATTACGTCACAAATTGTGAAAAATATTAATGATTACGTCACAAATTGTGAAAAATATTAATGATTACGTCACAAATTGTGAAAAATATTAATGATTACGTCACAAATTGTGAAAAATATTAATGATTACGTCACAAATTGTGAAAAATATTAATGATTACGTCACAAATTGTGAAAAATATTAATGATTACGTCACAAATTGTGAAAAATATTAATGATTACGTCACAAATTGTGAAAAATATTAATGATTACGTCACAAATTGTGAAAAATATTAATGATTACGTCACAAATTGTGAAAAATATTAATGATTACGTCACAAATTGTGAAAAATATTAATGATTACGTCACAAATTGTGAAAAATATTAATGATTACGTCACAAATTGTGAAAAATATTAATGATTACGTCCACAAATTGTGAAAAATATTAATGATTACGCCACAAATTGTGAAAAATATCAATGATTACGTCACAAATTGTGAAAAATATTAATGATTACGCCACAAATTGAGAAAATATTACTTATAACGTCATAAAATGTGACTTATACTTACAAATTGGACAATATTTTTATTACATCACAAATTGTGACTTATACTTACAAATTGCACAATATTTTTATTATATCACAAATTGTGACTTATACTTACAATTTCGGTAAATAGAGGGCTGTTTCCAGATTCTAACATATCTTCTATTTCCTTATCAGTTAGTTTTTTCCCCGCTGTGAAAAACCCCATTAGTTGTGAATATTGTCACAAAGTGTAGTAAGAAATTACTAATTCGAAGTTGCCCGATGATACGCTGTTTGAGTTTTTCTCTGTGGTCAGCTTGAATGCTATTATAAGCTACAAATATGTCCACGAATTTCTGCGTTAATCTCTCGTACTATGAAATTGAGTATTTTAATATTTTATATCCGAGATTTGTGTCACAAAATGTACCAAACTTGGATCCTACGAATTCTGGTATTGGCTGATACTCCGTCTTTTTTCTCGTCAAGTTCAATGTTATGGTTCATGGCTGAGCCATAAAACGATTAATTAAAATTACATCCAAGTTTCAAAATCAAATAATAAATTAATTTAATCTACAATTAAGTCTTTTTTTAATTCCACGACTTAGACTATTAACTTCAGGCTTAATTTCTTCAATTTCTTTTTTAAGTTCTGTAACAATATTTAGTTATTATAATTAAATTTAATAGCGATTAAATCAAGGTTAATTAAATTACTTTCAACAAGGGATGAATCCTTTAAGATAATGCTTTGCTTTTTGTCAATTAAATTGACATTTTGATCCATGAAGTCAATTTTGTCTGTAAGATCTTCAACCTAAAACGTTACTTTTCTTTCAATTCTGACAAGTGGTATCAAGAGAAAATAGAATCGGTCAAAATTTAACTTTAGCCCTGTTTTCTATCTCGTTTGAGGGTATTCTGTTTTTCACCCCTCTAAAACTTCAAGTAGCCAATCATGAAGCTAGAGAGGTTAGATTTGTGTCTTTGGAAAGTAGCGATGCTCAGGGGATTGCGGGAACTATTTTTCTCTTTTTCTAAAAGCTGTGAGGAGGCTATCTGTTCCTTTCATGACGCTAGAGCCAGCGTCTAAGAAAAATCGGGCTCCAAAAATACAAGATATTTCTTTCCCTGGTAGCGCCGCTCGTGGCTAAGAGAAGCATATATGGGTATGGGGTGGCAACTCTTAGGTGAAATTTTAATCATCTCTCGCGTGTCATACTAAAAATACACAAAAGGCAAGGCGTTTACAGCTCTAGTCTCTATTATAATTTTTTGCCAGGTTTGGGTGAGACAGATTATAGGCTGCAGACATGTAAACTTAATGGTAGATTATGAATTTATGGTGATATTAAATTAAACCTAACCTCTTTAAAAAATGCATCCAATGAGCCTTGGTTGAGATTGATTGGAACCTTACTCTCTGACTGGTTGATCGTTCCATATTCTTTAGCAGCCTAATTAACGTAAAACTAATTGTGTAATTAAACTTGGGCGAAAATGAGATAAAAAACTTACTGCGCGAAAGGCAGCTGTACGATCTTTCGACATTTCTAAGATTTAGTCTCAAGGTTTTATTTTAAAAACCACGGGCTTGTAAAATTATAGTTCTATCAGGGATTCATGTAATTTTAGAATTAGGAATAGAGAACAGGGGATATAGGGCGCGAGTCAAAGTCTACGACCAAGGTTCGTGGAAAAGGCAAAAATTGCTATAATAGGTTGGCTGCTCTGGCGCGTTTTCTCTTCAAGTTTTTACGATTTTTCATTGGCTGTTATTTTTACGTCATCACGAGCCCTCGTTAGCAGACGAATTTTACGATCTACACGGAAAACTATTAGAGACTATTAATTTTAGGCTTCCAGCCTGCACCGGGCTCGTAAATTTCGATGCTAGACGCCGGAAAATAATTAGTAAGATAGTAGTATTTTTATTATTTTGTCAAGTGAAGCTTTTGTACGATTGTGAACTGAATGGTTTTAAATAATTACATGAAAGTCAAAGCCAACCATGACAAAAATATTGTAAACTTATTTCTTAATATGTGTACAAGATCTTCCTTATTTATAGCAGATAATAAGACTGTTCTTAAAGTATATTTATGTTAATCCAGATTAATCTTTGAAATGCCTGGAACAAGGTGTGGGGTAGCAATATGCAACAACAGTTTAGAAATAACAAAAAGAAATCTGACATCTCAGCACATAAAATACCATAAATTCCCTAAAGACCCCGAAAGAAGAAAGTTATGGATTATAAGGTGTCACAGGGAAGATAAGTTTAATCCAGATACAAGTTTCATTTGTTCTCAACATTTCATAACTGAGGATTATGAAAGAGATTTACGTTCGGAACTCACAGGCATTCCAAGGAAAAATCACAAACAAGTTCTTACGGAATTGGCCGTGCCATCTAGAAATTTGACCAAGCCTATCCATGAATCCAGAACTCTACAACATTTTGAAACTAAAACCCAAGATCGAAAATCTCGATTGAAACGCAGAGAACAAAAGAAAATTGTGGATACTATTCTAACAAGTACCGATGTATGTCCACCTGGAGATGTCTCGGCAAATACCACAGAGATTATTGCTGTTAGCGATAACTCATTTCCATCAACTGCAGCAAATACATCTAACATCACTATTTCAACGTCATGCGACCATGAAAGTGAATTAGCAACATTGAAGAGACTTTATGAAAAATCCGAAAAGGGACGAAAGCTAGCGATTCGACGATATAGCAATTTAAAACACTTATATTTAAAATCAAAACGAAAATTTGTTGATTTGAAACAAACTGTGGCTGTAAACGCTCTATCAACACGTAGTTTAGTAAAAGAGCTTAAAACACTTAAGGCTCAAAAAGCTAAAAAGGACAAACTTGAAGAAAAATGCAAGTTAATTTTAGAGAGTGTCTTCACTGAAAGTCAAATTAAACTTTTAATGGGGAAAAAGAAAGTAGCTTGGGGTCTAGATGATTTAAATAGAGCTTTTGCTTTACGTTACTTTAGTAAACGAGCATATCTTTTTTGGAAAAAAGATTTAAAAATCCCCCTTCCTGGTATTTCAACTTTAAAACAATATGCTTCTAAAATTAACATGTCTGGTGGAATTTTAACTGAGATTTTGAAAATTATGAAAGTAGTGGGCACAACCAAATCTGAATTAGAAAAATTGACTGTGATAACCTACGATGAAATGAAAATCAAATCGCAGTATGAATATGATACAAAGAGAGATCAAGTTGTCGGGAAGCATTCCCAAATGCAGGTTGTGATGGCAAGGGGTTTGTATGCCAATTGGAAGCAACCTGTTTATATTGGCTTCGACCAAAAAATGACTAAGTCACTTCTCTTTGACGTTGTAAAAAGTGTTCACGAGTCAGGATATACAGTAGTCGCTACAGTCTGTGATATGGGTGGTGGAAACCAGGGGCTATGGCGTGAATTGGGGGTCAATATAAACAGAAATTGGTTTAACCATCCAGAGTTAAATGATGGGAAAATATTTTGTTTCGCCGATGCCCCGCATGCCCTTAAATTAATTAGAAACTGGCTTATTGACACCGGATTTATTCTAGACGACACTAAAATAAGTATTAAACCGTTAGAGAATATTTTAAAAATAGACAACAATGAGATAAAAATGTGCCACAAATTAACTAAATATCATCTAGAGTGTAAAGGGCCCCAAAGACAAAACGTTAAAAAAGCTGCTGAAGTTCTATCTAATAGCGTCTCCCGGGCTATTGAGTACCTTTTAAAAACTAAAGTATTGATTTTATCTAAAGAAGAAGAATATGAATATCAAGAAACAGCAGCTTTCATAAAAATTGTAAACGACTGGTTTGATATATTTAACTCGGGAAAAAAAGATAATTTAATTCCAACTAAATGTGCTTTTGGCACCCACCTGACTGAGCAAATGCCAGCCTTAGAACAAATGTACACCGTGATAAATGATATGAGCTGTATTGGGAAATCTTGTAATCAAGTGTTTCAGAAAGCCATTTTGATCTCTATTAAGTCACTTAAAGATCTATTTTTTGATTTGAAGTACAAATTTGATATTAAGTATATACTTACCCAAAAGCTAAATCAGGATTGTCTTGAGAATTTTTTCTCTCAAATACGCACCCGTGGTGGGCTCGATGACCACCCAACACCCCTCAATGCCCTTAGTAGGATTCGCGTGGTAGTTATGGGAAAAAATCCAGGAATATTGAGCAATAACTGCAATACCGTTGACCAAAACTGTGATGAGTATTTAGTATCAAAAGCTCTTAAATCCGTAAATTTACAAAATGAGTCACTAGTAGAACCTGAACCGGATGCTTTTGGTTTTTCTCAGTCTAGTGAAAATATAGTAAGAAGTCCCCAAAAGGCAAATCCATTGCAACCGCTTAGTGCAAGTCATACGTCCATTGATAGTAACATTATTTCTATTTCTAACTCAGCCGCTAATGTTAAAAGACCCATCGACTCAAATGACAATGAATTACTAGAAAATGAATACACTAATTTAGAAGAGAATGGGTTAGAGTACCTAGCTGGTTGGGTAGCTAAAAAGCACAGCAAGAGTTATCCGAATTTAGATCTAATAGATAAGGAGAAGGAAGACCATACGTATACCTTACCATCGTGGGCAAAGTTTTTATCATACGGTGGATACACAGTACCTTCTACATTTTTTTCGAACCAAATCCAGAAATATAACTCAATATTCCTAAAGTATTTGCCCAATAAGTCATTAACTAATAAATGCAATATTGTAAAAAACATAAGTCAGAAAATCTTTCAAGAAAATGATCACATTCCGATAGAAATTATTCAAAGCTTTGTAAAGCTAAGAATTTGTATCAGAATGAAATATCTGAACAGTATTAAACCAGTTCCTAATTCAAAAGAATGTGATGACAACATTAGGAAAAAGGCCAAAAAGATGAAAAAAATTACAAAATAAGCTCAAGAGATAAACTGTTTTGTTATGATAACTTATGAAGATGTTTATGACAAATCTTATTTCAACTTTGTTATAAGTTCCTATATTTTAATTAGTTTGAGAATAAATAAAGATTTTGAAGTTTTAAAAGCGTGTTCTAAATTTATATTGCAGCCGAAGAAAACCAAATATTTAGCTTATCATTAAAAATCCCACAATAAAATAACACGTAAACAAGGTTTTTTTTTATTTTTTCGTAAAGCGCGCCGTTCGGAGGGCTCGTGATGACGTCACACGTCACTGGGAAACGAGAGAGGAAAAATTTCGGTAAACGAGTTTCGCGATTCAGCCCCCCTTGGTCTACGACTACCTTCCCGGGACGGGAGGGCATGAAAGAAGAGGCGGGTCATAGCGACAGAGGTAAAATTTCCGTGCCCGTCAGCAACGGAATCAAAACGTAGTTTAAGTGAGCCAATAAGATAATTTAATCTTTTCGTTACGTGTTGGAGGGAGGGGCTCTATACTGGGCTATGAGTCGGACTGAAGTAAAAGACCAATGTTCTCTATTCCTGCTTCTAAAATTACATGGATAATTGGATCTATATACAGTGTGTTACTAAAACGGTGATCGGACCAAAGTACAGTGGGTTCTATTTGAACTCGAAAATGACTATGATATTTTGCCCCAAGGGCCACCATAAACAAGTTATGATTGTAGTCGTTTAGGAATGGCCCCTTAAATAAGTAATTTAATTAAGGTGTCATCCGTAACACACTCTAATCATAACTTGTTTATGGTGTCCTTGAGGGTATAATGCCATAGAAATTACATTTTCGACTCAAAATTGATTTCCCATACTGTACTTCGATGCAACCACCCTTTTTACTTTTTTAGAACACTTTGTATAATTAAATAAACTTTAGATCAACGTAAAATCTACTGATACCTTTACTACTTGTTATTGTCGAATGAAGAATTAGAGAGCTTGAAATGAGCGAATCTAATTGATACACAGGCGCAATTACTAATGATGTTGGCAATATTGCACCGTGTTGCAAACTTTCATAGCGTAGCTCAAAATTTCAACAGCTTATCTAAACGACGAGTAATTTTCAATACACATCACAAATTAGAAAAAGTAATCGCATTCCTAGATAAGATCTGATAACGACAGAGGAAATTTAGCCTAATATGACCAAAATAAAAATTTACAGTTTTATCTTAAAAAAAAAAAAAAAATACCGGTAAGGGGAGCGGTCATTTGCGTAATCCATATAAAAAGATTCATTAAAATATAGATTCAATAGGGATATATATTTAATTTTAGAAGTAGGAATGGAGAACAGAGTAATCTGGGCGAGCGTCAAAGTCCCGGACCCCCTTCCACGGGACGGAGGGGTATGAAAGAAGAGGCGGGTCATTTCTTATAAGAAATTTCTTATTTCCGGCCAGTGTTGCCAAGCCATTGGCGAGTCAAAAGAATGCATAGATAAAGGCTAGCAGTTCAGTTTCACTCAGTACTTGGCCGCAACTTAACTCACAGAAGGCGTGACAACACTGCTGTAGCGACTAATTCATTTTCTCGAAAAGCCAGTCGCGCACAGTGGGAGAGCTAGCTTTATGGAACGACTGAAAAATTCCCTGGTTGTATTTGGAATCAAATAAAGACTACGAATTTTAAAAACGAGTATAACTGATTTAATTATAAATCTGGTTTAAACAAATTAAATTACATTGGCTAATTTGTAGCGAGCTAAAACCTTGTGACCATTTGGGTCCGCGTACAATTCGAGAGTTCCCATTTTCTGTAACAAAGCTTCCACTTCAACTCTGTTTACCCAATTACCCTTGACCTTTGGTATAATTTTCTTGCAAATAGGTAAGAAAGCTAATCTATTTCTATTAAAAAACATCTTAGACTAACAATCATAGATAAGCCCCTAAAACAGGTTTTTTTCGTGTATCGTCTATTCGTCTTTTATAACAAAATTAACTTTGATTTTTTTAGACAACTAAACAACAAATTTTCAACAACTGCACTGAAGTTTAAGCCTCGAGAGGGGAAGGAATTTTATGTAAAATAAATAAAAAAATTAATTAATGCTTTCAATGTAAAATATTTTTGAAAATATAAATATTCGATTTTTCAAAATAAACAAACAACTTTGTTTTTCTTTCAAATAATTTTTATAGTAGAAAATCTTTATAACTATACATATACATTACCATGAGTCTATCTATATTCCTTTACAACCTTAGATTGCACCTAATTTCTTATGTGAAATTAGGCGCATTTAAAGAGTGCAATTATTAAATTGATATATTATTATTATAATTAATATTTTGTTTTTAAAGATTCAAAAAGGAAAGAAAAATCTACAAGCTATTTACAAAAATTTAAATCTATTTTGTTTAATACAAAATTATTACACAAGGCTTCGGAAATTTTGTTTAATTACCATCCATGAGTGATGTAATTTTAATTAAAGTGTGATGCTTCTTAATGAACAATGTTTTATGTTCACGGAATATCAAGCAATTGCACCTAAAAACCTTTGCTTGAAGTACCAGATATTAAATTCAACAGCACACGCAGTTTCTGGCAATTGAACGTAAACGAACGATATGCCTGAAGAACCAGATACTAAATTCAATTGCACAAATAATGTCTAGCAATTGCACCTGATAAATCGAAGAATTTATCTTAACAGAATATGTAGCAATTGCACCTTGAAGTCCAGATATTAAATTCAACAGCACAAATAATATCTAGCAATTGAACCTAAACCAACTATATGCCTGAAGAACCAGATACTAAATTCAATTGCACAAATAATATCTAGCAATTGCACCTGACAATTCAACGAATTTTTGTTCACAGAATATCGAGCAATTGCACCTAAAAACCTTTGCTTGAAGAACCAGATATTAAATTCAACAGCACAAATAAAATCAAGCTTTTGCACCTGATAAATCAACGAATTGCTTGAAGGTTCAGATGTTAAATAAAATTCCGAAGAAGCATCACACTTTATACAAAACCCCACCATTTTTGAGTAATAATTTTAAGAAAAAACGCATTTTTGTTTGAACAGTTTGTTTGAACTTTAGCACAAATTTGCAATGATATAATAATTTACAGTTCAAGATCGCTCCTCACTCGGCGTTGACGAACATAAGTCGGGGTAGATCCTTCGAACTATATTATCTCTGGTTTCGCCATCCTCGGGATATTCCATGGCTTTCTCAATATTAGGGACATAATGGGTGCCTTTAAAGTGTTGGAAAAATTTTCCAACTTCGCTGTGAGTCAACGGTTTCGGATCAGACGCAAATGCCAAATTTTCTGATTACGATTTGATGGTCAAAAGAAATAGATTTTGATACTTTCAATATTGGGTCGTAGTTTCCGATGGTTTTTTAAGAATTTTCAATGAAATGAATGAATTTCAAGCAACCAAACATGAACTTGTGGTGTTATATACCAAATGCAATAATTTTGTGCAAATGAAAGGATTCAAAACAAGTATAGTTTAAGGACGGAAAACACGATTTGAAAAAAGGACTTAGTGCAAATTTTCAAAGGAAAATTATTTCAAATACTAGTGTCGATAGCAGGGTTCACAGAATTCTTTGAAAGTGATTAAGAGGTTTGAAAGAAAACTGATTCAATGCATATTATCAACCCGAAGGGAGGTTTCTTATATTACTTCTGATATTATGCGACACAATTGACAGTGTATGGAAATGAATATGGTACATGTTAGACCCCATTTGCAAACGATACTCTACACCGATATGAGCAAAAATGCCACAACTATAACCAATTTTACAACATAAAGTTGCAAAAACCAAAAACAACCGATGTATTAAGATGGTAAGCACTATATGGTAAGTAAGCCAATTGCGACTTTTGCAAGCAATACCAGTACGTTTAAACCCAAATGACAAGAAAAACCTCGCGACAATATCCAAGGGCACAACAAATAGTTGTAAAACACCAAAAACAACCAATGTATGAAGATGACTTGGTAAGTAAGTCAATTGCGATTTTTGTAAACATTATTACCATTACAACCCCAAATGATCATAGAACCTCGCGACAATGACCAATGGCAACAACATAAAGTTGCAAAAAGCCCAAAAACAACCAATGTATGACGATGGTAAGTACTATATGGTAAGAAAGCCCATTGCGACTTTTGCAAACATTATTCTAACCAGTAAAAACCAAAATGACAAGAAAAACCTCGCGACAATCACCAATGGCACAACATAAAGTTTCAAAAAAACTAAAACCAACCAACCATGCAATTGCAGGATATAAAAAGTAATGAAACAAAATTGTCCTACCTTGAGCACAGTATCTGTTTGATCCATCCTCAGCCAGGACATAGTAAAACGGCTGATTAACCTTGTCCGCTTCATACTTATTGAGAAGATTATAGAGCCCCATTTGAAGTGTCGAATCACGACTGGAGGCATAAACGGGGTTCCATCCAAAGATCAAGCAAGAATAATTGTACTTTTTATGAGTCATGATCATGCCAACTGCGTACTCAACGTTTGGACTCGTGTGTCTGTACTTAGGTACAATCTAAATAAAATAAATAAAAGATATTGGGGCCCAACCATTAGCTTTAAAAAAATTAATAAACCTGGATTATTTTTAAGACTAATTAAATGTAGTAATTATCATATTGTAATAAGAGATAATTCATTTTATTGATTAATTTTAATATTTTAATTCCTTTTATATTTAGAAAAAGCAGCCGTTCTTTTAAATTAAGGTATAATCAGTTATGTCACGTGATCTACTTTTAATTTAAAAATGATAGGAAAAAGATGCGTAATAAAAATGGAGTCAACTTACCATTGGTATCTTCATTTTGGCATCCAGCGACGCTAATTGACTCCTAGCAGCTGCTCTTTGCATATAATTAACAATTCCTTGATAGGCGGGATCTCTTTGTTCAATTTCTTGCAAGATAACAATGACATCTTTCAAGTTGACATTCAAATGAAGGTAAACCCTGGCCAGCGACAACTTATGTTCGACACCATCAGGATTTAATAGTGATAAGAGTTCTAAGATGTTCTGTAGGAACATGCTTCTGCCTCCGATTCTTTCCCTTTCTGTCCCAACTTTTACCAGATTCCAGCACATTCGATGAAAGACCTGAACGGGTTTGGTAGCGGGAGGTTTGCACTTAGAAGGGCCGGTGTTAGGGTGACCAGGCACTGAATTATGCCAACTCTCATCAGTTCCCATAAATTTCCCTTCTCCAAATGCGTCGATAAATGTGTAGTTGTGAGGTGATGGCAAGCTTCAATTAACAACGCCAAGGCTTACGATTTTGGCTTTATCAATCAACGCGGGAAAGCCAAGGCTTAGGGTTATGGTGTTTTCCGCGGGAAAAATATGATCACGTGATCGGCCACCATTTTTTGGGAAGAGGGATTTTGTTTTGTCATAGCTTACTCGATCACGTTCGTGAGCGAGTGGTCATAGCTTACTCGATCACGTTCGTGAGCGAGTGGGCCGTTGTTGTGGTAACCAGGGCCGGAAATAAGAATAGGACACTGGACTGGACAGCAGTCATTTATGGGGAGAGAGATTTTGTTTTGCCATAGCATGGAGAAAGGGGGGAGGAGTCGAAATCTTGAGCCGAACTCTGCCCCGACCCGCGATATAATTTCCCACAAAAACGGGAGGACGGGGTGCGTTGAAATAGTGGGGGTCGCATATCATCCACATCGTGGTAAACACACGTAGTTAGCTGGCGCCGTCTGTGGCACCATGGTGGCGAGTTTAATTTAATTACCTTCTGGTACTTCGTGGCGCGTAGATTTCAACGGAGGAACGGAGCCTTACGGAGGCAAGCTTTTTGTGAATTAGGTAATATTTCACGTATTATTTATTTGAATATGGGCATATACTGCGTGTATAAAAGCCAAAGTTATTATCTAAAACGATGAAAGCCTGGAACCATGCTGCCACTATATTTTGAATTTGCCAAGTCGAGACATGGTCGAGAGAGGGCGTGATAAATGTAGCCAAAGAAGAATCATGGTGGTTTTACCACAGTGTGCAAGAATCTTTCCCCATTCCATCCCCCACAGTTTTCTCCCACTTGGGGGTGAAACTTACTACGCATAGTGACCGAGAAACGCTACTCAATTCGACTCCTCCCCCCTTTCTCCAAGGCCATAGCTAACTCAATCAAATCCGTGAGCGGTGCCGGGTAGGCCCTGGTAACCAGGGCTGGAAATAAGAACAGGAAACTGGCCGCCATTTATGGGGAGATAGTTTTTGTTTTGGCAGTGGTTTTGGCATAGCTAACTTGATCAAGAGTTCAAGACCGTGAGCGGGTGGGCCTTGGACCATGGTTGTGATAACCAGGGCTGGAAATAAGAGGACACTGGAATGGACATTGTCAAGTCCAAGGCTTAGGTTTGATTTTGGGTTAACAGGGCTATGCCTAGGCTTGATTTTCTGATTTTGGGTTAACAGAGCTATGCCTAGGCTTGATTTTCTGATTTTGGGTTAACAGGGCTATGCCTAGGCTTGATTTTCTGATTTTGGGTTAACAGGGCTATGCCAAGGCTTCCGGATTTTCGCTTAATTAAGTAATTAACCAGCAACGCCAAGGCTTAGTAGGCCTAATACTATTACTTACTGTGGATGAGAAAGCCACTTTAGCAAAAAATGACGAGGACGGTTGACAGGTAGGCACAGAACACCCAAACGATGGGCAATAGCACCATAAACAAGACACAGAGTGACAGGGATTCCGCGTTTGTGTTGCAAAACTTCATTTATGTAGGAATTTGAAGCATTGTAATAGTCATCTCTATTGCCAACAAACTTATGCCTTTGAAACATTATTTCATTCATGGACAAAAGAACAGTCTGGCACTCATCAGTACTCCAAATTGATTGAGTTAGAGCCGTTTCTGATAAGTAAATTAAACTAAATTAATTTAGTTAATTTAAAACTTTAATACTTCAGAATACCATATTTAATAAAAAATCAATTGGTTTTAAGCCTAATATTAATTAAACTTACCAGGATTTTTAATTATATGATTGACCACAGGATGCTTGGGATGGTTAACTCTAATGTAATCTTGTACATCTTTAGCCAGATTAGTTAATTTCGCCGCTATTTCATCACTAGAAATGGGTTCCGATGGTTGACACCATTGAGCTAAAAGCACGGCTCCCGTTTCCAATAACTGTTGATTTTCAGGCAAAGATAGAAATTTCATCCATTCCTCTTTCAAATGTTGATGCTTTAAATGTCGCAACACTCTCATGGCATAGTATTTATCAGTTAGATATTCATTTCTAAGCAATAAAATGAACAGAAAGTGTTCCTATTATACCCTTACCCTAACCCTAATCAAACTAATGCTTGAAAGTTAGGCCTAACAAATATTAATAGACCAAACTTACTTATCTCCTGAATACAATATTCGTTCCAACTCCTGAATAGAGAAATAATAAGCCAAAGGATGATCCGTTATTGTTTCAAAATGAGCAAATGTTTCGTGTGACATCTCATCTTGTTTATAAAACTGACTAGACATCTGTGAAACTTTCCTGTACATAATTTCCCCGCATATATAGCATTGCATAAACTCATTTTTCCAATCGTAAGTAAGTCCTTTAAGATATAATCGCTTCAAATCAGGCCACCTGTAATTAAATTTAAGTGTTAAGATATAATTAAAACAAAATTACGTTAAAATAAAATTCAAATCGGGCAGGCGAAGTAAGACCAAGGCTTAGCACTCACTTTTGCTGAAACTTCTTCCGCCATACCTCGTTACTATTACAAGTTTCTTTAAACTTAATACAGACTAAAGACACTTTACATAAATCCTTTTCGGTTATAAATGGAAAAGAAAGGATATTTTCTAAGATTTCTACAGGTAAATCGTCTAATTTTAAGGAAGTCATGTCTAAAGGTCCGTCCAGACTACAGGTAGTTTGCAAGCTTCGCTCGCGCGCTCGCTTTCTAAATTGGCGCGCTTTGCACGCGCCCTGTCTACACGCGGATTCTCTCATAGCCCACTCGATCACGCGCTGCCCCTTCAAAACAAAGAACTTGGAATATATAAGCCCCCTAGAATTACACAGCCACGCTCGATTTTTTCAATTTCCAAGCCCACTTTATTTTAAACGATAACTTTATCATTAGTTGGTGGCGCCATCTATAATGCTTGAGACGAAATAATTATCAGTCGTCTGCTTTGCTGAAGCTGAATTTTTCTCGTTTGTTTATGAATTTGGGCGCACAGACGCGGTAATGAAAATGTTTTTACCTCTCCGAGTGACGTATGTCACGGAGAGGTTCTAATTTCGACGTGTCTGTGTGTGTGTGTGTGTGTGTGTGTGTGGGTGTGTGTGTGTGTGTGTGTGTGTGTGGGTGTGTGTGTGTGTGTGTGTGTGGGTGTGTGGGTGTGTGTGTGTGTGTGTGTGTCTGTCTGTTGTTATACCCACGTGACCGCGTTCGCAGTTTGCAAATCGGAGCAAACGTGTTCTCAATTTCCGGAATTTTCGAAAATTGTATTACACTTACAGGCTATTACTACATTGGCTGTCTAACATCACCAGCCTTTGGTCTTTGTCCATCCCACATGGACACCAGTCTGTACACACTGGCTTCTAATCACAATCGTCTGCTGCTCTTTGTCCATCCCACGTGGACACCAGTCTGTACACACTGGCTTCTAATCCCCACCCTCTTGTGGTCTTTGTCCATCCCACATGGACACCAGTCTGTACACACTGGCTTCTAATCACCACCGTCATCTGCTCTTTGTCCATCCCACATGGACACCAGTCTGTACACCTGGCTTCTAACACCACCATCTTCTGGTCTTTGTTTTTGTCCATCCCACATGGACACCAGTCTGTACACCTGGCTTCTACTCCATCATCATCGTTAAGGTTAAGACATACGCGGCGATCGGCCAGGGTTACGAGAAACGTCCGGCCTCCCTAAGGTGGGGCTTCCACCAAAGGTTCACGCAATTGCGCTGTTCTTATCCATAGCTGCGATTCGACACCCTTATATACTACCTATTTGAGTAAGGCGACGCAACCGGCGTATGCTTCATTTCAAACGCCAATATTAGTCAAGTCTCTCAAGAATGTTTAATTATTCTTTTTCAAAACGATGTAACGCTCAATAAGGCGAACAACTAGCGAAGAAAATATTTAATATTAATTATATTTATTTTAATATTTAAGATAATCATGTCTCTAAACTCAAAATTAATACGGAAAGGGTAAAACAGTAGTCTATGTGTTTGTCTATATGTGTCCGTCCGTTGTTACACTAGTGCGCTGCGTTAGAAGTTCGTTTTTGTTTTGATGTGTAAAGAAATCCTTCAGAACCTTAATATTCCCGTTTTCAATAATATAAAATGAATATGTGGAAATATTTTTCGTAATTATGATGCATTTAGTACTTTTGTAGCTTTAAAGCTCTATTTCATTTTGATATTCCAAAGATTTTTTTTAATATTATTATTTAAAATGGATGTTTATATATTACTTAAGCTATACTACATCTGTTTATAGCATAATCCTTCCTAAAGTGAATACAAGCGCAACGCTACAATGGTGGTCAAATGAACTGTTATTTGTCAAAAGGCCTAGTGAACCAAAAAGTAAACGCTTGGGTTTGGTTTTCGTTTCTGTAATGCAGAGACATTAACGGTTCAGAGTGAGCCGAAAATTAAATACACTATTAAATAATTAGGCTTAGATTTTATAATCATGGTGGAAATCTGGGCCGCGTTCAGCAGAGCCCAGCGCTGTTAGCAGTGTCCTACATAACGGGATTTTGTTTTTGAATTTTGACGTCACGGTGCTTAGCGCTGAGCTAGCGCGGTCTTCAAAGAAAATAGTCGGCCTTTTGGATAACGTGACGTAAAACGTGTAGTTTTCAGCTTGGCGAAAAAACCATGGATGAATCAATACAAATAGCTCTATGGGACTATAGCTATTTAATTGGCGTGAAACCAGTTGATCACGCGAGAATTTTAAGAGATATGTTAGTTTCTAATTTTAATTATAAAAGTTGTTATCTATCTCTATAAATATGTTATCATACAATTTTTGTTAAGCCTTGGTACCTTGCACGCTTTATTGCGCTAGCGTCATTTATAAAACGCCGATGACCGGAGAAAAGCTATGACGACAGAGCTCACCGGTAAACATTTCCAAAATCCGCTGTCTTTTTTGGTGAGCTCTGCTGAACGCAGCCCAGACCAGTGAAAGGTCTGATCGTAATCGGATAATAGCTTCGTGTTTTCATGCTTTTCATGGTACGCATTTACTTTCAGTGTGTGTAGCCACAAATAAGCTTTGGTGTTATGTAACGTTAACAGTCATGTTGACAAACTAAGAAAATCGTTGAGGTGAAACGAGAGGATAGTGTTTATATGGCAACCCTGTTGTGAATATGGCTTTGAACATAGAGGGCATACAGTTGAGGAGTAGAAAATTAGGCCTTTACAAACACGTAAAGGTAGTATCCCTCCAAAGTTTTATCTCTTCATTTCCCGTTTCTCCCCCATCGGATGATTTTAATGTGTACAAGTATATCATTATTGGATGTAAAATGTCGTCTGATTTACAGTATATTTGCTATGCTTTGTATACTGCTTTCATATTTCATAAATTTTAACTTAAGAAACATTTCCATATCTGGGTAAATAAGTTTGTAAGTAGTCGTCTTGACTCGGAGAGGTAATATTTTGGTTTTCCCAACTTGTTAAATATTGTTTTGATATTATTTATTGTGAAAACTAGGCCTATAATATTAAATATGTTTTGAAGCAATTGTAGGCCTATACTTAGCTGTTGTTATTATTGTCCTTAAAATAATATCAATTTGGTAAGCTTTTTTCTAACAGCTTCCATTTTCATTTTTTCATTAAAAATACGAATAACCATGGATGAAACAAGGATAGCCGACTCTAGCTTTGGCTGTAGTACCCGATTTTCGAAACGCGACCGTGGCGCCCCCTTTTTGTCGTACGGAAAAACTGGGGGATATTAACATTGGGGAAACTAGTCCCTTGCCCCCCGTGCATCTAATTATGTTCCGTACGAGAGCTAGAGGCCGCTAGAAGCACTAGCTTCTGCAACGCTTCTGTCATGCCTCTACCGGACGTTTACGGAAACTACCGGAGTCGACTCTCCTTACTTCCTCCCTGGAATAACTTTGGAAACTAGAAAGTTCAGATAATGTTTTCATCCAATTTCTTGGGAAAAATGTTTTCACGCATCAGACACCTTTTTACGAGGGATTAAATTTTGAGAGCAAAGGTTTTGCATCCGCAGGCATTTTTTGGTGAGATCAAGAATTTTTACAACACTCTCCGAAGGATATATTAAACTACCATGATCTCTAACAATTAATCCTCTGGTCGACGTGGTCGTAATGCGGTAGTCGTGAAAACTCTCGTGATTAAGAGGAGGTTTTTCTTGCGCAAGTTAGCATTTATTGCATTTGAGGACTTTGTGCAGTTTCCGTACACAAATCCAGCCAAAATAGTGAATGATGGTGTCTCTCAATAGGTTTGACCCATCAAAATATAAATGTCCTCTGTTAGCTTGGAGAAAATTTGTTGTCACCTCAGAAAAATTTGGTGACACAGTATTATCACGAGCCAAGACCAGTGGCGTCGCCAGGGTCTCGAATTTGGGAGGGCTTAAGCCATCCCTAAAGTATTGTGTTTCCAATTATTCAAAACACATCACTTTTATCTTGACACCCTCTTTGTCTATAAGGCGAGTATTAGAATAATAAAATAAGGAATAGTAATTAAGGACTGAACGCATGTTTTATCACAAAAGCTTTCGCATCACACAAATTAATTTTATTACTGTTACAATGCTTGAATATAACTCGACATTGACTAGACTAAACTCGAGTGTGACTAGTAGGCGTGCTTAATTGGGTGGGGGGAGAGGTAATGGCAAAATTTCAATTATTCGATTCGGAGACCCTCGGTACTTTAGTGGGTAGAGGACGGGGAGAAGTTATTTTTTAGACCTCGCTTCGGAAGGCAGGCGATTGAGGCGAAAAGGGGGAAGATGTTGCCCTCAGTGCTTGGGACGGTGTGGGTTAGCTATGCCAAAGAATAATCATGAAAATAGACTGTTACGACTGTATACATACGCTCTAGATAATATAAATTTGAAATAGTGTTTCTATGTGTATTTCACTTTCATATAGTAAAAACTTCAAATCACCCTAACTGAATAATTAGGAGAGACTTTCGGTTAATATAAAGGGGCGCTTTTAAGAAATTTTAGGAGGGGCTTCAGAGAATTTTCAGGGGGCTCAAGCGCCTGCAAAAAAACCCTGGCGACGCCACTGGCCAAGACATTTGCACAACCAGAACCCTCAACCAGAAAGGCGTTCTTATAAGCTGCTTTAAATTTTAAAATCGTGGGATCGTTGTTCCATCCACCTTTTTGTCTTACTACTCCCAAAAAATATCTAAATGGTTTTGAGACGGTTTGTACGTTGGAAGGTAATTTTTGTTTTGATTAAAACAATATATTAGTAGATATCAACAGATTTTGATGACCCTAAACTATCGCTCTTTTTGCTAGCCCGACTATGTTTTCTATAATTAATGATTAAAAGTTTGAAAACACCGTTGGAGTTTCACAAAAATTTCTTTAATAAAATATAATTCCATCTCGTTGGCGTGGGTTTGTGGGTACACGCAAAAGTAATGTAGAATAGCGGTTGTGCCCAAGTGGCAAAAGACTTATTTTGGTGACTTTCCGATAGTCAGATATTTGAAAATGATTGCTATTAACAAATCGCGGTATTTTTCCCTGGAGACCAATTTGATCTTCCAATGGCATTGAGCCATTTTACTAACAAACTGGACTGATCAACCGGATATCTTTATTTGAGTTGCAGTTAGTAATAAAAATAATGTAAAATTGTGGAACAATTTTCGCGCTTTGCTTACTTATGCCAGGAGGATTGTTCCCATCTGGAAATCCATTCCTACCGAAGTAGTTGGCCAGCCCACTCTTTCTCTATTTAAACTAAAAATAAGCAAGCAACTTTAACTCGGATGGAGGGAAAGAAATCCACCAACAACCTTTTTACTATATTATCAGTGTATAAGTTCAAGTTGGAGCTGTAACAGGGTTGACACAGAATTTTCAGAGCCAAATTCCCTGACTTATCCAATTTTTTCCCTGACTTTTCCAATTTTTTCCCTGACATTTTTCTTAGATTTTCCCTGACCTTTTTAGGCCGAAAACGTAAATTTTTACAGCACGTTTTAAGTGCTTTTAATTAAAAAACCCTCTACATAAAGTTTTCCCATGTATTTGTTACCTTAAAATGATTAAGAAACATTTTAACTATTAATAACAGTCTTAAGAGGTTTTTTAAAGGCATTTATACTTGACATAGAAACAATTCTAGCATGGATTAACTAACGCTAGCGGGCTCCTCCGGACCCTTAGACACATGGCCCCGCGGATTTCCGACCCCCCTACCTAGCCAGAAGATCGTCTATGTTGAGGAAGATCGTCTATGAAGAGGGGATGGAAATCCGCGGGGCCATGTGTCTAAGGGTCCGGAGGAGCCCTTTAATCCATGATTCTAGACAGCATTTTTAAGGATTGCTCAAGAGTTCACTCTGTGTTAAGAAGAGAGGATGAGGAGAAAACTTTCATTACTCTTTCAATAAAGACTTATCCCCAGAAATTTTACTCACTTAAATCAATTTCCCTGACTTTTCAACCCATTTTTAAATTCCCTGACTTTTCCAGGTTTTCCAGGTACTGTGGCAACCCTGTGTAAGGCTTCACAGCCCTAGCTCGTCAATTGAATGGAGCAAAAAAAAGAAACATTTTTATTCCTACACATTCCTCAATTGAACATTTTTTGCCCATTTTATACTTGCACACTTTGAAATTAGTGCAAGAAAGTGTTTTTCTCAATAATAAATCGTTTATATTATGATAATAAACGTTTAAAAACTATATTTAAACATGTAGTGTATTATACTAAAAGCACTTGGAAATCGCGCTATTTCCCGCCAAAAAGTTTGAAAATGTTTCATTTTCGCGCAAAAAATAAAATAGGCCCTATAGAAAATTCTAGTTATGCGCCACACACATAGATGGCGCTACCGACGAATGATAAAGTATACTTGTTGAAACAAGTTGGGAAAACCAAAATATTACCTCTCCGTGTCAAGAAGATTATATAAACTTAAGTATCCAATAAAAACGTTATTATGTTTCTGAGTTGGGGTTTCCCATTTTTGTTGTTGTTTTGAAAAATATATCGCAATGCACGGGCCTTGATAGATATAGGAGGCAATGAATGAAATATATCACAATGCTCGGGCCTTGATAGATATAGGAGGCAATGAATGAAATATATCACAATGCACGGGCCTTGATAGATATAGGAGGCAATGAAGGAAATATATCGCATGCACGGGCCTTGGTAGATATAGGAGGCAATGATAATCTCACTCTTTGCACGAGAGGTTTATCTTTAATATTTAAATAAATATAATTATTTTTAATTATTTTAATCTTCAATAATTAACATTAATAATAGTTAAATCGTTTAAAATAAAGTTATACCTATTATCTTCTCAAACTTTGCTAATATTGACGTTTAAAGTGAAGGGTACCCCTCTTGCCCGCTTTTTTCAAATTTGGGGTATATATACGATTCGTTTCCATTATAATAGTAAGGAAAAAGCGCAATTGCGAAAACCTTTGGTGGCGATCCCACCTTAGGGAGGCTAGACGTTTCTCGTAACCCTAGCTGATCGCCGCGTATATCCTAAAACCAAACGATGATAATAGAGTAGAAGCCAATGATACAGATTGGTGTCTACGTGGAATAGACGGAAGACCAGTGGATGGTGGTGTAAAGGCGCGTTTATAAGCGAGCGAAAACCTGAAGCTAATAGTTGAAGCTTCAAATTTTTACTCGGCGTCGGCTTCCGCGCGACCGTTTATAAACATATACGAGAGCTGATTTTCCATAAGCAGACGCAAACGGCGCTAACTTATGGCGCAAGCTGAGCGCTTCAAAGAAACTTTGATCTTCTCGCTTGTGTATTTTAGGTTTCAGCTCTCGGTTGGGGTCACGTGTTTAATTTTATCCACTAAAACGCCAAATAAATATGTCGTCTGCTATTCTGCTACAGTTTCAGACATTGCGAGATTGCTGCGATCGAGGTGGTTGTGTTTTTTTTTTAATGTCGCTTTAGCAATAAAGCGAGAAAAGAAATAGAAAGGAAAAAAGACTATGAAGTTAAAGAAATGTTAATCAATGAACGTATGAAAATATCCCTCCTCTTCAACCAAATGGGATGAGTTCCCCGCCTACGTGCTTTTCTTTCCTTTTTCTTTTCCAACTGTTTTTTTATTTTTTAACAGCAATAGTTTCTTTTTGGTTAGTAATATCAGGGAGCACATTATCCATTATTTTTGTGCTCACTGGTAATATACCTTCCATTGCTGTTAAAACGATTATGCGTTGCTCAATCATCTTTCGCCATTTTAATTACTCTCTCGTTCTAAAAATATCAGTTCTCGAGTCGCGAGTGCCAGCGCCTTTATAAACATGAACTACCTAGAGTACGCTGACGTCGCAAGCTTTTTCCGATCACGACGATGAAGTTTCGTTTTCATACACAAGCGAAAGCACCTTTTCTCGCTCGCTTATAAACGCGCCTTAAGAAGCCAGTGTAAGTGCAGACTGGTGTCAATGTTGGGATTGACAAAGAACAGAAGATGGTGGTGATTAGAAGCCAGTAAGAACAGACTGGTGTCCGTGTGGGATGGACAAAGACCAGAAGATGGTGGTGTGAGAACTCGAGTAGAGGAGCCATTTCCGTGACTGTGAAAGCAGTTCGGAAATGGCGAACACGTTTGCTCCGATACGCAAACTGCGAACGCGGTCACGTGGGTGTAACAACAGACAGACAGACACACAGACACACACACAGACACGGCCGTTACAGAACCTCTCCTGGACTACGTCACACGGAGAGGTAAAAACCGGGCGCGCGAAGCGTAGATTTGATGTGTAATTCTAGGGGGCTTATATATTCCAAGTTCTTTGCTTCAAAAGGCCAAAAAGTGCAACTTTTGGATTCTTGGCGGGAAATTCGAAGTCTGCGAAAATTAACATTACGTTCTATGGGAGGAGGTCGGTTTTTTTGGCCAGATCCTCTGTCCTATTGATCGAAATGACCTGAAATTTTAATGAGACATGTGTTTCGACGTGTTTTATTATTCTAAAAAGGATTCAAGCTTCTAGAGTGGATAGTTTTTTTATAAAAATTATTTTCAAAATCAAAATGATGGGTTCAGTGCTAAAACTGATTATATCTTCGGATCTACTGGTCCAAATGTCCTGAAATTTTAATAAAAGGTGTGTTACAATCTATTCTATTATATTAAAAAGGATTCGAGCTTCTAGAGTGGATAACTATTTTAATAAAACTTGATTTCCAATGTCATAATTGTAAATTAAGTACTTAATGCACAATATCTTTGTATCTAATGGCCCAAATGTCCAGAAAATTTAATTAGAGGTGTGTTACAATCGATTATATCTAAAACTTGTTAAAAAATTCATAACTAATTAGCTTTATAAAAAAATTTAGTACTTTCACTCCCTTTCCTAGATTAAACGTGTTTCTTAACATTACTCTAAAAATCTTATAATTAAACAAAATTATAGGCCCTAAAGCCTAAAACACACCTATTTTGGGAAAGTTCAGAAGAACCCTTGTGTTTCTGCCAAACTTTATTATGTAAACGCAATTTTAGTTCAAATGTATTGAAAATATCACACATTTTACAAAAACCAAGAATTAAACATAGAAAAATCATGATTAAGAAACTAACTGAAAAAGGTCGGGGAAAAGTATCATAATACCAGTTGCAGTTGGTAAAAAACAAAGTTTTAGTGGAGAGATAGTTTTAAATATTAAATTATAATTGTCAAGGAGGCCCAATAAGCAAAAAGCTTCCTCACAGCGATCCTCTGCTTGTTCAATGACATTTTGAAGCTTCTTGCGTGGTGCTTGATCTTAGTTTTGAAGCTTTGTTTTAGGATTTGTCAACTTTTCTTGAAGATCCTATCATTTCTTATTTTGACGATAAACTTTATATTTTAATTGATTGATTTTTTAAATACCTCGCCCAACAAGTAAGGATAACTTTCAAAAATGGTTGTGCCAGCTGGGCATCACCACAAGGGTTTTCGTGACATCTGCCCCTCTGCACGTTTACAAATCTCAGAAAATTGGTGCAAGAGGTCTAGGTTTTATAATCTATTACTCCCTAAAAGGCAAGTTTTGGACAAATATAATGGGGTTGGTTTTTTAATGTGGAAAACCACTGTAAGTACCAGAACGGAATGATTATATACTTCTGTAAGTACTGAATTTACAATTGTGACATAGGAAATTAATTTTAATTAAAAAATCTATCGACTTCAAAAGCTTGAATCCTTTTTAATATAATATAATCGATTGTAACACACCTCTAATTAAATTTTCTGGACATTTGGGCCATTAGATACAAAGATATTGTGCATTAAGTACTTAATTTACAATTATGACATTGGAAATCAAGTTTTATTAAAATAGTTATCCACTCTAGACGCTCGAATCCTTTTTAATATAATAGAATAGATTGTAACACTCCTTTTATTAAAATTTCAGGACATTTGGACCAGTAGATCCGAAGATATAATCAGTTTTAGCACTGAACCCATCATTTTGATTTTTAAAAACCCAAATTTCCGTGAACTGTCAATGCAGTCCGGAAATTGGGAACATGTTTGCTCCGATACGCAAACTGCGAACGCGGTCACGTGGGGTGTGACAGACAGACAGACACGTCCAATGTAATACCTCTCCGTGACGTCATCGTCACTCGGAGAGGTAAAAATAGGCATAGAATAAGAAATTACTAAACAGTTATGAAACACATAACATAATATAACAAGTTGGGAAAACCAAAATATTACCTCTCCGAGTCAAGAGGTCTACTACTACAAAGTTATTTACCTATTTATGGAATTATTTATCTTTTTTGAAGTAAAAATTTACGAAATATTGAAGCAGTATTCCAAGCATACCGAATATACAGTAAAGCAGACGACATTTTACATCCAATAAGGATAAATCTTGGACACATGGAAATCAGTCAATTGCAAAAAAAACAGGAAATGAAGTCTACGCTCCAGCTGCTTACCCTATATTCTGATAGCTACATTCACAACTGGTTTACAGTGTAAACACTATCGTCTCGTCTCACCTCAACAATATTCTTAGTTTGCCAACATGAGTGTTAATGTTAAATAATACCAAAGCTAAATTGTAGCTAGACGCACTGCTAGTCAATGCGCACCATAAAGAGATTAAAAGCTCTGTAGCTTAGCCCTACTAATCTAATTGCCACCATGATCTTCTCTTCTATTATAAAATCTTAACCTGATTATTTAAGAGTGTATTTAACTTTCGGCTCACTCCGAACCGTTGATGTCTCTTCATTTCAGACACGAAAATCAAAACCCAAAGTTTGCTTCACTTCAGGCCTCAATTATTTACTCTTTAGTTCACTAAGCCTATTGAGGGTAATGCTAGATATAACTGCCGGAGTTTAGGGCTTAGCTTCCTTCATGAAATCACTAAACCAAGAATTATTCTATATACAGATGTAGTATAGCTTAAGTAATATATAAACAGCCATTTCAAATAATAATATTAAAATAAATCTTTGGAATATCAAAATGAAACAGAGCTTTGAAGCTACAAAAGTACTAAATGCATCATAATTACGAAAAATATTTCCACATATTCACTTTATATTAAGGATAAAGGGAATATTATGGTTCTGAAGGATTTCTTTACACATCAAAACAAAACGAACTTCTAACACAGCGCACTAGTGTAACAACGGAGGGACACACACAGACAATCAAATAGACAGCTTTTCAACCCTTTTCGTACTAATTTTGAATTGAGAAACAAGATTATCTTAAATATTAAAATAAATATAATTATTATTTAATATTTTCTTCGTTAGTTATTCGCCTTATTGAACGTTACATCGTTTTAAAAAAGAACAATTAAACATTCTTGAGAGACTTGACTAATATTGGCGTTTGAAATGAAGCATACGCCGGTTGCTTCGCCTTATTCAAATAGGTAGTATATAAGGGTGTCGAACTACAGTTAAAAGCAAGAACAACCGCAATTGCGAAAACCTATCGTGGACAACCCACCCTAGGGAGGCTAGACGTTTCTCGTAACCCTAGCTGATCGCCGCGAATGTCTTAAACCCAACGATGAGACAGATTGGTGTCTATGTGGAATAGACGGAAGACCAGTACATGGTGGTGTTTAGAAGCCAGTATGTACAGACTGGTGTCCAAGTGGAATGGACGAAGACCAGAAGATGGTTGTGATTAGAAGCCAGTATGTACAGACCGGTGTCCATGTGGGATGGACGAAGACCAAAAGATGGTGGTGATTAGAAGCTAGTATGTACAGACTGGTGTCCAAGTGGAATGGACGAGGACCAGAAGATAATGGTGATTAGAAGCCAGTATGTACAGTTTGGTGTCCTTGTGGAATGGACAAAGACCAGAAGATGGTGGTGTGAGAACTCAAGTAGAGGAGCTATTTCCGTGACTGTGAATGCAGTTCGGAAATGGCGAACACGTTTGCTCCGATTTGGAAATTGCGAACGCGGTCACGTGGGTGTAACAACAGACACACAAACACAC
Source organism: Phalangium opilio (assembly GCA_019434445.1). Taxonomy (NCBI): domain Eukaryota; kingdom Metazoa; phylum Arthropoda; class Arachnida; order Opiliones; family Phalangiidae; genus Phalangium; species Phalangium opilio. The sequence goes on from JAEQBA010003137.1 coordinate 3,235,506, forward strand.
ACACAAACAAACAAACAAACAAACAAACAAACAGACACACACGATCGTTACAGAACCTCTCCGTGACATACGTCACTCGGAGAGGTAAAAACGTCGTCGTAAAATGGTTCGAAATCATCAATAAAATAAGTGCCTAATCGCGTGTCAGCTAAACCATTTAAAGATCGACGAGTCCTAAGTACTTAAGTACAGAGCACGGTGGTTAAAGGCAAAGTCATTACAAAATTTAACCTATGGCATTTTTACTGCTTGCAGTCACCAAAAAATCCCCATATCTTGATCAAAATCACTTTATACTGAAAACTCAATAAATCTTCAGTTCAATTAGTAAAAATTTAAGAAAGTTTGCAATCCTAAATGTAAACGTTGAAACATAAAATAACCAGATAATTTTAGGAATATTTTCTTCTTAAGATTTTTATGCTCTTTTATTTGTATAAATCAGAAGTAAATAGGAGAAGTTCATGTATACGATCAAAGGAGATTTCGCAAGGCGTCGAGTCATGGTTTTTGGCGGGAACTCGCGGATGTATACACTTCCCCATAACAATTTTGTTTTCGTTCAGCTGGTTCAAGGATTTTAGATAGCTTTATGACCGTGTGGTGGCGACTGTAAGATCATTTCTTTCGATAATTTGCCTCTCTCTGATTGGATGAATTCAAACTTTGCACCGAAAACCATGTTTTCACGGGAAAAGGGACACCTTACACTAGCTAAAGCTGCCTCTCTCTGATTGGATGAACTCAAATTTTGCGCAACAAACCGTGTTTTTACGGAAAAAGGGACGCCAACACTAGCTAAAGATAGAGATACGTACTTACCCCCTATTTACTTCTGGTATAAATCGATTAAAATTTTTGTCGATTATCGCTAAACATCACGTGCGTGTTTTACGTTTAAGATAATGATCTATAGATCGAAAAAAAAAAAGAAAACAGAAAAACAAAAGAAAGTTAATGGAAGGCTTAAATCAATATACATATAGAAGCTGAACAAGTCAACTCCCCGTGGCCTCGCGAGTCATCAAAATAACGCGCTGACATTTTAATGAGTTTTCCCATGAATAAAAATAACTAAAGATAGATATTGGAAAAACCGAGGGACTAGTCATTCGCCAAAATTTTGTAAACCTGATTTCTAATTTCTGAATTTTTATGTGAATTCCGATGATTACCGAATGAATTCCTTTATTTCCGTGATTACGATTATTTTCGGTGATTTCCATAATCTTTACACTGATATCCCGTTATTGCCGCAGATTACTTGTGATTTCCGTTTGAATTCCAATGAATTCCCGTGATACATTTGGTGAATGCCGTGATTACCACTGGATTCTTCGTCAATTACAATGAATGCAGTGATTATTTATATTTCAACTGATTACGATTTTTATTTTGCATTTTCGAATTCCTCGTTGTATTATGTGTGACTGCTGAGATGATTACAAAAGTTTACTAGTAATCGGAGATTTCTGATTACCTTTGATTACCCACAAGAATGATTTTGATTACTGATGATTTTCTAAGAATTCTAGAAATCAAGTAATCGATTTCTGCGGTTTTGTACACCTGATTATTCAAGCGGCTAACCCCTCGACTGACATTTGAATGAATTCTCTCAAGAAAAGCAATAGGTCAAGATACCTAAATATTGTCTAAAACTCTTATATTTTTGATTCTTTTAGTTAGTTCATTCACTAAGATTACTTACACTCAGTTGTAGACCAACACCTATTTTTGATTTTTATTCTTTTTAAAAATTTCAAATTGTCAAATTTTCTTTCTTTAATCAACTGTTAAATTCTATTGTGATGTCAGAGATTTAGTTTTACAGTCGTAAACCGAAAGTTACCGACATATACCTTGACAAAAACTAAACATCAAATGAATATTTTATCATTTGAAAATTTTTATAATTTCTCGGCATTTACTCTCGTCCGAAACAGTGCTGTTCGTTATTCATACCATAATGGTAGCAATTCCTTTAAAAAAAATGGGATCACGCGCCTCAATTTATAGTTTCTCACGATTGAGTAAAGTGCCCCCTTCCATTTACGTTTCAACTTCTTGACATTTCGCGTTTCAAGACCTTGATGGACTTGAAGTGGAACTTCTTTCTCGTAATACAATTTTTACTGACTTAGTCACGAAATGTTTGTATAAATATAATAACTTCCTTCCAGCGGTGAATTTTAATGAATAGATGAGAGACAATATAAGAAGCACGCCATTATTGTCATCATTATTTATAATAGAAACGTTACCATCAGTCGTGGCATTTCAATTTCTCTAAGACGAAAGGGTTGCAATATGTATACTAGTTACCCTGGAAGTCTAGGTTTTTATCAAACACGCGATTTCAATAAGGTGGATTTGAGTCTGAAATATCACCAAGATTTTCAAAATTCTTTGACAAGGTTTGTAATATCTTTAAATGCAATTAACTTTAGAACCAGTTCCCACTGAGACCAAAGGAAAATTTATTAACAGCTTAAAAAGCCTGGTGTAGTGCCTAATATGATTTTTAAGTCTCACGTTTCGGTTTATCAAGTTGCCTTTGCATAGAACATGGACGGGGAATAAACCATTTCGTTGTAACTAAGAGGGAAAGACACGGGGTAAAATTTTGCCTTCTATCTTGCTTTTCGCGCCTGCGCTGTAGTATTTTTGTGTAATAAGAGTGCGCAGAGACGGCAATGTATCAATGTGTCCCGATACTGAGGGTTGCCTACCCCCTTTCTTAGTCGAAAAGGTCTATTATAGAGAATCAGAATAAGCCTCTTCGATATAACTAAGATCGAAAGACAAGTGGTAAAACTTTGCTTTCGATCTCGCTTTTCGGCGCCTGCGCTCTAGGTGTTTTGGGTCCAGAGAGTGCGCAGAGACGGCTATGGGTCAACCCCCTTGTATGTCCCGATACTGAGGGTCCTAACCCACTTTTTTAACATCGATGAAACTTATTGGCTAGTCTTAAACGATACAAAACACAAAGTTTGATGGGGGACAAAAAACTGTCATCGTCCAAGGTTGTTGGTACCACGTGATTTTTGAGCCTTTTCAGGTTCTCTTCAACCCTTAGCTTATTCTACACGTCTACCATTATGATACTTCTTTGGTGACCTTGCAACGAGGATATCGCCTGATGGATATGCAGGGGTAAAAAACGCTTGCTTAGTTTTCTCTCTACAATTCACCATTCAGGCTCAGATCAACTTTTAAGCGGTTTCCACGGTTCTTCGTGACAAAGGAAAACCATTTTCCTGTTTTATTTGTTGTAATTCATCGAAAAAAGTATAAAAAAATATCAGAAGTATATGATACTTCTCTTTGAGAGAAGTCTACCACAAAGCGGGGTTATTGTAACATGATGGTTCCCAACATCAGAACATTTCGAGGAAAGTTACTAAACCGAATCAAATACGAGATAAATAATTCCCTTGACTTTATCATCCTGAGCAGTACTTCTGTCAATCCCTGTTAATGTTTGTTAAATTATTAGAACATTTTGCCTGTAAGAGGGCTTTTTCGCGAACGCTCTCGTGTAACACGTTAAACATTTCTACATGGGTCTATGGAAAATACCTTGTGTAACTTTGTATATATTGTGTATTTTTCAAATGCCGCGCTCTCCCGACTAGGAGAGCCGCCCCGTTCTAAAGGGGTGTACTCTGTACGGCACTCTAATAAACCTGTAAACCTGTAGCTGCTTCACCCCTAAATGGTATCTTTCCCAAAATGTATTAAGTATCGGCAATGGCATGTTTCAGTTATTACCCGAACGCCGTGTGTAATTTTTAGATAAGCTTTAGAAATTCGACTAACAAAATTAGGGATGAACCAGTACCGATACCATATCGGTATCGGCACCGATACTCAGGGTTTCCCGATAGTATCGGATCGGTTGGTTCGATACCGATACTAAACCGATACTCGTTTAAAATGCGTTATATGACGCTACATGACATTTTTAGGCGTTTTCGTAACGTAATGATGGTGATAATATCTCATTTCTATGAATTACAATCGTGACGAGTTCTCATTTATATGAAAAGTACCTGAATTCAGTTTATCTAACAACTAATAAGCGAAAATCTTTCTTAGTACGCGCCTGTAGGGATGAACCGATATCATATCGGTATCGATCGGTATCGGTTCATGTTTGTACCGGTATCGATCGGTATCGGGTTAAGCCTGGTATCGGCCATCTCTAAACAAAATCATAAATAGACAAGAAATCAATGTGGGCAAATACCAGACTCTAGCTTACCTCTGATTTATGAAAAGGGTCTAGTGATATAGTACATTACTGAAAAAAGTGCGTGCTATATGGTAGTTCGTTAAGTCTATTATTGGCCAACAAATAATCTCACTGCCGTTAGGGCTTGTTTATCATAGGCTTTAAAATGATATTTTCACAAACATTTTGGTCGTATAGTTCAAAGCCTTACGTGGAAATTGTAGAAAAACAAGACGGCCCAAGGGCTCGTAATAGTAGCCATATCGTACGAGTGAATAGCCCCTCTATACCCTACCCTAATGAGTGGATAACCCCTCTATACCTTACCCTAATGAGTGAATAGCGCTATCTTTTTCAATGCTTAAATGATTTACCGTGCATAAAATCAGAGTGAATAGCCCCTCGATTCCCTACTCTAAAGTCTAAACAGTGATTAAATTATAACCGTATAAATTTACTTATGCTGTAATTCTAATATTCCGGTGAATCGAGGAACAGATAGTTTTTAGTGATAATCCCCTCGATGAGTTTACAACATAGACTTATGCCGATGCACACTTATCGCATCTTATAAATTTCAAACTAGGACTTGTGCCCAGAAACTTTTGAAAGAGAAAGTTTAGTTATAGTGATTACGCATCTTAGTGATTATCCCCTCGAATTACCTTTAGCAATGCTAAAATGATCAAACGCATAACGCTCATTTAACACTATGTTAGCTCTATCTAAACCCACATTTGAATTAACCGCCAAAACGTTCCAGTCAAACATAACATAGATGACGATAGCTACCGAACGAGAACGAAACACATGAAACGGGGAAAATCGTTATCTATTTAATTAGCACATAAATAAAAAGGAAATAAATAAAAAAAACCCAAACATACAAATTCATAAGTATCCGACCCCACAGATAAAAATTCAAAAGTATCCGACCCCACAGATTAAGAGGTACCCCCACCCCACATCACCCTGACATTTTAGAGATAAAAATAAATAATAAAAAACTCGGGGTTTCTATCAAGTCTCTATAGCTACGTGAGCGACCCGGGTTCGAATCCCGGCTGCGATCTCAAAAAAATTTTAATTAAAATTAAATTTCTAACCGAGCCCAGTTACCCCTATGGGTGGGTTGTGGTAATATAAAGTTCATTTTAAGCTAAAATCTGACGATAACGATAGCGAAAACTCCGGCCACTACTGTTACTACTGTTACTACTGTTACTACTACGGCTCGGGTCAAACTAAGAGCCTATCGTATACTACGATATGGCTAAAAAGAGATCTTTGAAATCTCAAGAAAATTTCAAGTGAAAAAATACGTATATTTATAATCGGGCAAAAACGTGTCGCAACTTTGAAACATAGACGAATGTCTGTATATATTTGAATTTTTTACCGTTTTTTTCTTTCAGTGAAAATCAAAATTTAAGCAAAATTAGCCCAAGTATACCAATTAGATCATCAAGAAGAAACCGAAAATTAGAGCAAAATGCGCAATCCCTTCAAAAATGGAAACGACTTGGAAACAGTTTTACAAGACTCGTTATGTTAGCCGCTTGTAGCTATTATACCATCAGTTTCTTGATCGACTATTTCAAATACCCCACCGTTATGACCATGCACAAAGACGAAAATGAGTGGGCTACTTTCCCTACTATTGTACTGTGTAATACAAACAAGTAAGTCATATTTTATGAACATTACAACCTTCTTTTTAGCTGGCCGTTCATTGTGTTGAACATTTGAACCTTCCCTTTTACTTTGCCCTTCATACTGTTCAACATTTTAGCCTTCCCTTTTAGCAGGCTCGTCATACTGTTCAACATTTGAACCTTCCCTTTAGCAGGCCAGTCATAGTGTTGAACTTTTGTACTTTCCCTATTTTTACTTCCCCCTTATACCAATTTTCATCTTTATTTTCAAATGTTCTAAGTTAAAACCCAAATCTCGTAAGCTAATAGCCTACATGTTAGAGACCAGTTCAGAAAAACTGTGCCCCAAAATTTGATCCGAAAGGCACCCCTATTTTTAGGGATGACAGAGGGTACAGGGCCCCAAAATTTGACCCGAAGGGACCCCTATTTTTAGAGATGACAGAGGGTACAAGGGCGCCAAATCAGTGCCGGATCAACACCCTTGGCACTAGGCGTTCTGGGGCTCACTGCAATATGACAGCTGATAGCTTAAGGCTGAGCATCGGAAGCCCCTAGGCACGTGCCTATACAGTGCCTAGTGATTGATCCGGCACTGCACCAAATTGTTGGCCTACGTAGGAAAAAAACTCTGGCAGGGTCACAGCTTACATGTCCTGCTTATGCAAATATAGATTACAACTCCAAACTAAGAGAATCTGATTTACGAACTTCAGATAACTATTTCTGTTCTTTACAAGGATCCAAAAGTCATATTTCTGCGAACGAGCAGCGGCAACGGATAGAGAAGCCATAAAATGGAAGGTTCTGGAAGGCGCTACGCAGCACTTGAGACATATCTGTCATAGGCCCCCGGATTACGAAGTAAGCTTGACAATAGTTTTTGAGCGCAGGAACGGCGGATAATATGGGCAACTGGGCATAGTTCCCGGAATTTCAAGGCTAAGCAGAGCTGATACTGTGAGGGGGGAACCCCATAACGGAATAAACACCATCCGTCGCTACTTAGAGCTCGGCATTTTCGATCAATTATCCACAAATTGGTGGATAACCGATTATTTATAAACAAATTTGTGGATAATAATACGATTTAACATGTAAGTTCTGTGGATAATTTTCGGGTATGGATAAAGATAAAATAAAGTAGATAATTGATCGAAAATGCCGAGCTCTAGCACTACTGTTTGAGCGGCTTAGAAGTGATCGAAAAATTTGAGGAAACATACCGTTATTACTATAGTTATTTTAAATGGTAAATTGAACAACGCAACGTTAAAGGACATGCCTACGTCATATTGCAAACAAATACGCTCATTTCACTGAATTAAAAACGGTTTTATCAATAGTGTCTAGATCGATTCAAAGCTGCTCATAGGTTATATTTCTTCAGAAACTAAAAGATAATTAAACTATCAATCTTCACTTCTAATTTGCAGTTTCTTGAAATAGACTTGAGACAATTGGACTGTCCTAACGTTAAAAGCCAGGTTTTTTCTAAACTTATGTCATTTTACGATTTCTACTTGCTTCTAACCGAAGAAGAAAAGACCGCCGCCTCGCAAAAAGAGTCCGATTTCATTCAAACCTGTTTGTTCAACAGTTACAAATGTTCTCACGAGTAAGATTGGTCATTTTTAATTTTTCATCACTGAATATAAAACAATTCGTATATTTTATCGAAAACCTTAAGAAACTTTACTCGACTGAAGACGGGATCATTCGGAAACAATTGCTTTCGTACCAACTTCGATGTAAAATCACATTCTTACGGTTTCGTAAGTGGTAGGTTCTTTTAAGATTGCAGAAAATTGTTGACGTAATTAAAAAGAAAAAAAACTGGGCCGCATTAGAAAGTAACATGCTAACTCCACACGTAGCAATTAAGAAATCATTTTCGTCTCTTGTTTTTTTTCGTGTTCCTTTAACATAAGTTTATAAGATATGTTCCATAAGTATGACACCTATACTTCTTAATGCTAGAGACTTAGTGAGAGCTAGTTCGAGAACGACAAGCGACACAATTGGCTACACTCGGTTTTGCAGGACTTCCATCTTCCTATTTAGTCTTTAGTAAGCCTTTGACAGCGCCTCACCAGGCGTCGCTTTATGAGGATCTATGACGTTTCACCTACGTCACTTCATGACAAACTCTCAGTAACCAGTGACAAACTTATGGAACATATCTTATGAACTTACAAATTTATTTAAATAATGAGAAATTACTAACAACTCCTTCAAATATAATATACGATTAACTCCTAGCTAAAATTTTAAAGTAAGATTAACAAACAGCTCATTCAGTCATGATTCAGTAGATAATTTGACAAACAGGTTTAACTCTGATGTATAACGTGGATGAAAAGGAGCATCTTGCGACAGTTTCGATAATGACTAGTTTGGGCCTTACTGTTGAAGTTGCGGAAGACCAGAAAATCACTCCCCAACTATACTCTGAATTATTTCAAGTTGCCCCTAACAGATTCACCTACGTCAGCATGAATCAGGTTTGCTCGACATATTATTTATGTAACATTAAAATCACAATTGGATGTTACTTATACAGATTTACGAAAAGAGACTGAAGAAACCATACATTGATAAATGCCAGGGTGATAATTGGGCTTCTAAAATGGTAAGTTGAAGCCATGTACGTTATCTAAAGATATAGAAAAAGAATTATCATCGAAGTAGGCACCTTCTCATATCACAAAGGGGCAATTGCTCTTCTCTAGGTTTAAGGTGGCATTCATAAACGTCGGACGCAACGCAATTTAGTACAGGCAAAGGTAGGGCGTTGTGCGCAATTCGACGTCGTTTCGCACACAAAGCCCTGCCTTTGCCTGTACTAAATTGCGTTGCGTCCGACGTTTATGAATTCCACCTTTAGAGCTTGTTGCAAGACAGAAAGACGCGTTTTAAAACTTTCATCCCATATGTGTCAAGGTAGAAATTTATCGTGAACATTTTTGGCGTACATCAAAACACCTCTTCCTTTTTTAAAACAATCCAATGATAACAAATTGTAATTTAATAGCTCAAAATTGTCTATGGCCGGCCCTCTGACACAAGAAGCCCACATATGAGCGGTTCCCCGACAACGCAGATTACCCGTTACGGCAGTTCCCTATACAGCGGTTCTCGTAAACGCTGTGTACTATTAAAGCAGCTAGTTCCCTAAAGAGCAGTACAACCGGGATGTGAAAAACGATAACCGTTTATGATGGTGTAGGCAGGAATTCTATACTTTAAAACATCAATGATGTAGGTTGGATTATTTTGAATTACACTGCGGGGAACTGCCTTTACATAGTAAACCCGTAGGAGACTCATAACCTAGACAATATATAGGTCCCATTATTGTGAACCTAATGGATGCTTTTTAATTTGAGCTCAACCTGGACTCCCAGCCATGGCTGGGAAAAGCTACTACACGATAATTATGCAACAAATACTAAAACATAATAAATCAACTTTTCTAAAGCGTTGCATTGACGATTGCTGGAACAGTTTTGCTAAAAAGAAATGTAACTGCAAGGATCCATTGGTGAATTACCCAAATACGGACGACATTTGCGCATTAACGAATAAAACGCAAAGTAAATTTTTGTTTCACGATTTGTGCAATGCTAAAGTAAAATTTTTAAGCCTTACTATAAACAGATGCACAAAAAACAATGACAAATCAATCTTTACATAGTTTCTTTGCCATTCATGTTATAATGTTAAAACAGGCGAGAGTATCATAAACATTTTAATTCCCCTAGAAAGTAAAATGCAAATTGCGATTGTTGGACGGCATATCTTTTGTGGGTATAGTGCCCCGCATTGTTAGCCCATGGTGATATCATGGATAAAGAATGCGCGTGAGGAAATTTGTTTTCACGCTATAGGATCGGCAACTCCCTATCTCGAACGACAGCTTATTCTGTATATACTCTGTTAGAATAACAGCGCAAAGCTGTTTCTCTATGTAACGTAGCTTTGTACGTGCTGTCAAGAGACAAAAAACTTGAGGATCTTCAGGATTTAAAATATCCGCGAGTGTTTCAAATACGTGTGAAATTACCTACAGCCTACTACACGTATTTGAAACTAAGGCCTAGAGGTCCGTGCACTCGAGCTAAAAAACTCGCGGATATTTTAAATACTGAAGATCCTCAAGTTTTTTGTCTCTTGACAGCTACGTTCCATAGAGAAATATATTTGCGCGTGCTGACAACCGATGTTGTAACAGAGTATATACAGAATAAGCTGACGCCCGAGATAGGGAGTTGCCTATCCTGTAGAGTGAAAACAAATTTCCTCACGCGCATTCCTTATCCATGGTGATATGAAGAACAAAATTTTTCGTTTCCGTTTTTAAATTAATTCCTTTTACAGTTAGTTTACCAGGGCTTTTGGAAATAGAAACACACGCCAAAAGTATACAGATATAAAAACAAAAAGTACACTTCGTTTAAACTTGCTCGCGCCGTGTAATATGAGAAGCCCTCCTTTATCTCAGAACAGTGTCGACCCCCTCTGCGTATGATTCCCCGACCGTGGCACAGAGAACACGCGGTAAATAGGCTCGTAAAGTAGCAGATGCTAGTTCTAGTACCAAAAATTAACGTTTGGATGTGGTGCCAAACGCGGGGAATTATTAGTTACGTGTACTTTTTTTATATCTATACACTTTTGCTCACGCTTACATAAAGGGGTATTTCACATTCTAATTATTTTTTTTTACGTTTATAGAGTGCTGCTTGTCTTCAGTGAGAGAAGACCTTTTAGCAAATATGGTAGATTGTAATTGCAGTCACGCTTGCGAGTAAAGATAATTATTATAATAACATAATTAATGAATTAATAGCTAATTAATTTCTTATTGCTTATAAAATTAGATCCGTGCATTACACTGTGTCGCAGTCTTCGGAAATTTTGAACGTAAGTAATACTGCATTTCTAATGTCAAGAGAAAATAGAAGAGTGAGTATACTTGGGGAAAAATTTAACTTTAGCCCTGCTTTCTATCTCGTTTGACGGTCGTCCTGTGTTTACCCCCTTCCTAAAATTTCATGGTATCCAATCAGGAGGCTAGAGGTTAGATATAGTGTTTTTGGGAAGTAGCACTGCTCTTGGGAATCTGGGGGAGGTAGTGGCCTCTAAGCCGTAGTCTCTTTTGCGGGAACTATTTATCTCTCTCTAAAAGCTGTAAAGGGGGATGCTAGCCCCTCAAACGAGGCGCAACACGAGGAGGCTAATGTATTATACTCTCTTCTATTTTCTCTTGCTAAAATTATTGGAAGAAAAAAAAGTAATAATTTTGATAATATTTTTCATAGCCTAGAGAAATAAACGATACTGGAATTGGAATGTACGTACAGTACTTTTGAATCCTATATAAATCTTGAATATGTAATTGTGGATTTATATATTGTATATGACCATTTTTTCAGGCTTCATTTCTACCTACGAACATCAGATGTCTTAAAATACGAATCAAATCCAAAATACCTGGTACGTACAGTACCTTCTTTCATTATTAGATTTTAAAATTGTTAAGGCGATTTACAAATATCAAGAGGAAATAGAAGAGTATAATACTCTTTTGAGTATTATAATATATATTGAGGGGTTAGATTTCTACCGCTCTACTTCCCGACCCCCTCCCTGAATAGCCTCCTCACAGCTTTTAGAGAGAGAAAATAGTTCCCGCAAAAGAGACTACGGGTTTAGAGGCGGCGGACAAGAAGAGGCTCTTTCCACGGAGCTGTATTGTAGAAGGAGTAGAGACTCGTAGCTTCCCCTCTACTAAAAAAAGCTAGACCTTATTTGTCCATAAAAAAGGGGGTATGAATTTTGACCCTCCCTCCAAACCTAGGCGAGCCAATGTAAACAGTAAAGATGGCCGCGAGCTACGAACGTTCAGGAGGGTAAGCCTCGGTCTTTTGTGTATCGACTTCCGAGTGACGGGAGTTTCTCAACGGTTTGCAAATCTTATTTAAATTTTTATTTTTACTATTATTTCTATTTATATTAATTATAAAATGGAAAATATTCAAAGAATTAAGCCGGGAAAGAAGAAAACGGACGCCTTCTTTAAAACACGTGACGTCAGAGATTGTTTACATTGGCTCGGTATGCGCGAAAATTGTGCGTGGAGCACTAGTACGCTTATGTCTAAACCCTAGAGGCCTAGTCTCCACTCCTACAATACACAACCGTGGCAACGCTACTTTCCAAAATCACACTATCTAACCTCTAGCCTCCTGATTGGCTACTATAAGTTTGGGGGGGGGGCAAAAAACAGGACGACCCTCAAACGAGAGAGAAAGCCCAATAGGCCTTTATAGAAAGTTCTAAAGGAATTATGGGTACTTGTCCCCTCTTGTAGTTCAAACTGAGTCAGTTCAGTTCAGCCAGTTTTGTGTTATAAAAAACACGAACTGGAGGCAAGATTTGGAGAGATAAAGCCGACTGATAAAATGGTGGGCTTTTTTTAACGCGTTTGTTCTTCGTTTGTGTTTATCTACTTTAAGCCAGCAAATCTTATTCATATTTTGCCGAACTATTCTAATGTTGATATTTGATACTCGTATGAATTTATAATGATTAGATCTAACGTAAAGTATATTTATTTAAGAATTTTGATCTAAGCCTTGGTTGTTGAGTTTAGTGACGTCACTTCCGAGAGAATTTTGGTGACGTATGGCTGTTATAATGCGCAGGCGCGGCGGGACAAATCAACAAGGTGCGCAAGCCGTAAAAACTTTCTATAAAGGCCTATAGGGAGTGGGAAAAGCGGTGAAAATCTCCCTTACCAACGTCAGATCCTTTCAGGAGCCTTCCCCCGTTAGCCTTTCGCTCTGTGAAGTTGCCGCCATTTTGCTGGAAAGGGGGGGGGTCTTAAGCCACACCTCTCTGGCAGCTCCCTATTATTATAATTATACTCTCTTCTATTTTCTTTTGCAAATATCTCAATTTCCTAATTTTACAGGCAGCCGACTTCTTTTCAAACTTGGTAAGTCGTAGCTTTAATTAAAATAATATACTATTATCCGGCTTAAGTCTAATTTCACGATTAAGGGTGGACAATTAGGACTTTGGTTGGGCCTTTGCCTGGCTGACATTTTTAGTGGATTTTACAGCAAAGTTTTGTACAAAATATTTACAATGAAAGATCAACACGGCGTTTCAAATAAAAACATGAAAGTTCAGCAAAGCAAATTGAATTCAATGTTCTACTCAAGAAATCGCTCGGCATAAATTTTTCAAATGAGCAACAAAGAATTCACGAAAAAAAATGTCCCCGCCTCAATTTTAAACACAGGTTCAGACAGATTACGGCTGATAGAGACCGTTTCAAAACACCCAACTTCTGATTTTGAGAGGTCAAATGCGCAAATATGTTGCTTTTCTTATTCTGAGAGCCAATGAAATTTGAGAAATCATTGCGCCATCTACGTTGACCATATTTATTAATAGTGACTCGACTGACATGCACGCTGCTTCCGCCATTGTGAAAAAGTGATAAAAACGAAACTAATCGGCACCCTCCACACCCCACCCTTCCTCTCGTCTGTGATTGGTGGTTTTCTCGCGAAGGCCCGAAATTCTTGGACTAGTCGCAAGAAATTTGCAAAGTAGCGAAAACCCAATTTGGACAGTAGAACAATGTTGCAAAGAAGAAAAGCGAAGATGCGAACGCGCAAACTGTGTCAGTCTGGACAGGCCTTAAGACTAAGTCAAGAGTATAGGACCTTTCATGAAATTATAAGATAATATAGGAAAGGTTCAAACATATAGCATTTTTATAGTAATTATAGGACCGCTGGGCTCCCTGCAATATAAAAAGAGTCCGCTTGGTTCAGCCCAAGACTCCTGGAGAATTCGGTCGCTCCGACCTCCTATTTGTCGTCACTGATTGGCGTTTCTAAGCGATGCTAAGAGGTTGGTATTAAAAAATCGAGCCTGAAAACATTTGTGCACCTCCGTTCTGAATATCGTCTTGCTACTTCCATATATAGTAGAAAATGTTTATTAGGAATTTAGGATATATACTGTATATTCTATATCGATGTAAATGCAGACGTAATCGTAAATAGCTAGTGAAATAGACTAAAACAACTCTATTATTTCAACAACAAAACGCCATTAATTTTTTTTCCTTATAGGGTCAAATGAGTGAGCGTGGGGGACCCGGTCCGTGACATTTAGGCGCCGCCACTTAGGCGCTGGTTATTTAGGCGCCGCCATTTAGCCGTTAAGACAATTAGGCGCCGCGACATTTAGGCGTCGAGACATTTACGTGCCAATAATTTTTCCATTATTTCTTCCAAAAATCCGTAATGACCTCTCAATTTGGCTACCCGTGTATTGTCCCTGTGCGTCACTGCATGACTATGTTCGCAATCCCCATTAAAGGACACGAAACCTTACTTGTTTTTACAAAACAATACTAAAATAATAATAAAAAACATAACCTAACCTAACCTAACCTAAGTTGGGAAGTCAATGAAAATATACAACAATATTTTGGAAGATATTTATGAAGATAAACAACAATATTTTGGAAGATATTTATGAAGATAAACAACAATATTTTGGAAAAGGCATATTATTCTGGGAAGTCAATGAAGATAAACAACAACATGGTTGAACTCTGATGTCAGTTGAATAAAAAGAATATAAGCCTAAAAGTACTTGTCATGTTCCTTTATTAAATATCTCAAATCTTTCACGAAAATTTTACGGCAATGTCGCGGCGCCTAATTGTCTCGGCGCCTAAATGTCTCGATGCCAAATTGTCGCGGAGCCTAACTGTCCCGGCGCCTAAATGTCTCGGTGCCAAATTGTCGCGGAGCCTAACTGTCCCGGCGCCTAAGTGGCGGTGCCTAAATGTCGGCGTCCAAACGTCCCGTTCCGTGGGGGACCAGTCTCGGCCGAATCACAGTGGCACCCAAAATAGACGCAGCTTCCCAGCCCCCTCTCATTTTACCCCGTGGGGGCTCAGGCCCCCACATGATCGGCGCTCCTGATCACAGTTGAAGATTTTTTTCCTGGTTCGCGTTTTAATGTGACGTTATAGATTTTGAATTAATATAACCCAAGATTAGTTTTCACCGCTCTCGATTGCCCCCTCCCCATTTGCGCAATTGGCAATTCTCTAGCCTTGCAACCACAACAAGATGATGAGGCGTCTGTATTTTTTTATTTTAGCATTAACAGTTACGGCCCATTCATTACAGATTACAGAAAAGGATGAAAGATAAAGTTTTTGTCCAACAATATTTAAAATGTTCATGTTACGATTAAAAAGAAATTTTACATTGACTAGCAAATTTCAAATCCATCTAGTCATTCATGTGATTTCTACGTTTATGTACTGTCAAATCACTCTTCCACTTACTTGCATAGTCACAATGATCACATTTGAAGGGTTTTTCACCACTGTGAATGCGTTGATGATTGATCAAATTACTCTTCAATGTGCTGGCATAGTCACACCGATCATATTTGAAGGGTTTTTGCCACTGTGAATGCGTTGATGTCTGATCAAATCCGTCTTCCACGCACTTGCATAGTCACACTGATCACATTTGAAGGGTTTTTCACCACTGTGAATGCGTTGATGTGCAATCAAATTACTCTTCTGTGTGCATCCATAGTCACACTGATCACATTTGAAGGGTTTTTCACCACTATGGATGCGTTGATGTGCGATCAAATTACTCTTCTGTGTGCATCCATAGTTACACATATCACATTTGAAGGGTTTTTCACCACTATGAATGCGTTGATGTGTGATCAAATCCCTCTTCCACGCACTTGCATAGTTACACTTATCACATTTGAAGGGTTTTTCACCACTATGGATGCGTTGATGTGCGATCAAATCCCTCTTCCACGCACTTGCATAGTCACACTGATCACATTTGAAGGGTTTTTCACCACTGTGAATGCGTTGATGTGCAATCAAATTACTCTTCTGTGTGCATCCATAGTCACACTGATCACATTTGAAGGGTTTTTCACCACTATGGATGCGTTGATGTGCGATCAAATTACTCTTCTGTGTGCATCCATAGTTACACATATCACATTTGAAGGGTTTTTCACCACTATGAATGCGTTGATGTGTGATCAAATCCCTCTTCCACGCACTTGCATAGTTACACATATCACATTTGAAGGGTTTTTCACCACTATGGATGCGTTGATGTGCGATCAAATTACTCTTCTGTGTGCATCCATAGTTACACATATCACATTTGAAGGGTTTTTCACCACTATGAATGCGTTGATGTGTGATCAAATCCCTCTTCCACGCACTTGCATAGTTACACATATCACATTTGAAGGGTTTTTCACCACTATGGATGCGTTGATGTGCGATCAAATCCCTCTTCCACGCACTTGCATAGTCACACTGATCACATTTGAAGGGTTTTTCACCACTGTGAATGCGTTGATGTGCAATCAAATTACTCTTATGTGTGAATCCATGGTTACACATATCACATTTGAAGGGCTTTTCACCACTATGAATGCGTTGATGTGCGATCAAATTACCCTTCTGCGTGCTGGCATAGTCACACATATCACATTTGAAGGGTTTTTCTTCGTTGCCCTTCTTAATGTGTCGTTGTGAACCTCTTTTATATTCAGCAGAATATTTGATCCGAGTTGAACGTTTCTTCTTGAATTTTCCTGCAGAAAATTATTAACGAAATATAAAAACGACACACACACCATTTACAACATAGCATCAAAAAAACAGGAACATTCAAGCGCACTCCTTAAAAAATGCAATGCTAAGGCCTCTACGAAAACTCAGTGTTAAAAGAAAAGAAACAGTGCTGATCAAGGCGTTAGCCGATGAGCAAACGACCTCAGCACCAAAAGGGGATGAACGAACATCAACTGAAATGCGCGAGAAACCTTGGCGCGAAACTAGAAAGGTCGTATTTTCATATTCAACGGATGTTAGGATAATCAAATACAAGCTGATGCTGAGTGAACACAAGTTACCAATTTATTTCGTTCTTGCACCCCCTCTCTCTTTTGTCACGTCTAGTTTTCACTTTGTTTCTCTGTCTGGCAAATGGCACCCCCGAGATTTTATTAGTGTTATATTTTCCACATATGTGAAATAAAGTACAATTGACACATAATTAAAAATAACTAATGTGGATATCCCTTCGATAGATAAAACCAGAAGGGAATAAGAGAGAAGGGAGACATTAGAGCCTGCTTTGGTAACGAGAGTTCGACCAACCTCAAGAAAACCGCGAAAACTTTGCGCAAGTACACAGCTTATAACCAATTTACTGCAAAAATAGTTCTTCAAGTTCTCCGCGGTATCGGCCTCAGGCGGCCCATTTGTCTGCTAGATTTTCATTCTCCAAAGGCTAAGGGCTGTCGATGTTTCGTTCTTGTGTAATTATAACCTCAAATATGTATTTTATAGAAACTAATTTGTATTTTTTAATATTAATTCAGAATAATAAGTTTTCATCTATTTATTACCTTCAAATTATCTGATTTTGGTATGTTCTCAATACCCGTGTATCTAAATTAATTGCGCAGCTTGATTTCGTTTATCAACATGAAATTCGGCCATTTTTATCTCCTTCAATGTAAAGTTGTAAACAAAACTACTTTTTATTCGTCAACCGAGACGTCACCTTCTTATGTGACGTCACAGCTAAGGCAGAAGTTAGATAGCCAATCAGTGAAGGGTAGTTGATTTGAGGTTAGTAAGACTTGTTACGAGTGTAAAGCATTATGGAGATATAAAGTGTGTCCCTTCTCGCTTATTCCCTTCTGATAAAACTTTTTGTTAAAAAAAATCTATGTACCCAGAAACAATATCTCATTTTATCGAGCAACAAATAAACTCCGAATTTTTGGTTGAAATAAGTACCAGCATAAGAAAATAATATAAAGCTCCCTATAAGTATGAATCTCTCCATTTAAGCCATGTAAACAGCATTTTCTTCCATTGAAATTTTTAAAAAGTTTCTAAAGCCACGTATTAAGAACTTATGGCGTTAAAAAATTTTATAATATAATTAAATCGTTAAAGGTCTTGAAGTCATTATTACGAAAACCCTCCTTATACATTAAAAGCAGTATGAAGTCTTATCTAAGAGAGCTACCGCTCTCTCAGAATAATTATAACTGATTAAGTGCATGTCAAAAATATCATAATAAATTAATAGATATCGCTAGATTTCGACGACCAAGGCTAGCCCCTACACATACGAGATAAGGAGTGTCTCGTGTCTCTACGGGCGTGGCCAAAATTCCCCGGCCCATCGTGCTTTTCGCGGACACCTTAGGTGGCGGTGGCGGTTTCGTCTCCCTTTACCAGAGACCTGCACGGGCCGAGTTTTTCAGGCCCGACCCGGCTTTAGCATTTTGAATAAGCCCGAAACCCGGCCCGAATCCGAGTACATTTGATTTTTCGGCTCGGTCCGGCCCGGCCCGTTACATGCATTAACCAAGCCCGGCCCGGCCCGACACATTGCATGAATTGAACAGGCCCGGCCCGGCCCATTACAGTGCAGTTGTAATTCTTATATTTTTTTACATAAAATCAATGAATTGAATTCATATTTGCTTTAGCGTCGTGTATTATTCATTTCTTACGATAATTGTCGTCACATTTGTTCTTAGAAGCTTATACTCGTTTAAATTATCTTTCATTTGAATTTTGGATTAAATGAGAATCAAGTTCGGCCCGGCCCGAATTTTGAAATATGAACAAAACAAGGCCCGTTAATTTCCAAAATTTTTAAAGCCCGAACCGGCCTGGCCCGATACAATTTTCAAAAGTGGAAAGCCCGGGCAGTGTTGTTCCTTTTTGGGAACGTACTTTCCCCAATAGTAAAACCGTACTACCCCAATGGGAGGCTTTTTGAAAACGTACTTTTTCCCCCTGGGGGTATTAAAATTCCCGACCCCCTCAACGAAAGGCATTTGCCGCCATCTTGCGGCGTAATTTTCGTCCCATAGACGCTAATGTTAAAAAATGGAGTTTGAAAATGTAGTTTCAAACAATACATCGTACTTTTCGTACTGAAAACTTTAAAATGTACTTAAAAAGTACAATTGTACTACTCAAAACAACACTGAGCCGGCTCGGCCGGACCCGATCGGCCCGTGCATGACTCTGCCCTTTACTCGTAGTACCAAAACTTCTCCCACGGGTCGTAAATAGTAAGCGCGCCAAATTTGGAAGCAAATGCTGGTGTATGAAAATGTACTACGTTTCATACTTATAAAGACCTATATATTATTTTCTTATGGTACCAGCGATAAGAAAGAGGACATTTTTAAGGTTCTGATACATAATAATCTAGCTTTATTGCGCGTCCATAACACTCAGTGGGCTATATTTCAATGGATCACGATTTCAACGCATAGAGAGGTGGTGGCTAGCTGCTACGCCACAGCTTACCGACAGCGCCCTGTTATTATGTTACTTATGGTATTACCGTTAACCTCAGCAAGTTTCG
Source organism: Phalangium opilio (assembly GCA_019434445.1). Taxonomy (NCBI): domain Eukaryota; kingdom Metazoa; phylum Arthropoda; class Arachnida; order Opiliones; family Phalangiidae; genus Phalangium; species Phalangium opilio. The sequence continues at coordinate 3,254,903 of JAEQBA010003137.1, forward strand.
ATGGGAAGGGGAAAGCGGGTAACACCGCGCAGGAAAACTCCTTTAAGAAGTAGGGAGAGAACTTTCAGAACTCCATGCTGATGGGTTTGTTCCCAAGTTTTTCACCCCGTGCCACAGTCCGGGATCGAACCCGGGACTCTCTTGGTGCGAGGCGAAAGTGCTAACCACTTCACCACCCCACGCACCTAGAATTACTACCTAATGGCTTGATGCCACTGTTATTGGGTGGTATTTACAAACCAAAACGATTGAAAAGAAGTTTAAAGATAAAATTAGGCCCAAAAGCTGAACACTATTTTATCGGTAGAGAGTTCATTAGTTTTTCGGATATTTTTACTGATTTGAAAGTTTTTGAAAACGTCCTTGGTTTTAGCGGAAATTATTTCGTTCATTAAATAAATTAATTAATTAATTATGGATAAGGACAACCTCTTTGAAAAAAGCGTAGGCGAAAAGACAGTAGGGACAGGTCAGTGTAATTTAACATTTTCTTATATTACCACCCCAGGCGAATTTAACCCATTAAATAATTTTTGGGAAATCTTGAAATAACTATTTAGCGCTGGAACGTAAAATGTTTATCTTGTACCTAAGAAATTGTGTTGCATAATTGTTTAGAATAAGTTACAGCGAGGATGACAAAACAAGTTTAAAGGGTATGAGAAGCTTCGTTTGAAAAACCCCTGATTTATATAGCAAAAGATAGAATTAATTACTGTGAATTCAAAAATATCAAGCTTTTAATTCTCCGATTTCTGGTTATTTGGCAATATGCATTTGAAAATGCTTCATATGAAATGATTTAAAATCCACTTTTTAAAAGTTTTTAAGAAAGGCTACAACGTTTTCTTGTTTTTGACGTCACACACGCGAGATGGTGCCACTCTCTCCGATATCAAAGCATGGACAGAGCTCGAGACGCGTATAGGTTTCCCGCGCTTTTTTCCTCAACGTCATAGTGATGTCATAAACCAACCGAACAAGCTGACAAGACAAAATGATTTATATATCGAAACTGAATTTTCGTGATTTTGCAATGGATTTTAAAAATAGAAACTTTGGTTCAATTATATTAAAAACTTTATATTTTGAAAGTAGAGACTTGAAAGTGTAATATAATACCACTTTCGTGCTAAAATATGATATGAAATTGTAAATTCCCATACCCTTTAAAAAAAAATCATTACATTTAAGGCCTTGACACCCATATCTTTTATATCTAAATAAATCAAAGTCCTGACTGACTGACTGACTGATAATCAACGCCCAGCCCAAACTGCTTGCCATAGAAGGCTAAAAATTTGCAGGAACGTTACTCATCATAAGTCGTAGGCGCGTACTAAGAAATATATTTCCAATCCGCCGCCATCTTAAAAAATGGCGCCCAGAAATGTAAAAATCTTCTCTATGCAACAAAGTCCGCGCGTTTCAACCGATTTCACAAATATTTTGTACACTGGTTTCCTTTAACCTATAGACGGGTTGAATGGTCTTTTGGGTTCTATTTGTTGCCATCTTTATAAATGGCGGCCAAAAATTTTAAAACAATTCTTTATGGAATAATGTAAGCGTGAAAAGTAATAAAAAATGCATCCCTAGGGGCTGACGGGCAACGCCGAGTCCTTCGCTCCTAGGGTGCTACAAAAATATTAGTCATCAGTAAAATCTACCCATTCTTTATATCATTTTGATGGAAGTTCTTATTACACGCGAGCGACGCCGCGGGTAAAAGCTAGTTCTGATTTAAAGTGGAGGAGAGATGGAAAGTAGAGCTCGTCGAACGATATTTTCGGATAAAAATCCAAGATGGAAACTTATGACGACACATGCTCAAATCCTCGAGATATTTCCCAAGTTTTTTTATACGGGTTCTGCACTAACCGTGGAATAGGGATCTGCCTGCTTTTACCAGGGTTCTGTCATTCGAAAAAAAACGTACGGGATTTTTAAATCCCTCGGATTTTTATGGATTTTTACGTATTTTATTTATTTAAATGGATTTGTCAACTTTTTATAAAAATCCAAAATCCAGTAGGATTTTCAAAAAAACCCGTTGAGTTTTTGAATTTTTTCATGGAATTTCGTATTTTTTCTCATAATATTGTATTTTTTTCGGGATTTTGTATTTTTTTTCGGGATTTTGTATTTTTTTTCGGGATTTCGTATTTTTTTGGGATATCGTATTTTTTTAGGATTTTGTATTTTTAACTGTAATTTGTATAGTCTTCCTGGATCTGTGAATTTGAAAATTTTGGATTTTTTTGTGGATTTTCACAAAATTTTGGATTTTTTTGTGGATTTTCACAAAATTTTGGATTTTTTTGTGGTTTTTCACAAAATTTTGGATTTTTTTGTGGTTTTTCACAAAATTTTGGATTTCTATAAAAATACGAACACACTCCCAGATTTAACATGTTATTTTGGATTTCTAAAAAATTTTCGGTATTTTTTTATTTTTTTCTGGATTTTCGGTGGATTTTTGGATTTTTTACATAAAGATCCCATCGGTGCTAATCTGTACATAATAGATAGCTCGCTAAATTTGTATCGACGATTAGGACGGGAAAAGACAATCGTTAACGCATGCAGCTCAAGAAATGAAGCGCATTTCATGTCGTCTAGAGCAAATCAAGAGCGATCTCAGAGCAGTTATATGGAAAACGCCATTAGACTATACATATTGAGAAGGTGGAAATGATTGATTAGCATATAGACCTGTTCACATTAAGGGCCGCGCACGAGAAGTTGCAATGTTTGGGGGCATGAGTTATAGCGCTTCTACGGAGTTAAACGTGTAAACTAAACTACGATGGACGTATGGGAGACCTTTTGAAATTTAATATTAAAATAAAATGCCTTGTATTTAAAACCGAGATAGTACAATTAAAATCATGTTAAGAAATAAAGTGTTTAAGTTCTAATGGAAACGGTGCATTGATATTAGTAGGCCGCTATAACTCACTAAGCCTTGGCGACGGTACGGGATCATCGCGCTTCATCGGCGAATAGACGGCGATGTCCGCCGTTGCCGTGCCGAAAGCGCTGTGTATAAATGCCCGTAAGCCCTGGCGCCCAATTTAGCGAGTAGAATTTCATTAAATGCCCTAATTTTACGTCTATCAATTGAATTTGATAAAATTTCACCTCGGAAGTTCAATTAATACTTTTACAACACTGTTTTATAAAAATAAACTCGAATGCGTAGCAAATAAGGCAAAAGGAATGGTTAAAAGCAAATGTGGATGAGAGGGAAAGTATGACAATGGCCATAGAGCCTGTGTTAAAAAACGCGGACATCAAAGTTTCGCCAATAACTATTTAGTCTACTAGTGACTGATGGACTTGCAAACTCGCGACTGAAAGTAGTTCAGACATTTATGCTCCTTGGTTTAACCATAGCCCACTCGATCACGCGCATCACGACGCAAGCTGTTCGCGCAATAGCTAAATTGCCGAGATTTGTTTTAAACGTATCTAGTTTTATGTGCTCTTCTATTGCTTCGATAACCTTACTTAAATCCATATTATACCTTCAAATACCTTTTAAAACATTACCAGCTACTCTGTTCTGCTGTTCTGACTACAAACACAAATCGAGGAGGTTCTAGCATACACAATAGCAGACGACGGTAACCGCTTAACCGCGAATTAACACAACTTACACAAGACCTATTTTAAGGGAGTGAACAGGCCCAGTATAGCTACGCCACTAAAACGGTCAACTACGGCGAAACTCTGATGACTCGCGACTTTTGGCCATTTTCATACTTTTCCTCTCATCCACTTTTGTTAAAAGTACTGCACTGCCCCCAAACATTCTTTCTACGCATGCTCACCTCTCGAAATTCCCCCCCTTTTCACCCCCGCTCTACCGGTGAAAAGGTCTATTTCCCCCATTGGGGGTAGGAATATGAAACCCCACTCTAGGATGCACTCAGACGATTAAAGTATAAAATGACTTACCAATTTCCGAACAACGTGATTCGGAATTCTTTGGAGCGATTTCTTGAAATGTCTCCGAGTTGGACACCGAACTATTATTTCCAACTTCAATCGGAACTTCGGGTGAATTGATTTCCATAGAGACCGAGGTCAATTTTGACAGTTCATTTGGGTTGCGTTCTAGTTTAGGAACAGCACACGCTGGCACACTCAGTGACCTTGGATCAACAAGCTTCAGTTTTGGCAAACACAGTGCCAAACTTGGATTTTGTTTATCTGTTTTCTTGGCACCTGTCAAGGTTATTCTGGATTGGTTATCATCGAGAACGTTTTCTACGGCTAATTCTGGTGAATTGCTTTCGACATTTGGGCCAAGATGGTTTTCGACCTCAACATTCAATTCAGGAACACGAAATTCCTTTGATCGAGTTGTTCGTTCGTCAGTTTCTCCCTCTGTTGAAACACTTTGTGATTTACGACAAGAATCGATAATTGTATTATTGTTCTCAAGAGGTTCTCGTGACGATTCACTTTCCGTCGTTGTGTCGAGAGGCATTTTCAATTGGTTTTCGACCTCGAGCTTCGGCGAAGGCGCGCAAAGTGGCGAATTCTCACTGTATATCAATTTAGGGACACATACATTCGTAATTCGCGTTAGAAACCCCATATTTTTAGACCTTTTTGGGGTAATTTCAGTTTCGTTGTTTGTATTGCCAACCTCGGCAACATATTGAGGCTCAGAATCAGAATCAGGCGATTCTCGACTAATATCTTCTCTACCCAGCATGCCTTGGAGATTGACAGCTTCGACACTGCGCGTCACAATTGGAAGAGATAACTCCTGGCCATTAATTCCCGAATCATTTTCAACGGGTTCAGATTTCACTAATTCATCGATAGCTAATTGATCTATTCCACTTTTCTCCTATTTTTCAAACAATCAACTCTTAACCTTTGGAGTAACTCTTTCCTATGAAAAATGTTCCATACCATCGAATCTTTGATTCTATTTTCCAACTCTTTATTGACCCTATTGAGTCTTTCAATTTCGTCTATTTGCTTATTGATCGTTAATGTTGTTTTCACTCTCTCTTTTGCCATGTTTGAAATTAAAACATTACGCTAAACAAAATAAGATTTCATTTTAACAGTAAATATTCTTTGGACTTTCATTGGCTGAGCGTATTTTAAAGGAATACTGAACTGATTTAAAAATGATCTCAAATCTAAAGAAAACCTTACTTTTTTGAGAGTTTAAACTCTTCTGATTCCAAAAATGTGCTTAATAAATATTTAAATATGAGGGAAAACACAGAAAAAACACTTTGAAAACTTGAAATTTGGGGGAAAAAGCAAATTTGCGGAGAAGATTTTGGCGGGTTTTTCTCCTCGCTACGTCACTCACGGCATCTCGCGGAAAAGCCAAGCGCGTGCGCCCGAGACTCTCGGAGCCTACTAATGCCGCGCGAATCTGAATAAATTAGGCTTAACGAGGCGCTGAGACACTAACAGGCGTCACGTGAGCGACATCAAGAGAGAAAATTTCTCCTTACTACGTCATCAAACGAAACAAAATTTAGCTAAGCCTTTTCCAAACACAAAACTTTGATTGCAATTTTATAAATTTCTACGAAACCAAATACAAAAGTAAACATATCATAATAAACTAGATTTTTCAAGGATTTTTTTCGTATTTTAAGTTTGTGGATGACGAAAATTATGGCACTAACTCTTTAAAGGGGCAAGCGAGAAAGAACCAAGAAGTTTGTTGTTGAATTTCTTTGTTATTAAACAGGGATGTGTTACCAATCCCTTTAGATCAGAGCCAATCCATAATTAATAAACCTAATTATTCACCCACCCACAGAGTTTGGTTCTACTTTAAGGGACATAAGATTCGACAACTCATTCTGTACATTTAAAATGGGCTATGATACCAAACGTTTCTCAATATTTCCGCGCTTAATTTCACACTAGTTAAAAATACCTCGGCTTCCAGATTCCTGACTCGAACATCCCTGGCTTTAACTTCATTGATAAGATCATCTTTACTCAAGTGATCGTAATAACAATCTTCCCGATCATTGTTCATTTCCTAAAAACAATTAAAGTTTCCCTAATTTTGTATTTGCCTTAAACAGCCAATAGGGAGAGGGCGTTTGTCAGGGAGGGAAAGAACACCCGACGTCATTTTATACCTCTACTTAGGGGAGCGTTTGTAGGCGCGATACTCAAATTCCCCCGTTAGGGGGATGGAATCGAGGTAAGAGATATAAGCCTATGACGTGGCAAGAATGGGTTTGCCCTCTCCCTATATAGAGTTATATTTGCTGAGGGGGGTGAGACGTCATTGGTTTTTCAGCCAATGAAATTAACAAGCCAACAGATGGCGTCACCTTCTGGTGGCTATAGAGCTCATGTTAATGGCGAATGGGCGGAGTTTAATGTCACCCTCCCCGTAACCGATATTACTGGAGCTGAAAGGTCACTTAGGCCCTAGCTCGTCAAAAATAAAGGAGCAAAAAAAAAAACTCTATTGCAATAATTTCTCAAATACCTCTTTAATGGCCACTCTTTGAAGATTTACTAAACTCATTTCGGAATTTTGCGCAGAGACTTTGTGAAATTGTAAATCTTCCCTAAAATAAAATAATTTTTTCAAACAGAAGAAAACGAACGTAAAACTTGAAAGGTTTCATCACTTACCAGCTTAAACGTTCGACCATAACACGACAATCCTTCACAAAATCCATCATACTTCGTAGAGTTTCCCTGTTTAGATAACATGTACGTAACATTTTAATGATAATAAAAAACATGGCTGGCCATAAACAAAAGATTCAGTCTTTTCCCCTCAGTTCAATATAGATTCTTACCAGTCAAGGCTTATATGAATGTTTATCTTTCTCAGTTACTCACACTGTTCCGTTTTTTATGTTTTTCGGGTCTTTGGGAGAAAAAGCTTCCACTTTTATTAAGAGCTTTTCTCGTACATGGATACTCTTTTTGATAATCAATAAACTATTATTAAAGGATGAACCGTTACCGTAGCAAAGGAATTCACAAGAACGTACAAACCAGTCTTGGAAATAGCACAGGTCCACAGGTCAAAAACCAGTTTATTAATTGCTCGGACCAGTTTTTTTATTCAAAATCCGGGGGTTACTGGTCCTTGGGACCAGTTTATTAATTGAGAATTTTTATGAAAATTCAGGAGGGACCAGTTTAAAAATTCTAGTCATTTTAAATTTCTACTCCATGGATATAGTCTCCTAGTCTTGACATTTTCTCATTCATGCCTAAGTTGCCTTCCTTGCTACCAGCTACAACAACAGCCCACTCGATCACGCTTTGGCTTCACACAATGTTTTTCCTATGTAAAAGCGCGTGTTGGTAATTATGAGCTTTTTCGCTCGAAAAATCCAAGGAGCCAGCTTTTAACATGACCGGCTATGGGAGGAACACAGTTATTTTGCCCTAATTTTGAAACTACTGGTGCAAACCTCTTGAAATTTTAAAGTGATGTGCAAAACAACGTTTGCTATGTTTTGGAAATTTTAAAAAGTTTCCCTTCTATAGTTTTTTTTTATAAATATTAGAACGAAAATTAGCCCTACTTAAAGGGCTTGGTCTTGGAATGGTTTAATAAGTTTTTCCGTTTCACTTGTTCGAATCTCTTGAAATTTTAGTGAGAGGCACATTGAACGGTTTTAAGTTATCAAAGTTTCAAAGTTTTCAAAGAAACAATTCACTTCCAAAAAATTCATTAACATTGTGCTTGTGCATAATCCTACAACCTATTTAGTCGATTAGGGAAATTCTAGGAAAAGGACTATTCGTTTTAAAAGTTCGAAATTTTCCACAATAATTTAAAACCTTTAAATATGCCTTTCACTAAAATTTCAAGAGACTCGAACCAGTGAAGCTGAAGGAAACAAAGTTAAACTGTTTTAGACTAAGCCATTAAATTGTAGTTCATTTTCGTTTTAATGTTGTTACAAAAAGCTTTGTAAGAGAAAAACTTTGCACAAAAATACCAAACATTATATTGCAAATCTCATTAAAATTTCATGAGATTTCAACCAGTATTTTCAAAATTAGGACCAAAAAACGGTGTTCCCCCCAATGACGGAGTTAACTCTGATTTTTGACATAATTTTGCATCTATAGCCCGATCGAATGGGCTGTGCGTCAACTAAATACTCCCTTAATTTTTCAATAGGATTAGTAAAAAATAAATTAGGGATAGGGTCACTGGTCCCAAGGACCAGTTTAATATTGTAGACGCTGGGGGTCACTGGTCCCGAGGACTAGCTTCAAAAAATTCCTTATTTCCAAGACTGGTACAAACGCGAAAAAAAGAGAACGTTTAGCAGACAGCTTTAACTTTTTTCGCGCTCATGCGTGATCTAGTGGGCTATGTTTTTTTCTTACCACTGTCAATTTGAAAAAAATTAAAGAATGCCGCCTGTGCAGGGATAAGGGAGGTCAGATGGATAGGAAATGATGATGGGCGACCTGCGGCACCGTATCTCTCCCAGTGTACCTCGCGCACGCCCCTACCCTTCCGTAGGCGATTGCTAAGTGCTGACGCGTAGCGCCGTTTTATTTGAATGAGAACTAGCTTCTATTTTTGAGATAGAGGGAGCGTCCTTTACAATTTCGTCCGGCACGACCCTACCTAACCGCTGGGGATGATGGGAGGACTACGGTGCCGTAGGTGGGGGTACAAAGGCAACGCTGTAGGTATAGGGGGTTTCTACTCCATTACTCTCTCCTTCAAGGCCTGTGAACTTGTGGAGTAGAGTGGGATCATAGCCCACTTGATCACGCACGTTGGCTGCACGCGCTCTATATGACAGCTGATAGCTTAAGGCAGGGATTCTAGATGAATCCCTGATTGGACGGGCTTCTAACAGTCTGGGAAATAAGGATATTTTTTAAATTAGTCCTTGGGACCAGTGACCCCCCCTAGTCCCCGAAATAATAAACTGGTCTCCGGAGTGGTCCCAGCCTTTGTTCTCCTATAGATTTGCAATTAATAAACTGGCCCTGAGAACCAGTAACCCCCACTTCTTGAATTAAAAAACCTAGTCCAAGCAATTAAAAAACTGGTTTTGGACCAGAGGAAGTGTGCTATTTCCCAGACTGGAAGCCTTCTAAACAGTCTTGGAAATAGCACAGGTCCACAGGTCAAAAACCAGTTTATTAATTGCTCGGACCAGTTTTTTTATTCAAAATCCGGGGGCTACTGGTCCTTGGGACCAGTTTATTAATTGAGAATTTTTATGAAAATTCAGGAGGGACCAGTTTAAAAATTCTAGTCATTTTTAATTTCTACTCCATGGATATAGTCTCCTAGCCTTGACTTTTTCTCATTCTTAATCTTATCTTCCTTGCTACAACCACAGCCCACTCGATCACGCTTTGGCTTCACACGCTATAGAAGTCCCTCCACACAATGTTTTCCCTATGTAAAAGCGCTGTTGGAAATTTTGGGCTTTTTCGCTTGAAAAATCCAAGGAGCCAGCTTTTAACATGACCGGCTATGGGAGGAACACAGTTATTTAGCCCTAATTTTGAAACTACTGGTGCAAATCTCTTGAAATTTTAAAGAGATGTGCAAAACAACGTTTGCTATGTTTTGGAAATTTTAAAAAAGGTTCCCTTTCATAGTTTTTTGTATAAATATTAGAACGAAAATTAGCCCTAATTAAAGGGCTTGATCTTGGAACGGTTTAATATGTTTCTTCCGTTTCACTTGTTCGAATCTCTTGAAATTTTAGTGAGAGGCACATTGAACGGTTTCTATATGCCTTTCACTAAAATTTCAAGAGACTCGAACCAGTGATACTGAAGGAAACAAATATAAACTGTTTGAGACTAAGCCATTAAATTATGGTTAATTTTCGTTTTAATGTTGTTACAAAAAGCTTTGTAAGAGAAAACGTTTGCACAAAAATACCAAAAATTATTTAGCAAATCTCATTAAAATTTCAAGAGATTTCAACCAGTATTTTCAAAATTAGGACCAAAAAACAGTGTTCCTCCCGATGACGGAAATGTTAAGATTTAACTCTGATTTTTGACAATTTTGCATCTATAGCCCGATCGAATGGGCTGTGCGTCAACGAAATACTCCCTTAATTTTTCAATAGGATTAGTAAAAAATAAATTAGGGATAGGGTCACTGGTCCCAAAAACCAGTTTAATATTGTAGACGCTGGGGGTCACTGGTCCCGAGAACTAGTTTCAAAAAAATCCTTATTTCCAAGACTGCTTCTAAAGCGCGTGCAGCCAATAGCGTGGTCGAGTCAGCCGTGTTCTGAGTAACGATTCCGAAGCTGTCTGCTATGATTTTCGGTATAAAAATAGTTTGAAGTTGAATCCGTATTGGCGCCCTTTGTTGGTATATTGTAATTTTAGTGTGAGACTTTTGAGCCATATGGGGCCTGGGCACGTAACTAATAAAGTTAAGACAATTTATTAAGGTACACAAATTAACTTTAATCAAACAGCCATTTAGACTTCGCCCGCGGTTCGTTTACCAATTACATTCATATCGCAGTTGACTTCAACATTGAACGAACGTGAATGAAATCAAAGTTTGCACGATTTGACAAGTTCAGTAAGTAAAATCTTTTTTCATTAAGACAGACAAAAGGTCCTATAGTGTTTAAAAAGCAAGCTACTTCTTACATGGATGAATTCAGTCTCAAGACCAACGATGAAATATATCAGTATGGCTATTCTTCAAGCCTATTGAAACATTGACGTTTTAAGCTGTTACCGAGGAGAGACTAATTTCTTGGATACCAGTTTCATAAAAATATATGAATATAAAGTAGTTTCGATCATTTATTGGAATGTTTCGTCCAATTAAATTCATAAAAACTGAGAAGCCGGACTCGGATGAGGTGGAAAATTCGGAAACGCCTTCAAACGTTTTAGTGAAATGGCCAATCATCATTAAGAATGATGATGACGAGACTAGCACTTCTGAAGAAGCGGATTCGGTACATCCCTCAGCGGAAAACACTGACAATGTGGAAGAAGTTACGGAGAATCAGGAACAAAGGAAGTTATCCCCATTAATGAATGAAAGACAAACACAAAATGCTAAAAAGCCTTTTAAATGTGATGTCTGTGGCTTGTCGTTTCATATTAAGAAACTTTTAACAAAGCATAAGGTGAGGCACTCGTCTGATCGTCCGTTTGAATGTGAACTGTGTCAGAAGAGCTTCAAAAGGGAAAAAACTTTGAGCGTTCATAAACTCACACACTCGACCGAACGTCCATTTAAATGTCAAGTGTGTCAGATGACCTTCAAATTGAAAAGGAACTTGGCACGACATAAAATCATACACTCTACCGAACGTCCATTTAAATGTCAAGTGTGTCAGATGACCTTCAAAAGGAAAAATTATTTGACAGTTCATCAACTCATACACTCGTCCGAACGCCCATTTAAATGCCAAGTGTGTCAGATGGCCTTCAAAAGGAAAGTTTGTTTGAAGGAACATCAACTCACGCACATGTCCAAATATGATTTGTGTAACTCTAGTTACAAATCACAATATGACCTTGACTTGAAACTCCACAAATGTTCTGAATGCGATAAAACCTTTAAAAGATTGCTGACACTAAAAAGGCATAAGGTTCTTCATCACTCTTCGGAGCGACCATTTAAATGCGAAAAGTGTGATAAATCTTTCAAAATGAGATATCGTCTAAATTTGCACAAGAGTAGACACTTGGAGGATAAACCGTTCAATTGCCAACAGTGCGAGCGTTCTTATCAAACTAAATATTTGTTAAACATTCACAAGAGAAAAGTTCATATGACTACTAAATCATTTCAATGCGACTTATGTGCCACTAAATTTAAAAACAACAGCAGTTTAAAACTTCACAAGATTTATGTTCACCAGAACGAAAGGCACTTTTCTTGTGAATCGTGTGGCAAAACCTTCAAAACCCCTTACTCGTTAAAGAGACACTTAAAAATTGTGCATACTGATGAAAGACCGTTCAAATGTGCGGAATGCGGTTCAGCCTTCAAATGTGGCTCAGATCTGAAAAGACATAAATTGTTACACTTACGTGCTAAATCTTTCAAGTGTTCTAAATGTCATCTGTGTTTTCCTTCCGAAACATCCCGTCGTGCACACGAGGCATCTAATCATTTATATGACAAATATTTCGAAACTTCGCGAAGATATGAAAACTGTTCAAGCACTGATGTTAAACCTGTCATTTACGAGTGCTTCATTTGCAAAACCGCGTTTCCAAATGAATACGATTTGTGTCAACATAAAGGTACGAGATGTTCCCTCCAAAACTTCAAACTGCGAGCTACCCATGTTGCATTGGAAAGGTTATCTCCAAAGCAACTCGCCGAATATGGTGTTTTTTCTTATCCACGATTGAGAATCCGGATCGAAGACTTCGTCATTAAAAAGGAACCTGAATAAACACAAGCTGTGTTATTATAAAACATGAACATATAACAATTTATGAGCTCATATAATATGATATTACTTTGAGAATTTAAGGGTAATGTTTTTGTAAACCTTTCATTTCACCAAAATAAAAATACTTTTCACGTTATGAAAGACAATATATTCTTTAATATTCTTTAAGCGACTCGGAATATAGCAAAATTATTAACTTAAAACTGGTTTTATTAGGGTTTTTTCTAAGTTATCAAGCGCCATGTTAAAAGCTGACGGCTTTGATTTTTCGAGTGAAAATCGACGATCGGATACGCGCTTTTAACATAAGAAAATAATTCTTTGGACGGGCTTCTATAGCGCTAGCAGCGTGATCCAGGAGGCTATGTCCAGACCAAGGAAGATGTTAATTTTATGATAATTTTCACTTTTAAAAGAGATGATATATTTTCTTAAAACAACCATTAACAATACACTGATCGAATAGTTTCCATTCTAAAGTGATTAACCTCAAGAGCCCCGTTTCAGGAAAAGTTAAAAATGTAAAATTTCCATGATTTTCATATTTTATTTTTCTACCTTAAAAAGAAGCGCCACTCTTGAATTTTCAAATTTAGCGCGAAATTGAATTGTAGAGAAATTTTTCATGGATGAGTTGTCTTATTTCTAGTCCTGTACGTGAGTAGATTGAAGTGGGAGGAGGATGAAGGAAGGATGACAGCATAGTGAACTTCTAATGTCTATGGATGACAGTGACTCCTGAGTAACGATTCTAACGAAGCTGTCTGCTACTTTCTGGCGGTAATTTAGGGTGAGCCGCACATGGGCGAGTGACGAATAAAGTTGAGACAATGTATATATATGTTTACCATAAGTGAATCATATTACAGCTCCCTATAAGTACTGGACGTAGGTTTGTAAACAGCGTTTTCTTCCAAGACATCCAAGCCCGCCATCTATAGCTCAGTTTTAGAAGTATAGTTTTCCCATTAACCCGGATCTTGAGTTAGGTTAACCTACGGAAGTTCCGGTTGATAATAATAGCTGTCAGACCGCCGTCAGTGTCGTGATTAGTGTGAAGCTTGTTATCGCGTTATAATTTTGATTTAGAATGGCTTATGTTTCTTTGCTAATTAGGAAAAACGCCTAGAATCAATGTAACTAATTGCAATCGTTGCATGTCCAAATTAAAGCGACATCTGAACACGATCTATGTGATATTAAAAGCACTTAACCGTAAGCGACTAACACGCTTTGTAAAACTGAAAAATATTGACCAGCATCTTTCGCAAACGGAAAACGTTAAAGCATTGAAAAAATTTGTACACTTAAAAAAGGAAAACAAATTTCTATGTCGACGCACATAACCTTTAATTAGTAATAAATCGGTCCAACTGTCCCCGCTAAAAACCTTTAGAACGGTGCTGTACTAGGGATACTTTAAAAATATTCTAGCATGAAGAAGGCTATTTTAATCATTTGAATTCATATTAATTTCGTTTTCAACACAAGCGTTTAAAAAATACCTATAGACCGCCAATTTTTTTTAAAATTGGAAAAATAAAGTGGACTTCTACTATTATATTCACAACCCAACACTTTGTATGGAACAACTTGTTTTCTTCCGCGCTCTTCTCTCAAACCTTTCCTCATTGGCTACCACTTACTTCCGTTTGCTTGCCCCGCTTATTAAAAATTTCTTTCGCGCCAAAATCATTCCTCTGGTTTAGTTCACAAATTCGCCGCTGCGTTTCGCATATACCCTTTTCTCTTCAGTGCTAGGAGACAATGCTGATGCACAGCGATGTTATATCGTCCTGTACTTCTAGGGAGCTGTAATATGATCCACTTCTGGTTTACACAAATGAATTTTAATCAAATAGCCATTTAGTGTTCGCCCGCGGTTCGTTTACAAATAACATCCATATCACAATTAACTTCACCATCGCGAAACGATTCTTGAAAAGTATTGAAGTCACAAATGGTGGAGTTGCAGCCTTTAACCCTAATAGGTTGCCCATTCAACTTGGTTTCCACTTTATAAGAAGCTGAATCGTTTACGCGACATTTGTAAAGTTCCAGGACTAAATTGGCATTAAATGGACTAATGCTCCTGCATTTGTACGTCACACGTTGACTGGAGCAATAATTAGAAGCCAATGGTGCTACAGAATCCTTCGGCTAAATTCAAGAATAGCTCCCGGTGACGGATTTTAAAAATTGTTTTTTCTTTTGAAAGAGAAAAATGCGACAAAAATTATGGTGCAAAGATTTTTTGGGGCAAACAATTATTAAGGAAGATACAGCTAGTTTTAATTTTAATTGCCCTGGGCAGAAAACAGCACAATTTAAGCTATATTACCTTACCTTTATTACCTTTTCCAAAACGTTCGTGTTTACAGTTGGTTAGGTTAGGTTAGGTGAGGTGAGGTGAGGTGAGGTTAGGAAAGGTTAGGTTAGGTTTAGCCGAAAATAAGCAGACGACATTTTTTATAGCATAAATTGTGCCATCTTCTGCCCAGTGCAATAAAAATTAAAACTAGCTCTATCTTCCTTAATAATTGTTTGCCCCAAAAAATTTTTGCACCATCATTTTTGTCGCATTTTTCTCTTTCAGAAGAAAAAAAATTTTTAAAATCCGTCACCGGGAGCTATTCTTGAAACCTCCCGCCCTACTGGTGGGTTCTGTCAAGTCCGGAAATAACAACAATAGCATTTTTAACTCGGCTCTTTATTAGATGCTTCACACAGCGCGATAAGAATACAAAAAGCCCTCGAGAAACTGATAACACCGGTTTATATAATAATACATTATGGCTGCGCGCGCAGCCATAATAGTGAACTCTGAACCCATGTACATGACAGGTTGATTGCGGGGGGAAGGCAGAAATCCTTCAATATGGCTGCCAGAACTAGTATAACAAAGCTAGAAATATGAATGACTGATCTGATTTCTCGAGTACAGCCTGTATATTCCTCAGTACATATTTGCAAAAATTATGAACAGTAAAAGCAGCGATTGTGATTGGAACAATCATAAGTTTATAAGATATGTTTCATAAGTATGACATTCCTATACTTCGTAATGCTAGAAACTTATTTATATCTAAGACCATTAACAACCCAGGGGGCTGTTAATGGTCTTAGCTGAGAGCTAGTTCGAGAACGACTTAAGCGAGAACTGACTACAAGCGGTTAATTTTGCATTCCATCTTCCTATTTAGTCTATAATAAGCCTTTGACAGCGTCTCACCAGGCGTCGCTTTTTTCGAGTCTCTATGACGTTTCACTTACGTCACTTTATGACAAGCTCTCAGTAACCATTGACAAAGTTATGGAACATATCTTATGAACTTATGCAAGAACTCGTTATAACGGAATTTATGATTCCGTTCACAAGGGCGTTCAGTCAATCCTTATAAAAGGAGGAGCGTCGTCACAACGCTAAGTGTTAAAATCATATTACCCAGGTTCTTCTTGGTTGTGCCGCTTTCGGAGATCCGTGATTGGAGACTAACTTGTATTAACCGTAATTTAATTTAGAAGACATAGTGATAAATCAAAAACTCTTTGACTTTTATTAATATAAACTAAAATAAAAGTTTAAATCATAAATGAAGATAGTCTGAACCATGAGGTTCAGCAAATAATAACGACTACATTTTTCCCGGGTGTAAATGAGACTGCGACTGCGACTTTACTGTGTCTGTGACTCTGTTTCAACATAAAATCTTTCTTTTATATCTTCCCAGAGGGATGCTAACTCCTATCCGCAAAAGGGGGAAGGGTGGCAACCGGAATTAATTAGATATTTGGGGTTAAGGTAGTTACGCGACGGCAGTGGACTGAGCATAAACCAGCGGTTTGAAATGTGAGGCTTCCGTCCACTGTCGTCTGCAACGGTAGGCCTAAACCGTTGCATCGTATAAAACCTAAGCCATCTGGGTCGTTATACCTTAGCCAATATGGCGGCAATGCAACCCACCTGTAATAGTAGAACACCGATAGAACCTTTTCAAGAGCCTGGTGTTTTGACCACCTGGTTTCCTTAATTCGGAACATACTATGTGTATCCAATGACGTCAGATATGGCTTCAAACCAAAGAACTTTAGGTGGACAGCTAACTTCGAAGCCCTGTCTAACAACTTTGGATCCACATGCTAGATGTTCCGTCGTAACCCAAAGTCAAGCGGACGATACCGCGACCCCCTCCCTCTTTTGAATAGGGTCCATTATATATTATATAAAAACTTAAACGAACCTGAAGGTATGCAGGATGTCTTGTACAACAGGACAAGCTTGTTTATAATTTCTCTCCCTCGCGTAACCATCATTGTGATAATGAATTAAGTCGTCCAAATACTCAAACACTTTCAAGTCGCTTTCGCTTAAAAAATTGAAAAATACAGATTTACCATAAAAAGCAACCTCGTGGGCGCAAATGGTAAACATGCCCATGCCATCAGCTGCAATTCAAACATCTCCAAATAAATTAAGATCTTTCATTAAGTCGTAATTACGAGAATGTATAAATAGTAGCACCAGAAATATATAATACTTCTCTTCGAGAGAAGTGTACCACAAAGTGGGGTAATCGTAACACGATTCTTAATCCCAAGAACAGCATTAACATTTGGAGTCAGGTTACTAAACCGAATCACATACGCGATAAATAGTTCCCTTATCATTACTCTATTAGCGCTTAACTATTTTCCAAGGCGCATGCATGCGCTTTTGGATTTTTGTCCCACGTAAAGACAATCAAGGTTTGTGGGTTGATTGCTGAGGATTTAGTAAATACCAAATAGTTATAGAATTCACCCTAGCACGGTGCGATAGTTACGCATCTGAAGTTTAATGAGTGGGAGAGCAAACAAAAAGGGGGTTTGAGTCATCGAAGAATCATCATGTTATGTGACTAAAGTATTAAGAGGAAACAGAGTGTCATCCTTCTTCTCTTACCCCGTTCTGGTAGAACTCAGTAATGACCAGTATGGCTGAAACGTTTCATATGAAAAAATGCACAAGGGGTGGAGATCTCCTTTGTATTTGCTTCTCCCTTTCAATTTAAAGTGATAGCCAATCAGGAACCTTTCATATTAACACGTAAGCAAGATGTCGTACGTGTTATACCCCACCCAAAAAACGTTTCATCATATTGAGCTAGGTTTTATGGCAAGATTTCTACACCTCCTCCCCATTAATTCAAGCAGAAAGGCCCAAAAAATGACCAAGTAGAAGAAATCTATATATTCTTGATATCACAAATCACAAGGTAATAATGACATCATTAATTAATGTTAGTTCACTATTACCTTGTGCTTATATAAATATCGATACATTCCTGGGAAGTTGATTTTGATAAAAATGGTTTCTAAGCAAATTTGAAAATTTATTTTTTGTAAATTTTATATACTTTTCCCTGAATCATGACTGTTCAAAATATTTTTAATGATGGCTGGTAGTGTCTGAATCATGCTTGTAACGAGTATTGGAGTTGGATTATTACAGGGTTCATACAAACCTGGAAAACCTGGAAAAATCAGGGATATAAATAGTTGACATAAACCTCGTGGAAAATTCGGGGAAATTTGCGTCAAACAGGGGCCGAGTAATTAAGCAAAATATTCTTAAACATACCCTCCATAGGATTAACTTTACACTATACTTTTCGAGGCTCATAACTCTGCTTATATTAGGGATACGGGGATGCCCTTTGAGTATGTTATAGTCCAATTTGTCCCCCATCCAACCATACTAAAAACTTAGGTCTACGACAAACAGGGGCCGAGTAATTCAGCAAAACGTAAACGAACAACCCCCTCCATAGGAATAGCATTACACTAAACTTTGGAGACTCGTAACTCTGGAAAATTCTGGGAAGTATGTGGGAAAAACCTGAAAATCTCAGGGAAATTTCTTTATCAAAAGTGGTATGAACCCTGTATTAGCGCCATGGCGATTGTAAGCGTAAATTTGAAACAATTCGCAATCACCGGTATCTTTTAGCTCTTGTACATGAGATCTTGAAAAGTCGTATCTTGTAGCAGTCGCGAAGTTCTTGTAAATTGCCTTTCCTCGTTTCTCACATTCAATTTGAATATCGAGTTCCGAAATATCACTTGAAGCGTCAGAAAGTAATTCGTCATTTGAATAAACGTATTGGTGAATTAGCATCAAGGTCGAAGTAATCTTAAAAGATAAAAGAGGTTTATGTCAACGATAAGAATAGAATGAAACTGTATTTAAAACCCCCAGAGAAAAATTTGCATATTTTTACTCCGTATGATTATGAAATATCATACCTAGTTATTTAGTGGGATGCACACGAATAGGCAGTGCACGCGATTCCATGGATGGATAATGCAATCGTAAAGGGGACTGGTAAAAGCGACAGCTTTGATCATTCAAAGATCGTGGCACGAGGACGGTTTTCAAGTTCAGCATAAAGCTAGGGTTCGAAAAGGAATTGTGCAACTAAGTTTTTGTAGGCGTGTGGAATCAATATTAAACTCGTACTATAAATGAAGAATTTCGCATTGTTTGATTTTCGCGTATGAGTATATATTGTCTCTGACTTCCTTCAGTTTTATGACTTCGGAACCGGTTTTCGTAAATATTTACATGTATAGAAAGCCTTCCCTCTCTAGGAGGCGGTTAGTCGCGGTGATGTTACTTTCGAAATTCCATGGACATCGGGAACGCCTTCAATAGATCAGTAACCTGATGGATTTAGCTTTTGTGGTAAACGAAATTTTTTACTGCATGGGTTTATTTATGATTGTTTTTATTTTCTACGATTTACGGAAAACGAACAGGACAAAAAATAATTTCATATCATCTAACCCCCGAATAAAGCCAGACTACATTACAGATCTTAGGTATCAAGGTGGGGGGAAAAGGTCTGGCACTCCTGGGTCCTTCTACGAACGCTATCTAACTGGGGGTGGAGGTAAGCCCGAATTTCATAGTCCCTATTCATAATTTGCTTCGTTTTCTACGGCTAATTCTGGTGAATAGCTTTCGACATTTGCGCCAAGATGGTTTTCGACCTCAACATTCAATTCAGGAGCACGAAATTCCTTTGATCGAGTTGTTCTTTTTTCAGTTTCTCCCTCTGTTGAAACACTTTGTGATTTACGATAAGAATCGATATTGTTCTCAAGAGGTTCTCGTGACGATTCACTCTCCGTCGTTGTGTCGAGAGGCATTTTCAATTGGTTTTCGACCTCGAGCTTCGGCGAAGGCGCGCAAAGTGGCGAATTCTCACTGTATATCAATTTAGGGACACATACATTCGTAATTCGCGTTAGAAACCCCATATTTTTAGACCTTTTTGGGATAATTTCAGTTTCGTTGTTTGTATTGCCAACCTCGGCAACATATTGAGGCTCAGAATCAGAATCAGGCGATTCTTGACTAATATCTTCTCTACCCAGCATGCCTTGGACATTGACAGCTTCGACACTGCGCGTCACAATTGGAAGAGATAACTCCTGGCCATTAATTCCCGAATCATTTTCAACGGGTTCAGATTTCACTAATTCATCGTTAGCTAATTGATCTATTCCACTTTTCTCCTATTTTTCAAACAATCAACTCTTAACCTTTGGAGTAACTCTTTCCTATGAAAAATGTTCCATACCATCGAATCTTTGATTCTGTTTTCCAACTCTTTATTGACCCTATTGAGTCTTTCAATTTCGTCTATTTGCTTATTTATCGTTAATTTTGTTTTCGCTCTCTCTTTCGCCATGTTTGAAATTAAAACATTACGCTAAACAAAATAAGATTTCTTTTTAACAGTAAATATTCTTTGGACTTTCATTGGCTGAGCGTATTTTAAAGGGGCAAGCGAGAAAGAACCAAGTTCCTTGTTGGATTTCTTTGTTATTAAACAGGGATGTGTTACCAATCCCCTTAGATCAGAGCCAATCCCGATTGGTATTTTCACAAATAAACTTAATTATTCACCCACCCACAGAGTTTGGTTCTACAGTAGCCCACTCGATCACGCGCGTCACGACGCAAGCTGCTCGCGTTATGCGTCGTCTGCTTCACAGTAGAAAGTTTAAATCAGGGTGGGAAATAAGGATTTTTTTTAAACTGGACATTGGGCCAGCGACCCCTCTGGCCTGGAATAAATAAACTGGTCCATGACCACTGACCAGGGCGCGTCGTCTGCTAAATTGAAGAAGTGAATAATTACAATATATTAGCTAATGTCTGGACTCTGGAAACCCTTGAAATTTTCTTAGTGGTCCTGTGGACCACTGACCCCCCTCCGATTTAATTTTTAAACTGGTCATTTGCCCTGTGCCACCGCCTTATTTCCCACGCTGCTTTAAATATTTTCGACTTTCAAGCGCGAGCAGCTTGCGTCGTGACGCGCGTGATCGAGTGGGCTGTGGTTCTACTTTAAGGGACATGAGATTCGACAACTCATTCTGTACATTTAAAATGGGCTATGATACCAAACGTTTCTCAATATTTCCGCGCTTAGTTTCACACTAGTTAAAAATACCTCGGCTTCCAGATTCCTGACTCGAACATCCCTGGCTTTAACTTCATTGATAAGATCATCTTTACTCAAGTGATCGTAATAACAATCTTCCTCATTGTTCATTTCCTAAAAACAAAGTTTCCCTAATTTTGTATTTGCCTTAAACAGCCAATAGGGAGAGGGCGTTTGTCAGGGAGGGAAAGAACATCCGACGTCATTTTATACCTCTACTTAGGCATGGCCAACTTAGATTACCGGTGGTAGAAGGCCTGCCAACTTCACCCGAGCCCCATGTTAAAAAACGACTAGCAAAATCGCCCCTAGTTCCGATTTTTGCCGTTAGGTGCGCTACCAACCCAGTTTTCCTCATAATGCTTTTTCTATGGGGAAAAAAAAATTCGGAAGTGGACTCGGTTTCAGAGCATTTTTAATATATTTACGGATCTTTTTCGTGGCTGAATTTTAAATGAGAAGTCAAGTAAGTTTTAATTTATATTTTGAGACCAATTTCATAATTTTCCGTCCGTTATTTGACGAGTAATCAACATTCAAAGTTGGGGTTGTTTTTAAGGCGGAGAAATTAAATTTCTCGGAAACCCTAAGCCTTCGTCCATGGATTAAATACGACTACGTATGGATATAGCACTCTAGCCTTCGGTAAGGCAATAGCTCTGGCACATCAAAACGTACGGAAAATACTTGGAGGGAAGGGGGAGAAAGGGAAATAATTTTGGTGTGACAAGAAGTCACGTGCATTAGAAGAAAAAAATAAACGCGCGCCGTTGGTTGTTGAGTTTGAACCACGATTAAAATTAAAAACACGCATTCTCATTGGCTAATAGGGTATCTACCCATGACGTAGGCTTGTCACACTAAATCTACAATTCCCCCCTTTGCCATTAGCCAGCCCTAGATGGCCCCCCGTTTAACGGACAAACGGTAGTCAAGTTTTCGGGTGAGTGCTATATCCATACGTAGACGTATTTAATCCAAGCTTCGTCCAACGGCGCCACTAAATTTTAATGTAAACTTCCTTCAAGACCGAGGCTTAACTCTAAACGGCCCATTTCACCGCCTTAAAAACAACTCCAACTTTGAATATTAATTATTCGCAAAATAACTGACGGAAAATTATGAAATTGGTCTCAAAATGTAAATTAGAACTTACTTGACTTCTCATTTAAAATTCGGCCACGAAAATAATCGGTAAGTATATTAAAAATGCTCTTAAACCGAGTCCACTTTCGAATTTTGTTTCCCATAGAAAAAGCATTAGGAGGAAAACTGGGTTGGTAGCGCACCTAACGGCGAAAGTCGGAACTAGGGGCGATTTTGCTAGTCCTTTTTTAACATGGGGCTCGGGTGAAGTTGGCAGGCCTTCTACCACCGGTAATCTAAGTTGGCCATGACTTAGGGGAGCGTTTGTAGGCGCGATACTGAAATTCCCCCGTTAGGGGGATGGAATCGAGGTAAGAGATATAAGCCTATGACGTGGCAAGAATGGGTTTGCCCTCTCCCTATATTGCAATAATTTCTCAAATACCTCTTTAATGGCCACTCTTTGAAGATTTACTAAACTCATTTCGGAATTTTGCGCAGAGACTTTGTGAGATTCTAAAACTACCCTAAAATAAAATAATTTTTTTCAAACAGAAGAAAACGAACATAAAACTTGAAAGGTTTCATCACTTACCAGCTTAAACGTTCGACCATAACACGACAATCCTTCACAAAATCCATCATACTTCGTAGAGTTTCCCTGTTTAGATAACATACGTAACATTTTAATGATTAAAAAACATGGCTGGCCATAAACAAAAGATTCAGTCTTTTCCCCTCAGTTCAATATAGATTCTTACCAGTCAAGGCTTATATGAATGTTTTTCTTTCACAGTTTGTTACACTGTTCCGTTTTTTATGTTTTTCGGGTCTTTGGGAGAAAAAACTTCCACTTTTATTTACAGCTTTTCTCGTACATGGATACTCTTTTTGATAATCAATAAACTATTATTAAAGGATGAACCATTACCGTAGCAAAGGAATTCACAAGAAGGTACAAACGCAAAAAAAAAGAGAACGTTTAGCAGACAGCTTTAACTTTTTTCGCGCTCATGGACTATGTGCTTGTTGATGCGTGATCTAGTGGGCTATGTTTTTTTCTTACCACTGTCAATCAGGCTGGGAAATAAGGATATTTTTTAAACTAGTCCTTGGGACCAGTGACCCCTCTAGTCTCCGAAATAATTAACTGGTCTCCGGACTGGTCCCAGCCTTTGTTCTCCAATAGATTTGCAATTAATAAACTGGTCCCGAGGACCAGTAACCCCCACTTTTTGAATTAAAAAACTAGTCCAAGCAATTAATAAACTGGTTTTGGACCAGAGGAAGTGTGCTATTTCCCAGCCTGCTGTCAATTATGCCGCCTGTGCAGGGATAAGGGAGGTCAGATGGATTGGAATCATGATGGGCGACCTGCGGCACCGTATCTCTCCCAGTGTACCTCGCCCACGCCCCTACCCTTCCGTAGGCGATTGCTAAGTGCTGCCGCGTAGCGCCATTTTATTTGAAAGAGAACTAGCTTCTATATTTGAGATAGAGGGAGCGTCCTTTACAATTTCGTCCGGCACGACCCTACCTAACCGCTGGGGATGATGGGAGGACTACGGTGCCGTAGGTGGGGGTACAAAGGCAACGCTATAGGTATGGGGGTTTCTACTCCATTACGCTCTCCTTCAAGACCTGTGAGTGTGGACTTGTGGAGTAGAGTGGGATCATAGCCCACTTGATCACGCACGCTGGCTGCACGCACTCTATATGACAGCTGATAGCTTAAGGCAGGGATTCTAGATGAATCCCTGATTGGACGGGCTTCTAAAGCGCGTGCAGCCAAAAGCGTGATCGAGTCAGCTGTGTTCTGAGTAACGAAGCTGTCTGCTATGATTTTCGGTATAATAGTTTGAAGTTGAATCCGTATTGGCGCCCTTTGTTGGTATATTGTAATTTTAGTGTGAGACTTTTGAGCCATATGGGCACGTGACTAATAAAGTTAAGACAATTTATTAAGGTACACAACAGTTCTTTGGTACACAAATTAACGTTAATCAAACAGCCATTTAGCGGTTTGTTTACAAATAACATTCATATCACAGTTAACTTCATCATTGAATGAACGTGAATGAAATGAAAGTTTGTGCGATTTCACAAGATCAGTGAGCAAAATCTTTTTTCATTAAGACAGACAAAAGGTCCTATAGTGTTTAAAAAGCAAGCTACTTCTAACATGGATGAATTCAGTCTCAAGACCAACGATGAAATATATCAGTATGGCTATTCTTCAAGCCTATTGAAACATTGACGTTTTAAGCTGTTACCGAGGAGAGACTAATTTCTTGGATACCAGTTTCATAAAAATATATGAATATAAAGTAGTTTCGATCATTTATTGGAATGTTTCGTCCAATTAAATTCATAAAAACTGAGAAGCCGGACTCGGATGAGGTGGAAAATTCGGAAACGCCTTCAAACGTTTTAGTGAAATGGCCAATCATCATTAAGAATGATGATGACGAGACTAGCACTTCTAAAGAAGCAGATTCGGTTCATCCCCCAGCGGAAAACACTGACAATGTGGAAGAAGTTACGGAGAATCAGGAACAAAGGAAGTTATCCCCTTTAATGAATGACAGACAAACACACAATGCTAAGAAGCCTTTTAAATGTGACGTCTGTGGCTTGTCGTTTAATAGTAATTCACTTTTAACAAAGCATAAGGTGAGACACTCATCTGATCGTCCGTTTCAATGTGAACTGTGTCAGAAGGCCTTCAAACGCCAAAAGGACTTGGCACAACATAAACTCAAACACTCGCCCAAACGTCCATTTAAATGTCAAGTGTGTCAGATGACCTTCAAAAGGAAAAGGAACTTGGCACGACATAAAATCATACACTCTACCGAACGCCCATTTAAATGTCAAGTGTGTCCGAAGACCTTCAAATCGAAAAATAATTTGACAGTTCATCAACTCAGACACTCGTTCGAACGCCCATTTGCATGTGAAGTGTGTCCGAAGGCCTTCAAAGGCAAAAGTGACTTGACACATCATAAACTCATACACAAGTCCGAACGTCCATTTAAATGTCAAGTGTGTCAGAAGGCCTTCAAAAGTAAAAAAAATTTGACAAGTCATCAACTCACACACACGTTCGAACGCCCATATGACCTTGACACGAAACTCCACAAATGTTCTGAATGCGATAAAACCTTTAAAAGATTGGGGGCTCTAAAAACTCATAAGCTTCATCACTCTTCGGAGCGACCATTTAAATGCGAAAAGTGTGATAAATCTTTCAAATTGAGATCGAGTCTAAATTTGCACGAGGCTAGACACTTGGAGGATAAACCATTCAATTGCGAACAGTGCGAGCGTTCTTACCAAACTAAATTTTTGTTAAACATACACAAGAGAGGAGTTCATATGACAACTAAATCATTTCAATGCAACTTATGCGACTCAAAGTTTAAAACCAAAATTATTTTAAATCTTCACAAAATTGATATTCACCAGAACGAAAGGCATTTTTCTTGTGAACAATGTGGCAAATCCTTCAAAGAATCTTACACGTTAAAGAAACACTTAAAAATTGTGCATACTGATGAAAGACCGTTCAAATGTACGGAATGCGGTTCGGCCTTCAAATGTGTCTCACATCTGAAAACACATAAATTGTTACACTTACGTGCTAAATCTTTCAAGTGTTCTAAATGTCATCTGTGTTTTCCTTCCGAAACATCCCGTCATGCACACGAAGAATCTAATCATTTGTATGACAAATATTTCGAAACTTCGCAAAGATATGAAAACTGTTCAAGCACTGATGTTAAACCTGTCATTTACGAGTGCTACATTTGCAAAACCGCGTTTGCAAATGAATACGATTTGTTTCAACATAAAGGTACGAGATGTTCCCTCCAAAACTTCAAACTGCGAGCTTCCCATGTTGCATTGGAAAGGTTATCTCCCAAGCAACTCGCCGAATATGGTGTTTTTTCTTATCCACGATTAAGAATCCGGATCGAAGACTTCGTCATTAAAAAGGAACCTGAATAAACACAAGCTGTGTTATTATAAAACATGAAAATATAATTTATGAGCTCATATAATATGATATTACTTTGAGAATTTAAGGGTAATGTTTTTGTAAACCTTTCATTTCACCAAAATAAAAATACTTTTCACGTTATGAAAGACAATATATTCTTTAATATTCTTTAAGCGACTCGGAATATAGCAAAATTATTAACTTAAAACTGGTTTTATTAGGGTTTTTTCTAAGTTATCAAGCGCCATGTTAAAAGCTGACGGCTTTGATTTTTCGAGTGAAAATCGACGATCGGATACGCGCTTTTAACATAAGAAAATAATTCTTTGGACGGGCTTCTATAGCGCGAGCAGCGTGATCCAGGAGGCTATGCCCAGACCAAGGAATATGTTAATTTTATAATAATTTTCACTCTTAAAAGAGGTGATATATTTTCTTAAAACAGCCATGCCATTAACAATACCCTGATCGAACAGTATCCATTCTAAAGTGATTAACCTCAAGAGCCCCGTTTCAGAAAAAGTTAAAAATGTAAAATTTCCATGATTTTCATATTTTATTTTTCAACCTTAAAAAGAGGCGCCACTCTCGAATTTTCAAATTTGGCGCGAGATTGAATTGTAGAGAAATATTTCATGGATGAGTTGTCTTATTTCTAGTCCTGTACGTGAGTAGATTGAAGGGGGCAGGATGAAGGAAGGCTGACACCTGAGTAACGATTCTAACGAAGCTGTCTGCTACTTTCTGGCGGTAATTTAGGGAGAGCCGCACTTGGGCGAGTGACGAATAAAGTTGAGACAATGTATATAAGTACTTCCCGACCCCCTCCCTGAATAGCCTCATCACAGCTTTTAGAGAGAGAAAATAGTTCCCGCAAAACTCTTTGCCTTCAAAAAAAAAAAACCTAAAATCACTCGTTTTTTTTTTAAATCCGGTTTAATCCAATAAAAACCACTGGTCTGGATTTTATTCAAATTATCCGGATTTTTGCCAACCCTGCGTAAAAGAGACTACGGGTTTAGAGGCGGCGGACAGGGAGAGGCTCTTTCTCCCAGAATCCCTTGAGCAATTAACGCTACTTTCCAAAAAACACTATCTAACCTCTAGCCTCCTGATTGGCTTCTTTAAGTTTTGGGGGGGGGGGAAACAGAACGAACCTCAAACGAGGTAGAAAGCCCAATAGGGAGTGGGCAAAGGGGTGATAATCTCCCCTACAAAGCGTCAGATCCTTTCAGGAGTCTTTCACTCTGTGAAGTTGCCGCCATTCTGGTGGAAAGGGGAGGGGCTATTTTAAGTCACACCTCTCTGGCAGCTCCCTATTTTTATACTATCTTCTATTTTCTCCTGCAAATATCTCAATTTCCTAATTTTACAGGCAGCCGACTTCTTTTCGAAATTGGTAAGTTCAAGTTGCTTTAATTAAAGCAATATATATATTATATCAGAAGTGAGATGAGACCAGAAGTACTGAGCTAACCAAATTCTTCACTCGCCGAAAGTGAATATTCTTGATAACACAAGAACGGTTGGCCCTCTAGTAGCGGTTTCTCAATTTTCCCTCCAAAACGGGAGACGCTCGCGGTGGTAGACGGCCGAACTAGATTCAAGGAGCCGCGTCCGTGTTCGGCCGCTTTAGGTTGAGGGGAAGGGGATAGGAAATGTTTTTGGAACTCGACCAATTTTTTTCTCAGTAGTGTAGGCGCGTGGGAAGCGGCATAAAATCCTCAAATTTGTTCACTAATGCCAGGATCTACTATCAATGCTAGAGCCCTTCACTTCTAGTCTCATCTCACTTCTGATTATATTAAAGCCTAATTTCTCGATTAAGGGTGGACAATTAGGTCTTTGGTTGGGCCTTTGCCTCGCTGACATTTTAGGTGGATTTTACAGCAAAGTTTTGTACAAAATATTTACAATGAAAGATCAACACGGCGTTTCAAATAAAAACATGAAAGTTCAGCAAAGCAAATTGAATTCAATGTTCTACTCAAGAAATCGCTCGGCATAAATTTTTCAAATGAGCAACAAAGAATTCACGAAAAAAAAAATGCCCCCGTCTCAATTTTAAACACAGGTTCAGACAGATTACGGCTGATAGAGACCGTTTCAAAACACCCAACTTCTGATTTTGAGAGGTCAAATGCGCAAATATGTTGCTTTTCTTATTCTGAGAGCCAATGAAATTTGAGAAATCATTGCGCCATCTACGTTGACCATATTTATTAATAGTGACTCGACTGACCTGCACGCTGCTTCCGCCATTGTGAAAAAGTGATAAAAACGAAACTAATCGACACCCTCCACACCCCACCCTTCATCTCGTCTGTGATTGGTGGTTTTCTCGCAAAGGCCCGAAATTCTTGGACTAGTCGCAAGAAATTTGCAAAGTAGCGAAAACCCAGTAGAGCGATGTTGCAAAGAAGAAAAGCGAAGATGCGAACGCGCAAACTGTGTGTCAGTCTGGACAGGCCTTAAGACTAAGTCACGAGTCTAAGATATAAGACTAAGTCACGAGTCTAAGATATAAGACTAAGTCACGAGTCTAAGATATAAGACTAAGTCACGAGTCTAAGATATAAGACTAAGTCACGAGTCTAAGATATAAGACTAAGTCACGAGTCTAAGATATAAGACTAAGTCACGAGTCTAAGATATAAGACTAAGTCACGAGTCTAAGATATAAGACTAAGTCAAGAGTATAGGACCTTTCATGAAATTATAAGATAATATGGGAAAGGTTCAAACATATAGCATTTTATAGTAATTATAGGGCCGCTGGGCTCCCTGCAATATAAAAGGAGTCCGCTTGGTTCGGCCCAAGACTCCTGGAGAATTCGGTCGCTCCGACCTCCTATTTGTAGTCACTGATTGGCGTTTCTAATCGATGCTAAGAGGTTGGTATTAAAAAATCGAGCCTGGAAACATTTGTGTACCTCCGTTCTGAATATCGTCTTGCTACTTCCATATATAGTAGAAAATGTTTATTAGGAATTTAGGATATATACTGTATATTCTATATCGATGTAAATACAGACGTAATCGTAAATAGCTAGTGAAATAGACTAAACAACTCTATTATTTCAACAACAAAACGCCATTAATTTTTTTCCTTATAGGGTCAAATGAGTGAGCGTGGGGGACCCGGTCCGTGACATTTAGGCGCCGCCACTTAAACGCTGGTTATTTAGGCGCCGCCATTTAGCCGTCAAGACAATTAGGCGCCGAGACAATCAGGCGCCGTGACATTTAGGCGCCGCGACATTTAGGCACCGTGACATTTAGGCGCCGCGACATTTAGGCGTCGAGACATTTACGTGCCAATAATTTTTCCATTATTTCTTCTAAAAATCCGTAATGACCTCTCAATTTGGCAACCGTGTATTGTCCCTGTGCGTCACTGCATGACTATGTTCGCAATCCCCATTAAAGGACACGAAACCTTACTTGTTTTTACAAAACAATCCTAAAATAATAAAAAAAACATAACCTAACCTAACCTACCCTAAGTTGGAAAGTCAACGAACATGAACAACAATATTATGGAAAAGGCATATTATTTTAGGAAGTCAATGAAGATAAACAACAATATTTTGGAAAAGGCATATTATTTTCGGAAGTCAATGAAGATAAACAACAATATTTTGGAAAAGGCGTATTATTTTGGGAAGTCAAAGAAGATAAACAATAATTTGAAAAAGGCATATTATTTTGGGAAGTTAATGAAGATAAACAACAATATTTTGGAAAAGGCATATTATTCTGGGAAGTCAAGATAAACCACAATATTTTGGAAAAGGCATATTATTTTGGGAAGTCAATGAAGATAAACAACAACATGGTTGAACTCTGATGTCAGTTGAATAAAAAGAATATAAGCCTAAAAGTACTTGTCATGTTCCTTTATTAAATATCTCAAATCTTTCACGAAAATTTTACGGCAATGTCGCGGCGCCTAATTGTCTCGGCGCCTAAATGTCTCGGTGCCAAATTGTCGCGGAGCCTAAATGTCTCGGTGCCAAATTGTCGCGGAGCCTAACTGTCCCGGCGCCTAAGTGGCGGTGCCAAATTGTCGCGGAGCCTAACTGTCCCGGCGCCTAAATGTCGGCGTCCAAATGTCCCGTTCCGTGGGGGACCAGTCTCGGCCGAATCACAGTGGCACCCAAATTAGACGCAGCTTCCCAGAGGGGGCTCAGCCCCCTCTCATTTTTCCCCGTGGGGGCTCAGGCCCCCACTGCCCCCACATGATCGGCGCTCCTGATCACAGTTGAAGATTTTTTTCCTGGTTCGCGTTTTAATGTGACGTTATAGATTTTGAATTAATATAACCCTAGATTAGTTTTCACCGCTCTCGATTGCCCCTCCCCATTTGCGCAATTGGCAATTCTCTAGCCTTGCAACCACAACAAGATGATGAGGCGTCTGTATTTTTTATTTTAGCATTAACAGTTAAGGCCCATTCATTACAGAAAAGGATGAAAGATAAAGTTTTTGTCCAACAATATTTAAAATGTTCATGTTACGATTAAAAAGAAATTTTACATTGTCTAGCAAATTTCAAATCCATCTAGTCATTCATGTGATTTCTACGTTTATGTACTTTCAAATCACTCTTCGACGTACTTGCATAGTCACAATGATCACATTTGAAGGGTTTTTCACCACTGTGAATGCGTTGATGTGCAATCAAATTACTCTTCAATGTGCTGGCATAGTCACACCGATCATATTTGAAGGGTTTTTGCCACTGTGAATGCGTTGATGTCTGATCAAATCCGTCTTCCACGCACTTGCATAGTCACACTGATCACATTTGAAGGGTTTTTCACCACTGTGAATGCGTTGATGTGCAATCAAATTACTCTTCAATGTGCTGGCATAGTTACACATATCACATTTGAAGGGTTTTTCACCACTATGGATGCGTTGATGTGCGATCAAATTACTCTTCTGTGTGCATCCATAGTTACACATATCACATTTGAAGGGTTTTTCACCACTATGAATGCGTTGATGTGCGATCAAATCCCTCTTCCACGCACTTGCATAGTCACACTGATCACATTTGAAGGGTTTTTCACCACTATGGATGCGTTGATGTGCGATCAAATTACTCTTCTGTGTGCATCCATAGTTACACATATCACATTTGAAGGGTTTTTCACCACTATGGATGCGTTGATGTGCGATCAAATCCCTCTTCCACGCACTTGCATAGTCACACTGATCACATTTGAAGGGTTTTTCACCACTGTGAATGCGTTGATGTGCAATCAAATTACTCTTATGTGTGAATCCATGGTTACACATATCACATTTGAAGGGCTTTTCACCACTATGAATGCGTTGATGTGCGATCAAATTACCCTTCTGCGTGCTGGCATAGTCACACATATCACATTTGAAGGGTTTTTCTTCGTTACCCTTCTTAATGTGTCGTTGTGAAGCCGTTTTATATTCAGCAGAATATTTGATCCGAGTTGAACGTTTCTTCTTGAATTTTCCTGCAGAAAATTATTAACGAAATATAAAAACGACACACACACCATTTACAACATAGTATCAAAAATACAGGAACATTCAAGCGCACTTCTTAAAAAATGCAATGCTAAGGCCTCTACGAAAACTCAGTGTTAAAAGAAAAGAAACAGTGCTGATCAAGGCGTTAGCCGATGAGCAAACGACCTCAGCACCAAAAGGGGATGAACGAACATCAACTGAAATGCGCGAGAAACCTTGGTGCGAAACTAGAAAGGTCGTATTTTCATATTCAATGGATGTTAGGATAATCAAATACAAGCTGATGCTGAGTGAACACAAGTTACCAATTTATTTCGTTCTTGCACCCCCTCTCTCTTTTGTCACGTCTAGTTTTCACTTTGTTTCTCTGTCTGGCAAATGGCACCCCCGAGATTTTATTAGTGTTATATTTTCCACATATGTGAAATAAAGTACAATTGACACATAATTAAAAATAACTAATGTGGATATCCCTTCGATAGATAAAACTTATTGTTAAAAAAAATCCATGTAACCAGAAACAATATCTCATTTTATCGAGCAACAAATAAACTCCGAATTTTTGGTTGAAATAAGTACCAACATAAGAAAATAATATATAGCTCCCTATAAGTATGAATCTCTCCATTTAAGCCATGAAAACAGCATTTTCTTCCATTGAAATTTGTATAATGTTTCTCATGCCAACTATTAAGAACTTATGGCGTTAAAAAATTTTATAATATAATTAAATCGTAAAGGTCTTGAAGTCATTAATACGATAATTATAACTGATTAAGTGCATGTCAAAAATATCATAATAAATTAATAGATATCGCTAGATTTCGACGACCAAAGCTAGCCCCTACACATACGAGATAAGGAGTGTCTCGTGTCTCTACGGGCGTGGCCAAAATTCCCCGGCCCATCGTGCTTTTCGCGGACACCTTAGGTGGCGGTGGCGGTTTCGTCTTCCTTTACCAGAGACCTGCACGGGCCGAGTTTTTCAGGCCCGACCCAAGCTTTAGCATTTTGAATAAGCCCGAAACCCGGCCCGAGTCCGAGTACATGATTTTTCGGCCCGGTCCGGCCCGGCCCGTTACATGCATTAACCAAGCTAGGCCCGGCCCGACACATTGCATGAATTGAACAGGCCCGGCCCGTTACACGTAGTGCAGTTGTAATTCTTATATTTTTTACATAAAATCAATGAATTGAATTCATATTTGCTTTAGCGTCGTGTATTATTCATTTCTTACGATAATTGTCGTCACATTTGTTCTTGGAAGCTTATGCTCGTTTAAATTATCTTTCATTTGAATTTTGGATTAAATGAGAATAAAGTTCGGCCCGGCCCGAATTCTGAAATATGAACAAAAACCCGGCCCGTTAATTTCCAAAATTTTAAAAGCCCGAACCGGCCTGGCCCGATACAATTTTCAAAAGTGGAAAGCCCGGCTCGGGCCGGACCGGGCTTGAGGCCGGCCCGTGCAGGACTCTGCCCTTTACTCGTAGTGCCAAAACTTCTCCCACGGGTCGTAAATAGTAAGCGCGCCAAATTTGGAAGCAAATGCTGTAGTATGAAAATGTATTACGTTTCATACTTATAAAGACCTATATATTATTTTCTTATGGTACCAGCGATAAGAAAGAGGACATTTTTAAGGTTCATGATACCAGAAGAAAATAGGGGAAGTGGGTAGCTTGGGCAACTTCGCGAGGCGTCCCGTTTACGGATTTTTCGCGCCATTTCCCTCCCCGTGGGGGTGAAGAGAGATAGGATTTTTACGCGCATTAACACACGAGTGACGTAATTCTGTGGACAGTACGGTCCTACGCCTTCCAACTGACTAGAGGCGTCTGCTAGAGGCAGTGAGGCAGAATGGCAGAATAATTCATAACTTATTTTAAAATATGTCTTTATTTTTAAATACAATGGTATTTCTAAGTTCCAGGGAAAAAATTAACTTGTCCGAAGTTTTAAACTGTGATAGGGAAGAGTTCAAAGTAATAAAGTTGTATCCAAGTTGTTGTAGTTTGATTTTTAACATTGGGATTGGTTTGGGTAGATCTTACTTTTCCTTTCAACACAGCCTGAATTTTCTTATCGGTAGTTTCCTTGTACGTTAAATCACACTGCGTACTCTTAACGACATTCATTTTATTAAATAACCGAATTTTCGTCCTTAATTAAACCAATATCCGCATTAACCCGTTGCCTGACGTAACCCTAACTCAAACTGAAGCACAGCAGAAATATTTTTTTTTTTTTTTTTTTTTAAGAGGTTTCAATGTAAATAGGCCTTTACAGAAAGTTCTAAAGGAATTATGGGTACTTGTCCCCTCTTGTAGTTCAAACTGAGTCAGTTCAGTTCAGCCAGTTTTGTGTTATAAAAAACACGAACTGGAGGCAAGATTTGGAGAGATAAAGCAGACTGATAAAATGGTGGGCTTTTTTTAAAGCGTTTGTTCTTCGTTTGTGTTTCTCTACTTTTTGCCAGCAAATATTATTCATATTATGCCGAACTATTCTAATGTTGATATTTGATACTCGTATGAATTTATAATGATTAGATCTAACATAAAGTATATTTATTTAGGAATTTTGATCTAAGCCTTGGTTGTTGAGTTTAGTGACGTCACTTCCGAGAGAATTTTGGTGACGTATGGCTGTTATAATGCGCAGGCGCGGCGGGACAAATCAACAAGGTGCGCAAGCCGTAAAAACTTTCTATAAAGGCCTATTGGGTCCCTTAAGGGTCCGCGACAAGGATGCGATTAGTCAGGTTTCAGTATGTGACTAATCAGGGAAGGAAATGAGGTTTACTTGGGAGGTGACGGAAGGGGTGTGGGGGTCAAGTCACCTCCGGCGGACACGGGGCAGTCGGCACCTATAGGGGAGGATCGCCGACATGTGTCGTATTCCCTCAAACTTTGCCGCCCAGTAGCTTGGCTTACAGGAGTGCGCCACACTCCCGGCACAGCAGAAATATAAGCAGACTACACAAGTTAGTTCCACAGTTCGCTACATGGTGGCGTTCGCAATGAAATCTGGTACTATTTTATGCCTCGCGCCGATTGGCCAGATTAAAATTTTAAGGGTGGTAGGGGAATCGACCATTGTAAGTGAGAATCACTGGACGACTTGCATGGCTCAAGGCTACGGCTACCCACTTCCCCTATTTTCTTCTGATGATACATAATAATCTAGCTCTATTGCGCGTCCATAACACTCAATGGGCTATATTTCAATGGGTCACGACTTCAACGCATAGAGAGGTGGTGGTGGCTAGCTCCTACGCCACAGCTTACCGACAGCGCCCTGTTATTATGTTAGTTATGGTATTACCGTTAACATCAGCAAGTTTCGATGGGAAGGGGAAAGCGGGTAACACCGCGCAGGAAAACTCCTTTAAGAAGTAGGGAGAGAACTTTCAGAACTCCATGCTGAAGGGTTTGCACCCAAGTTTTTCACCCCGTGCCACAGTCCGGGATCGAACCCGGGACTCTCTTGGTGCGAGGCGAAAGTGCTAACCACTTCACCACCCCACGCACCTAGAATTACTACCTAATGGCTTGAGGCCACTGTTATTGGGTGGTATTTACAAACCAAAACGATTGAAAAGAAGTTTAAAGATAAAATTAGGCCCAAAAGCTGAACACTATTTTATCGGTAGAGAGTTCACTACTTTTTCGAAAAAAATACAATCGGATATTTTTACTTATTTGAACGTTTTTGAAAACGTCCTTGGTTTTAGCGGAAATTTAATTCGTTCATTAAATAAATAAATTAATTAATTATGGATAAGGACAACCTCTTTGAAAAAAGCGTAGGCGAAAAGACAGTAGGGACAGGTCAGTGTAATTTAACATTTTCTTATATTAACACCCCAGGCGAATTTAACCCATTAAATAATTTTTGGGAAATCTTGAAATAACTATTTAGCGCTGGAACGTAAAATGTTTGTCTTGTACCTAAGAAATTGTGTTGCATAATTGTTTCGAATAAGTTACAGCGAGGATGACAAAACAAGTTTAAAAAAAACTCATTACATTTAAGGCCTTGACAACCATATCTTCTATATCTAAATAAATCCAAGACCTGACTGACTGACAGATAATCTACGCCCAGCCCAAACCGCTTGCCCTAGAAGGCTGAAAATTTGCAGGAACGTTACTCATAAGTAGTAGGCGCGTACTAAGAAAAGTTTTTCCAATCCGCCGCCAGCTTAATAAATGGCGCCCAGAAATGTAAAAAATCTTCTCCATGCAACAAAGTCCGCGCGTTTCAACCGATTTCACAAATATTTTGTACACTGGTTTCCTTTAACCTATAGACGGGCTAAATGGTCTTTAGGGTTCGATTTGTTGTCATCTTTATAAATGGCGGCCAAAATTTTAAAACAATTCTTTATGGAATAATGTAAGCGTCAAAAGTAATAAAAAATGCATCCCTAGGGGCTGACGGGCAACGCCGAGTCCTTCGCTCCTAGGGTGCTACAAAAAGGTTAGTCATCGGTAAAATCTACCCATTCTTTACATAATTTTGATGGAAGTTCTTATTACACGCTAGCGACGCCGCGGGTAAAAGCTAGTTCTGAATTAAAGTGGAGGAGAGATGGAAAGTAGAGCTCGTCGAACGATATTTTCGGATAAAAATCCAAGATGGAAACTTATGACGACACACCTCAAATCCTCGAGATATTTCCCAATTTGTTTTATAGGGGTTCTGCACTGGAATAGGGATCTGCCTGCTTTTACCAGGAGTATTAAATAGGTTTTTTCAGTTTTTCACCTAGATAGCAGCAACACCGATAGCCTATTCAACTTAGCGCTCAAGGGCCCTAGATCTGCTCGCGCTTGGATTTCCGTTTTCCATTTACCGAGCGCTGGACCCAAGACCCCATCGGTGCTAATCTGTACCATGAGTTAATAATATGTTAGCTCCCTATAAGTTACTCAGGCAATTCATTTTTATACTCCAGCGTTTTCTCCCGCGCCGCCGGCTTCCCAATTATATGCGACGCTCTGCGGCCGCCATGTGAACGAAAATCTTATTTACTCTTCTTTCCGGTTTTTCCCCGGAAGCGCGTGTAGTGGAAGCTAGCCAATGATATCGGAGCTATTTAAGCAGCCGAATATTTCGCTTAGTAGCCTCGGTTAAGAAAACAGTTAAGAGATCAGTGGATTGGATTTAGCTCAGTTGTATAATTTTCTGGTTTCAAGTCACAATAGCAACTCTTATCTTTAGTATTCTTTATCAATATCGGAAAATTGCATTGAGTTCGTGCATTTCTTTTTGTCTCAGTACTGGCCCAAACGCCATAATTTAATGTTAAATTGTTAAAACATAAAAATTCACGACTAAAACACTTCCTTGGTGAAAAAGCAGCCGACGACTCAAGGTCGAGGAGCCGTACGAGAGGGATTTTTTTATTCGACAAGAGAGAGCGCAACATTCGGATTTTTTCCCGCGCGGGCGAAATGAGAAGAAATCGCTGGATACATTACGCCTATGGAGCCTGAGTAACTTATAGGGAGCTAACATATTATTAACTCATGTCTGTACATAATAGATAGCTCGCTAAATTTGTATCGACGATTAGGACGGGAAAAGACAATCGTTAACGCAGCTCAAGAAATGAAGCGCATTTCATGTCGTCTTGAGCAAAGAGCGATCTCAGAGCAGTTATATGGAAAACGCCATTAGACTATACATATTGAGAAGGTGGAAATGATTGATTAGCATATTTCCCCCATTGGGGGTAGGAATATGAAACCCCACTCTAGGATGCACTCACCTCGGAAGTTCAATTAATACTTTTACGACAAGTAATACAACACTGTTTTATAAAAATAAACTCGAATGCGTAGCAAATAAGGCAAAAGGAATGGTTAAAAGTACTGCACTGCCCCCAAACATTCTTTCTACGCATGCTCACCTCTCGAAAGTTTTCCCCCCTTTTCACCCCCGCTCTACCGGTGAAAAGGTCTATTTCCCCCATTGGGGGTAGGAATATGAAACCCCACTCTAGGATGCACTCAGACGATTAAAGTATAAAATGACTCACCAATTTCCGAACAACGTGATTCGGAATTCTTTGGAGCGATTTCTTGAAATGTCTCCGAGTTGGACACCGAACTATTATTTCCAACTTCAATCGGAACTTCGGGTGAATTGATTTCCATAGAGACCGAGGTCAATTTTGACCGTTCATTTGGGTTGCGTTCTAGTTTAGGAACAGCACACGCTGGCACACTCAGTGGCC
Source organism: Phalangium opilio (assembly GCA_019434445.1). Lineage (NCBI taxonomy): Eukaryota > Metazoa > Arthropoda > Arachnida > Opiliones > Phalangiidae > Phalangium > Phalangium opilio. The sequence goes on from JAEQBA010003137.1 coordinate 3,292,668, forward strand.
TTGGATCAACAAGCTTCAGTTTTGGCAAACACAGTACCAAACTTGGATTTTGTCTATCTGTTTTCTTGGCACCTGTCAAGGTTATTCTGGATTGGTTATCATCGGGAACGTTTTCTACGGCTAATTCTGGTGAATGGCTTTCGACATTTGCGCCAAGATGGTTTTCGACCTCAACATTCAATTCAGGAACACGAAATTCCTTTGATCGAGTTGTTCTTTCGTCAGTTTCTCCCTCTGTTGAAACACTTTGTGATTTACGACAAGAATCGATAATTGTATTATTGTTCTCAAGAGGTTCTCGTGACGATTCACTTTCCGTCGTTGTGTCGAGAGGCATTTTCAATTGGTTTTCGACCTCGAGCTTCGGCGAAGGCGCGCAAAGTGGCGAATTCTCACTGTATATCAATTTAGGGACACATACATTCGTAATTCGCGTTAGAAACCCCATATTTTTAGACCTTTTTGGGATAATTTCAGTTTCGTTGTTTGTATTGCCAACCTCGGCAACATATTGAGGCTCAGAATCAGAATCAGGCGATTCTTGACTAATATCTTCTCTACCCAGCATGCCTTGGACATTGACAGCTTCGACACTGCGCGTCACAATTGGAAGAGATAACTCCTGGCCATTAATTCCCGAATCATTTTCAACGGGTTCAGATTTCACTAATTCATCGATAGCTAATTGATCTATTCCACTTTTCTCCTATTTTTCAAACAATCAACTCTTAACCTTTGGAGTAACTCTTTCCTATGAAAAATGTTCTATACCATCAAATCTTTGATTCTATTTTCCAACTCTTTATTGACCCTATTGAGTCTTTCAATTTCGTCTATTTGCTTATTTATCGTTAATGTTGTTTTCACTCTCTCTTTTGCCATGTTTGAAATTAAAACATTACGCTAAACAAAATAAGATTTCTTTTTAACAGTAAATATTCTTTGGACTTTCATTGGCTGAGCGTTCCTTGTTGGATTTATTAAACAGGGATGTGTTACCAATCCCTTTAGATCAGACTCAGAGCCAATCCCGATTGGTATTTTCACAAATAAACTAAATTATTAACCCACCCACAGAGTTTGGTTCTACCATAGCCCACTCGATCACGCGCTGTAGAAGTCACGACGCAAGCTGCTCGCGTTATGCGTCGTCTGCTTGAAAGTCGAAAATATTTAAGGTTTCTACTGTGAAGCAGACGACGCATAGCGCGAGCAGCTTGCGTCGTGACGCGCGTGATCGAGTGGGCTGTGTTCTACTTTAAGGGACATAAGATTCGACAACTCATTCTGTACATTTAAAATGGGCTATGATACCAAACGTTTCTCAATATTTCCGCGCTTAATTAGTTAAAAATACCTCGGCTTCCAGATTCCTGACTCGAACATCCCTGGCTTTAACTTCATTGATAAGATCATCTTTACTCAAGTGATCGTAATAACAATCTTCCTCATTGTTCATTTCCTAAAAACAAAGTTTCCCTAATTTTGTATTTGCCTTAAACAGCCAATAGGGAGAGGGCGTTTGTCAGGGAGGGAAAGAACATCCGACGCCATTTTATACCTCTACTTAGGCATGGCCAACTTATATAACCGGTGGTAGAAGGCCTACCAGCTTCACCCGAGCCCCATGTTAAAAAACGACTAGCAAAATCGCCCCTAGTTTCGACTTTCGCCGTTAGGTGCGCTACCAACCCAGTTTTCCTCATAATGCTTTTTCTATGGGAAAAAAAATTCGAAAGTGGACTCGGTTTAAGAGCATTTTTAATATATTTACCGATCTTTTTCGTGGCTGAATTTTGAATGAGAAGTCAAGTAAGTTTTAATTTATATTTTGAGACCAATTTCATAATTTTCCGTCCGTTATTTGACGAGTAATCAACATTCAAAGTTGGGGTTGTTTTTAAGGCGGATAAATTAAATTTCTCGGAAACCCTAAGCCTTCGTCCATGGATTAAATACGACTACGTATGGATATAGCACTCTAGCCTTCGGTAAGGCAATAGCTCTGGCACATCAAAACGTACGGAAAATACTTGGAGGGAAGGGGGAGAAAGGGAAATAATTTTGGTGTGACAAGAAGTCACGTGCATTAGAAGAAAAAAATAAACGCGCGCCGTTGGTTGTTGAGTTTGAACCACGATTAAAATTAAAAACACGCATTCTCATTGGCTAATAGGGTATCTACCCATGACGTAGGCTTGTCACACTAAATCTACAATTCCCCCCTTTGCCATTAGCCAGCCCTAGATGGCCCCCCGTTTAACGGACAAACGGTAGTCAAGTTTTCGGGTGAGTGCTATATCCATACGTAGACGTATTTAATCCAAGCTTCGTCCAACGGCGCCACTAAATTTTAATGTAAACTTCCTTCAAGACCGAGGCTTAACTCTAAACGGCCCATTTCACCGCCTTAAAAACAACTCCAACTTTGAATATTAATTATTCGCAAAATAACTGACGGAAAATTATGAAATTGGTCTCAAAATGTAAATTAGAACTTACTTGACTTCTCATTTAAAATTCGGCCACGAAAATAATCGGTAAGTATATTAAAAATGCTCTTAAACCGAGTCCACTTTCGAATTTTGTTTCCCATAGAAAAAGCATTAGGAGGAAAACTGGGTTGGTAGCGCACCTAACGGCGAAAGTCGGAACTAGGGGCGATTTTGCTAGTCCTTTTTTAACATGGGGCTCGGGTGAAGTTGGCAGGCCTTCTACCACCGGTAATCTAAGTTGGCCATGACTTAGGGGAGCGTTTGTAGGCGCGATACTGAAATTCCCCCGTTAGGGGGATGGAATCGAGGTAAGAGATATAAGCCTATGACGTGGCAAGAATGGGTTTGCCCTCTCCCTATATTGCAATAATTTCTCAAATACCTCTTTAATGGCCACTCTTTGAAGATTTACTAAACTCATTTCGGAATTTTGCGCAGAGACTTTGTGAGATTCTAAAACTACCCTAAAATAAAATAATTTTTTTCAAACAGAAGAAAACGAACATAAAACTTGAAAGGTTTCATCACTTACCAGCTTAAACGTTCGACCATAACACGACAATCCTTCACAAAATCCATCATACTTCGTAGAGTTTCCCTGTTTAGATAACATACGTAACATTTTAATGATTAAAAAACATGGCTGGCCATAAACAAAAGATTCAGTCTTTTCCCCTCAGTTCAATATAGATTCTTACCAGTCAAGGCTTATATGAATGTTTTTCTTTCACAGTTACTCACACTGTTCCGTTTTTTATGTTTTTCGGGTCTTTGGGAGAAAAAGCTTCCACTTTTATTAAGAGCTTTTCTCGTACATGGATACTCTTTTTGATAATCAATAAACTATTATTAAAGGATGAACCATTACCGTAGCAAAGGAATTCACAAGAAGGTACAAACGCGAAAAAAAAAGAGAACGTTTAGCAGACAGCTTTAACTTTTTTCGCGCTCATGGACTATGTGCTTGTTGATGCGTGATCTAGTGGGCTATGTTTTTTTCTTACCACTGTCAATCAGGCTGGGAAATAAGGGGTACGTTCAGTAACCCTCTTTGATGGCAGCGCTTACTAAGCGATGTGAGATTTTTCCAACTGTACGGTTTTTCGCGTTTCCGGTTTTGACGTCATGATGCTCAGCGCTTGCCCATCAAAAAAACCATCTAATCGATATGGTTTTTTTGATGGCATGACGTAGCGCTTGACTGTTGAACACTTGGCAGACGAAAAGTTGGCGCGGGATTTAAAAATTAAATTCCAACAATGTTATTCCTACAGTAATTGTATTAGTAATTTAGTTTTCTTTACAAAACTACTTCTACCATTAAAATAGGCATAATTTTCTTAAACAATTTCATTATTTGCGAGCTCGTTTATAATTAAAAAGAGCCATTTGCGCTTCGTAACGTTTTGAGGGCCAGCAAGACGTTTCCCCAACTCCTATTTCTAAAACAGCGCTAACTTCAAAATGCCACTTTTCCGTTCAAAAGCCTTTTACGTCACTGTGACGTCTCGAGCCCATCAACCACACATCAAGAAAACAGCGATTTCCTTGAGATTTTCGTTACTGAACGTACCCAAGGATATTTTTTAAACTAGTCCTTGGGACCAGTGACCCCTCTAGTCTCCGAAATAATTAACTGGTCTCCGGACTGGTCCCAGCCTTTGTTCTCCAATAGATTTGCAATTAATAAACTGGTCCCGAGGACCAGTAACCCCCACTTTTTGAATTAAAAAACTAGTCCAAGCAATTAATAAACTGGTTTTGGACCAGAGGAAGTGTGCTATTTCCCAGCCTGCTGTCAATTATGCCGCCTGTGCAGGGATAAGGGAGGTCAGATGGATTGGAATGATGATGGGCGACCTGCGGCACCGTATCTCTCCCAGTGTACCTCGCCCACGCCCCTACCCTTCCGTAGGCGATTGCTAAGTGCTGCCGCGTAGCGCCATTTTATTTGAAAGAGAACTAGCTTCTATATTTGAGATAGAGGGAGCGTCCTTTACAATTTCGTCCGGCACGACCCTACCTAACCGCTGGGGATGATGGGAGGACTACGGTGCCGTAGGTGGGGGTACAAAGGCAACGCTATAGGTATGGGGGTTTCTACTCCATTACGCTCTCCTTCAAGACCTGTGAGTGTGGACTTGTGGAGTAGAGTGGGATCATAGCCCACTTGATCACGCACGCTGGCTGCACGCACTCTATATGACAGCTGATAGCTTAAGGCAGGGATTCTAGATGAATCCCTGATTGGACGGGCTTCTAAAGCGCGTGCAGCCAAAAGCGTGATCGAGTCAGCTGTGTTCTGAGTAACGAAGCTGTCTGCTATGATTTTCGGTATAATAGTTTGAAGTTGAATCCGTATTGGCGCCCTTTGTTGGTATATTGTAATTTTAGTGTGAGACTTTTGAGCCATATGGGCACGTGACTAATAAAGTTAAGACAATTTATTAAGGTACACAACAGTTCTTTGGTACACAAATTAACGTTAATCAAACAGCCATTTAGCGGTTTGTTTACAAATAACATTCATATCACAGTTAACTTCATCATTGAATGAACGTGAATGAAATGAAAGTTAGTGCGATTTCACAAGATCAGTAAGCAGAATCTTTTTTCATTAAGACAGACAAAAGGTCCTATAGTAGTATTTAAAAAGCAAGCTACTTCTTACATGGATGAATTCAGTCTCAAGACCAACGATGAAATATATCAATATGGCTATTCTTCAAGCCTATTGAAACCTTGACGTTTTAAGCTGTAACTCAGTATAGACTAATTTCTTGGATGCCAGTTTCATAAAAATATATGAATATAAAGTAGTTACGATCACTTATTGGAATGTTTCGTCCAATTAAATTCATAAAAACTGAGAAGCCGGACTCGGATGAGGTGGAAAATTCGGAAACGCCTTCAAACGTTTTAGTGAAATGGCCAATCATCATTAAGAATGATGATGACGAGACTAGCACTTCTAAAGAAGCAGATTCGGTTCATCCCTCAGCGGAAAACACTGACAATGTGGAAGAAGTTACGGAGAATCAGGAACAAAGGAAGTTATCCCCATTAATGAATGAAAGACAAACACAAAATGCTAAGAAGCCTTTTAAATGTGACGTCTGTGGCTTGTCGTTTCATATTAAGAAACTTTTAACAAAGCATAAGGTGAGACACTCATCTGATCGTCCGTTTCAATGTGAACTGTGTCAGAAGACCTTCAAAAGGAAAAAAACTTTGAGCGTTCATAAACTCACACACTCGACCGAACGTCCATTTAAATGTCAAGTGTGTCAGATGACCTTCAAATTGAAAAGGAACTTGGCACGACATAAAATCATACACTCTACCGAACGTCCATTTAAATGTCAAGTGTGTCAGATGACCTTCAAAAGGAAAAATAATTTGACAGTTCATCAACTCAGACACTCGTTCGAACGCCCATTTGTATGTGAAGTGTGTCAGAAGACCTTCAAAGGCAAAAATGACTTGACACAACATAAACTCATACACTCGTCCGAACGCCCATTTAAATGCCAAGTGTGTCAGATGGCCTTCAAAAGGAAAGTTTGTTTGAAGGAACATCAACTCACGCACATGTCCAAATATGATTTGTGTAACTCTAGTTACAAATCACAATATGACCTTGACTTGAAACTCCACAAATGTTCTGAATGCGATAAAACCTTTAAAACATTGCGGGAACTAAATGCTCATAAGGTTCTTCATTCTTCGGAGCGACCATTTAAATGCGAAAAGTGTGATAAAGCTTTCAAAATCAGATCGAGTCTAAATTTGCACAAGGCTAGACACTTGGAGGATAAACCATTCAATTGCCAACAGTGCGAGCGTTCTTACCAAACTAAATATTTGTTAAACATTCACAAGAGAGAAGTTCATATGACTACTAAATCATTTAAATGCGACTTATGTGACGCTAAATTTAAAACCAAAAGCAATTTAAATCTTCACAAGATTTCTGTTCACCAGAACGAAAGGCCCTTTTCTTGTGAACAGTGTGGCAAAACCTTCAAAGAATCCTACACGTTAAAGAAACACTCCAAAATTGTGCATACTTATGAAAGACCGTTCAAATGCACGGAATGCGGTTCAGCCTTCAAATGTGGCTCACATCTGAAAAGACATAAATTGTTACACATACGTGCTAAATCTTTCAAGTGTTCTAAATGTCGTCTGTGTTTCCCATCCGAAACATCCCGTCGTGCACACGAGGCATCTAATCATTTATATGACAAATACTTCGAAACTTCGCGAAGATATGAAAACTGTTCAAGCACTGATGTTAAACCTGTCATTTACGAGTGCTTCATTTGCAAAACCGCGTTTCCAAATGAATACGATTTGTTTCAACATAAAGGTACGAGATGTTCCCTCCAAAACTTCAAACTGCGAGCTTCCCATGTTGTATTGGAACGGTTATCTCCGAAGCAACTTGCCGAATATGGTGTTTTTTCTTATCCACGATTAAGAATCCGGATCGAAGACTTCGTCATTAAAAAGGAACAGGAATAAACACAAGCTATGTTATTATAAAACCTGAAAACATAACCATTTGTGATCTCATATAATATGATATTCAGTTTAAGAATTTAAGGGTCATGCTTTTGTAAAAGTTATATTGCAATAAAATAAAAAATATTTTTTACGTCATGAAAGAGTTTTAATTTGATTGGCTTTAAAGATAACAAAATTCCCAACGTAAAACTGATTTTATTAGGGTTTTTTCTCAATTTAAAATAGGCTAGCATTATTAGAACATGCAGAGTGTCTTCATGACATACAGGGTTTTAGCCACATCGTATGATGTACATCTACGATGAGTTTCTTAGTTTGACCTGCCCTGTTGTTGTAGTAGTAGTTCGTTCCCTTCGTTCGTCATTGAAGGGAAACTTAGTGAAAGGGAGAGAGTTGTGGTGAAGGTGATATTTTTCGTTCGTCTACTTAAAAGGTAGGGAATTATGATAGTTAGGTTAAGCCATGGAAGAAGAAGGGTAATGGAACGGCGAGGTGAATAGGCAGACGGCTACGCGAAATGTAGGGTCACGTGGGAAAACTCTCCTTTCCTCTCGGCACTAGCTGTAACGCGATTACTGCTCTGCGCAATATTGGCGCGCAAGCCACAGAGAGAGGGCCGCTCTCTACAGCCAGTACTACTGATGCGACTGCGCGGAAGCTTTCAACGTTGGTGATAAACTCGGGAAGGAGGGAATGAAAAGGGGGAAGTTACGATTTTTCAACGCGCTCTCTTTAACATTATAGGACCCTTCCATATACCCTTCTTCTTCCATGGTTAAGCTATATACTCTCCCTTAATTTCCTGTCACCCGTCGAGTTTGACCGCTCCCCTCTTTCAACATTCAAAGAAATCGAGAGAAATTTTGAAAGCAAAAGCAAGTATTTACTGACGTTCTTTTTAGAATGGTCTTAAGGCACCGGGATATTACAATTATTGGGTGTTTTACCGAATTCTTCATCTTTCCAACGCTTCTGGCCATAAGTTCATGTTAGAAATTTATAAGATGCGAAAATTATCCGACGGCATAAGTCATGATGTAAACCAAAACGTTTTGTACGTGTATTAATTGAGCGTTAAGTACGTAATCATTTTAGCACTGTTAAAGGTAGCTCGATCATCGAGGGGGTAATCACTAAAACTTTCTGTTCTATTAAGGGTTACTTGCGTGTAATCATTTTAGCATTGTTGTTTTAAGAAAGGCCTTACGGGTGATAATTTTAGCAATGTTAAGGGTAGCGCACCGAGGGGCTACTCACTCAAAATTTCTCTTTGTGTCGCACTATTACAATTATAACATAAAAATTTTATTGAAGTAAGTATTACGGGTAATCATTTTAGCACAGTTAAAAGTAGCGCATCGAGGGGCTATTCACATAAATTTTATGTACGTCTGTTAAGTACGGTACGGTGTGGCTACTATTATGAGCCCTTGGGTCGTCTTGTTATCAATACCATTTATTTGGAAAAAAGTGATTTACAGTATAATAATAATAGAAGCTTTTTTTATTGGATATACCATTAAGGGAAAACCCTTATTTACAATGGCGTCCGATTAATTAATTAATTTAACATGAATAAAAACAATTTAAAAAAAATGTAATAAGCATTATTCTATAAAAATACATAAAGGCAACTGATTCAGACCGTATACTCTTTCGATTCGGCGAAGTATTCATGAACAGCAGACTTAAACAATTTTATAGTCTGTATAGATTTGATCGGGTTGGTTAATGCATTCCATATTTTAACCCCTTGTAATTTAGTACTCTTATTTCTGTTACTCGTGGTACAACATTCGGTATAAAAATTTAGACTATCCCCTCGGGTACTTATATCAGATTTTCTAGCAGGGAACCAGTTTAGGACATATTCTGGCAATAGGCCGTTTTTTACTTTAAACATGAATACGATTAACGCGTGTAAGTAATATAATTCTGGATTTTTTATGTTAGCAACAGTCCTAGCCAGGGTGGCAGAGGAGAATTTTTTAGATTTAGATATGAGTTTAGAGCACTTCGTATGAATAGCGCTTAGCTTATCTTTATTTGCTTTACCGGTATTGTAGTAAAATATAATCCCATATACGCAATAAGGGGCTGAATGCAGGCCATATAGAGCAATCTTATGGTTTCAGAGTCCAAATAGTTTTGTAATGGTCTTAAAGTCCATAGTCTCATATCAACTCTCTTTACTAAATAATCAACATGGGCCGTCCAAGACAGCTGGTCATCTAACCATAGGCCCAAATATTTAAACTGGCTAACTCTCTTAACTGTACCATGACACAGGTCAACGCAATCCTTAGACTCATTTCTCATTTTCTTGTTCGGGGAGATTAACATGAAATTTGTTTTATCAATATTTATGATAAGGCCTTTACTCGTAACTTTATTTTTTAGACTGGTTAAATCATTTTCAACATCTCTAATTAGATGCTGTAAATTATTATTAGCTGCCACAAGAGCTGTGTCGTCCGTATATTCTTTGGAAACTGATCCTTTTAAAGAGTCATGAATATCTGTCGTGTATATGTTAAAAAGTAGCGGGCCCATAACGCTACCCTGAGGTACACCATGTTTAATGACCAGCTTATCAGAGTAATGCCCATTATGATATACTATCTGCCCTCGTGCAGCAAGGTACGTAGTAAACCAGTTCAAGGCAATATCACTTATACCCCGCTGTTCAAGATCAGATAGTAGTAAGTCATGTTGAACAGTGTCAAATGCCTTTGACATGTCAATGAAAACTAGCATGACATATAGTCCATTATTAAGATTTTTTAAAATGGTTTCGTAGAGGTCAAAGATACAGGTTATAGTAGAGTGGCCTGATCTGAATCATTCTTGGTTTGCTTTCAATAATTGTAGCTGATAAGTTCGTAAGATATGTTCCGTAAGTTTAACACTAATTACTGAGAGCTTGTCCCTAAGTGACGTTGGTGAAACGTGATAGAATCTCGTAAGTCAGGAGCTGTCAAAGCGTTAGTTAAAACTAAATAGGAAGATCGACTGCAATTTCTGCAAAACCGAGTGTAGTCAATTCTTGCGTCGTTCTCGAACTAACTCTCATTACGTCTCTAGTATTACCAGAAGTATATAATACTTCTCTTCGAGAGAAGTGTACCACAAAGCGGGGCAACGTCATTCTTCCCAACATCGGAACATTTAGAGCAAGGTTACTAAAACAAATCACATACGCGATAAATAGTTCCCTCATCATTACTCTATTAGCGTTTAAATATTTGACAAGACGCGCTTGTGCATTTTTGTCCCACGTCAAGACGAGGTTTGTGGGATGATTGCTGGGGATTTAGTGCCAAACAATTATAGAATTCACCTTACGGTGCGATGCCCATTTGTAGTTTGATGAGCGGGAAAGCAAACTAAAAGGGTGAGCCTGGGAAGAATGACGTTACATAACTAAAGCATTAAGAGGATATTGAGTGTAATCCTTCTTCTATTATCCCCTTCTGGTATTACTAAGAATAGGTATTGTCATACTTATGGAGCATATCTTATAAACTTATGTAATACCAAAAGCCTATTGTACTAATTATAGGTGTGCATACATAAAATGGTAGTTGAGGGTCTTGCGTCGATGAATTGCACGTAAAAAAGCGTCTTCTGATGGCGGATTTGTCGGAAGACTTAAATCATATTCTATTGCGATTTCTGTCTCTTCCCGCGACCCGACTCGTACCAGGAATGCAATCAAAATAAGACATGACTCTATTCTGTTCCTGTTTGAAGGTAAATAAGTTTGTAGTAGTAGACCTCTTGATTCGGAGAGGTAATATTTTGGTTTTCCCAACTTGTTTTGTTTTGTTCGTCCGCAATTTGGAGAAATTATTTTCAAACTTGGTAAGCTTGGAATGATATAGCTTTAATTAGCCTTATTCCTGATCAGCGCCACCTACCCATAGCGGCGACTTTGAGAACTACTGTAAGCGGCAAGCCAATCAGATGTCGCTAAAATCTGGTGACGTCACTGACTGGCACTCTCGGGTCTTACCAAAAATGACGTCACCAGATTTTAGCGAAATCTGATTGGCTTGCCGCTTACAGTAGTTCTCAAAGTCACCGCTATGGGTAGATGGCGCTGATCAGGAATAAGGCTAATTAAAATAAATATACTATATCCGATTTAAGTCTAATTTCTCGATTAAGGGTGGACAATTCGGACTTTGGTTGGGCCTTTCCCTCGCTTACATTTTTGGTGGATCTTACAACGGAGTTTTGTTAAAAATATTTAATAAACACCGCGTTTCAAATAAAAACATAAGTTAGGCAAAGCAAATTGAATTGTTCTACACAAGAAATGGCTCAGTATGAATAAATTTTTCAAAAGAACAACAAAGAATTCACAAAAAAAAAGCATGTCCCCAGTCCCCGCCACAATTTTAAACACAAGTTCAGATTATGGCCAATAGAGACCGCTTCAAACAGCGAAGCTCAGCTGAGCTTTTGTTGAGGCCACTTGAGGGGTCAAATAAATCATCAAGTGAAAGCGAAACTTTATGATTATATCTTAATTTATTACTATTAAATAAAGTTTTAATATAATTAAAATGGCTGACCTTTTGGGGTCAATTTTAAGCACCATGGCGAAACCACCGTCTATTGATGATAAGCGAAAAAAGCTCATAAAACGTAAGAATTTTTTAATAATTTTAAGCCTTGGTCTATTAATATAATAAAAAATGTTGAGTTAAGCACTTTGTTTACTTTACTATTACTTCTAAACACTTTAGAACAACAAGAACAACTAGCTAAACAGAAAGAACAAGACAAACAGCGTCTAGCTGTGTTTAGAAAAGAAGTATGATATGATAATCTAATATTAATCTAAAGGAATTTAAAGATTAATTATTTTAGATAGAAGATAAAGTTAATAAATTCATTCAAGATCCACAAATGAAAAAGATTAAATTTGATCCTATGAGCAAAGTTAAACGCTCTATAATGTAATTAAACTAACAGTTGATTACGTAATTATGAATAGAGTATATTAATAATCAATCTTTTAGCCATGATATAGCTGAAGTGGCGGGTCTAACGTCATTTTCATTTGGCGAAGAGGATATAGATCGACATATTATGCTCTTTAAGAAAGTAGGCAAATGAAGCTGTTAAAAGACTACAGTTCAGGGTTCGTACATGACCTGGAAAACCTGGAAAAGTTAGGGAAATTGAAAGTGGGCCTAAAAAGTCAGGGAAATTTAAAATGGACCTAAAAAGTCAGGGAAATGTCAGGGAAATTTAAAATGGACCTAAAAAGTCAGGGAAATGTCAGGGAAATTTAAAATGGACCTAAAAAGTCAGGGAAAAGTCAGGGAAATTTAAAATGGACCTAAAAAATCAGGGAAATTTAAATTGGACCTAAAAAGTCAGGGAAATTTAAAATGGACCTAAAAAGTACGGGAAAAGTCAGGGAAATTTAAAATGGACCTAAAAAGTCAGGGAAAAATATGTTGGAGGGAAATTTAAAGTATAAGGGTGACCAGAAAATTTTTTGTCGGAGATTTGAGCAAAGCCCCAAATTCGCGGAGCTCGCTTCGCTCGCTCAGGTTATTTATGGTTTACTTTAAATTAAATTTAAACGAATTAATTGGCTAATTTTTATAAAAATAACTCGTGCAAAAATTATTTAAGTGAATATAGATTGGTTTTCATATACGTTCGCCATGTACGTTATTGCAAATGGTCAGGGAAATTTGTGGGATTTAGTCAGGGAAAAACTGGAAAAGTCAGGGAATTTCAATCCAAAAATTTTGTACGAACCCTGCAGTACTATAATAAGGGTTTTATAACAATTTAACGTAATTTAAAATAGGAATTTGCACCCTGTGATGATGAGCTTCAAGCTTATAGAAAAGGAGAGACTTGGGATGCGGAGAAAGGGAAAGAATTAATAAGGCAAAGGGTCAGTTACTAATGATTTAAAATTAATTTATACTTTAGTTTAAGTTTTTAATAATTTTGTTTTAAACGTAAGGAATTGGCTAAGAAGTTGCAAGAGGAAGAAGATAGACTTAAACCAACTGAAGTTGCACCCAACAGTAACTACAAAGAAAAGTATGAAAAATTGCTTGGGAAAGATGCCGGTATCGATGCCGCTAAAGTGGCCAAAGTCAATCAGCAGTTTGGAAATGGTTTGAATACTGCTCTTTATAATTAATAAAATATTGTTTATTTACCTTAAAGTAATTATTAATTGCAGTACCGAGTGCTAATAAAAGGGATCAAAGATCTATCGAACAAACATTAGCTGATATTAGAGCAAAAAAGAAACTGAAGTGTGGTCCAAGCGAAGAAGATAATGCAATCCCATAGACTAAGCCTAATTTGGCTTTTACAAAATTGTAAAATATTTAACTTCATAGAAATCGCAAACATTTTTGTAATATATACCTCATTCAGGCTTATTAGTGCAGCCATAATTAAAAACTTAAATATTGTCTAGTTGAATAAATGAACTTTCCCATTAATTAATTTTTAATAGTTTCAGGCCAAGGCTTAGTAAAAGAAGCCAAAGCACCTGTTAAAACTTAAAATTTTGAAATAAAATTTAAATTACACCTACTTACAATTTTTGAAACCCAGTGATCTTCCATAACTTGTAAAACAAATGCACACAAATAAAACCATCACTGTTTGCACTAATTGTTTTATGTGGTCCTTCATTAATTAGTAATTAGGCCTAACGACTTTAAAGACAAAACTCCCTATTACTGTAGTTTTCTGTTTGCAACTGATGTTACAAATGCACTGTCATAGCCAACTTATATTAATGGTAGTAGAAGAAGAGTTCCAAGTTGGCCATGGCATTGTCAAAGATGTCAATTTTTTTTGTCTGGGAACGGGAGCAGGCCAGGGAGCGCCCTCTATCAGTTTTTTTATTGGTTTCAATGCATTTGGGTCCCCTAGAGGGTCATCGGAAAGGATATGATTAATTAGGGAAGGAAGTAAGGTCACTTGGGAGGGATGTGGGGGTCAGACAGGGTAAGATAGCGATATGGGTGGTATAGACCGTTTTGGAAATTACATACAGAGAAACCAACACACAGGCCACGCCGCCATTGGGGCAAGAAGCGCCGCTAGAGCCAGTGCGAGTTGGCTAGCCTCCAGCTTGTAGTAAACTTAGGCTCCATCTGGCGTTGTTCTTGGCGCGAGGGAGATTACCATTACCCCAATGACGGTGTCGAACCAGTTTGTTGGTTTCTCTGTATGTAATTTCCAAAATGGTCTATTCCATCAAACTTTGTCACCCAGAAGCTTGGCCTACAGTCCCGACAATCGTGAGGTGTCAAAACTCAGCAGGCTATAGGGAGGTAACAGTTCTGACCCTGAAACGTCACACCCTTCTATCTCTTACTGGAGTTTCATCCCCCCTAACGGTTGCCAACAGTATTCTACGCGCAAAAATGCCAACCAGAGAGGGGCTGAGTGACGTCAGACTATCTCTTCCCCCTAGCCAGTTGTTAGCTCCCTATTCAATAGTCATGCCACCAAATAACAAAACTGTACCTAAGTTTCTTCTAAAAAAAGAATTAAATCTTTCGTAAAAAATAACCTCGGTGTTAAATAATAATTATTTATTATATCCATAATAGTGTTATAATATCTATGATTATATCTATGTTATTTTTAAAGCAAAGGCGGCAATGCGCACTATTTGACCTCTGAACGCCAGCCAACAGATTTGAAATAAGGCGCGAAAATTCTTGAAATCTAGATGGCGTTAAAGCACGTGTTATTACGTCACATAAGTGATGTCACGCGTATAGCCATCGTGAAAATTTAAAATAGTAACAGCGAACTTCAGCAACCACCTGGATTTGTGCTCTATATTCAATCTTGACTGTTTTCCAATTTTATTTTCTTAGAAAGTTTTACGGGTTAAAGTTAACGATGAACAATAAAATAACTTTATACATTAGGATTATCTTAATTTTAGTCGTAATTCGTTGTACTAAGGCTGGTTTGTGGGAATGGGTTATTTATGGATCTGATTACGACAAAGAGGAGAGTGTGGACAAGCCCAAACAAGTCGAAGATCACAGCATGGGAAGTAGTTTGGGTAAATTGGCTAAAGTTCCTTTCGAAATGCGTACAGCGGATGAAAAATTTCTAGTAGAAGCTGCCAAATTTGGACTACAAGCTTCTGATTTGGATTTATGCCATCACAGAGTAAGTTTACTCTACAGAGTGCTGTCAGAAGCGCCCGTGTGACGTCACCCATGCTGTTTTCCCATAAAGAAAAAACGGTAACTGTCTTGGCCGCCCATTGCTAAAGGCAGACTCGTGACGTTTAACCTTGGATCTGACGTCACAACTGACAGCACTCTTAACGTGTATCATTAAACCCTAAACGCTATATTCCTCACTCAGGTTATAATGCACTTAAAAAAGACATGTGGTGCCTTAACGGAGGAAGATATTGGGAAGTTAAGTGTTCAGTTATTGAACTGTCAATCGTCTGTCGAAGGCCGTAAAACTTTCAAGTGCACGGAAGAAATGGCTATTGCACAGTGCACGAAAGATATGGATGCCAATACGTGGAATGCCTATCATATTGTTAGTAACAGAGCGAGGGCCGTTTGTTACGCAGCCAGACAACAACAATTCACTGCTAAAACTGAAATGACAGTTAACAAGTTAGTTTATACTTCTGAGCACCAAATCGCTGCTTTGGAAAAATTGGAGGTAGCTATTCGCTTGATGGTGACTTAATTGGGTCGCTATTTAAGTTAAATGGCTAATTTTAAGTTTAAATGTTAAAGGATGGGCAAAATAAGGTCTCGGAAATGACTTCTAAAACTTTAGACACTATGGTCATGGGGCAGAAAGAATTAGCTGAAAGACAGGAGAGATTGAAAGCTTCGCAACAACGAATTCAAACATTTGTGCATGGAAATTTACGAGAATTAACCAGAGAAAAGGCCTTAATTGCAGCTGGACAAAGGGAGTTAGCAGCAATGACTGAAGGCATACAGAAAAAATTAGGTATACGTTATCAAGGGCCAGGAAATGCCAGGGAAATTCTATAATTTAAAACTTTTATATTAATTTAATAGATGAAGCCAATAAACAACTTCAATTAAACGAAGCAGACCGCAAAATTAACCATCAAGAAATTTTAAGAGATTTTGCCATGGTGCAATTGAAAACCAAAGAGATGTGGGTCAAAATTGACAACAGCACTCAAAATATTTTGTCCCAGCATTTGGAAGCTGTCACTCATTATCAAGAAACCCTACAAAACTTGCAACGCATTAATAACACTGTTAACTACCTTCTCCAACTTGTGGATAAAACCAGAGACGACGTAGATGCTAAATTAGGGTGGCTTAGTGGACTTTTAGGAGACGCTGGTAAAGTCCCATAAGTTTATAAGATATGTTGCATAAGTATGACACAACACTACCTAGACTCCTTAATGCAAGATAAGCAGTGGTGTGCGAGTCCCGTTTTTTCGGTTTCGAGCCGAGTCCGACTCCCGAGTATTGAAACTAATTTCTTATCGAGTATCGAGCCGAGTCTCAAAAATACTTTCGAGTATCGAGTATTTAGATAGGTCAAATTTTGGTTCTTTCGAGTAATTATCGAGTCTCAAATATTGACTTGTCGAGTAACAATTTTGTAAATTCTTGAAAATAACGAAGATGTTCAATTATCTAATATCTAACTAGTTCAAAAAGATTGTTGGTGATCATTTAAACATTGAACAGGTGATTTTCAAAATAAATGATCATGAACTCATCGTCTGCTATAGTTGTAAGCCTCGGATTCGAGTATTTGTCGAGTATTTAAAATGTTAAAAAGCTACTCGAATCTGTCTCGAGTATCTCAATGTGTTGTTATCGAGTATCGAGTCGAGTACTCGGCTCGATACTCGAACCGAGTACTCGAACTTAACGAGTACTCGCACACCCCTGGACACAACACTACCTAGACTCCTTAATGCAAGATAAGAGACTTACTGAGAGCTAATTCGAGAATGACAAGCAAGAATTGACTACACTCGGTTAATTTTGCAGTCCATCTTCCTATTTAGTCTGTACTAAGCCTTTGACAGCGCCTCACCAGGCGTCGCTTTACGTCAAATCTATGACGTACCTCACTCACTTCATGACAAGCTCTCAGTAACCAGTGACAAACTTATGGAACAGATTTCATGATAACATTAACTAAATGATAAGTCTTTAATATCTGTTTTGTTTGTTTTGAAGGTGACAGATTAACGATAATCTACTGCTGTCTCATCCATGGAGCCTATTTCATGGCTTCAGCCGTAACGGCTTCATTCTTAAATTTCCCGATGTTTTCACGCGTCGCTATTCTAGTCATGGTTCCCTTAAACGCAGTTAGCGATATGAAGCAACAATCCTGCTTAGATTTTGTATCGTTAACGGTGTTTTTACTATCAACAATTTTACTTCAATGGCTGATTAGTAAAATTGGATTGGCATTTAAGGCCCCTCCCACCATTTTCAAATTATGCTATAAGATTCATAACTCTATCAAAATATATCGTGAAAGGTGCGTTTTAATTGCTATCTTTTAGTTTTAGAGTTTAGAGACTAATTAAGGCGTGTAATTTAGATGTTCAAAGGAGATTACGGTTGCGGCAGAGAAATTTAAAGCTCAATGCGAAAAACGCAGGAGTTCAATGGGATTTTTAGCAAATGCTACTGAGCCAAGTGTAAATAGAAGTTCCCTTAATGGAGCAGCTTATAAACCTTCGCTTAGACGTTCAGGTGGCTCATTGGGTCCTTTACCAGAGGATATCTCCGTAATTCCCAATGCCGATAGTTTTAATCACGAAGAAGGGCCTCCAACTCCTGATACGTCAACACCTACAAATGATCCTGATAAACAAAATTCCAATTCGCATATGGTAAGTTAAGTTTACGTTATTATTTAGTGTTTTTATCGTAACTTCTTTAACAAATCAGTTTGTTTTTATAGAATAACGGTGCCACAAACGATCTCTTCAATGATTTTGACGCGTATCAGAACATTAGAGGACAAAGTCTAACACCTACACGAAGGTTAAGGAGGATAAGTTCTTCATCAACATCTACTTCAACTGGAAGAAGATTTTGTTCGGGTGTTAATAAGTCTGGTACTCCTTGCAAAGGAAGCGCTTCTATTGGTTACGAGTTTTGTCACCATCATTTGCATCAAGAATGAATTTTAATGTTACGCGCATGAATCTTTTGTTTTTTTTTTCGTTGATTAATTTAGAGATTTATTTTCACTCTTAGTTTGATTGAATTCCCAGTAAATGTAAATTTTTAAATAATTTTAATTGCAACTGATGAACTAGAAATTTAATTTACTGTAAAGTGTATGTAAATATAGAATTTTATTTTTAATTGTAAGGTGTTTAACTACTTATATTTAAACCCCTTCATTCCATTTAAACACAAGTTACTCATTTTTACTTAAATTGTATTTGCATATATTGATTGATTCAAAATTTCAAAATAAAATATTGTGATAAATTTTCAATTGTTTCGCATTTCTTCCATTGCACACTCTCTTTAGAGTGACTCATAAGTTTATGAGATATGTTCCATAAGTGTGACACTTCATATACTTCGTAACGCTAGAGACTTACTGAGAGCTAGTTCGAGAACGCCAAGCCAGAATTGACTACACGCGGTTTTGCAGTCCATATTTCCAATCCATTTAGTCTGTACTAAACCTTTGACAGCACCTCAAAAGAATTTATGACATATGAACGTCACATCATGACTATCTCTCAGTAACCAGTGATAAACTTATAGAACATATCTTATATGAACTTATGTTGACTTATATTGCGCAAAAATACTGGATTATGCAGGATGTCACTGACTTGCTAAAGATATTTAATAAAAGCATACCCTCAACAGATTTCTATAGGGCTTGTGGGCCCTGGCCCCTGTTAGACAAGAACCTACATCCTCCCGTAATGTTATCGAAATAATGCGCAAAAATTTCTAGAAAGCTAGATGGTGTTGAAGCCTTGTTTTTTACGTCATCACCGTTATCTCACTTATCTGAAAATTTATAACGGTAACCAAAACTTACAAACACATTACAGGCAACTTCAGTCAGTTTTGTGCGTAATAATTTTACTGTATTCCGAAATTTTTTGTTAGAAATATTTACTGTTTGAAGTTAAATAATGAAGATGAACATATTATCATTATATTACAATATTATTTTATTTTTAGTCGTAATTCATTCTACAAGCGCTGATTTGTGCAAATTAGAGGTAATATTTAATTGATTGTGACACGGGCTACTTATCTAAGTTTGGTTGCGCTTAACCATGGATAAAAGATGCAGGTGAGGAAATTTGTTTTCACGCTTAGAGGATAGGCAACTCCCTATCTCCAACGGCAGTTTATTCTTACTATTCGATATATGGGCTAGTCTATTCCAGTTTCGGTTGTCAGCATGCGCAAAGCTAGAGATAATGTAACGTAGTTTTGTGCGTGCTGTCAACAGACGAAAGCAGAAGTAAATGAACCGAAGTTACTGGAGTCCCATTGCTTCTTCGTTAAACACAAGTTACTTATAATCCCCCTTATTTAACCCCCATTCCTGCACCCCATTCTCAAGCGCCGTTATTCTAAAAACGCCACCAAACGGTCGCTGTGTGGAAACGGAAGTCGGTTGTCGGAAATTTGTATATTTTAAAATGGCGGATTCCTTCGGAGAAGATTTATTCTTTATCGATGAAGAATTGAAAGAAGATATGTTTTGTCGTTCAAAAATGTTAGCACCCAGTGCAATTTTTACTTAGAAGCGAAAGTTCAACAAAAAATAAATCGGTAATGTGTCATATAGAAACAAATAGAGTCGAATCTCGCCAAAAAATCAAAGTTCAAGATAAGCCTTTGCATAGTGTAAACACAGCCACCGTTGCCACGCAATGTTTCTTAAGAGATTTATCTTTGACTAAAAAAATGGTGAAATCTAATTCTAATAATGACGATTCCGAGGGAAATTCATCTAAGCACTATGCCGGATTACCTTTAAAACCAATAGGGAAAGACATTTGCACAGTATACAGTTCCGAAACGGCAAGTAATCAACAGGTACTAAGCCTAAGCCTTGGACGTCAAGATCAATTTGATCAAGCAGACGACTTTTTCAAAACAACTGAAATACCGGAACAAAGACTATATAGTCGGGCTTAAATGGCACAGTCACTTATAGTCTTTGGTCCCAGAATCCTCTGCAATAATTCTGCGAAGGACGAGGGGGGGATGAAAGGTTCTGCTTTTTTAAAGCCCCGCGTTATGTCAAATGTGTTGGACAGTTTTTAGAGTCTTAAGTAACTTCGGTTCATTTACTTCTGACGAAAGCAATACAGATTTTCAGGATTTAAAATTTCGCTGTCAGCACGCTCAAACGTACGTTATAGGTTACCGCTAAGCCGCTCCAACATAGAGATCTAGGTTTGCCCGAGCTGACAACCGAAGCTGGAACAGAGTACATAGTGAATAAGCTGCCGTGGGAGATAGGGAGTTGCCTATCCTATAGCGTGAAAACAAATTTCTCCACGTGCATTCTTTTTCCATGGCGCCACTTTGTTAAATAGCTAATTTCAAGTTTAATTGTTAAAGGATGGTCAAAATAAAAAATCCGAAATTACTTCCGAAATTTTTGACATTGTGGTCATTGGGCAGAAAGAGTTAGCTGAAAGGCAGGAGGGGTTGAAAGCTACGCAACAGCGCATTCAAACATTTGTGAATGGAAATTTGCGAAAATTACACAGAGAAAAGGACTTGATAGCAGCTGAACAAAGCGAGTTAGCTACATTGACAGAGGGTATACAGAAAAAATTAGGTATAGATAAATACTAGTTATTAAAAACTTGTTGTCAATGTCAGGAAGGACCAGTAAATTTAAAGTTAAAAGTGTTAATTGAATTCCATATTAATTATTTAAATTTTTAATAGATGAAGCCAATAAGCAACTTCAATTGAACGAAACAGATCGCAAAATTAACCATCAAGAAATTTTACGAGATTTCGCCATGGTGCAATTGAAAACGAAGCAAATGTGGGCCATAATTGACAACAGCACTCAAAATATTGTTTCCCAGCACTTGGAAGCTGCCACTCACTATCAAGAAACGCTAGAAAGCGTGCAGAATAATATAAACAATGTTCTTTACCTTCTTCAACTTGTGGATATAACTAAGGAGAATGTAGATGCTAAATTAGGATGGCTTTTGGGAATTGTTAGAAACACTGGTAATCATGTTACCCCATATGGTAATTAATTATTATTTAAAAAAAACTTAATGTGCGTTTGATTTTAAGGTGACAAATTAATGATAATCTACTGCTGTCTCATCCATGGAGGCTATTTCATAGCTTCAGTCATAACCGCTTCATTTTTAAATTTCCCGATGTTTACACGTATTGCTATTTTAGTCATAGTTCCTGTAAACGCAGTTAGCTATATGAAGCAACAGTTCTACTTAGATTTTGTATGGCTAACGGTGCTTCTATTATCATCAATTTTATTTCAGTGGATGCATAGTATTCTTAAACTATTCTATACAATATATCGCGAAAGGTTCGTTTCAAAATATATGCGAGGGGCTAACCACTCCACAGGGCTTGTTGGGGGCGCATTGAGTTAACCCCCCCCCAAGCAACCTTTGCTGCTCATTTTTCCGGTTTAAAGTGGCGCATACAATCTCGGCCCCCGGGTGCAAAATTGCTTAATCCGGCCCTGTCGATTACGTATTCATTTTAGCACTGTCAAAGGCAGACTTACGGGTAATGGTTTACGCCGTCGCTAAGTGACTGGCCCCTCAAATACGTGTTAACTCTTAATTATAGAATAATTAAGGTGTTTAAATTCTATGATATCATTACAGGTGCTCAAAGGAGATTAGGTTTGCGGCTGAGAAATTTAAGGCGCAATCTGAAAAACTCATGCGTCCATTGGGATTTTTAGCAGCTTACAAGCCTTCTCTTAGACGATCGGGTGTCTCATTGGAACCTCTACCAGAGGACTTTTCCGAAATTCCTGATACTGATTGTTTCAATCATGAAGAGGGGCCTCCAATCCCTGATACATCAACACCGACAAATAGTCCTTATAAACAAAATGCGTATATTGTATGTTTATGTACCAATAGTGTAGGACCTTTAACAAATAGTTATGTTTTTACAGAGTAACGATGCTAAAAACAATATATTCAATGATTTTGATGCATATCAGAATATGAGTGGACGAAGTTTAACTCCTCAAAAAAGGTTAAGGAGGACAAGTATTTAATCAACATCTACTTCAACTGGAGAAAGAACTTGTTTGTGTCTTAATCGGTGCTAATACACTACCGACGCTATATGTATATCTCGTCGTTAATATGTATATCTAGTGGTTAATAAGTCGGGAACACCTTGCAAAGGTGTTTCTCAAACACTGCGCCACTTTTAAATTTCTAGTCAAAAAAGGATAAAAATGGGTATGCCACGAACACGATGTACTTTTAAGTCATTATTTGCCAACAAATAATCATTCTCACTGGCTCGAAGTATAGTCATATTTTCATCAAACATTTTGGTCGCATAGTGCAAAGCCAAATGCAGAAATTGTTCAAAATACAGTTCTCTTGAATAAATAAAATTCACGTGGAAATATGTGTCATATGTTTATAATTAGGCAAAATATGTATAGCGACTTCGAAAACTTTGGGAAACACTATTCAATTGGTTAGAGTTTTGACACCACCATCATCAGCATCAAGAATGATTTACACAGGCTTGAATATTTAATTGTTTAACCCTTTCATTCCAATTAAACACCAATAGTTACTCATTTTCGCTTAAAAAGTGTATTTCCTTACATAGTCAATATTTCAAATAATAAAAAAATTATGATAAACTTTTATGAATTCTTTTAATTATTAAAAGGCTAAAGGACTTGTTCTAAGCAGAAGGTGATAATAGAAGAAGGATGCCACACTGTATCCTCTTAATACTTTAGTTATGTAACATTATTCTTCCAAGTCTGAACCTTTTTGTTTGTTCTATTGCTCATCAAACGTCAAATGGGCATCACACCAAAGAGAGTATAGGGGAGGGAGGGGAAAATCTTGTTCCTCTTTTCTACCGCGCATCTTCAATGCACAGTACCGATGCATTTCCGTTTGAGGCATTAAACGGTATCGTAGGTGGCGCGACTGAGCCGGAAACTCCCTCGTACTACTAGTATAATTTAGGGGCAACATTGTAATTTAGCCTTGTGGTTGTGGAGCGGGGGAGCTTCCACTCCTCCCCTATACTCTCTTTGATCACACCGTGGGCTGAATTCTATAAGTGTTTGGTACTAAAACCCCAAAAATCAACCCACAAACCTCCTTTTGACGCGAGGCAAAAATCCACAAATAGTTAAGCGCTAATAGAGTAATTATGAGGGAATTATTTATTGCGTATGTGATTCGGTTTAGTAACTACATCATCTTTATGGGATGTCTGGATTTCGGGTGAAAGTTCGAATTTTCATAGCTAGATGTCGCCAGTGTTATTGTAATACATCAGTCAGTAAGATCATAAGTTTATAATATATCGAACTTACCAAGAACAAGTCTTGGCGTATGCAATATTATAGTAAAGCGACGCCTGGATAGGTCAAAGTTAACGAATAATTAGACTGCAAAATAGCTGTAGTGCACATCTCCCGTCGTTCTCGAACCAGCTCTCAGTAAGGCTTTACAAAGTATGACAAGCGACATACTTACGGAGCATATGTTATAGGCTTATGGTAAAATCTATATATGAGAAAAAGGTGCGTTACGTCGCCGTCGGTGGTTCTTTTTTCGAGGAATACAGCATTAATTATCGCAACGTAGAAACCGTATATTTTTAAGGAACGTGTTATGCATTGACGAAGCCATGAGTGAATCATATACTAGCTCCCTATAAGTTACTCAGCCACACTGGCCTAATGTATCCAGCGTTTTCTTCCCGCCAAAAAAGTGTTACCTATATGCGACCTACAGTGAGAGAAAATAACACTTCTCCCGGCGCTTACGTATTTCCGGTAAAAAACCGGAAAAGGAGATCAACCAATGAAACTTTGAACTGAAAGGTAGTTAGTATAAGCATACGACGTTTTAGAAATGTTGTGATTGTTTGCGGACGGTTCAGAGTCGTATTTTATCTTTGAAATTGTTTTAATGGGTTAGGGTTGGCGCAATAGGAAGTTTTATTTTTTTCGCATTAAAATGGCAGAATTTTGGATATTTTTTGACAAAGCCCAAATGATAGAAACTCATTTAAATTCAGACTTCAGAGCGTGGCCTACGGAATAAAAAATTTTATTCCGTAGGCAACATTCAGAGGCAGGAACTATTTATGGTGAGAGAACCAAACTATATCAAAAAATAAGAGCTAAACAACAACTTAATAGTCATCTCGAAAACCTTATTAAACTTTTTAATAATGCGTCTAAAGAACTAATAGAAAAACTTAAAGAAAGGCCCAACCCATTTTTAACGAAGCTTGTTGTGAAACCAAAATTATTTTTCAATAAGCAAAAGAATGAATGTGACGCAAAGAAGTCAAACCTCCAAAACCGTTAATACCATTTGGAACTATCGTCACTTTCAAGTTCTCGATATATTAATTTCAAAACCCTAAGAGAGGGCGCCGCCTACTATCACTTTCACCCGCCTCCCCTCCTCTCGACTACTATTCGGAAGAAAATGCTGGATACATTAGGCCAGTGTGACTGAGTAACTTATAGGGAGCTAGTATATGATTCACTCATGACGAAGCCTATATCAAATTTATCTTTTATCAAATAAATCTCTACTTGGCATGCTTGAATTTTGTATTATTAGGAATGGGGCATCGACATTTCCGTAGAATCTATCCACCCAGTCGTTCCTCGCTTACAGTCACGTGACATTTCCCAATCACTTTTCGAGAAAATTGTAACACTACTACTTCAAAATATAGTTCGTGACACGACCCTACAAAAAGAATTGTACATCCATTTAGTTTTCCCAATCTGGAAATCCCCTGCTTTAAAAAACATATTTTCAAATGGCCACTTCAACGTTCATGAGAATGTCCAACCTCTTGGTCATATCACACTTTTCTTTTCGTTGTTTTTATGGGAAAAATCTGATTATGCCTTTACTTACTCAATTATAACAAACATTTATGGCAAAGGTAAGTATCATGTAAAAAAATGAGATTCGGACCCTTTATTTAGTTAAGAGAAACTGGGTAAACTGACCCCTATCTCTTTCTAACCAAAGCTTAATGAACTGTAATAGATAAAAAAGAAGAATCTCTTTTTTTCTCCTCTGCGCATTGATCCCTTTCGGCATCGTATAATCCCTATCTACAAACATACCACGTAGTGGTTTACCCCTTAATGAGGGCTGACAAACCTCACATCCCTGCAAAAACCGCTATAAGTTCATAAGGTCAGTTCCACCTTCAGATGTCAGCAGGTAGGAAACCACTGCACGGGGATAAAACCCAGTAGAGCCAAGGAAAGTAGTCGCTGACAATTCAAAGTGAAATTATTAATCTAAAGCAAATAGCGTCGCGTTATTAGTGAACAACATGGGTACAAACATGGTACAATTTAATAATGTAAATCCTCATAACGAAAAATAGTCCTTGCATGGTTTTCACTTGACCGAAAAAAACTCCTTTACAGCTGGACTTCAAACGTCAGATTCGTTTTTTACGTTGTCGCCCAGCGTTATAGCGTTTTCACTTAGCGTAGTTCATGCAAATAATGGAACCAAGGCTTAACAGATAAACTGAACACTGCACTAATTGCGGCCCATCTATTGTCTTTCTTTTTTTGCAATCTTTGTTTCTAATATCATAAAGATTTGTATTGTTCCTAACCTCTTCAATAAACCTTTCAGCATTAATATTCGACATTCTCAGGGATTTGTTCTAGTTACTGACTCGATTAGAAACGAAATAAATAAAAAGATGGCGGACCGCGGACGGCCTCTTCCGAACACGCGTGGTCGAAATTGACGTCACGACTCTAGCTTATTGCTGATTGGCTCGCGCAGAGCGTTAACGTTGAACGCGGCCGAAAAAATAGAAAGCTAATATCGCCACACTCAACGTAATTTCTGCCCAGCGTAACTAAGTTTTCTTTCGGTTGTCGCTTGACGTCGGGCGAAAAGTCGTGATTTACGCCAAGTGAAAACCATGCTTTATGGTTGACTACATACAATATATCTGTCCTTTAAACAGAAACTTACATTTCCGTTATCATTGGTTCGAATTATTTACTTTTTGGTTTAAATTTTAGTAATTAAGTATAATCAGAAATAAATAGGGCCAAGTACGCGTTAAGAGGAGTTTCGCGAGGCGTCGAGTTATGGGCTACGTTCAGTAACTGGAAATCGGAAAAAGCCGTTACCGCTACCGATGTGTTTTTTTCCGAACGCTACGTCAGAGTGACGTCAGACGTCACTGAACGTTTTTTCTCTCTCTCTGTTGCGTTTGATGATACTTTCCATGATGGCGTCTGCTAGAGATTTTGGATTGAGGAGAAAACTGTTATTTTTGTTATTAAATGAACCATCTAACGATGATGAATCGGAAATAACCTTAATTCCAGTTCATTTGAAAAGATCTATAAAAGAAAAATGTGTTATCGTTTCGCGAGTGGCTTTGGACTGGATTGCTTGCCGTGTTGAACTTCAATTAATGACGTCATAAATCCGATTCGCATCGAAAAAACCTGCTCTTCCAGCCGCTGCGATCGGTGTCACATCGATGCGTAGCGTGACGTAGAAACCGGAAGTGCGAAAAACCGTACAGTAAAAAAATCGGTCTCCGATGCGCGCAGCGCTGCGTACGCTAGCAGTTACTGAACGTAGCCCATGGTTTTTTTTTGCGCCTTCCCAGAAGCGCATTTTTGGCGGGAATTCGCGGATTAATACACTTTCGCGAAACTATTTTCTTTTCGTCTGTCCAGGTTGAGCGAGTTTAGTTAGCTTTATGACCGTGTGGAGGCGCATGTAAGAAAAGTTCTCTCGATAAGTTGCCACTCTGTGATTGGATGAATTCGAATTATGCGCCGTAGACCACTTTTTTATGGGTTGGAATGCCTTACAAGAGCTATAGCTGGAGACACGTACTTCCCGCCATTTACTTCTGGTACAACCAAAACGCTATAATCCTCGCCATAAGTACTTGTCTGCCTTAGGAGCCTGGTGTATGGGCTTCCTCCACGCGAGACTGCTTTGCTTCCTTCAAAGGTTGAAGAGTAGATGCATTAACTGGAAGTTAGCGTCATAAGCCAAAAAATAGTTATTTCAGTGGTTATTGACGGGAAACTTGGCATAAACAGCGGAATAACAATAAAGCATATACATTTCAAAAAAGAGACACTAAGCCAAAGAAATTGTCATTTTAGCTACTTAGAGCAATGATAAGCGACTAGTTATTAAGTCACTATTAATACGATCGCTGAAATTTTAACCACACATCAAAATTACTCAAATGGTAAATCTTAGCCTCTCTCGCTCTGCAGATCAAAGAATGTAAAATCCTTTACAGTTTTTTTAATGAAAATCTCAGCTCGTTACATAACAGAAGGCAAGTGGGAGAATATGCCCCATTGGCTAAGTAGGGGCCTGACGTTTGGTAAAGAAGATGTCCCCTCCCCTCCTTGCAAGCTTAATACAGTTACATCAAAAGTTAATAAAAAAATGCATTCCGGGAGTATGACACTACCTAGAGACTTACGAGTGAGAGCTAGTTCGAGAGTTGACTACACTCGGTTTTGCAGTCCATCTTCCTATTTAGTCTGTACTAAGCCTTTGACAGCGCCTCACCAGGCGTCGCTTTACGAGAATCTATGACGTCATCTCCGTCACTTCATGACAAGCTCCAGTTGGTAACCAATGACAAACTTATGGAACATATCTTACGAA
The DNA here is from genome assembly GCA_019434445.1 of Phalangium opilio. Classification (NCBI taxonomy): domain Eukaryota; kingdom Metazoa; phylum Arthropoda; class Arachnida; order Opiliones; family Phalangiidae; genus Phalangium; species Phalangium opilio. Next base: position 3,320,649 of record JAEQBA010003137.1, read on the forward strand.
CTTATGGTTATATCAAAACACCCTGATTCAACCCAAGTAAGCGACAGCAACAGAACAAGCCTCTGACAAGAGGGCGAAAAAAGACATTTAGGCTAAACGAACATTGCAAAATGTAAATTAAGGCAAGGGGACGTGTAAGTTAGGCAAAAAAGGGGACCACGTTCTTGGTATGGCCTTGCTTAATTTTGTCATCAGATTTCGCAGTGAGGACTCAAAGGGGGTTTAATAGGGGTGGGGAATTCAATTACAAGTCTTTTTCCGGCCAAATGTCGTTCCCTTTAATAGAAAAAACTAAACTCAGTGACTTTAGTCGACGCTAAAAAAATAAATAAATAAAATAAACCACAAACCCAAAAACGGAATGAGATGGGAATGCCCCAACACTTCCGGCATATTTTGAAGAGAGAGAGAGATATTACTTCATTTGAATAACCCCCCGCATGGGTTGGTTCAACTGTACTTGCTAAACACTAGTTTTTTCTTATGACGTTTAAGATTATGTATTAGTGCGCACTAACTTTCGCTATGGTTTTAAGTTAGAGTGAAACAATTGAAGGGCAAGCTAAGCCTTGGATGGGATGGACGATGGATGATTTTTAACCACCGAGTGTCGTTTATCAAGACAGAACAATTAATACTATTAATGATGATAATGAAGTTTTGGTTAATTCTGGCGCCTCTTTTCCGTTGGGGTTTGAGAGAAAAAAATTAAGCGGGGTGCAGTTTTAATTACCATTTAAAAACCAGACAGACTAGATCTTTGAATCATCTATAATTATGATTTGTGGCAGAGACTGAAAGAGATGAAAGAAAAAGTGAACAAAGTTTTGGCCCCATTAAAGGCACAGTCAGTCCCATGATGAGCCATGCAAAATTGTATTCCCTCGTGCCAAAGACCAAATACTAAATACTAGTAACCAGTGACAAACTTATGGAACATATCTTATGCTAGTAGATTGTAGATGACTGTTTGTCTGGTCTTTGGAAAACTCGAGAAATAGAAGACTTGGTAAAATCAAGAATCGATATCTAGTTTACTAGGGAGAAGGTCTAAGTGCCTAAGTATTCGCGCGCCATAGTCCCAGTCCCCCTTTGAAAACACAAGGGGGGACGTAAAAGGAGGCCGGGCTATTTCGCCTCTCTTCAGTCGGAAAATACGTAATTTTCGACATTCGCGTCGTGATGATGTGAGTTTTCAAAAACCAATGAGATGCTGCTTGTAATTTAGAGGCGGGGTTTAACTCCGTACCTACGTTTGGACTGGAGATAAAGCTAGAAATGTGGCAAATTTGTAACTTCTCCCTAGTAAACTAGATATCGCTTCTTGGTAAAATATAAGCAGACACCAAAAAGGTCAAATGAAGGCTGGTCGCTTACATAAACTTTGCGAGTCTTTTCACATGCCGATAATATCTTTCAAGATGGCACTTTGATATTGGAAGTAGTGTGTTACTGAAGTGTTCTGTGACCAAGGATGATGGTGGAAGGATGCGAAATCTGAGAGAAATCGGCGCGCTAACTGTGGAACGGCTCAGGTTGGGTGGGACGCTACAAATGGGGGAGGAATAGTTGGAAGCATTGGTAATAGCCCCTTCCAAAAAGTTTGACTGCCTTGTGCATCTTGTTGTTTAAGTTCTTCGCGCATGGGCGCTTGGAGCTAAAAAACGTCATATCTAGGTTGTGAACTAGGCTATGCGGGGAAACTACTTCCTGTTTGTAGGAAGAAATGAACTGACTCAGACTAAGAACATTTTTTCAAAACTTTTTGGAAGGGGCTATTGGTCAAGAAGGGCAACAGACGAACCAATTACAATTGAGTCCGACTATTCCTACTTCGGTTTTTGGCGTCCCACCCAACCTGAGCCGTTCCTAAGTTAGAGCGCCTATTTCTCTCAGTTTTCGCATCCTTGCTGTGACTGTCTATATTTCTTCTGGCATAGTTAAGTCGTAACCATGACAGGAAACAATAGAAAGAAATGACACCGCTTATGGTAATGTGGAATTTACAAAGACATGTAAGAGATGAACACACTATTCTAATCATTTTTATCAGATTTCAATCATTTAATACTAATACGTCAGTTATTACATAACATATTACACAACAACTTAATAAGGGCTTGGATGAACAACAATGCCTATGGATTTCCTAATGACATTCAAGAAATGTGGTGCGATTTTTATTTCACGTGACATGAAGCACCGAAAAATGAGGAAGCTTTCCCAGTCATGTGACGGTCCATGGAGTCTACACAGTATATATTGCTTGATATTTTTAACCGAAACTCGCGCCAACGGGAGTAGGAAATATATAGACACTTTTTCATCCAAGATGAGGGGAAGAAAAATTTGAATCGAAGCCTTTACAAAAAAAGGACGTAATATAGAGCAATTATTCGTTAGGCTTAGCAACCACACGAATAAGGCTTTCGAATCATTCATTCATCGAAAAATCATCTTGTAATCTTGTAACTCTACGCGTTCCATCATATATATACCCCTCCAAAAATTCGATACGGAAGAATGAACTCTGGTTTTTTCCTACAGTGTAAAACATTGGTGGTGAGAACTGAGAAGTTGGGGTCCGTTAGGCCAAGCTACTGTAACCAAAAGCGCTCCTGCATGGGGTGTCCGATACTTTCCGTTGGTGTACAAAATTTTGATTTTAGCAACCATCACTCCTGGAGAGACGCAAAATATGGGTAAAATGTCTCTGACCATGCGCAGAATTGTACAGGGTGTTTACGATAAGTCTGTTATAAATTTAAGGGTTAAACTGAGTGTAAAGTGTCAAATAACATGCATGGGGTCTTTACATCATTTATTTACGGAGATATGAGCTCCCAAACATTGATTGGTTCATTAACGTTCTTAGATTGACATTTTTAACCAGTAGAAGTCGCGTTAGACAATATTTGTGGGTGGGGTCAGAGCACAAGAAGATGACGTTCCACAAAGAAGTTAGCATAGGGAGCTAACAGTTCTGACCCTGAAACGTCACGTCCTTCTATCTCTTACTGGAGTTTCATCCCCCCTAACGGTTGGAAACAGTTTTCTACGCGCAAAAATAACAACCAGAGAGGGGCTGCGTGACGTCAGACTATCTCTTCCCCCTAGCCAGTTGTTAGCTCCCTATAGGATGGTACCAGACTCCCAAAGGCTAAACCTAAGTTGCAACGTTCTTGTTTCATTAATCGCCTTCCCTCAATTAATGAAAGTTCTCTTTCAAAAGAGGCTCTTTGGTGAACCACGATATTTCGCAAATGGAAGACCCCTCGACTCTTCAGTCCGATAAAAGACGAGCAGCGCTTCTTATCTCCTGAGGGATAGAGATAGATTCGAGGCAGTGAGGACAGAACATAAACCGATTTGGCTAAAGCCGAAGCGATACATTCAAATGGTTGGTGAAAAATAATCGGGGTACTTTCAGGCGTGCAATGCAGATCGGGGTAATAAGCTTTTCTCTTTTTCATCTCCGAATTGGACAGACAGAATATATTAAAGCTTAAAAGAGAGAGCAGCGGTACTTCGTGTGGGTGTTGCGCCCAAAGGTTAATTACTTGTCCTTTTCGAACCTCTTCCATTTCGTTTTCTCCCCCTCGGTCGAATTAAAATCCCCTTCACCAAGTTGCTGAGGGTTTCATTGTTTTTAATAGGATTAAAGGCTTAAAAATGTTTGTGTGTTTGTGTCTGTGGAGAATTCCTACTTTAGATTGAAGAAAACTAAAATATATTTTCCAAAAGTATAGGCCTACACACTATCTAAAAGATCTGAGACTTCACAAAGTATTTTTCGGTCTATTGTGCCTTTGTCTCCTATATCTGACAAGGCCCGTGCATGGTGATATTTTTCCTGCTCAAAAGTGAAATTTTAGTTTGCGACTGTTTCCCGCTAGAGGCGCCATTTTTCAGATTAGTTTGCCAGAAGCGAATTATCGCGAAATAACGTCACTTTTCGAATTTGGACAATACGTCACGATGTTGTTGAAGCTAGCGTAATCCAAATTGCGCGGAAATCTGCTCAGAAACAGCGCCATCTAGGTTAAAAGTTAGTTAGGCAATCCCATACAACCAAATTTTCCACCTCTAAAAATAGAACCATGCACGGGCCTTGATAAATATAATGGGCAATGATTGTGTATGTTGGGAAGGGGTTTAACTTTAGACTCTCGAATACTGCGGGTGCACTTTTAAGTAAACACTTACAAGGAAAATACGCGTGGGAAAACATCAGGACCGTTTCCTTTTAATTGAAAGTTATAATCGCGAAGTGAAAATTTCTGATGAAATTTGTTTTGGTGAATATATAAAAATTTAAAAAAGTGTTTCTAATTAAAGTTCAAAATATTATATATTAATAACCGTTTCTTCATCATAAATTTAAAACTGTAAGTCTCTAATCTAACACAGTGCTAGATAAATAATCAATAATCGAAGACAATTATGAGAGAAATCAGCGAGCATCCCAATCTCCCAGAATTAAATGAGATTTGCTTCCCATTTTTCCACCAGTTCAGTCGTCTACACTGAACAACGCACCTGTGAATTTTCAATCTTCTAGGGAAAGCGGTTTGGTCTGGGAGTTGATTATAAATCAATCAGTCAGGGCTTACATATTTGAGAGATCTATACGCATTCCCTCGTTGAATGATTACTACATCTCCACAACCCCTTGACTTGAATCTACTTCTTAAATTGTAAATAGCACATCGGCGGGTGGGTAAAAATTATTTGAAATACGTCAGAGTCACGTGACCGAGAAGAGGCGTGGTTCAAAGAAGCTTAGTTCGTTTTATTTCGAAAACAAGCACTTCAGGGAATTGGCGCTGCAATCTTGCGAAATACAAGGACTAGATGTCTAGATGTCCAGTCCCACACTATGTGGAGTCTTTGTATCTTGTTGTCACGTCGTGCCTGTGACGTATTACAAATCATTTTGACCAGCCCACCGATAGCTTCTTCGCAGCCCCGTTAAGTAGTGGATGCCCACTAGAAAGGGTTTTTAATTCTCAAGAAATTTTATTTTTTGGGTTTTAACGTTCATAAACTGTATCACCATTTAATATTTATATTTTAGAACAGTTGTCAGTGGTTATTTTGATAGTTAAATATATAAATTCAATTTAATTACATAAAATGATTTCACACAGTACAATTCTCATAGCCCTACTTAACGAAATCCGGAAAAAAATTATAAAGTCCTTTTATACTCTATCAAATCCCTAGAGACTTCCTGAATAGCGTTTAGGTCTGCAAAATATTTTCTTAATTTGCTTTCTCAGTAAATTTATGACATAAGACTGCATTGCACGTGGAGCTAAATAAAATAGACCTTATTTTTTCTTGCTGTTGGTCTAGAAAATGGTTTCTTCGCGAGAGATTGAATACTTCCGAAACCATTCCGGAAAAGAAAAGAAAAATCAAGACTGAGCGGCAGCGGCAATTCTTTTCTGTATTTCAGATTTAGGCCTATCTGGGTTTGGACGAAAAGAAAAACTTCACATTCGGAGAAATTATCTCTTCCTTTTTTCGTCTTTTTACTTCCTACAACGTGTTTATTACCATCGTCTGGGTTCAAGAAAATGATAAAAATCTTAACTTTTAGGCCAATGACAAAAAGACAAAAACTAAACGTAATTCTGCCTTTCTCGCTTGTAATAGTAGTAAATTGGAAATTTCTGTGTGACAGGATTCGCGTGGTGTATATTGGATATAAACATCTTCAGCTCCGTACACGCGGTTGAACTCCACCCCCATCTTTATTTACAAGCGAACTTTGACCTCACCAACTAAACATCTTCCCTAATTTTTTTTGGCTCTAACGTTTATTCATGTCTTTGTTTAGACTAGGAAACTGAGAGATGCCGCAAACGTAGAGCTCCTATCTCCAGGGAGTGGCGCAAAAAATCGTGCAAATGCAAACTTCATGCGCATTTCATCAAGGAGAAATGAGGTAAGATGGAGTGGGAATGATGATGGGCGACCTGCGGCACTGAAACTCTCCTAGTGTAGCTTGCACACGCCCTGGGCCCTACTTTTCGGTAGGCGATTGTTAAGTGCTGCCGCGTAGCGCCATTGTATTTGTATGGGAACTAGCTTTTATTTTTAAGACAGAGGGGGCGTCCCTTACGATTCCGTCCCTACCTTGCCACGTTATAGCAAGAAGTGATATCCAGTTTATTAGGGAGAAGGTATAAATTTGCCACATTTCCAGCTTTATCTTCAGTCCAAACGTAGGTCCGGAGTTAATCCCCGACTCTAAATTACAACCAGCATCTCATTGGTTCTTGAGAACTCACGTCAGCGCGACGCGAATGACGAAAATTGCGTATTCTTCGACTGAGGAGAATCGAAATATCCCGGCCTACTTTTACGTCTCCCCTTGTATTTTGAAAGGGGGACTAGGATTATGGCGCGTGAATACTTAGGCATCTTATACCTTCTCCCTAATAAACTAGATATGACTTCTTGTTTTAGGTATGGGGGTAGCCACTCCATCCCTCTCTCCTTCAAGGTTTCAAACCCTGGCTTTAACACTTCCAGAGAGTGTTTTTTTCTGTGGTCTCCCCTAAAATTGTGAATTGAATCTTCTCCTTCATGCATACTCTATGGTGTGCAACAACTAACAGACGGGATGGTAAAAGTTTAGTTGGAAGTTAATTTGACGACTAACTTAGATACTATTTTTCCTTATTTGTATAATACCTTCGACACTATACGTATATCGCCATGTGGTTTTCTTCTAATGCCTAAAGACTACACGATCTCTTTTGTATACGTTAAAAAGTTGTTTTGAGACTTTCTCCTTTTACTATATAGTTACTATGTGTGCGTGTGTATTCAGACTCGTGCCGAGCTTGTAGATTGGCTATACGGTGCAGAGACGACTAACCCATCTGGTAATAGGTGCTAAATGGGCGATTGATACAGAACATCTTTACTCCGCCAGAAGTCAACTTTTAACGACGAAAACTTTATGAGGTTTGGAGTTGGAGAAATAATAGCGTACAGCTTAATTACGTTAGCTTGAAAGGGATATTTAAATGGATAGGCAATCAGTTTTCATCGATTTATATTGGTAAATTAATATCCAAACAATTGATAAAACTTAATAAAACATTTCCGTTGAATTGATATTATTTAATCCATTTTATTCCCGATGTTAGTGCCAAGGCTTAATGCGCAACTTTTAACTAAGAAATCAGGCTCAGTATAATGCGTCATCTGCTTCAGAGTCGAAAATATTGAAACTTTTCAACTGAATCTACTCAGAGACCAAAGAGGGGGATTAGAAGGCTTGGCTGCAGACTGTAGTGTTCTCGCTTCGAAAGTTTACCGCTAAACTTCGGGCGTGCGCGCGCATCTTTCTCTGCCCTGTTATTGGTTTAAATGCGGTGAACCGGATATTAGAAAGATAATATAACAAAAAAAGAAAAGTGAAAACTCCCAAACTGCCTTACTAAAGCTGCAAGCTTAAACTCCCTTTCTTTATACCCTCTTTGCTGACCAGACGACGCATCATATTAATTCAGATTTTTCAGTTTAAAATCGCGAGTTAAGCCATGGCATACACATCGGGAATAAGGTGGATTCAAAGTTTCAAAAGTTGACTTATAAACCTAAGATTACAATTTTAATGAAAATGGAGATAATATTCATTTTGTGTAGCGAATTAGCCACCGACCCGTCAATCAATTTTCAAGGATTGATGGATTTAAGTTCACTCTGATTATCTAATATTCGGACCTGATATATTTAAAGTTTAATATTATATCAATCAATTAATCAATATTCCAGTTTTATAAATATTTAAACAATCACGCTAATTATTATCAGGTGCAATCACTGAGCACAAATCATTCAATAAGTTGATAAAAAAAATGGTTAAAGTTAACTTTTGAAATCCATTCCAAGGAAATCCGAGTTTGGCACTATTTAAAACATCATTATCGCCTGGGAAAAAGCTTTAACGAGAACTTAAAAAATAGATAAGACAAATGTTTTGTATATTGTGTTACAATATTAAGTCGTCCAAGTCAATAATCATCAGACATGTTTTGGCTTCATCTTATAATCGATGAAACCAATTTCATCATTCGGTTTTTCCACGCTGTCAGTCAATATCTCGCTTTTTTTCCGGCCACCAGATAACAAACCTCCTTATATCCAGCCCTCCCTCACCTCTCTCTTTATCTAGTCTTCTTTCCACCAGGGAGGAGTTGAAATGGAGGTGACTTCCACCCACAACGGGGAGAAAGGGGGTATGTTGGAAAACGTGGTTATCTGATCTCTTATCACGTGGCAAGCGGCGTCAGAGTTCCCGCAAACTCGTACTACTAACTACCCTCTCGTGAAAATCTTGATAGGGAAAAAATGCTAAAATAGCGACCGTTGACTCACTGTAGTTGCGCAATCAGCATGAGACCTTTTTAGTGTTAGCTCATTTTGTGTTGAAGAAAGGGCGCAAATATACAACAGTAACCCAAGTGACAAGAAGGAACCAATTTAACCACCCTGGACTTCGATACCACTGTTTGAATGTGCACTTGCGTTGTAGCAGGGAGAAATGAAGTAAAATGGAGTTGTAATGATGATGGGCAACCTGCCGCACCTGCGGCAACGAAACTCTCCCGGTGTACCTCGCGCACGTCCCTATCCTACGGTTGACGATTGTTAAGTGCCGCCGCGTAGCGTCATTGTATTTGTATGAGAACTAGCTTCTATTTTAGAGACAGAGAGGACGCCCAGTACGATTCCGTACGTTAAGACCCTATCTAACCCCCGACGTTGCTGGTACGACTTCGGTGCCATAGGTGGAGGTACAAAGGCAACGTTAGAGGTATTAGGATTGCCACTTCATCCCTCTCACCTCCTTTTCCACTCCTCCCTGCCCTATTCTTCTTTCCACGGAAGCCTAACGCTAAGCCTAATTCACCGGGTGAGCTCCCACCGAAACAGGAAATCGGGCTAGGCTCCTATCCAAATACTATTAGCGTCGGGTTGCGCTGGCCCCCAATTTTTGCCCTAATTTGGAAGGGCGCTAAACGACACTGATGATTTAACTCTTCCTTATAATCAATCTCTGAGCGTCCCACCCCGATACCACCTTCATGGTTGGCCTATACACGAGGAAAATATCGGATAAAAGAGGCGCGGGAGAATTGAACCGAAATGCGCCTACTAGTATCCTCCCTCGGGGATGTTAGGGATCTGTGGGTGGGATTCCGAGGTAAAATATGTGGATGCTGGTAACACTAAAGAAGAGGAGAGACGAAGGTATACGAGCATCCTTCTAAAGGTCGATACGAGTATTGTACTAAGAGATGTTTCGATGTTGGGGCACCCCTATCGTGAAGGATTTGGTTTGATCGGGCGATTTTGAGTCGAAAAGGTTACGAAGGATTTTGATTTGATTAGGGGATTTTGAGTCGAAAATGTTACGAAGGAATTTGATTTGATTGGGCGATTTCGAGTCGAAAATCTTACGAAGCATTTTGGTAATAATTTGGCGATTTTGAGTCGAAAATCTTACGAAGCATTTTGGTAATAATTTGGCGATTTTGAGTCGAAAATCTTACGAAGCATTTTGGTAATAATTTGGCGATTTTGAGTCGAAAATCTTACGAAGCATTTTGGTAATAATTTGGCGATTTTGAGTCGAAAATCTTACGAAGCATTTTGGTAATAATTTGGCGATTTTGAGTCGAAAATCTTACGAAGCATTTTGGTAATAATTTGGCGATTTTGAGTCGAAAATCTTACGAAGCATTTTGGTAATAATTTGGCGATTTTGAGTCGAAAATCTTACGAAGCATTTTGGTAATAATTTGGCGATTTTGAGTCGAAAATCTTACGAAGGATTTGGATTTGATTGGGCAATTTTTAGTCGAAAATGTTATGAGAGATTTTGAATTGATTGGGTAATTTTGATTCAAAAATGTTATGAAGGATCTGGATTTGATAGGGCGATTTTGAGTCGAAAATGTTATGAAGGATTTTAAATTGTTTGGGCGATTTTCAGTCGAAAATGTTACAAAGGATTTTGAATTGATTAAGTGGTTTTGAGTCAAAAAAGTTATATAACATTATGTCCTAATGATTTCCGTAACTCAACCTGCAAATGGTTCACAAGATTCAGTTCATGTTGACCAAAGTGCTAAGATTCACGTAGCGCTGTTTGAGAAGAACGAGTCATAAAATGGAGAAGCCCCTGTGAAGCTCTTGGCCCATTTGACAATTATTGTAACTCCCTATTACTTAAGACGTTAAGAGGAAAGTTAAGGAAAAGTACGAAAAGCCCCTATAAGTTGGGATTGACTTCGTGGATAAGGATCCTTGTTTCAAAGTATGACTTCGGGTTTAAGAGGCTATTTTACGGTTTGTTATTTATTAATAAGACATTTCAAACAGAAAAGCTTTGCTACTATCAAGAAGGAATTTACTATACTATCTAATGGTTGGAAATATAACGCGTGTCGAAAGACATGCACTTACAGATAATATCGTTCGAGCTAAAATAATAATTTGCATTCGATTTGAGTGAAACCATCAACTTTTACAGTATTAACTTAAAGTCATTCTCTATTTGGAACTCCAGACATTCGCAAATTTTCGTGTATAGTAACGCTCAAATATACATTGTAGAAATCAATGACTTCAACATGTTATTTACATAAACTCTGAAGGGTGGTTTGTTTTCGTTGTTATGGTAAATGGTTCACATACCTCCTTTAAAATAGTCCAAATATTCGATAGAAATTATAGATTTTAAAGGGATTTGGTTTGGGTTATCCATATATCCACGAAAGCGCAATAGGACTAGGTACTTGAAGTTTTCAACACATACAGCAAGAAGTGATATCTAGTTTATTCGGGGAAAGGCATAAGATGCCTAAGTATCCGCGCTCCATAGTCCCAGTCCCCCTTTCAAAATACAAGGGGGGCCGTAAAAGGAGGCCGGGCTATTTCGCCTCTCATCAGTCGAAAAATACGTAATTTTCGTCATTCGCGTCGCGCTGACGTGCGTTTTCAAGAACCAATGAGATGCCGGTTGTAATTTAGAGGCGGGGATTAACTCCGGACGACCTACATTTGAACTGGTGATAAAGCTGTAAATGTGGCGAATTTATACCTTCTCCCTAATAAACTAGATATCACTTCTTGCATCAATTTCTACCAGACTTTTAAAAAACAAACTGTTTATTCCCAGAATACCTTCCATTTGTTTTTTGTTTTCTTGATATTTAGAATTTTAAATCTATGGGGGTGTCGGAATGTTCGAAAATTAATTTTATTGGCCGGTTTCCAACCGATTATTTGAATAGTCGAATTTGATTTATTTCCCTCGTTTGTAATTTTGGCATTCGAGTCGCACTGACGCCGTTTCGATAAAACCAATAAGATGAATTTTGGTGTTAAGAGATGACGCAAAGCTAATTATAAAGTGACAAATTTATTCCTTCCTTTTACATTAAAATATGGCTATATGACTCCTTGTCTTTATCACATAATTCTTTAAAACTGTTTTATTTTTAATCGATGAACCATTTTACTGATGACTAATTTTTTTGTGGCACCCTTGGAGCGACGACACTCAACGTTCCCCTTCACCCCGTCGGGACATTTTTTTATTACTTTTCATGCGGACATTATTCCATAGAGACTGGTTTTTAAGTTTCTGGCCGCCATTTAAAAAGATGGCAACAGATCGAACCCAAAAGACCATTCAGCCCGTCTATAAGTTAAAGGAAACCAGTGTACTAAATATTTGCGAAATGGGTTACACGCGCGGACGTTGTTGCATAGAGAAGATTTTTTACATTTTTGGGCGCCATTTATTAAGATGGCGACGGATTGGAAAAATCTTTCTTAGTATGCTCCTACTACTTTTGAGTAACGTTCCTGCAAGTTTTCAGCCTTCTAGGTCAAGCGGTTTGGGCTGGGCGTTGATTATCAGTCAGTCTGTCCGTCAATCAGTCAGTCAGGACTTAGATTTATATGCATAGATATAGATAACCTCGCTTCATTATAATACAGGTAGCTCGAGAGTAACTAAATGTTTTAATTAACATGGTAAGAACCCAACATCAAATCAGTGCGATCTTTGTATTGTAATTTAAGTTTAAGCAAAGATAGACAAATATTTTCTTTTTCTAAATTACTAAACTATTTTTCGACTTTGGAAATGACATTTCCACGAAACACGAAAAAACGTATGGGTCGAATTTTCCAATAAATTCTATATTATTCGTTTTAGAATGGTCTTTTTCAAAAAACGCATGAGTCGTAAAAACTCTTTTCGTATTTTCGACAAAAAAAGACGGCAGAGAAAGAGATAGCTGAAGGCCGCCAAAAGAAATGAGAGAAAAATATCTTAATCTAACTTTCATTTCGGTTCGACTTCTTTCTTTTGTACTGGGTTTTTACTTTGTTCCAAAAATCCTCAAGACCACGTGATCAGAGAGACAGACACAATTAAAGAGTGCCAAACTTACAAGCTTAATTAAGAAAGTTTTCCTGGATTTCCTTTGAACTCGAACTTGAAAAAAATAGTCCATTTTTTAGGTTTTAATCCTTTAAAGGGGTAGTGACGCACTAAGCCAAGCATGGTATAGATTAAACTTAACATCCTTCTTAAAAGGATTTGCATTTACGATTTCAAAGATAAAACTAATACCACTACCAGAAGTGAGATGAGACTAGAAGTGAAGGGCTCTAGCATTGGTAGTAGATCCTGGCACTAGTGAACAAATTTAAGGATTTTATGCCGCTTCCATCGCGCCTACACTAGAGAGAAAAAAATTGGTCGAGTTCCAAGAACATTTCCTACCCCCTTCCCCTCAACCTAAAGCCGCAGAACACGGACCCGGCTCCTTGAATCTAGTTCGGCCGTCTACCGCCACGAGCGTCTCACGTTTTGGAGGGAAATTCAGAAACCGCTACTAGAGGGCCAACCGTTGGTGTGTTATCAAGAATATTCACTTTCGCCGAGTGAAGAATTTGGTTAGCTCAGTACTTCTAGTCTCATCTCACTTCTGCCACTACTAAATTATCTCGTTATTGAACGGATTTTGGTTTGCAAAAGGATAGTGACAAGCAATGGAATTGATTAAACTTGATATTCTTCTTAAAAGGCTTAGCATTTGCGATTTCAAATATAAAACTAAGTTAACTCATTATTGAACGGAATTTGTTTTTACCAAAAGTTCATACATAGAAGCAAAAAGTATACTTCATTGAAGATTGCTGGCGCCATGTAATATGGGAAACTCCCTTTACCTATCAGAATAGTGTCGACCCCCTTCTGCGTATGATCACCTTCACGATCGTACCGCAGAAAACATGCTTCAATAGGCTCATAAAGTACCAAGAATTAACGTTTGGATCAAAGAACATCCCCTTAATTTATGGCAGACGTATCAAAAACACCCTGAATGCATTACAAAGAATCCACTAAATTAAGACCTAAGAACATATGAACGGAAGACCGTGGGTTTCTATGAGCTCATACTTGCGAACTGCGTTGTTCAGTTGCCAATATGGCGGTGACGCGTGAGAATCGTGAACAGTGGGGAAAACATCAGAGGTCACGACCCAATTCTTTCTTTGAACGTTTTCAGATCTCACATGGTTCAATTAAGGTCTTATAAGAGTTCTTGGCTTAATGAAACCACTGAAAATTAAGACCATTGCATTCAATTAACGAATTTACAATTCAAACTATTGTTTTACATCCGTGTTCAATAATACGGTTTACTTCATCTTCAAGTACCGTTTTTGCGAAACCGTAAGCTATCTTTGAAAGCGTTTCGAAATATTTTAAGCGAATGAATGTTTGGAATGCTTCTCTTTCCCAAGTGAGTTCGCGGGCGAGACAGATTGATCTAAAAATAGAAAATAACTCTCTAAGGTGGCCCGTTTATGATCCCGAGTTTACAAAATTTGACGAAACTATTAATATGAGAAATATGTTATCCAACACGTAACGCTGATTTTGAAACAACTCCTTTCTATGAATTCATCCGAGCATACAATTTCCTAGGGCCAGAGGAAGAAGAATTTATTTACTAAACTTCACAAACGTTTAAAAGGGACACTGAAATATATTCAAGAAACTAAAAAGAATGCTGAGTAAGACTTAATCACATACTTTTTCTTCTGGAATATAAGAATTAAAGAAAGTTTCATCGCGTTGAGTAAAACTATAAATAAAACTCCACAGCAAGAGCTTTTCGATGTAAAAAGGGTTAGACAACCTTCAGTATCGGGACATACAAGGGGGCTGATACATTGCGGTCTCTGCGCACTGTCTGATACAAAAAGACTATAGTGCAGGCTCCGAAATGCGAGATGGAAGGCAAGGTTTTACACCCGTGTCTTTCAATCTTGGTCACATCGAAATGGTCTATAGGTAGATTGCACGGATGCATGGTTGTTGCCTTCTCCCGAGACAAGGTCTAGGCAACCCTCAGTATCGTGACATTCCCACTGACACCTCTGCGCATTCTCTGGACCCAAAGGGCCTACAGCGCAGGTGCTAAAAACGGGATGTAAGGTAAAGTTTTACCCCCGAGTCTTTCCCTCTTAGGTACATCGAAGTGGTCTATAGGCGGTCAAGAGATTTTGGTTTGGAGGAAAGAGGTGATATGGAGTTGAAATGTTCGTTAACCTTGTGCGGCTAAGGAAGTCTCGAAGACTACCATGACAACGTTCCTACCTTTGGTAGGGGATTGTTAAGTCCTGGCTTGTATATAGCTCTCATGAATTAGATTCTATTTTTAAGACAATCGTCGACGTTTACGTATCGTACGTCCCTACAAAAACGCAGAGGATGCTGGGAGGACTTTCTTGCCTTAGATGGGGACACAGAAGATTTCTACTCCATCTTACTTCTGTACTTCAAGATTTTGGTGACAGCTTCAGCAGGAACCATAATGGCTGCCATATCAAGGGGAATAGCGTAAAGTCTATCGCTCGTGAAACCAAACTATTGAACTGGTACTCGTTGCTCGTGGTGAAGCCCTGCGAAAGCTATGAGCTTCTACTCCTCTTCATTGTACATACCTTCTATGATGTCTCTTTAGATATTACTACGTCACAGACAATCGGACAGTTTGAGAATATGGAAAACACATGATTGTCCACCAATAGGAGAATTAAACTTAAGGTGGCAACTCGATATTCAGTTATTGGCATTTTTAAAATGAGACCCTTTGAATAAAGTTTCGTAAGTGTTAGATTTGTTTGGACTTAAGTTTAGTATCCCTTGAGAGTACCGTGTATGGTTCAAATTGATTTAGTGTATGGGATACCCTGGCACGATTTTTGAAAGATTTCCGCGAAAGTGGAAAAGCTTTAACTCTATAAAGAAGGGCTGTACCGGTATTGTCCAAAAGTGAAGAATCTATTTCAAATACAGCTCTAGGCGAATGCTATCGTAGTGTGGCTGGTACGGCCATGAAAGAATGTATCGAAAAATTCTCTAATGCGTTAACCGTGTATTGTGTAGAGTCGACTCAACGGGCCCCAAAGCTTTTCCATTCTCTAAAGGCAGATGACACTGAAGTGCCGCTTCGCCGAGGAAAAAAAGGAAAAGAAGTTTGAAGCTCCACGCAGCAACCAGTTTTAAAATTTTGAGCTCTTTCAAAGGGAAGATAAAAACACGTAGGCATCGTTTGGTGTTTCGAACAGCCTGGTGACATTTTTGGGGACCTTGCTTGTGCGTTTGAAGGGAATTAATTGCAGCATAAGTTTGCAAGATATGTTCCATAAGTATAACACTTCCTATACTTCGTAATACTGGAGAATTAATAAGAGCTAGTTCGAGAACGACAAGCAGGAATTGACAACACTCGGTTAATTTTGCAGTTCATCTTATTTAGTCTGTCCTAAGCCTTTAACAGTGCCTAACCAGGCGCCGCTTTACGAAAATCTCTGACGCTTCACCAACGTCACTTCATGAAAAGCTCTCAGTAACAAACTTATGTAGCATATCTTATGAACTTATGATTGCAGGCTAATATGTTCTTTCTTAATTGAAGTAATGAATTTTAATCATGTATCCATCTGCAATATTAAAGAATTTTGGAGCAATTAAGTATTCATACAGAAACGTACAAGTTAGGCCTGACAACATCTCTTGAACCGAGAGATCCAACGTGTTGGCTTCAATTTAAAAACTTAATTGGTCTTATCTTCTTTAATATTGTAGATGGTACGCGGTTTTCATTTTAATTTGTATTAAATTTTATACGATTTCCTAATTAAAAATAATTTAGCCTGAAATTCTACTTTAAAGCTTATGTATCTTCGAATTTGCGATAGCACGAAACTATATAAGCCCGGAGGACCTGGTACAGAGTTGTATGTACAATGAGACCTCCTCTGTAGGACCCTAGGCATGTTACAACACAGTCAAAACTCTAGGCCCTCAAAAATTGCATGTATCCTTAAGTTTACTACATATTAGCGCTTATTTAAAATACTCCAAGCGTAAGTGCGTAACTTGAAAACAGTGTTCCGGACGGCAAAATTTCATAGAAGTTAAATTTTCGACTCGAAATCACCCGAGGAACATCCCCCTTTATTTGTAACAGACCTTTCAGAAACACCCTGTATAATATTGTGTTTGTAAAAGTTACGTGAACAGTTTTAACTCCGATCCCAATCTGGATAAACGATTGTGTGATATTCAAATTGGTGGTAAACGAATTTGACTCGTTAAATCCCGTTTCGATATTTGCAAAGCTTTTCCGCTAAAATTTTAAATTAATCCGAATATTACGGGGATTAAATAAAATCCATAGATCAATCGGATTTATCTTGAATTTAGGTTTCATATGGTTTCATCATAAGCGCATTATTTCCGCCATTGTACTCACAAATTCCATGTTGTATGCTGGGAAGACACAGGAAGATATTTTTGATCTTTTCCGCCTTGTATTTTAAATATAGCCTCAAATATTGCAAGGTTATAACCGAATAACAATTGGAATAACTAAAAGATATAAAATTAAACTAGGTCAACAAAAACAGTAATTTATAATAATAATAATAATAATAATCTAAGCTTGGTCTAGGAAGGGATATCCACACTAAGTCAACTCGCGACTTATTTACAGGTGGGTCCCTTTACAATGCATAGAGGGGTGGTGGCTAGCCCCTATGCCACAGCTAACCTACAGCGCCCTACACTAACTATTACCGTTAACCTCTGCAAGTTTTGATGGAAAGGAGAAACCGGGTTAGACCGCGGAGGAAAACTCCTTTTAACAAGCGGGGAGAGAACTTGCAAACTCTACGCAGAAGGATTTCTTCCCAGGTTTTCACCCGGTGCCACAGTCCGGGATCGAACCCGGGATCCTCTTGCTGCGAGGCGAAAGCGCTAACCGCTACGCCACCCCACTCTCAGAGATTCAACTCCCCAATTAACGATTTGTTCTTGATTTATAATACAATGTTTTATCAGTTTTACTAGAAAAATACTGTAAAAAGTGGTAAAAAATTAGTAATTGTAGATATTATAGTTGCTTCTTTCATTAATTGTTAATTATTAGGTTAACAGTTTAGAGACAAATTCTTATAAAAGAGAAAAAAGATGCTTAATTAACTTTTTAAAGGGAGGGTGAAGTGGAAAATTAAGTGATTTTTCTATTGATTCTTCTACTAATTATAAGACCAATCTGCGTAATGAAACATCCAGGAAATACTTCCTCCGAACATATTTAAAATTCAAATTAGTTTGAGATTTCATAGGAAATTTTTAATTAGCACCTCCGACCAATTGCGTAACGTCTGCCATCTTACTCCCGTAACACGATCCATCTGACATTCAAGGAGTGGTACGTAAACTTTGTTAACAAGAAGGCGATTAGTCAGAGGTGCTAATCTCAAATTTTACCTATGAAATCTGAAACTAATTAGAAGTTTAAAATCATTCGGAAGTATTTCTTGGATGTTTCATTATGCAGATTGGTCGAATAATAAGTAGAAGAATCGATAAAAAATCCCTTTATTTTCCATTCCATCCTTCCTTTAAAACGCTAATTTATAGACATTCCAATTTTAGGAAAAATTAAAATCCAATTATCAATTTGTCGGTATGTTATAATGAAATTCATTAATTAAAAACTTTACTCCCAAAAATCATTAATAATTATAGAATTATAGTTTGGAGTCAAATTCTTATTGTTTTTTATGTAGTTTTTTTAATTATTCAGTTTTCTTAATTGAATTAAAACTGTATGTAGAACATATGTGACTTCCTTTGACGCAATGTGGAGGATGAGACCCATGTTTTTGGTTTTATTATGATTTGATCATGAGGTAATTGATAAAGGTAAGGGTAAGGTGTGTTTCTGTTTTGGCGAATTTTGACACTTGAATACAATTTAACCGCAGCTATAAGCCTTAAAACACAAATAATTTATCCAAGTTGATACAGTACAACCCTTTCGTAATCCCTTTAAACTTAAGAACAGATTTAAAGAGCTTAGAAAGTGAGAACCACCTGTCAATATACTAAATAAATGTTATGAACTCCAAATCCACCGATTTTCCATATTCCTTACATACAGGGTGTTTCTGATAAGGCTGCCATAAATTAAGGGAGGTGTTCTTTGGGCGATTTTGAGTCGAAAATGGTCTATGATACTTTTCCGTCCGGGCCACCGTTGTCAAATTATGTCTTGAGTGTTTTAGGGATGACCCCTTAATTAAATTAGTATTCTCTTTCAGTTAAATAAATTTTAGGGGTCACCCCTAAAATACTCCAATTTTAACTTGAAACATAAGTTTATAAGATATGCTCCACAAGTATGACACTACCTATACTTCGTAATGCTAGCTAGTTCGAGAAGGACAAGTGAGATTAACTACACTCGGTTTTGCAGTCCATATTCATTTTTAGTCTGTACTAAGCATTCTGCCTTTCGACAGCGCTTTACGAGAATCTACGACGTTTTAACTAAGTCACTTCATGACAATCTCTCAGTAACCAGTGACAAACTTTTGGAACATATCTTATGAACTTAGTTTGAAAACAGTGGCCCGGACCTCAAAATTACATAAAACATTTTCGATTCAAAATCATCCAAACAACATCCCCCTTTATTTATGGCAGACCTATCCGAAAAACACTCTGTACATAATCTCAAAAATTGCTTCCATATTCAATAGACTTCACCAAGATACTTAAAAGTTAAAACTATACAGTATACAACATAAACCCTGACTCCTTCAGGCTGCAAGATATTCAAATCTATACTGTTCTCCCTGGCAGTCCTTTCTGTATTACTGAACCTTATACCAAAAGGAAAACTTGGATAAGGAGTTAGGCCTAATTTTCAAGGATTTGAGAGAATACAAATTGGACACGTGTATGGAATCATCTGCGCGCGGAAATTTAGTTGTGGGAGAGAAGTGGCGGGGTATGGGATCAATCTGGTTTCAGCGCATGCGTCAATTTTGGCCCTTTTCCGTGCATGACTCCAGTGACTCCTCCACTTTTTGGCGCTCTGAGAAGACCGAGTTCTCTCTCTCCACACTCCTATCATCTGTCAAATTAGAAGTTTTGGAGATCGGGGCATAACGCCTTTAGTCAGCTCTGCTAGACGAGTTTCGGAGTTTCCCGCGCGTATTTTTGGCGCGAAAAAAGGGGGAAGCCCGCGTTATTAACGATATTATAAGAAAGATTAGAAGAAGAAAAAAAATGACAAGGCAAATGGTTTATATATATATATTATATAGTTAAGTCCCTAACTAAGGACCTCTTTAATTCTCCTAACATAATAGCCGCTGGAGAAATAGAAAAATACTACTTCTTTTTCCAAGTTTTTATGGAGCTAAGGATCATTAGAGGCAATTGATCGTAATTACGGAAGTACTGAGAGCAACT
Source organism: Phalangium opilio (assembly GCA_019434445.1). Lineage (NCBI taxonomy): Eukaryota > Metazoa > Arthropoda > Arachnida > Opiliones > Phalangiidae > Phalangium > Phalangium opilio. The sequence continues at coordinate 3,340,543 of JAEQBA010003137.1, forward strand.
AACTCGGAACAACTGGGAACGTTGCTTCTATAAGCTAGTTATTGATGAAAGACAGTTTCTGAAAGTTGCAGCTAAAGTCGGAAGAAACGTGGTGAATGTTGTTTGTCTAGAGGAAGTTAGCATCGTATCTGTAACGGAGACGAGCGGGTTATGGAAGCGTCGCTACAATCAAGAGTTTTCTGGCCTTCGTTATGGATCATGTGTTTATCTTGGAATATTGTCAGCGCTCAAGGTATGTGCCAATTAAAGTTTTATTGTTTAAGAACTAGAAGTTGGTGTTTTTATTGTAATTGATTTAGCGTGAAATTTTCTTACCTGACAATTTTTTAAAAATATATTCATTTCAATTGAGTTTTTTGAGAGAAATATATTTACTTCCGGATCTAATATAAAGTATGTCATGTCATTATCAGGGCCGTCGAGAGAGGGGGGGGAATTCGGTCAGATTTCCTGGGGCCCGTACCTTTTAGGGGGCCCGGGTCATTTGAAGGGCTGTCTTGATGGGGGCCAGCAATTCCGTCATTTTACCCAGGGCCCGCAAACTCTCTCGACTGTTATGTTCATTATAAGTTCAAAACCAAAGTTCTGACAATGATGAATGATAATTATAAAAATGTTTAAGGAATTGACCAAAACCGGAGTAATATCTATCAATTACGACAGAGTTATAAATTTTTAATTTAGAATTATTCTTAAGTATAGGTGCAAGTATTCAGGGTTCAATCGAAAAATAACCCAGTTCAATAGAAAAAAACCCCATGGGTTTTACCCACTTAATAAAACCCATAACTAAAATCTTTTTGATGAATAAATGCTAAAATATTTTCTTTTTAAAAATAGTTTAAGAGATTTATTGTTTCAAAAGTATTATTTAATAATATTTATTTTTTTATGAAACATTTTATACTTTTGAATGGCAACTACTACAATTCACGCAACTGCTAAATATAAAAACCAAATAAAACTAAAAAAAACCCAAAAAACCCCAGTTGAGAAATTTTAGCGGTCTAGAGAGATGAGTTCGGTCAATTTCTTAAAGTCTAATGTTTTCATGATTTTATAATAAAATTTCGACTATTACAATAAGATTTCCGTCTATATTAAAAGTTTGTGAGAAATATTTAGAAAACAGATTAGTCCCATAAGAGAAGCGTTAAGCCTGCATAAAGTTTCTGAACGCCAAACAGTTCTTCAACAAGATATTTCTTACCTCTATTAACAAAACTACAACGTTTTACCTTCCCTTTGACTTTAAAACTAAAATTTCCTAATTATTAATTTAATATTATGACGTTACATTAATATCTATATGAATTAGGGTAAACTATACTTGACTGGGAGTCAAAACCAGAGATACATAGTCCCATATATTTTCCTCTCTCTATAACCTCTCAGCGTGGTTCGGATCAAATCTGCGGAAAATTACAAGAGCCTGTGTTTCTAAAACAATTACCGTATTTTTTCGCTACCAGTTTCTTAATTACTAGTTATAAGGCGTGTTTTCACAAGGCGTAAAGTACTTTTTAATTTGGTAGAAAGTCAGAACCGTTTCCGCGACAGGTTTTCACTAGACGTTATCTGGTGATTTGTAACTATTTCACAGCTTTATTTAGCGCATGCGTACAAGACAGTCAGTGATTGGCCAATATTACGCGTTAATTTAAAATAACGGCCGAAAGATAGAACTTCAATTCCGTGCATTTCCACGTAAATTCGCTTGTGCGTAAAATGTTTCTACGGAAATTCCGCGGAAGGTCTTTTCCGACGCGTTTTTCACAGTGAAAACAGGCCTTTACGATTATTGTATTTGTTTTTTTTTTTCATACAATTTTGTGTTCCGGAGAAGGCCATATATATTTTCGGTTTCTTTTCTTATATTCGAATGATAAATCAATGGAATAGAGTCTGTTCACTCCTTTTCAAGCGCATTGGAAAACACATTAGGACGAAGTTTAACATTACGTATTAATCCTATTTTTTATTTCGCTGTTTTGTGAACTACGCTTGACTTGAACAGCAATAAATGTTTAACTTTTAAAGAATTCAGTCGAATCTTCTTAGATACAGTGTAGCTGAAGACAATCCAATATCATACAATTCATAGTTTTCATTTCGAAACAAACTTAGACAGACTTCTGCGCGAACATGACGACAGAGAGCTAAACAATCTTATTGGACGAATCAGTGTGGTTGTTGGGAGTGTGGGGCACTCCTGTAAGTCAAGCTTCTGCGCGAACAAGGAGTAGGGCCCACACCACACCCCAGGGGATGGGGTGTGTTGTGGGCCCGATATACTACTCCTTGATTCTACTTTCTTAAGTTCCATCAGAAAACTTAATTGCTTGTAATCTCTTGTCATATAATAAATTAATACATGATTCTACTTGGCAATATATTCATTATTTTACATGCTCTTTCAAATTTAAAAACAACAAGGCCGTAATTTCATTTTTAATTTTGAAAATAGTAGCTAGTGAGTGGCTTGATCTGAACTACTCTATCTATGAACAGACGTTAATTAATTCAGTTGGGTTCCCAAGTGATTTATAGAGAGCTCTCGATTCGGTTTAGTATGAAAAGGAATTATGGCCGTGCACATTGCGCTTGTACATGTGTAGGGGTGTTAAATTTTAAATTACAAAAGACTATGGGTGGTATAAGTTTCCCCCTTCTCTTTTCACGAGAATAATTTTAATTAGAAGCAATTAATAAAGGGATTTGGGCTTTTATTAATTAATAAATTATGTATGTCAATGCTAATTAGGAATTTTTCCGGAGATTATGGAAGTGCACTGAACTTAATTTAAATGAGAACTGACTATAGAAAAGGGAAAGTATTAACTGACACTGTCTCTTGGATTTTTCTTCTGAATAATCGGTTCAGCATCTAAACTTTCTTAAAGGCCGACTTCCATCGAAAAGGGTTCTTACGGAGTGAAAACCGTGCATCGAGAGTAACAATGGAGCGACCGTGCCGATTTTCGAATCCCCGCTGGACAAAATTTTGAGGGGTTCTTACGAACTGAAAACCTTGATACGGGGGTTCTTACGAACTGAAGATAAACAATAGATATTTTCCTTCAGAGGGTCGTAAAAATCGGGAATAAAATATTTAAGAGACTTTCTATTGTTTATCTTCAGTTTGTAAGAACCCGCATAGCAAGGTTTTCAGTTCGTAAGAACCCCTCCAAATTTTGCCCCAGTGGGGACTCGAAAATTGGCACGGTCGCTCTATTGTTAAGAATCGATGCACGGTCTTCAGTTCGTAAGAACCCTTTTCGGTGGAAGTCGGCCTTTAAAGGAGTAGTCTCACGATACTTCCGTGTTGTGCAGGCTAGGCAAGATGAGTTTGAGCTCAGACCACCGTCCTAACCAAGTAACCATGGACAGGCAAAGTCGTGTTAAACCCGCGTTAAAAAATCACAATGCGTAGCACGCGCCATCACGCGTCTACCGACCACAGTGTATTGCCGAATTTTACTAGGGTTGGTGATGAACTTGCGACACCCGCCACCACAGCGCTGGGGTCAGGCGTTGCTCTAATCTAAGCATGGACGAAGTAATACTGAAGGACCGATGGCAGCCCATAGAGCCCAGCCCATACTAAGAGACTAAACAACCAATTTTAAGCTTACTTACCCCTTTTCAGCCCCAAAATGGAGGGGGTGGGGACACTGAGTCAAATATCGGAAAAAGGTAGCGCCATCTATACAAAATAAGACGTGAGATGGTTCCCTCTTTAGAACGTTGATTCCCCCATAAGCCCCCTCCCTCCACTATCCGGTTTGCTACTATCTCACTCTAGAAGGCGAATTAACAAGTATTGTTCAACTTTCTCTCTCTGCCATCGGTGACCGGTCCTTCGGTAAGCTTACCTAGCTAGCTCCCTATTCAGTTGCCTGTCCATGGTTAGGTGGTCTGAGGTTTGAGGTGCAATACCGCTCTTCTTAACTAACTATAATTACAAGTTTATATTTTACAAAGAATCTACGTTTTTGTTTAATAAAAATAGACTATCGTAAAGTTCAATGATAGCATTCGAGAGTTTAAGAAACTAACTAAAAAGTATTTTCGAAAACGTATAGCTTACTAAACGGTGCAACAAGAAACACTCCTTTTCAAATTTTCATATTCAAATTAGGCTTATAGGCATGTATTTGACAAATTTATACTTAATGGAGTGGAAGAGATTTTAAAAAGCGGCTGCTTATCAAGGGACAACTTGTTTTTAGGTAAATAGCGCTGGCTATCATAGTAGGGTAACAGACCATTTCATAAATTACATACAGCAAAAGAACACACAGGGGCGATGCAGCTATTGGGGTATTCTCCCTCTCGCTAAGAAGCGCCGCTAGAGGCAGTGAGAGTTTTCTAGCCTCCTTCCTCGTGTAGTGAACTTGGGCTCCGTCTGGTGTTGTTTCTTGGCACAAGGGAGGATACCCCAATGGCGGCCTCGCCCGTGTGTGTTGGTTTCTCTGTAAGTAATTTCCGATTTACCGAAGGAATTAAAATTTGTTTCTTTAAACTTAAAATGAAGCTATAATTAATAAGGGATGAAAATTCAAAGTTGACTAAAATTTATTTCTTTAAACTTCAAATTCAACTATAATTTATTAATTTCCGATATACCGAAAGAATTAAAATTGGTTCTTTGAACTTAGAATAAAACTATAATTAATTAGGGATGAAAATTCAAAGTTGATTGAACAGTATAGACTTGTACAGACTTGGTTTGCCCCAAAAATTAATATCCGAATCATCAAATTGTTTTATTCATCAAAATAAACTTGTCTGTTTTATAGGGAATCTGCATGAAATTTTATAAAATGCCACAAGTTTAAGCATTTTAGAATTCTTATTAAAGTTTTAATTAAATTGAGTTTTTTTTCTGTCTTCGCCATATCTTCAAAGTTGCGGAAACCCAAAACCATTTTTTAAGAGATTTGTCCTTTAATATTTACTAGTAAAATATCACCCTAATTTAGTATTCAAATATTGAAATGATATGCGGGAAAAATAGCAAGAAAATTTGATTTTCTTTCCCAAAATTACTTTGAGAATTTTACGGATACTTTCACAAGCTACAAGTATTTTTCATTAGTCCGCATTAGATTTTGTTTGCAACAAAGAATTACAGTGATTGAAAAGGAAAGAAGTCTAACACGAGTAGGTGACCAAGGCTTTGGATAAAAAAGGATTCTTGGCACGTTATCTTACTTTCATTAATTATATCAAGAAGCGATATCTAGCTTACTAGAGAGAAGTTATAAAATAGACACATTTCTAGCTTTATCTTAAGCATGGGCGAATACTCGAGTAACACGAATAACTCGATCGAATATCGAGACGAATAACCGTCTCGATATTCGATAAGCCCCATTTCGGGTATTCGAACGAATATCAAATAGTGAATTTTACTATTCAGGCCTACTATTCGTTAAATATTCGACTAACTATTCGTTAAGTATTCGACTAACTATTCGTTAATTATTCGATTAACTATTCGAGAAAACAAAAATATTAACCCTAAAATGATTTAAATAAGTAATGGCAGTTACACTTTTTAGTGTATAAGTTTCTATGGGAAAATAGGCCTGAAGTGCTACTACTCTATAGCGTGTGAAAGTTTGTCTGTGGACCGTTTTTTTTTTTCTTCTCTTTTCCCACGCTTTTTATTGGCCACTTAGACATTTTTTATTCCTTCTATTTCTGACTATTCGATAACTATTCGATAAGGGCAATTTTAAGTTAAGCCTAATTATTCGATATTCGGTTCCCAAACAACTATTCGTCTCGGTATTCGATAAGAAAATTTTTCACTATTCGATATTCGTCTCGACAGTCAAAAACTGGTATTCGCCCATGCTTACTTTATCTCCAGTCCAAACGTAGGTCCGGAGTTAATCCCCGCCTCTAAATTACAACTAGCATCTCATTGGTTCTTGAAAACTCACGTCAGCGCGACACGAATGACAAAAATTACGTATTTTCCGACTGAGGAGAGGCGAATTAGCCCGGCCTCCTTTTACGTCCCCCCTTGTATTTTGAAAGGGGGACTGGGACTATGGCGCGCGAATACTTAGACATCTTATAACTTCTCCCTAGTATACTAGATATCGCTTCCTGATTATATCGTGAATTTCTTTGAAGTGCGCGAGGGCGATTAAACGTTTAATACCTTTAGTTTAATTAAATTTTGATAGTTGGCACTCTGAACCTGAGCCAGTTTGGTTGTTTCGGGTTCCCGCCTTCTAAGTCGGGCTTCAACCCTTTAAAGGAAAGTTAGAGACATGAACAATAGACCATTCCTGTATTGCTATAGGAAAAGAAAACACCACAGGGGCGGGGCCAACATATTAGGCTAATTCTCTCGCGCCAAAAAGCACCACAAGCGGCAGTGTGTGAGTCGAGCGAGTGTGTGTGTGAGTGTAGCGAACGCGAGCTCCATCTGGCGTTGCCACTTGGCGCGGGGGAACTCGCATAATATGACGGCCCTTTCTCTGTGCGTTGGTTTCTCGATAATTATTTCATGGAATGGTCTATACCCAAATGTTCCAATTTTAATTTTTTTTTATTAATGGTAGAGAACGAGACTTGGATTAAAGTTTAGTTTCAATCAGTGAAAGTTTCTATATTTTTTGATATAAATTTCCGTTCAACAGTTAGCTAAAGGGTTAAATATTAATATGAAAAGTCAATTGAACTTTCTGAAATTTACTATTTACATTTCATATTAGTTCTGTTGAATATACGATTTTCACGTGAATAGTTCGCCTTTGGGAGTTGTATTAAAAATGAATCAAAAATTAATATAGATCACGTTCATACATATTAACAGGTTGAAACAGACGAGACGAACACTTACATTGAGTACAATGTCTCTGTACATACTCATCATAAGTGGTGTCGTATGGGTCTGACCAGGAATACATAGATTATTTGTACTTTAAATTTTTAAGAAGGCATAGACCCCATACTATTATCTGATTGAAGGAAAGGGGAAGGGCTGAAAACTACGTTAAACCGCCAGCTCTGGCTTCCTCGCGTTACATTGGTTATTGGCATATAGGACAACCGTCTACCCTAGGTCTACTCGTTCACATGACGCAAAGATAACTTGTTAACATTCGGGTTCGGAGCGGATTGTCCGATTGCTACCTCAACGTTACCTGACTTCTAAGTTCAAATACATTAAGCGTGACGCCAGGGTAGCGGTTTCTACACTTCCTCCCCTTTAATTCAAGCAGAAAGGTCTAGAAAATTACAAGTTATGGATTACAAAATACAAGTAAAAGAAATCTATGAATTCCTGGTCTAACATTTATCATACAGATTTTGGTCCATCAGCAGCACAGCAACATTTTACACAAAATAAGTGTTCGTCACATCTGTTTCAGCCCGTTTATCTTATATCATAAGCATATCAAACCACCCGCTTATATATATTTGAGAAAACAATTTGTTTGTTTTTATATTTGTTCTTTATGCAAAGTCACAATTCGTTAACGAATTTGACCACATGCATGGGTTGATGTCAGTAACACATAGGGGAACGTTTTAGAAGTGGTTTGAATGACTTCCTCAATGTTTTATCCAAGAACCTCTAACCATTAAGCCTGTACTTAGAACGTCCTAATTTAGCCCGATAACAGTTCAGCTTTATGAGTAACCCCTATAACTAAACATCGCTTCATTGATACTTAGTCAATGCGCGAATGAATTAATTAATTAACGTTCGCTACTTCTCAAAATTTAAAATATTTGTGATTCAACCTTTCCTTGAACCATTTTAGCTATAAACCTCTAAATATTTCAAATAAATAGCGTTATATAGGCAGCCACTTACCACGCATATAACCAGCCATAATTTATTGCAGAAAGTTTGCTTTTAAAAATTTAAGACACTTTACAAACTTAAACTTAGAAAGTTCTTTAAAACTTCCACAATATTAAAATTCGCCATCGTAATTTTAAAACTTATATGAGAACAAGACCGACACCCATAAAACTACGCATAAATTCACCTAAAAATACAAAGCATCTTTAAGGAATGAAAATAGACTTAAGTAATTGGTCAGAATCTTGCGAGAAAAAACGGTCAATTATTACATAAACTGTTCGTAATGTACAGTGAGAGATAAAGACGAGAGTTCTGCATTTTCTAACAAGAAATATCACCGTAGCGAAAGCGGGGAGCCAAGCTTTTCAAATACCATTAAAACATACAGTGTCGTGAATAATCTCTCGTTCTATTCTCAGAGTGATAAATACTAACCGAGAAAGAATGTTCACCGTTATTTACAAAGGTATTTTTGGAACGTTTCGGATGGCCCCTAGTGTTGTAAATTTAGTAAAACAGAAGTATATTAAGCTAAAGAAACCAGAAGAAGCGGTATCTAGTTTACTTTGGAGAAGGTATAAATTCACCACATTTCTAGCTTTATCTCCAGCAGGGCCGGATTAAGCAATTTTGCACCCGGGGGCCAAGATAGTGTGCGCCCCCTTAAGTCGGAAAAAACGGAACAGCAAATGTCCCTAAGGGGGAATAGTTAAACTCAATGCGCCCCCAACAAGCCTTGCGCCCTTAATCCGGCCCTGATCTCCAGTCCAAACGTAGGTCCGGAGTTAATCCCTGCCTTTAGAATTACAACCAGCATCTCATTGGTTCTTGAAAATTCACGTCAGCGCGACACGAATGACGAAAATAACGTATTATCCGACTGAGGAGAGGCGAAGTAGCCCGGCCCTCTTTTGCATCCCCCTTGTATTTTGAAAGGGGGACTGGGACTATGGCGCGCGAATACTTAGGCATCTTATACCTTCTCCCTAGTAAACTAGTTACCGCTTCTTGGTAACCAAATCATCTGAAAGTCCCGACTGTCTGATCATCAAGGCCCATGCAGTTAAACCCGCAGGACAGTTGAGAGGGTTTGCGGAGGCAAGCCGACTCTCACTGCCCCTAGCGGTGCTTCTTGCGAGAAAAATAACCCAAGAAGGCCGTGATTTCTTCTCTTCTCTTGTGGAAATAATGGAATGATCTATTAAAGTGAATATAGATAATGGTGTTAAAATTATTACGCGTAATCCGCAATCGATATACAGTTAATCTAGGAGTGATTAGCCCCTCAACGTAATGTAGCGGAAACCAGATAAATCCGTACAATAACCACAAAACTAAGTAATGAATTATAGTTGGCTTGGTTTCGTGAAAATGCTCTACCGGAAATGATCTTAGAAGAAAAACAGAGAAGAGATAAGTTTGCCGATGTCTCAAGTGTGACGTCACTTCAGTATATACGAAGCATCATTAAGATGAAATCCAAATCTCCACACTTAATGGATACTTACGCTACTTAAGGTAGTCTCAAATAATCATTAATTTTCACGAGGGGTCAGATATTCGAGACCTCATACGGTTGGTACTTATTGTGTGTTAAAGGGGTATTAACACCTAAAACAAAATACACTAAAATCGTTGCGAACTCTTTCGGTTTTAAATTGACTCCAGAGAAGGCAACGGTGGTTGGTTAAGTAAAAATTATTTGAAATTCGTCAGAGGCACGTCAAAACAACTTAGTTTTGTTTTGAAAACTAGCATTGTATTCCATTAATAACGTGCAGAGATATCAACACTTGGTTATTTCACTGGCGCCAAGGAGCACCGCTAGAGGCATTGTCAGTTAGCTATAGCTTCCCGCGTGTAGTGAACTCGGGGTCCGTCTGGTGTTGCCTCTAGTCGCGAGGGAAATAACCCAAGAATGGGGTTTCTCAGCAAAGTGATTAATTGAATGGTGTATGGACGCTGCAATCTCGCGAAAACCAGGACTAAGTGTCACGTGGTGGCTGCCCACCGCCGCTGAATTCTTTGGAATCTCTTTGAATTGTATCCCAATATATAATAATAATAATTATGTAGCTTTATTTCGTGTCCATAACACCCAGTGGGCTATATTTCAATGGGTCACGATTTCAATGCATAGAGAGATGGTGGCTAGCTTCTATGCCACAGCTAACCGACAGCGCCCTAAACAAACTATTACAATTAACCTCGCAAGATTTGATGGAAAGTAGAAACCGGGTAAGACCGCGGAGGAAAACTCCTTTAACAAGTGGGGAGAACTCTACGCAGAAGGGTTTGTTCCCAGGTTTCTTGCTGGTTTGGTATATAGTTCATTGTATTCAATTTTGGTAATTCAACTCTGTCTATAGCAGACAGGATTTTAATTTTCACAAAACGTTTCCCGTCTATTCTCAAGCTACCGACGTCATATCCGGTCTCTTGATTACTATTTACGTCCCTATTTTTAACTTTAAGATTCTCAGACAGTCCAAGTGGTCAGCCTGACTAAACCAAAAAAAATCAGAACATTTCCAATAGACATCCCCTCCAAATCAATCTTTTACGTCACTTCCTTGGAAAACTGAACTTCCGGAATCCGGTATCAAACCAGCAATGTAAAGTTTACATACAGAACCCCACCCAGTCTTTCTGGCACTCCGGCTTTTCTAAACAAAATCCCTAATGTAATCTCTGACCACATTACAACATTTTTTTCCTCTAACTCAATATCGCGTAAATGTAATAAAATCAAAGCACCTTTTTCGGAGAAATTGTAACGCAAGTAGATTGCAATTACAATTGTTACAACCGGTATTCAATAGTACTTTCTTGATTTAAGATTGATAACTTTGTCTTATTCTGCTTCCGGAAAACCTAAATCTTCTACAGCGAAGGATGAAGCGAGATGAGGGCGGGGTATGAGAGTGGAAATGGTTTTATTTTATTTGGGTTTTCGCTGGGGAACGACTACAGGTACTAAAAGTAATTCTAGAACTAAATTACGATCGTGAATCTCCACCTTTAATAATACATTAGAAGCGAACGAAATCTCGAATAAACTCTTCTGGAAACTTGCTAGTCTTTTTACTCGGGTTTTTACTGTATTTCAAGCATAGAGAGAAAGCCGTTATTCTAAACTCCAGTAGAATAGTATGAAGAGTAGATAAAAATAGAGTTCCCAGGTCGCTTTCGTCTTCTACCTGTCCCTATCCCTATCGCGTAGATGGCTTATAGAATTGTGTATCTACCCTTTAAATATATTTATAATCTAAAACTCTGAATGAAAAGACCATTTAATTAAACACTTGTAAAGAAACCCCCCACCGGGGCAGGATGGCCATTTTATGTAACTTTCTAGTGCCAAGGGGCACCGCTAGACTGAGTTTACCCGAGTTCACTAGCAGAATTGCACTGCCTCTCGCGGCACTTCAAACAAAAGGACGTTGGTAGACTGTTAACTTTCAAGCCCTCTCTATAGTCTTTGGGACCACATACAGAATATTACGTATTAACCCTATGTTAAGCAGACGACACTGCGGTCCCATATTTGGAAAGGGTTTATTGTCTCATGAATGTACTAGGTTCGTGGACTATATGTAAAGTAAGTCAACCAGTAATAGAAAATTTTAAATTAATAAACTGTCATATGTGACTAGGCCTAGAAAAATTCACAACAGTATCTGAGCTTAGCACTACATGAAGCCCGAATTTTCCTCTCGCTTCTTGCCCCCTCCCCTAATCTATTTTATCAGTAGTTTCTATTTACCTTACAACAGTGCAGCTTGCCGATATCAAAAACGTTTCACCGATTTTTAAGATCACTATAACCTGGTTACTATTTATATTCCTATATCTACTCTTGTCAAAACTAAAATCTAGCGTCAGTGCTAGGTAAAATTTACTGGTTTCTTTAAGTTTAGATTCAGATGTAGTTTGAAAACGTACATACAGCAATTTCTCGTAAAATATTCTAGAAAATTCGTAGGAGCTTCTAAAGTTTTGATGAATTTTGTATTCTTTAAATTTCAAAGTGAGAAATACAGTTTTAATAAATTAAACAATTGAAATAACCTTTGATAGCTAATCTTCTTAGTGCGTTTGAAAATAATACTAAGTTTTCCAAAATCGTCCATAGTGGCAGGTAGAGAGGGGCGTAGACTGTTTATCCCTCCCTCTGGTCCCACTCTTGTAAGACTGGATACTGTACGCCCCCGGTAGGGGGACGACACTGAGCTAAGAGATAGAAGGGTATGACGTTTGCATACGTAGTACCAGAAGTTCCCCGTTTTCGTTCCTATTTCCAGGGATAGATTTAATTTTAGAAGTAGGAATGGAGAACGGTTAGTATTTACTTCAGTCCGACTTATAGCTCAGTATAGAGCCCCTCCCTCCAACACGTGACGAAAAGTTTAAATTATCTTATTGGCTGACTAAAACTATGTTTTGATGATGTTGCTGACGGGGACGGCGAAAAATATTCCTTTTTACCTCTGTCGCTATGACCCGCCTCTTCTTTCATACCCCTCCAACCCGTGGAAGGGGGTCCGGGACTTTGACGCGTGCTCAGATTACTTTGTTCTCCATTCCTATTTCTAAAATTAAATCTATCCCTTCTATTTCTCAATACATTTTTCTCTAAATTACCAGTCCTTATCGTTTGAAGCCACATCGAATGTTTTTGGATCCCGTCTGAATTCAACCCCGACTTTTGAAAATTGTGTATTAAGAACTTCTGATCTTGGTACGAATTACGTTACAAATACCCAGCTTTGTAGTACACTTCTCTAGAAGAACAGTATTATATACTTCTGATGGAATATAAGCTATTCACCCCTGTTCAAGTGCCCTTGCCGAGCACTACAAATGAAGATTAAAATTACGTAAATCTTTCTTTTACGCGTTGTTTTCGCCGTTTCGAGAAGTGCACCTAAACAGGAATAAAGCGAGTTTAGCTTCTAGAATTCTCTGAAATCATCTTGAGAAGTCTGAGAGGTTGAAAACAAGCCAAGATCCTACATTCTACGACTTTTTCCGCATTAAAACAAACGAAGAAGCTATGATTGGTTGCGGTTTTGAGAAGCTTTATACCAGACACTATAACCATAGAATTTTTTTTAGTTCTTTATAATTAATAAGTGAATTCAAAGTACACTCGTCCGATTTCAAATTTTGCCCATTGTCAGAAATCTTTATTTTTCTTTTTCGTTGAGTTATCAACCTTAGTTTACTCACACTTCCTGGAAACGATCATTCTCGCTATTCATTACATATCTGTTAACGTGTGGAAAAATTCTACTGTTATTGTGGTCTGTGTTTAGATCAAATACGGAGAAATTTAATAGCCAATTGCAAGATCTAACTACTTGAGAATTGTCGCTTATTTAATATGCAACTATTACATATTTTGTTTATCGTCTGGCCCATTACCCAAGGTAGGGATAGATGTAATTTTAGAAGTAGAAATGGAGAACAGAGTAATCTGGGCGCGCGTCAAAGTCCCGGACCCCCTTCCACGGGACGGATGGGTATGAAAGAAGAGACGGGTCATAGCGACAGAGGTAAAAAAGAATTACGTATTTTTCGCCGTCCCCGTCAGCAACGTCATCATAACATAGTTTAAGTGAGCCAATAAGATAAGTTAAACTTTTTGTTACGTGTTGGAGGGAGGGGCTCGATACTGGGCTAAGATTCTGACTGAAGTAAATGCTAACCGTTCTCCATTCCTTCTTCTAAAATTAAATCTATCCCTGCACAAGGTAAATAGTCCATTTTGCGGTCAATGCATGCTATGGAGAATATTTTCTAATTCCTTTTTCCGGGGATCACTCAGTTGAAAGATTGAATTAATTAGGTGTAAATGATGGATTTCAAGAAAGTGTCCGAAAAATATTGTATGATAAAGTGTGAAAAATGTCTGATACTGTAAACAGTAACAGACTAGCACCAGTAAAATCAAACTTAGTTCTTAGATTTTAATTTTTAAAATTAGGCTTGTAACACGTAAACGTCTTGCGCTGCGGAGTTTAAATTTATCGAAATTTAGGCGCAGAACGTCTAGGGTTCTACACTACTTTGAAAAGGTTTTTGGAAAAGAAAACCAACGTTAAGCAGATTTTTAGTGTTCGCTAAGGTAAATTTACCATTTCCCAAGTATGGTTTCAAAATATTTAGTTTTAGCAAACGTCAAGAGCACCTTTAACTATACGAGTTAGTAGAGAGTTTAAGAAACTGACCGAAATTCTGTAGAATCATAAATGTTCATTTCATTAAGCCTGATATGTATTCAAAATGGAAAAGCACTTATGATTTTGTTGGAGCAAAGTTTGAAAGGTCTAAACTCTAAAGGCTCTTTCAGACGATCCAGCTTTCAGACTCAGCTCGATAGGTCAAAAATTTATATCAACTTGCCCAACTTTTGAAACGAAAAGTTAAGTAAATCTTTCGTCACACGACTAAACCTTTTTCACCAAATGGAAGTTTTTAAGCGCCACCTACCTTGGCATTTACGACATAATTAGCGAAAAAGTTTTTATTATTTTTGTAATTAATTCTGATTGGCTGAAGAAATGAGATCAAAAAGGAGAATCGGCAAAAATTGTATCAATGCTAGACGCATCCGTACACGTTTTTCGGTCAACTTCTTGCTAAGAAATAAACACACATGCAAATGCACCTTGCATTCAAACCACTACATGTTTTTCGGTCAGTTTGGTTAAGGGACTAGTAGTAAAGAGCTCTAGCATTGTTAATAGATCCTGGCACTAGTGAACAAATTTGATCATTTTATGCCGCTTCCATCGCGCCTACACTAGGGAGAAAAAAATGCTCGAGTTCCAAAAATATTTCCTACCCCCCTCCCCTCAATCTAAAGCCGCGGAACACGGACGCGGGTCCTTGAATCTAGTTCGGCCATCTACCGCCGAGAGCGTCTCACGTTTTGGAGTGAATATTCAGAAACCGCTACCAGAGGGCCAACCGTTGGTGTGTTATCAAGAATATTCACTTTCGCCAAGTGAAGAATTTGGTTAGCTCAGTACTTCTAGTCTCATCTTACTTCTGGTAAACGTTATAATAGCCACTAGAGAAACAAACATGCGAATGAATCCCTATGTAGGTCAAACGTCGCGCAGGGACGTTTTTATGTCAATTTCATAAACTTGTTAAGAAAGAAACAAACATACAAATGGAACAAGGGTTAAAACGTCCAATTCGTCAACCTTCAGCTCCTCGCGTAAACGCATCAATTTACACAAACAAAAAAAAAATCCCTAGTTTCAAAAATGGAAGAAAAATAAATTTTCAGTGCTGAAAAACAAAGATTCGAAATCAAATAAAAATATGACGGTTTTAAAGAAATAAATGATATAGGGGGCACACACTCTCCATCCTTATCCCCAATCCAAAGAATAAAATATTATATCATCACCGTTGGCGGCTTTCAGTCCTAAGCCATAAGCAAAATATCAAAAAACATGCGTAAAAGATAGATTCGAAAGAAGCTCAGAGGTTTCTAGAAACGAACAGAAATATCTTTTTGGAAAAATTCGAGAGGCTGCACACTCATTTCATATTTTGTTAGAGATGTAAAATTATCGTAATTTTTTAAAACTAAAATATTTTTGGGGGGTTAGATTAAGTTGTTATCGGTAATTTATTGCACTATAAGAAAGGTAACAGTTGTATTAGCAAATGGTCTAAGCACCAAAGAACTAAAAGGTATACTCCGTGGCTCTAATTTTTGCTTTCTTAATCGAAAGAGCGCATAAAGAAAATATAGCAATTCAAACCATGTTTCTATCTACAATATTAAAGGAGTAACTAGAAATTAAGTTTCCGTAATGGGGCCTACGCGTTAGGCCTTCCCGCGAAGTTCTGGGAAGTACCCCTATTGTACGAATCCGTCAGGTGATGCTAGGCGAAATCAAATAATCACAATTCAGCTAACCATATTCTCGTTTTCGACATTAGTAGGCACAAAGCACCAGAAACCGCTGGTACAGTATATATAGGCCTAGGTAAGAACCATGGTAAGTCTTGGAAGGGTAGGCAACCTTCAGTATCGGGACGTACAAGAGGGTTGATCCCTAGTTGTCTCTGCGCACTCTCATGATCCCCCAAGCCTACAACGCAGGCGCTAAAAAGCGTGAGGGAAGGCAAAGTTTTACCACCTTACCGTGTCTTTCCCTCTTAGTTACATCGAAATGGTCTATAGTCTGCAACTACTAACATTCCCGTGACGTCATCTACTCCAATGTCTTACCTCGGAATTTGGCGACCATATTGGACGCCTTCAGCTCAGGTCATATTTGGACTACCAATATTGACGTCACGTTACCTTAGCTCCTCAACTCTCGGTACCATTCTATTGTACTGACCCTAGAAATTTTTACCTCTCCAAGTGCGATGACGTCACTGGACGCGTCTGTGTGTGTGTCTGACACCGCGTTCGCAGTTGGAAATCATCGTTAGGATTAAGAAGTACACGGCGATCGGTTACGAGAAACTTCTAGCCTCCAAACGTTCACGCAATTGTGGGTTTTCCTATCATTTGTTTTGAATCAGTCGCCGAATAATCCCTAAATTTCCAAAAACTGTTAAAAAGGCATACGCTTGAATTCAAACGTCAACAATAGCTATGTTTAAAATGATTTTATATTTTAGGAAGAAAGTTTCTTAAAAAGATTTAACTATAATTAAGGTATATTAATGACGATTAAAATAATATCAATTATATTTATTTAATTATTTAAGAAAAACCTCTTAATTGCGTCTCGACTCGGAGAGGTTTATTTTGGTTTCCCAACTTTTATAAAATTTGCCCAAAGTTTCATACCGATATCGATTTTTTTTCCACTGTTAGTGTACACATGAGTTCGAAAGTTCGTAGCCCCTCGCCAAAAATCTTACAAACGGTGTATAGCAGCTAGGCCACGATGGCTCCTAGATTAGATATATTTTAAAACGGCAAGGATGCTAGGAATATCGGATGAACGAAAGCAGAAAGAGGTAGAGCGGGGGTGGTGAGGGAAGAAGGCTAGATCTCCATTCTGTCCGAAGTGATTTAGGGTCAATTTATCACGAAGGAGCTTGCATAAAAAGGAAGGGAGAAAAGAGTAGAATATGTCACGGGAATTTACGACGCTGGAACTTCAGCTTTCGCCTTTTTGGATCCGTGTGCGCCTTTGAATTATGAATTCGTGGATAACCCACCCTTTTCACGCTTTCTTGGGTTTCAAACAAGGAGTGTTAAAGATGGAGACGTAATAACGTTTATTTTATATCATTATTAAAAAGAATATTGAAATTTATTTGTAGTTTATTTATTGTAGTAAGGTAACTAGGTAACTGTAGACGTGTAGAGATGTAAGTTGGTATTTTAGTAAGTATCCGCTGTAAATTTTTGATTTATCGCATACCATAATATTATGATTGTAATTTAAACGGTACATTACTGGTAAGTTACTAATCTTTTCAGAACCTAAATATGGGAGTACAAGTGTTACTTTACTATAATTATTTTAAATTACATGGAAATTAGTTATTCACAAAATTTAAGTTCGTAATTTTCTTTTAAAATTTCAAAAATTGTATCTCTATCCATACGCTAGTTAGCGATAAAGTTTCTCTGACTTGACATCGAATAAACCGAAATTTTTATCCACAAACTGAACTCTTACCATGTATAGAGTGTTTCTGGTAAGTCTGCCATAAATGAAAGGGCGTGTTCTGAGGGTAAAAATTTTGTGGAAAGGATCAAAGGACATGCATGAGGTCTACAACATTTAGCTACGGAGATATGGGCTCCAAAAATTGGCCTATAAAACAAGGGAAGAGAGTAATTAGCTGTACTGTACGCACGTTTCTACCCATTTAATAGTACACTTTTGCTATAGATAAAGGCATAAGTTTATCATAATAAACTTATGATAAAGGTTCATTAACGTTCTTAAACTTAAGACTATTGAAGGCTGATATTGATATAAGTCTTAATCATTATGGGTATTATATTCATAGTTTCAGAGGCCAATCAATGTTTGGGAGCACATATCCAAGTAACTAAATGTTGTAGACCCCATGTTTCCACTCAGTTCAATCCTAAGAACACACCTTTTATGGCAGACTTATAGGAAACATCCCGAACAAGATACGTTTAGGGTTGACTTTCAAGACGGTTCCAGGCTTCTTATCTTATAGCTAATTCTGTTACTACATTAAAAACTCCTTGGATAGCTTCCGATTTCCAGTACACCCCATATTGAAGTTTATACCCTATCATATTATAAAGTATTTTCTTTATTTTTTTTGTTTTTAACGTGTGGGGGTAAAGTTAATCTGATACCGCCGGGAAAAGGAGGCGATCTAATATTAAGGCAAAGCAGAAACTAACTATAGTGAAGCTCCCGATGAGCTCGAATGACCCTCCCTCTATAGCTCTTTTCATTTCACCATCAACAGAATCAGCAGCTGCTAAGATTTATTCATGGTTGTTGTTTCTGCTGGGCCCGAGGGATCTACTGCATTGCAGCAAAATTTCCCTTTTAATGTTAAAATTGTTTGTTTATTTTATATGTAGTATAATTTGACGTAATTAAAGTGACTGTGACAGTCTTTCTAGCGAAACTTCCACTGAACTACGACAAAATCATGGATCTATACTATCCTCTAAGGGGCTTTAGGAAAATTGGATGCTTCGTCGATATAAAAACCACGGTTCGAGCTAGACAATACTAGGCCTAGGATTCTTGCGAATAAATGTCATTTCCCAGCACTGTTTAAAGATGGGCGCCCGGGTAGAATGTAAATGAACATCTGTATTATTCCACCTTGAAGAAGATAGGGATGGAGTGGCAATCCATATCCCAATAACTTCGCCTTTCGGCAACGTAGTCCTCCTAGCATCCTCTGCGTTTAGGTAGGGGGGTCGTACCATGAACCTTCCATACAATGGACCAGAATCTTAATGGCGGATCCCATGTTAAAGTTTCCTCGCAAAAGTGTCCCAAAATAATAAACAAAAAAATCTAGCAGACGACAAGGTCTTGGAGAAAGACGGTACAATATGAACAAGAAAAATGGCCGCTTGGTCTCATTTCGCTAAGCCTTGGAACTAATGTTAATTTCATTGCATCTATTTAAGAGTCTTTCAATAGACTATATAAACGTGAAAGAATAAATTACGGTAAATTAACTACAAAAAATTAACTACATTTTTCCTAAAATATGAATCTTTAATTTACTATTTGTATAAATTACGGTAATTTCACATCTCTACTATAGCAGTATTACAAAGATTAATGACGTCCGACATCTCAATATTTGTATAGCCAATAGGGTTTATGGGTAGCTTACTTTCTGTAGTACAAATAACGTCAAAGTATGGCTTACGGCTAAGTTATGGACTTTCAGTACAAAGAATTATTTGTGAAGCTGTAGCTGATAAGTTATCTCTATGGGCAAAAAATTGTAAGGCCTTAAAGGGTTTTCATATTAAGATATCTGAGATATCTTGTCCCTTGATAAAAGGCTGAACTAGAACTACTCGCCAGCGCTAGACAGACACGTTTTCTAGAGGGCCCGGGGACACAAAAGACAACTTTGGGTCTAGAGAGCTGTGCAATGTTTAACTTGAAGGGGACAAAGAATTTCATTTTAAAAGTCTTTGTTGGTTGCATTAGAAGAGGTTTCTATACATTTATTTTTTGGCCCTAGACAAGGAAAATTGTCAAGGCTACTTAAACGAATTTTATTATTCATTTTCGAAAATTCTATGAAGTGATACGAACGTAAGTAAATAAGATCCATATGTATGACACTACCTATACTTCGTAATGCCAGAGACTTACTGAGAGCTAGTTCGAGAACGACTAAACTCTGTTTTGCAATCCATTTTCCTATTTAGTCTGTATACTAAACCTTTGACAGCGCCTCACCAGGCATCGCTGTACGAGAATCTATGACGTTTCTCCTACGTCACTTCATGACAAGCTCTCAGTAACCAGTGACAAACTTAAGGAACATATCTTATGAACTTACGATATCAGCATACCCAGTAACGATTGTTTACCACAAATTTTACTGAGATACTAACGTTTTTAGATTCTTTGACCATATGGTAAATTGGCACTATGTAATCTAAAACAATGTTGCCATATTGTATTATAACTTCAGTAATTTCAATCGATTTCAATATTAATTAAAAAATGGTGATTACCGTGATTATTGGTTCGAATATGCCGCAATCTTTTGAAAATAGTCATACTGACAGAATACAATTTAAACGTTGTATCACAATCATAGAGATTTTTATTTTCAATCCATGGACCATATTGGAATCTGGGGTATGTAATCTAAAACAACCTTGCCTTACGGAATACCTGAGCCATAATTTCAACCGATTTTTGGTTTGAATATGCCGCCATCCTTTAAAAATGGCTACCAACCAAAACATGCCGTCGCCAATACCATATTTGTGGGTCATGTGCTTGCTCCCACATCCATTAGACCTGATGGACACTGGCCCAGTGACCCCACAAATCTTGTTGTTCATGGAGGGAGGTCTCATTTTTCATATCTTTAATTAAATATGGGGCCAAGTGTACTGCATTGCAGAATGGCCTACAATGTCTTTACGATGCCACTGTGTGAGGCAATGCAAGTCCCCCAGAGTACCTCGCGCACGCTCCCTACCTTTGCTAGTGATTGATAAGTGCTGCCCACTAGCGCCATTTAAAGCAAGTAGTTTGTTTTCATGACTTAGCTACTACTTTTTAGAAACAGGGGGCATTGTCAACGTTTTCATGTCACATGAACATGACCCTACTTAAGTCCTGGGAGGCCTTCGATGCCGTAAACAGGGGTACAGAGACTACGTTGTAGGTATTAAGATTACCACTCCATTTCACCCCACTCCTCCATGAACATACAATACAAATTTAAACGTTAGATTACAACCGGTAGAGGAAAACATTTCATCTTTTGTTGCTGAAAATTTTTTGCAATGCTCTTCTTCACAATATCTTATAAATTGGACCTTCTCCAAAAATTAACAACAAAAATGTCAAGATGAGACTTATATGTCATAATTTAGAGCGAAAAAAAAATGAAAAAGAACCAGACGTTTAAAAAAACGAAGGATAATTGGAGATGCTACGTATAACTTAAGGGTATAAATATACAGCCTTGGGTATATTTATATCTTCAGATGTAGTAATTGCTCACTCATTAAAGGGAATAGTATGCCATTAAAAACCTTTCTAGTACGGGAAGCCATCACCAGGTTTGCAACGCATCATGGTGAGAGTTAGAGCTAATTAGTTGATCCATCCAAAATTAGGAATTTATACTCCCTTTAATGACTAATTAAGCTTGACAATTGACTGCATAATACTCGTTAAGTCTATTTTAAGCAAACTTTACCAAGTCTCTCTTTTAATCCTAGATGAAACCACGTTAATTACAGTTTAATTAAGTTCATACTATGGAAACACAAACAAATATGAATAAATTAAATTCAATCAGGAATATATTACTACGTTTGCCATTATTAAGAGATAATTTTCAAAAACAGTAATTAACCTGATAAATTACTGATTCAAATTTTTGGAATAATAATAATAATAATATGATCGTTCTGTCAGTAAATAATTTATTTTTTCAAGTGCCTATAGTGTATTAAACGACGTTACGTTGTGATCATACAAAGCGCGAACGAATAGGATATTGAGGGAACAGTGGACTTCGAAGCAAAAGGGTTTCGGGTAGTTTAGTACAACATAAGTTTATAAGATATGTGCCAAAGGTATGTTACTACCTATAGATCGTAATGCCAAGTAATTCTAACAACAATCGTATAGAAGAGTAAAGCAAACATGATTTTAAAAAGCTTTGTTCTAAGATGTTCGTAGGTTTTTACATTAATTAAAGCTATTGCCAACTATTAACTAACTGCATCGCTTACTAATGTTAAGTACTTGGCGTAACCTCATGTCAAACAGCTTTTTAGTAAAGTTTAAAACTTGAAATTTTGATAAACCATCATCCATGGTCACGGTTTATAAAAGAACCAGCTTCCAGAAGTACACGATACCGACGATGCTAATTATAAGGTTAAGACTTTTATTGGGCGGACAGAGGAGCGGAGGAAAAGATAGTATTGTATAGACTGGGTTTTATGGTCTACAGCGAAAAGAGGGGTTCCAGCCTGCAACTTAATAAAAGGAGGCATCAAGATTGGGTAATGAAGTTTGTCCACACGTAAAGGGGTATTGTCAGTGAAAAGACTTTTTTTATCTAAACTGACTTTTCCAAAAAATATGTAAATCCAAATATATTAAAAATGCATTCTCTGAAAAGCTAAATCCAAATCTTTAGTGTTCGGGTATCAATACAACCAATTGGTAGCAAGATTACGTTGAACTATTTGGCCTGAATTAAAATTGCTTGCGGATACATAGTTTACAGGCATGGAGGATTTCTACCATTAACACAAGGAGACCAAGCGACTTAGAGTGCAAAATCGTCTGCCATTTTACACTCTAAGTTGCCTTGTCTCCTTGTACAAATGGTATGAATCCAATAGTGCAATTTTTTGCGCATTTACAGACCTTGGTATGAATCCTCCTTGCGCGTAAACTATGTATGGTTTTGTACTAGCAGACTACTACCATTTTCTGGGTTAGAACTTATAAATCGCCATCTATCAAGCATGAAGTTAAGGAAATATACTACACAGTGCACAGGCAAGTCCAGGTACGTCATGGGTTCGGTTGGCATACGTAGCTACGTGGAATCGGCAATTGTTTTTACAAATCACCGAAAGATGGCGTTTTTAACGTGCTACCCCCTCCGCCCCCGGTTTTACCCATAAAACATTAAACGCACCTAATTTCGGGAGTGCGGTGCACCAAGATAATGATTGGTGACAAAGTTTTAAGGAGCACGACACATGTCGGCGATCATACTCTATTGTTGCCGATTACCCGTATTCACCAAAGATCACTTGACCTCAACACCCCTTCCGTCACCTCCCAAAGAAATCTAAAATACTTGTCTGCAATCATTAACCGCATCCTATCCGCGGACTTCGAACCCACCATGCCATGAAACCTCTTAAGAAAAAATCTAAACCTAATTTTTGACTGTTGAGTTCCAGTGAAACCATGTCAGATTCCCACATCAATTTTTACCAAAATAGATAAATTTGTCTTAAAATAAGGACGATAGTTTTCCTTTAGAGAAAGAAGTGAAAGAGAAGCTCTAATTACAATCGGAGATGGTGCTGGCCTATATCACATTTTGTATCATGTATCTCACCCAAATTTCCCCAACCTCATTCGAACAAGTTAGACAGACAACTGCTCTTTCTAGACGGTCTGCTGGTTATTATGGCTGCCATACAATACGGTCTGTTGTTAAGTTATAAATCGCCATTTATGATGCCGTAGTAGTAGCCATAACCGACGCAGTTAGGTCTTAGCGAAACCTAATACTACCAAGGAATATATAATAATTTCACCTACCGTTTATTGGCAAAAAGCTGAGATGTAGGCCACATTGGCTAGACACAACGGGAAAAACATGTTTTAGTTAGTTATACTGAAGGTACAATACTAGAGAAGAGCACAAAACTGGTGAAAATAATTTCTGTTGATTGAAAGACAGTTGCAGCACTTGCAGTTAAAACGAGGCACGATTTAACGTTCTGATACACCGCGGAGAGATGATTTATGCGTGTTTATCCAAACTCAGTCCTAATTTCAAATGATTCCACATAAAAAGAATTGAATCTTTTTTTAATTATAGAGGGCATGGTTTGTTAATATTGCCTATTTGTTAGTATTTAATATGTTTTTTTTCTAAAAAAAAATGTGGAGAGAGATATTTAGCGACTATTTTTCGCCTATTTCTAACGTTTTATCATGAAACTTTTTAAGTTATTGTAAGGGGCTGTTCACAAATTATTTACGTAACGCAAAAATGGTCACATTAAACACACCCCTCCTCTTCGTAACTGAGAGTAAGCAGGGAGTGTGGCGCGCTCCTGTAAGCAAAGCTTCTGGGCGGCAAAGTTTGAGGGAATAAGACACATGTCGGCGATCCTACCCTATAGGTGCCGACTGCCCCGTGTCCGCCGGAGGTGACTTGACCCCCACACCCCTTCCGTCACCTCCCAAGTAAACGTCATTTCCTTCCCTGCTTAAACACATACTGAACCCTGACTAATCGCATCCTTGTCGCGGACGTATGTGCCCAACTTACATTGAAACCTCCACAATACAAAAAAAACTGAGAGTAACATTGGGAAAGACACTCCACTGCTTAATAACGTAACAAAAGCTTTTGAACACCCCCCCATGGAGTGGATTGAGAGGGGAGGACGTCAATATTGGTAGTCTAAATTGACTGGCCTAAAATCTTTCTCGTCTCTAGTGTTTGAAAATAGGCGAAATTGTACTGGCAATCCTTTTTCACCGCAAAAAGGTTAATGGTAAAGGCTTCCATGAGTAATTCAGACTCAGTTAAATTATGCTCTAATTATGTAATAAAACTTTATTTATTGCATAACATCATAAGTCATTTGATATTACGAATATCGATGATATAAAGGGATGTACAAGTCTGCCATTAATTAAGGGAACGTTCTTTGGGCGATTTTGAGTCGAAAATGTTCTATGATATTTTACAGTTCGGGCCACTGTTATCGAGTTATGATTCGAGTGTTTTAGGGATAATAGAAATAATTAGAAATTATTGTCTTTCAGTTTCTTAATTAAATATAAGGGGTCTTCCGTAAGTACTCCAATCTTAACTTGAAGACTGTGACCCGGACGTCAAAATTTCATATAATATTTTCGATTCAAAATCGCCCAAAGAACGTCCCCTTTAATTTCTGGCAGACTTATCAGAAACACCCTTTATACATTTTTCACTACCATCTGTACTTCAATATTTAAATTTCATATCACTTATTCCGACTTCTTACTTAATCCTTCTTGTCACTATCAGAAAAAGGAAAGATGCAGGCATTTATATACTATATTTTTATGCTATTTTTAGACCGATGGTTCTGGTACGACCAGGCAGAAGGACAACTGAAAAGACACCTGATTCAAGAACGCAATCTAAACAAGGCCAAAAATATCATACTTTTTGTGGGAGACGGAATGGGTATGACTACAGTGACAACTGCCAGGATTCTCCGTGGACAAATGGAGCAAAGAACCGGTGAAGAATCAGACTTGGCCTTTGATAAGTTTGAGTATGTCGCCTTAGCCAAGGTAAAGAAATATGCAATAGCTAGAATTGCAGGCTTAAGCCTTGAAGAAGAGAGGGGTGGAGCGGCAATCTCCATACCTATAACGTTGCCTCTATACTCCCACATACGGAACTGCACCGAAGTCCTCCCAGCACCCTCAGCGTTTGAGTAGGGTCGTACAATAACAAATCGCAAAGGATGCCCCCTCTGTTTTAAAAATATAAGTTAGCTCTCATACGAATACAATGGCGCTACGCGGCTGCACTTAACAATCACCTACCGAAGGGCATTGGCGCGCGCAAGGTACACTGGGAGAGTTTCAGTGCCGCAGGTCGCCCATCATAATTGCCACTCCATCTTACCTCTTTCCTTCCTGCTTAAACATATCAAGGGTTCCAATCGTTTCAGACATACAACACAGATAGCCAAGTGGGAGACTCGGGAGCTTGCGCCACTGCATTGTTATGCGGGGTCAAAGGCCGTTTCGAAACTGTGGGTCTTGATGACACTGGCGAATATGACAAGTGCTTACAAAGCGTCACGGCCAGGGTTCCTAGTCTGACTGATTGGGCCCAACAAGATGGTATAATTTTTTATTTTTTAATTCCCTAAAACTTTACTTGGTTCTAAAACATGGGATATTTAACAAACTAAAATCTAAACAGGGAAAGCCACAGGACTGGTCACGACTACCAGAGTAACTCATGCCACCCCCGCGGCAGTATATGCCCACTCAGCCAGTAGATACTGGGAGAGTGATGACAAGATGCCCGAAGACGCGATAGGGACATGTAAAGACATTGCGAGACAATTAGTCGAAGACGAGCCAGGGAGAAATTTGAATGTAATTAATACATCCTGTATCTTGTACAAATTATAATATATTCTTCATTCGCATTTGGAGACCTAGCTTAGCCTAATTAGCCAATTTTAGTTTCCTAGCCTAAAATGGTTTTTTTAATACAGAGCCAAAAGGGAAAGGTTCCGCGAGCCCAGTCTAAATATTTATGGAGAATGTACAAATTTATAATTATTTTTCTTTATTCAAGGTAATTTTGGGAGGCGGTCGACGTCACTTCCTTCCCAACTTTGAAAGAGACCCCAGTAAACCAGGTGAACCAGGTCGAAGAGCGGACCGTCGAAACTTAATTGACGATTGGCAGAAGGATAAAAAATCAAGAGACCTTCCGTTCCGCTATGTCTGGAGGAAGGAAGACTTTGACAATGTTGATCCCACCAAGACAGATTTTCTCTTGGGTCTTTTTGGCCCTAGTCATTTGGCCTTCGAATCTGACAGAGATCCGGGTCCTAACGGGGAACCGTCCATAGCCGAAATGACCACGAAAGCCATCGAGATATTGCGACGAAATCCCCACGGTTATTTTTTAATGGTAGAAGGTAATAACTCTTCCCTTTTCTCTCCTCTACTCTCCATCGCTTAAAATAAACCTAAACTATAACCAACCAAGGCTTAAACTATTATTAAAGAAAAGGTCATACCAATAACATAATTCATATTAGGCCTAGATCAACAACTTTTAAAGGCAAACTTAAAAAAATGGTTAAACAAAGCAGACGATAGAAGTGTCGTCATTATTTAGTGATATGCAATACATAGGTTTCTTCTACTTGGAATCTTTAAGGAGCCCTAGACCCCATACTTATATCTGCTTGAAGGTAAGGGGAAGGGATTAGAACCTCGATAAACCAACCGCTCCACCTTACTCGCATCTCATTGGCTATACCGCTATACGACCACCGTCGACTACTCGTTCAGAACACGAAAAGATAGGAAATGTCATGGCGCAGGTTTCTAGCCACGTCAATGCCGCGTGGTTTCTAAGTCCAAATGAATTATGCATGACGTCAGGGGTGACGGTTTCTACACATCCTCCCCTTCAATTCAATCAGAAAGGCCAGGAAAATGGCCTGTTAATGATTCTAAGTAGACGAAATCTATGTATTCCTTACAGCGTCAAAAGTTTGTTGAGCGATGGATATTATTATTTATCCATGGTTGATGAGCTAATTTGAAGACTAGTTTCACTAATAACTATTTCAATACCTCTTCTCGAATAACCTTATTTTCTTTGTATGAACACTGCCCATCCATATTAACTTCACTGTTCCTTTTTTATGACAACTCTCCTTGACTTGGGGAAACGTAGCTGGCCGTATAGACCATTCACACCACTTCAATAACGCTCACCGGGCCTTGGTCGATACTCTGGCTCTAGAGGACGCAGTCATCGCAGCTCTCCAAATGACTAAACCGGACGAAACCCTCATTGTCGTCACTGCTGACCATTCGCACGTTTTTACGTTCGGCGGTTATCCAAGAAGAGGGAATCCCATATTCGGTCGGTATTAAGTCTCGCGGTATATTTTTGATGATAACGCTTATTTTTACGAGATAAAACTCGTTTAATAATATGTCTAGCTGGTAACCGCTAAGCGCGCTCGTTTTTAAAACTTTTCTTTCATTACAGGGGTTGATGATAAAGTTTCGGACGTGGATGGGATGCCCTATACAACTTTGCTTTATACTAACGGACCTGGGTATAACAGACATTATCCAGGTGGAAGGGAGAATTTGACCTATATAAATACTGGTAAGAAGATGTAGCTTTTTGAACATTGAAGGAAGAAAGTAGTTGGGGGCCACGAGTAGAGTTACAGTTGGGGCCACGAGTAGAGTTACAGTTGGGGCCACGAGTAGAGTTACAGTTGGGGGCCTCGAGTAGAGTAGTTGGGAGCATCGAGTAGAGTAGTTGGGGCCTCGAGTAGAGTAGTTGGGAGCCTCGAGTAGAGTAGTTGGGAGCCTCGAGTAGAGTAGTTGGGAGCCTCGAGTAGAGTAGTTGGGGCCTCGAGTAGAGTAGTTGGGGGCCTCGAGTAGAGTAGTTGGGGGCCTCGAGTAGAGTAGTTGGGGGCCTCGAGTAGAGTAGTTGGGGGCCTCGAGTAGAGTAGTTGGGGGCCTCGAGTAGAGTAGTTGGGGGCACGAGTACAGTAGTTGGGGGCACGAGTAGAGTAGTTGGGGGGGGGCACGAGTAGAGTAGTTGGGGGGGGGCACGAGTAGAGTAGTTGGGGGGGGGGCACGAGTAGAGTAGTTGGGGGACACGAGTAGAGTAGTTGGGGGGCACGAGTAGAGTAGTTGGGGGGCACGAGTAGAGTAGTTGGGGGGGCACGAATAGAGTAGTTGGGGGGCACGAATAGAGTAGTTAGGGGGGGCCACGAGTAGAGTAGTTGGGGGGGGCACGAGTAGAGTAGTTGGGGGGGCACGAGTAGAGTAGTTGGGGGGGCACGAGTAGAGTAGTTGGGGGGCCTGTTGGAGAGTCAGAAGAGACCTCTCCGCCCCTGCTTGTAATATCGGGAATGGTCTATAGAGTTTGCTACACCTCTTCCAAGTTTAAACATTGTGCGTGCATGAAGTAACAGTTAAAACGATATGCTGACTAAAGAGTACAAACTAATGAAACGTTTATGGCGCAGAGCAACAACAAAGTTATTGTACAGAAAGGGACCGCGTGTTATATAAATTTTAACCTAAAGTTAGGCTTAACTACAGAGATAACAAGTCTGAACCGTATCTTTCACAGAGGACAAAAATTATGTCCAACAAGCTGCCGTTCCACGAAGATGGGACACTCATGGCGGTGAAGATGTCCCAGTATACGCTCACGGTCCTATGTCTCACCTATTTCGAGGTGTCGTTGAGCAAACATTCGTTCCGTACGCCATGGCGTTCGCGGCGTGCATAGGACCGGCCAAACACAACTGCGAAAAATGGCGCGAACAACGAAAAACCGCCCAAGAAGTTGCGAAAGAGTGCGTCACAGAAACAAACACTAGAACTGTATCAGGTCGGCATATGAGACATCATCCACGAAACGGACAATCTGGACAATACCATCATGGTCACTTAACCTTATTTCTGGCTTTAATCGCCTTGTACGAATGTTTCGTAGTTAGATGGCGTTAAGTTAGTGAGAAAATGTTATACGAGATGTATTTAAAAATATTTGTACATATGAATAAATTATTACATCAATTTGACTTTCTTATTCATATAGTGTGAACGTAGTCCATAATCATTTAAGATTTGAGGTGGGAAACAAATTGATTTTTTCCGCTTTATTATGGTCAAAGAAAGTAAATAAAACCAAAAAAAAAAGACCCATGATTTTAACCGATTTTGGTTGCCAATATTAGATATAAAAGAATTAGAATATACAATTTTTTCTTTATATTTGGCGATATCGTTGATCAAAGTTTTAGAAAACCCAAAGAAAGGAAAGAAAAAAGGTGTGAATGGTTCAAAACAGACAAGGAATTTCTCTTAGGCCTTGTCAAAAGTACTACGAGATTAGGCATTTCGCGTTACCATCTTTGGTTGTCTCAAACTTGGTATATCATTCACGAGAAAAATAAAACCAACCTGATTGAATCACTCATGCCTACGCAAATCAATATTTGTACAAACCTTGTCACATCCTCATAGGTGTCCCAGAGTTGCGCCGTCCCTCATCCACTTCTTTCTTATGATTTAAGCTAGGTTCCCACTTGACAGTAAATGACGACCGAAAACTTTAGCGCTACGGCATAAAAATGAGTTTTACGCAGGCCTTCGACGGCAAGATTTTAGTTCGGTTCACACATACGACCGAATTCCGACAGAAAAGGGCGGTCGACCGGTAGTCACGTGGCACGAGTTGGAATTGGGATTCGGAGCCAGAAGAACTTAAGCCTTGGCCTTTGATTTTCCCTTGATGGTATCTTAATTAAGATCAGAGAGATTCAAATCGAATGTTTATTACATACAAACACGGCAATAGCGACTCGCGATCAAATCCGATTAGAGAATTCAGACTCAAAAGTTCATAATATGCAAATATGGCAATGGCGACTGGCGAGTTAAAAAAAAACCTTAAAGCGGCGATAAAAAAAAACTCCCCTATTATGACGTCAACAGAAGCTTCATCCCGAAACGAATTTTGATTGATTACGAAAATAATTTTACGTCAAAAATAGAACACCAATTATGTCCGACCGAAAGCTGTTTCGGTCGCGTTCTGCGGAAGATGTTTTGCCGCAGAGGTACTTACGCAGTGTTTCCGTCGGATTTTCGGTCAAGTTAAACCTTTGGCCGTTAGAACTGTCAAGGATTATTTAATAATGAAAGCAGCAGACGACATTATTAAAAGTTTTTATAAAACCGTTCGGCTACAACGTCTATGACGTCATGTTGCTCAACGGAGCTCAACTTAAAACTGGTTATTTGCGCACTACCACCGCCTTATTTCTGCCCTCTATCCCTTTTAGGAAGGATGCAAGCATTCTCGTAGCAAATACTATAAGCTCATAAGATATGTTCCATAAGTTTGTTACTAGTTACTGAGAGCTTGTCATGAAGTGACGTAGGTGAAACGTCATTGATTCTCGTAAAGCGATGCCTGGTTAGGCGCTGTCAAAGGCTTAGAACCGATTAAATAGGAAGATGGACTACAAAACCGAGTGTAGTCAATTCTCGCTTGTAGTTCTCGAACTAGTTCGAGCTGTAAGTCTCTAGCATTACGAAGTATAGGTAGTGTCGTACTTATGGAACATATCTTATAAACTTTACATACAATCGTACTCATACTTCTGAAGATCATAATAAATAGGCTTACTATAATTCATCTTCAAAAATATACCGAAGTAATTAAAATTTCAGAATTCTAGAAATCCATTAAACGCTCTCAATAATGTCAATAATTGTCGTTAACACATTGAAAATAAATTGGGACTCAGTTGAAACGTAATAATCAATTTCACAAGTTAAATCTTAAAAGTTGGCCACGTTTCTGTAAATACGAGGTTTAATTTAAATGCCAATAAATGAAAGAGAAAACTTCTAAAACTGGGGCGATAATGGCGTCCAATTCCATTTCAATGTCTCAGTGTTAAGAGAATAATAGAATTGTCCAGAAATCCCCAGGCCTAATTCCTTTGATGGCCGAGGGGGCTGTGACTTCAAAAGAGCTCGAAATTGAAAAGTATTTGGTACAGAGAGATTTCTGATAAAACGGGGAGCCAAGTTGTCACGATAGCGAGAGAGTTGAATAGGGGAAACCCTGGGCTAGGAAACAACAAAAGCAATCCCTACCACGCGCGACATCCCGAACAATAGTGCCCTTGCAGCACTGCTGTATGCCCACTCTGACCACTTGAGGCTTGAAGGCAGGTAGCGCCAAAAGGGAAGATTGGGAATAGTGTAAAATCAAGAAGTGATATCAAGTTTATTAGGGAGAAGTTATAAATTCCCCACATTTCCAGTTTTATCTCCAGTCCAAACGTAGGTCCGGAGTTAATCCCCTCCTCTAAATTACAATCAGCATCTCATTGGTTCTTGAAAAGTCACGTGAGTGCAACGTGAATGACGAAAATTACGTATTTTCCGACCAAAGAGGAGAGAGAGAGGGAGATGGAAACGCGCTTTATAAAATCCGCCGAAAAATGGGAAAATAAGGGGGTAGTAAAAACATTTTTCGGTACGTTTAGTCTTGGGACGCACATCCTTTGCGCATGGGGGATTGACCTCCTCGCCTTATCTCTGTCATCCCCTACGTCAACGGTGAGCGAGAAAGCTGCGCTCAGGCACTTCAGTGTACCCTAAGGTGTACCGTAGATTTACCCCCGTTTTCACTACGCAAGGATCACGGCTGCCTATACTGATTCTCTCCCCGTCTTTCTCTACTCTGTGTTCCGACTGAGGAGAGGCGAAATAGCCCGGCCTCCTTTTACGTCCCCCTTTGTATTTTTAAAGGGGGACCAGGACTATTGGAGGGCGAATACTAAGGCATCTTACACCTCCCTAATAAACTAGATATCACTTCTTGACAAAATCTTCTCGCTGTAACACGTAGTTCATTCGTTAAGCTCGTAGAAATCAATAAAAGTAGTCGTAACCCTAACTGTTACAAGTGATAGAACAAGCCTCCCAAATCCTGGTAATGGAAAGAGAATCAATGTTGCTAGTGTTTTCCCGCCAATTTCTAGGGGATGGATCAAAAAAGCCACCAAATTTTGGCGGCTATCGTGATCCGGGGGATAACAGTTTGGCAACCAACCACGAAAGTGATTCTATGATGGGTCTAAGTCAGGGTGAATTTGCACCCAGTGTAACGGTACTGTCTTGAAGACTTTAACACGTATCAAACAGTTGCGGGAAGGCAAATATGTTTGACTGTAATACATACCGCGTGCGAGATAGGCTGTAACTTTCTATCGTTTCCGACTGCTCCCAACTTTTGTCTTTTTGAAAGAATAGGATCGTGGAGAAAACTTGTGGGATGGATAAGACAAGCGTACTACGCCTTGATAGGAAAATTGTTGCAAGTCGGTATTGATTCAATATGACAGGAAAACCCAGAAGGAAGGGATATTTTAGTAGCTTGTATCATACCCTTTATTGATGCTACAGCCTCGTGAGGCCGCTAAGTATCATCCTTACACAGTGGAGACGGGGAGGCAGAAATTCCTGGTGTCGCTTCTATTTTGTGCGGACATGACTAATTACGGTACTTACTAGAGTTTGTTTAGGCTACAAACTGAATAATTACAGCCGTTAATTTCCATGAGGTTATGAAGCGTTAAACCTGGATTGAAAACAATTCCGGTGATGTACTATGTAGAGGCGGGGCTTATATCAAAGTTATCTTTCATCAAATTGAGCTCTACTGGCTAATCCTGAATTTCATAGCTTTATCAGTGCATTGGGAGTGGGGCATCGGTATTTGCGTTGAATCTATCGGCAGTAGTATCGTTCCAAGCTTGCAATCAAGTGATGTTGCAAGATTAATAGTCAAGGAAATAAATAGTAACACTAGTTGTTGTTCAAAATACAGTTCTTGAGACGCCCCTACATAAATATAAGGGAAAATATTAAAAAAATAAATGATCTCTTTTTACAAACGCTAATTACTGCCTCGCCATGTTTAGAGGTGTCAGAACCCGCTCGGGGTTGGTTCAACAAATCCTGTATGGGAAGGGGTTCTGGCTAGCAGACCCGCCAAACCAATAATGGGACAATAGTCCTCGTTTTCAAGACTAATTAAACACTAATTATTTTGTAATAAGAGATCATTTATTTTTTATACATTTTTTCCTTTTCATATGTAGAACAAGTTGGAAAAACCAAAATTTCACCTCTCCGAGTCAAGAGTAGGACTACTACTACAAACTTATTAACCTAGATATAGAATTATTTCTCATTTTTTGAAGTAAAAATTTACGAATTATTAAAGCAGTACTCCAAGCATAGCGAATATACAGTAAAGCAGACGACATTTTAATTCCGATAAAGGTATGTCTTGGACACATGGAAATTAGTGGAAAAAAAATTAAAGGAAGTGTATAGCTTTGGGAGAGATATATAACCTTCATCTGTTTAAAAAGCCCCAATTGTCTACGCCTCAACTGTTAACCCTATATTCACAACTGGTTTGCAGTATAAACACCATTGTCTCGATTCACCTCAACGATATTCTTAGTTTGCCAACATGAGTGTTAACGTTCAAAATATGACAAAAACTGATTTGTTGTTAGACGCAATGAAAGTCAATGCGCACCATAACAAGAATGAAAACTCCGTAGCTACAACCCGATTAGCCCTTTCACTGATCTAATTGCCACCATGATGCTTTCTTCTATTATAAAATCTAAACATACGTCACTCGGAGAGGTTAAAAGGCCGTTCTTTTAAGGTATAATGTGTATAACCGGGATCATTTCCTTTTAAGTTTTAACTGTAATCTTATCATACGCTTCCATTCGTTTTCTCAATAATTTCAAGTTGCGACAAATTCGCTGCGAAGTTAAAAAGTAAAGTTGAAGGGTATAGAAAACTGCAAAGAAACGTTAACTCGGACCAGCGGCGTCCACCATCTCTTCAATCTATCTCTGGCCTACATATACATAGGCTTAGGCCTGAGTGAAAGCAAGGCGTGAAGGCAAGCAGAAGCGATGCAAGAGCACTAGCTGAAAAGGAATATTATCGCAGTTCGCACTGAACGAAGAACCGCCACGATGGCATTGGCGCTATCCATTGTTCCACGGTACATTCATCACTATCATTTTTTCCAATTAGTGTTCCGTAACGTAGAAGGGAAAGAACAGTGAACCGAAGAAGGAAGGAAGAATGGAAGCGAGAAAGACAGACCAGAATTTATCAAGAGATCGAAATTAATTGGATAGATCGTAAAAGGCAAAAGCTTCTAAGGTGCTTTGGAAAAGACTATAGAAGTAAAACCAAAAAAAAAAGGTAAGGAATGCTTTCTCGGTTTCTTTATTCCCAAAAGAAGTCTGAAAATTCAATTTCCACAAATCATGGAAACTTTCCTCAAACCCTTTTTTCTCGAAAAGTAGGTCGTTTAAACAACTGATTAGGTTTGTATTCGACTTTTGAGACTCGAGTATTTCCGCTTGTCGATAAAATCAGGTATCTTTGGTTGGTTGGTTGTCTGAGAAAGTTCTTAGTTGCGTTGTATTGGTTGGAAGATTGATTTAAGCAGAAGTATGTAATACTTCAATTCGAGAGAAGTGAACCAGCACAAAGCGGAGTAGGTAATTGTAACATGAATCTTCCCAACAACAGAATTAACCTTTGGAGCAAGGTTACCAAATCGAATCAGAGACGCGATAAATAATTAGATCATCATTACTCCAGTAGCGCTTAATTTTTTGGCAAGGCGCATGCGTTTGTGGATTTTTGTCTTACGTCAAGACAATCAAGGTTTGTGGGTTGATTACTGAGGATTTGGTACCAAACAGTTTTAGAATTCACCCCACGGTGCGATGCCCGTCTGAAGTTTGATGAGCAGGAGAGCAAACAAAAAGGTGCATGAGCCTGGGAAGAATCATGCTACATAACTAAGGCATTAAGATGATACAGAGTGTCATCCTTCTTCTATTATCCCCTTCTGATTTAAGAGATTTTGGGCACGATTCGCGGATTCAGTCAATCGCTGCGCTATGTAATTTAAGAGATTTTGGTGTTGAACTGTGTATTGACCTATTGATTGTTCAAACATTGGCCTCTTGACGTTATAGGAAAAAGAGTTTAGCTCTCCCACTGGGAAAATGACTGTTCTACTAGAATAATAAAGGAAATCTGTGCTGTTTGCTTTACTAAAATACTGAAAATAATGTTGGGAAAGCCACTTGAGAGAAATGGATGAGGTAGCACTACTACAACAGAGGCTTAAAACCATAAGTTCATAAGACATGTTCCATAAGTTGATCACTGGTTACAAACTGGAGCTTGTCATGAAGTGACGTAGGTCGTAGATTCTCGTAAAGCGTCGCCTGGTGAGGCGCTGTCAAAGGCTTAGTACAGCCTAAATAGGAAGATGAAGACTTGCAAAACCGTGTGTAGTCAATTCTCGCGTTGTTCTCGAACTACCTCTCAGTAAGTCTTTTGCATTCGAAATATTGGTAGTGCCATACTTATGGAACATATCTCGTAAACTTATGTTATAAATGATTTTTCAGTTGAATGTTTCAGCAGGAATACATAAAGATTTCAGGAATCATTGTGTAACCATTTTTTCAACTAAATTTACTAATTTTTTTTCCTCGCAAACTTCCCATTGATCCTTCAAAATAATAATAACAGCATCTCCTTCTCCTTGCGGGGAACGACAAAAAGTTAGCAAGGGTTCTATATTTTACAATTATCCATACCAGATCAAAAAAGTTTAATCAGGGTTTCCAAGAACGTTTCAGATTAAAATTACATGTTCTCTCTGACCTTTTTTTAAAAGATCTCTCCTGACTTTTAGGCCTCATTGCCACTGTTCTAAATATAACTATCCGATTGTGTTTAAATCGCAATTTTTGAATATTTAAAGTGGAGCTCACTCCTCGATTTTTGTTTGTGGTCAAACGTGATCTCGCAAAAACGGCATTAAAATTTTAAAACATTGCCCAGCGGGATGGTTGAACCGCTGATATTTTAGCCACTTTAACCAAATTCCCTGACTTCGTTGAAATTCTTAAAAAGGGTTCGTACAAAATTTTTGGAAAAAAAATTCCCCGACTTTTCCAGGTTTTCCCCGACTAAATTCCACAAATTTCCCTGCCCATTTGCAAGAACATACATGGCGAACATATATGAAAACCAATCTAAAATCATTCGAATAATTTTTGCACGAGTTGTATTTGTTATAAAAATAAGCCAAGCATTTCGTTTAAATTTAACTTCATCTAAGTAAATTTGGGGTTCTCGTCAAATCTCAGACAGCACATTTTCTGGTCACCCTTATCCAGACTTTAAAAATCTCTCCAATATATTTTTCCTTGACATTTCAGGCCCATTTTCAATTTCCCTGACTTTTCCAGGTTTTCCAGAATTTCCAGGTCGTGTACGAACCCTGTTAAAATTCTCTGACTTTCACTTAACTCTTTTGGTCTATTTTAAAATTCCCTGAATTTCACCTAACCTTATTGACCCATTTTAAAATTCTTTGACTTTTCCAGGTTTTCCCTGACCTGTGGCAACACTTTCGTTACTCTTCAAAAGACCCCTGGGCTTCCATTTAATATCTATGACTCAATTGACTAAAACTTAGTTTCAACTGTATTAGTTTCAATTTCTAAGACAGATAGAGCTTGGAAATTTCGCCAATAAATCAATGACCAGATTCTCCAAAATTTACGTCCCGAATACTAACTCGATAACAACTGACAGTCCGACGTCGTTACGAATCAATTAAGATTATAGGTTCGCAGCTGCTAGAGAATAGGCCGACTTTAAAGGGATCATGTCCCAATGGGAACGGGCCCCATTTGAACTAGAAAAGCCAATCCTGTTTGAAGACTTTGGTTCTGTCAAGAACGGGCCGCCGCCGACTCAAAACAGTCCTTGATCCGGCTTCCCCCCCCCACCCAACCTATTCAAACGATTGTTGTAGTTTTGGGTGGGTAAATGCGCTCAAGCAGGAATGCATATAGCTATTTGGAATTATTGTGCCCAAATATATCCCATGTTAGTTTCTATGCGGGTTTTGTGGGCTGGTCTTTAGAGAACTTAGTATCCGTTACACGCCTCATAATTCTGACGACATTCCAATTGTGATTTCATTACCGTTGGAAGCAGCGCGAGGTTTGGCGAGCGCAAGGTTCAACGTGAAGTTAGATATATTCTAAAAGCGATATCTAGTTTATTAGGAAGAAGGTTTAAAATTCGCCACATAGAAATCTCTAGTCCAAACGTAGGTCCGGTGTTAATCCACGCCTCTAAATTA
This sequence comes from Phalangium opilio, assembly GCA_019434445.1. NCBI lineage: Eukaryota > Metazoa > Arthropoda > Arachnida > Opiliones > Phalangiidae > Phalangium > Phalangium opilio. The sequence goes on from JAEQBA010003137.1 coordinate 3,377,918, forward strand.
CAACCAGCATCTCATTGGTTCTTGAAAACACACGTCAGCGCGACGCGAATGACGAAAATTACATATTTTCCGACTGAGGAGAGGCAAAATATTCCGGCCTCCTTTTACGTCCCCTCTTGTACTTTGAAAGGGGGACTGGGACTATGGCGCGCGAATACTTAGGCATCTTCACCCTTCTCCCTAGTAAACTACATATCGCTACTTGATATAGTATACGTGAGGTAAAATTCGTCATACCAGAAGGGGATAACATAAGAAGGATAACACTCTGTATCCTCTTAATACCTTAGTTACGTAACTTTATTCTTCCCAGGCTCACCCCTTTTGTTTGCTCTTTCAGATGGGTATCGCACCGATGGGTGAACTCTATAACTGCATGGTAGTAAATCCTCAGCAATCAACCCACAAATCTTGATTGTCTTGACGTGGGAAAAAGGTTCACAAGCGCATGCGCCTTCGCAAATAAATTAAGCGCTAATAGAGTAATGATGAGATAACTATTTATCGCGTATGTGATTCGGTTTAGTAACCTTGTGCACTCCAAATGTAAAATGATGTTGGGAAGAATCATGTTACAATTACCCCGCTTTGTGGTACACTTCTCTCGAAGAGAAGTATTTTATACTTCTCATCATACATAATGATTAGTCTAGCTCTTTCAAACAAAATCGGCCAAGATTTGTTGAGATGATGAGAATGATTCCTATTACATGTATGTATTCCTGGTTCAAGTTATATATACGCAGGGATCAATGGCTAACTTCTATATCCATTTTACAGATTTACGCCTACAATACACAAGGATTGTACGATTGTTTGAGATTACTCGGAAATACAACTAAACTTGTCGTTTGTTTCAGTGAGGATGCGATTAGGGATTTAACGTATACCGTCTAAACTACTAGAATCCAGCATTTGAAGAGATGAATTTCCCGTTATTTTCCTTTGTTAAGTTCTCACAGGTCTTAGTCTCTTAGATCAATGTCTAAGTGTTCTAGCACTTGATCACACTACTTTCGACATTTTTCACGATCTTTCGTATAGAATTATGAAAAAGAATGATTTTCTTATAGTTCTGCGCAAGTCCCAAGCGCTATATGAGTAAAACGTTTCTAAGGAACAACAAAAATCAATAACAACCTATTCTTCAGGTAGAAAGTTACCAACTCAAGGTTTTATATTACACCTTGAGAAGGTTTTCTCGTCTTGACTTAGGCTACAACCTTATAGTGTATTTCAACTGAACACCACCTTCTTGGCCTACCGAAGATAGTCTTAAACACTAGTTTATCTATAAACAGGAATAGATGTAATTTTAGAAGCGGAAATGGAGAACGGTAAGCCTTTACTTCAGTCCGACTCATAACCCAATATCGAGCCCCTCCCATCAATACGTAACGAAAATTTTAAATTATCTTATTGGCTCACTTAAACTACGTTTTGATGACGTTGCTGTCGGGACGGCGAAAAATATGCAATTCCATTTTACCTCTGTCGCTATGACCCGTCTATTCTTACATACCTCCCCCCGTCCCGTGGAAGGGGTCCGGGAATTTGACGCGCGCCCAGATTACTCTGTTCTCCATTCCTGCGTCTAAAATTACTTCTACTCCTGCTATAAACATGCAAAATCTCGCAATTCACATAAATGCCCCTTTCTCCAATTGTAGTTTACCCAACTACCCCTTTCTCCAATTGTGGTTTACCCAACTACCCCTTTCTCCAATTGTGGTTTACCCAACTACCCCTTTCTCCAATTGTAATTTACCCAATTACCCCTTTCTCCAATTGTAGTTTACCCAATTACCCCTTTCTCCAATTGTAATTTACCCAATTACCCCTTTCTCCAATTGTAGTTTACCCAATTACCCCTTTCTCCAATTGTAGTTTACCCAATTACCCCTTTCTCCAATTGTAGTTTACCCAATTACCCCTTTCTCCAATTGTAGTTTACCCAACTACCCCTTTCTCCAATTGTAGTTTGCCCAACTACCCCTTTCTCCAATTGTAGTTTGCCCAACTACCCCTTTCTCCAATTGTAGTTTGCCCAATTACCCCTTTCTCCAATTGTAGTTTACCCAATTACCCCTTTCTCCAATTGTAGTTTACCCAATTACCCCTTTCTCCAATTGTAGTTTACCCAATTACCCCTTTCTCCAATTGTAGTTTACCCAATTACCCCTTTCTCCAATTGTGGTTTACCCAATTACCCCTTTCTCCAATTGTGGTTTACCCAATTACCCCTTTCCCCAGTTGTGGTTTACCCAATTACCCCTTTCTCCAATTGTAGTTTGCCCGAATGCTCCTCTCTCGATTGTTGATCGACCAAATGTCTCTGTCTCCACTTCATGTTCACTCCAATGTCGCTCCATGGTTTTTCCCTCTTTCCGAGACTCCATGATAATGATATCCTCCCGACTCTTCACAATCTACAATTCTTCATCGTTGAATTTTAAAAACTGAAAACAGCTATTCTTTTAGGGATCAAACGACCTGAAACCAAAGGTTAGAAACGATTTTAAAATCTAGGGTGTAAGCCCTGTTTATAAGCTAAACGTTTCTAACCAGGGCTAAAGCGTAACGATAATGTTCTTGTTAATACCAGAAGTTCATAATTAGTTAAAAACGTTCAAGCAACAAATAAACTAAAAAGATTCAGTAAGAGCTTCCAATGGTTTGCTTCATAAAATGGACATCTGGTAATACCAAGAAGTTAGGAGGAAATTAGAATTGCAAATGTTTAAAAAAAATGATTCAGAATCATATTAAAGTTACGGCTACCACGATGTACTGCGGGCTTGAAATATTTTTTTAACTTTTAAAAAAATCTTTGGTTTAATTTTAATTTTAAATATAAATTGAAGTACATTAGAATTTGTTTTTTTATTTTTCTCCGCTCAAAATATATAAGTTATTATTAACCTAAAACGCGAATAAATTTACAAAAAACGACTAGAACATTTAACATTTTTAGATCCTAAGTTTAATTTACTATTAAATATATTTGATTGCCATGGTTAACTATTTGTTTTTCTTTTAAATTTATAGTTAGAGATGCGAAAGTGCTTGATTTCCATAGCGTGTTTTGTTTAATAAATTATGTTATTTTCATTTGTAGATAGATTTCAAAATTTCCAACGCCTATATCAATATAATTATTAAAACATTTTGGTTTTTTAGAGTTTATAAATTTGATCCTAATTCAATTTCATTTCAGCTTTGCGCTATCAACGACAAAGAAAAGTATAAAGATACGTTTGTAAACGTTTAAATATATTCAATTTTGATTAAATTTTAAAATCGGTCTCTAGTATAGAAAACTTATCATCTCCCATGGGAAGAAATAAAAAAATTAAGTAAAATTTTACCATAAGTAACAAACGTTTTTAAATACGCCTCTTAACAGCTTTCCAACGCTATTGACAATGAGGATGTATGCATAAGGGGACGTTAGGAGTCAGACAAAAGGCACGATCATAAAACCTAGGAGGATATAGATAAAACGTTACTGTGCCGTTCCCCGGTTACCATGGTTACCGTTACCCGCCCTCACGGCAAGAGATCATAGGTTCTCGCGCATGTGTTCAAGCCTCCTTGCTTGAGCTTGTTTATAGTTTTGAATATCCCTCCTTTCCAACAACGATCACATGATTCGCACCTTTACTAACCGCGGGCGGCGCCACTGCATGCGGTACCTGCCTCGTTTTGTTTCCTCCCCCATGCTCCCCCTTTCCAGAATGAGTCTCCTCTTTTATACATCCTCCTTGCTATTGCGTAATGAACAGCTACTTCGTGCAATTTTGAATGTTTTTTAAAACCGCCTTAACCCTTTAGCTATAAACTTAGATTATTGAACGTCAGTAAACATCTAAAATGGATAGTAGGGTCGTTTAAATCGCTAAATAAATCTTGGATCAATTCATTTTTTCAAATGGTTAAGATTAACTTCCTTCGAAAATTCAGTATCCTGGGGTTCTGAAGTCATTGTTGAAATAGGTTTCATATATTTACCGATAGTGAATTTAAATTTAACTTCATAAATTAGTGTTACAACAACACGAAGCGGAATACTTATAATTCATTTGTTACTCATGATTGTACTTCACAGACAATATTTAAATTGATGGTGGTAAATTATTAAACTTAATGGCTGTTTTGGGGTAGAAGGAAATACATCAATGCCCCTAAAATTATTCATAGCTATTGATTGCAATCTTATCAACCAAACTATATTCGAGCTCAAACTGTGTAAGATTACATCCTTGATTACATGAAACCGTATAGTTTCAACCAAAAATTGCACTTCGACAAGACTACGACATCACGAGTTTCTAAACCAAATTAAAGCTGAACTTTGGCATGTGACAAACTGACAACCATACAACCATACATTTTCTTGTTCTTTGTCTAGCTCAAAAATATCTAAACGAAAATAAAAAATTTCAAATTTTCTCACCACTTCAAGTCATGATAGAAAAGTATTTTTTCATTAACTTATTATGAAAATTCGATATCCCAAACTTCAACACACAAATTTTAAAGTAAAGGTTTTTTTCAATTACATCACTGCCAAATATGCACGGTAAAGGCCTATTCAGATTAGAGTAAAATCTTACAATACCGGTGGTCGCCTCGTAAATTTTGTTTCGGTCACGTGACTCACGTCTGTACTCTGTACGTTCATTTCCATGTTTAGACCTGAGAGCAGACGACCTTAGACGATGATTTTTGAGCCAAGACTTTTGAATCAGGCCGACAAATAAGTATTTTTTGTTAAACTGGTCATTTGGGCAGTAGAACCCAAGCAGTTTCATTAAATAAACTGTATATTGGCCACTTGGAAGGTTTTTAATTAATTAAATAACCACAGGGCTAGTAGACCCTCGACCCCCGGGCCCCAAGCATTTAATTTTTAAACTGGCCCAGCTACTGTTTACAGCGGACATTTTTTCCAGGGCTACCGCCTTATTTCTCAGCCCTGTTTTCAATACAAAAATAGCCGACTTCAAAATGACAAATACCTCCAAGACACAAGAGCACTCCAAGCAGTCTGGGAAATAGCACCCATCCTCTGGTTCAAAACCAGCTTATTAATTGCTTGGACTAGTTTTTAAATTCAAGAAGTGGGGGTTACTGGTACTCAGGACCACTTTATCAATTGTAAATCTATAGGAGAAAAAAGGCGGGGACCAGTCCGGAGACCAGTTTATTATTTCCAACACTTGGGGGGGTCACTGGTCTCAAGGACTAGTTAAAAAATATCCATGATTCCCATACTGAATCCTTCTAAAACTTTAACTTTTCAAGCGTAGTCTGTTAAAACACTCCCACTCGATCATGCGTCAGTAAGTCATGATCGAGTGAGCTATGCCTAAAAAAACCGCTAACAAGATGGTGCCATCTCGACATGGTCCGACGAAAATGATAATTTTCAAACTAAACCCGCGAATCTTTTACTAAGGCCTTTTCAGACGATACAACTTTTGACTCAACTAGATGGGTCAAAACGTTGAGTTAGCAAAAATTGGTCACTGATAAAGTTTCAATTCCACTTGTCCAACTTCTGTTCACACGCCCGAATTAGTTTATTTAAACTGAAGTTGACTCATCTAAAGGACTCAAAAAGTTGTACCGTCTGAAAAGGCCATTAGTCGATGACACGTGTGAACAGCCTAATCTAATTCAGCGAGAAAAGCGAGATCACCGACGTGAAAGTAAGATTTTAGTCTAGTCTGAAGGGAAATTTAGTCATTTGTTCTGAAATTTTAAACGAGTTCTTGAAAGAAGAGTTAGGCTTAGCCAATTGGATGCATTGAAGTTTAAGACTGAATTGTTAAAAATAATGGTCGACATTTCTTAAGTTATTACTTTCTTGGTTTTTTACCATCAACTTCCGACCATTTCATTCACTCTAAAAGTAATGTTAATTTTTAAAATCAGGATCTACGTGAACATTTAAAATATGTTGATGCTGATAGCTTATTCACTTTTCTTTCACAAATTTCAACTCTTTTACGAACGTCTTGGAAAATATTATTTTTTTTTTCCACGCCAAAATTTTGCGGGCTGAAATATTTGGTTGTTATTTTTGATAATTATAAAAGGCATTTAAAGTTGTCAGGTACGAGTACTTTCAATATCTATTAATTGCCATTTTCCGATAATCTTTTGTAAATTTTAGGCAGTTTACTTCGGTTATTTCTAAGTTATTTGATAGTTTTTTTTCGATGCAAGGGGAATAAAATCATTTCCTCCAATTTGATTAAAAGCGATTAAATTTCTAATTAATTAGTTTAAAGTGTGTTTGTTTTACCTATTTTCATTAAAAATAAAATTATAATTTATAATCACAATTTCCGATTTTTCCAAGTGTTTCTCCAGTAATTCAAGAATTTGTTATTTCATAATAGTTTGGAAGACATTGTTGAGTCACGAGAACGCCGTTATTGTAATATAGGCCCTCGGGTCGCGTACGTTCTTCCACTGACACTGAACTGAACTGAACTTGGTTACCTTAACAATTGACCAAGTGTCACACTTCCCTAAAGAAAGATAATAAATATTTCGACCTAAGTTTCGAAAGACCCTAATTTGAATTTCCCCCCTAAAACGATTTGTTAAAATTCAATAGGAAAACATAGGGTCTTTGTTTTAAAATTCGTTAAGCCTAATTGTAGGGCCATGTTCGAATTTCATAAGGCACGTGTTGTCAGAACTTAAAAAAGTCCCCGAAAAACTGTATGAACGTAAAAATACTGGTTAGATACGTCAAAACTCACGATGACTTCAATAGAGGATTGTTCAACATCTTTTCCACCTCGTCAGACAAGACTAAATGGTGTTGATGCCTTTGTTTACCACTAGATGACGCTTTCTTATATGACGCGCAATCAACGGGAAGTCCAACGACAGTATTGTCCCGCACTTCGCTGATGTCAATTTTAATGTTGGTCTTTTCTGTCCTGGGAGTCGTTGAGGAACTCTGGATGGATGTCCTTGGCGATCCCGAGGGCGAATTCGAAGGTGATATTGGTAAGGCTCCGCTTGAGAGACGTCCCTCTGACCTGCTCTTGCTTTCCTGGTAAGTGGTCGTATCCGTACTTCCTGTACCCGGTCTTAGTTTTCTCTTGACGTTGTATGCCCTGGAATTATTAGTAGTAACGATATGATTGAAGAACTATTGGTTTTCGTGATAAAGCAGGGAGCATATCATACACGCGCTAAGCCTAACTTCAAGGACCTGCGGAAAGTAGCGAAATAAAAATGAAAACATAAAATAACGTCTAAAAACTTTTATTTCCAAAGTCAAATTAACCCTAACTTCACTCGTTTAGTTATCGTTAACGATTGTTTCATTGGCTTTTCGCAGAAAAACTTATATTTCAAGTTAAGGTAATCGTACCCTAATTCTTGCACATCTCCGTCACTCAAGACCCGATCAGAGCTGGAAATGTCCACCATCAGGGCGTCGCAATCGAAGCTCTGAATGGGACTGGGTCCTTGACTAGTCGGGGCGCTGTGTACGACGGCCGTCACCACGGAACTCTGCCTCATTTTGATTAAAGGGTGCTTACTACTGCATCCGGACATGCTTCGTTGCAACATACGGGGGGAGAGCAAGGGACTTCTAGAGGGCGAAACGCTTCTGGACGGAGATGGTACCTGGATTGAAGGCGGTTGCTGACTCGAACTAATTTCCGTCGGTTGATGCTGCTCCTTGTTACTACCGTCTTGTATCCGATTAGGCACGGTTACTGATAGAGTATTTGGTGACGTCACGCTGCCACCGGAGCCTTTCAACAAAAATGCCCGTCTTTCAGGTCTAGGCGAAGTGGTGCTTCTACCACCAGCTGGAACCCGCGGGCTGGACCTAGATACGTCGTGTCCGGAACCAAATTCGTTCCAACCCTCGTCGCTACTGATACTGGCTTGCCGGAAATCTGACAACTCGACGCTGACTGTCCTCATGGTTAGAAACTTCCGGTTCTGCTACGCATTATGGAGACTAAAGCCGACTGTGACGTACTGGGGATGAAGGGAAATCTAGGGCGTCGTAGGGTGCACACTTACGCTAACGGGCGATACTGGTAGATGAGTGGGCGGAGGAGGAGGAATTGGGTCGCTTATATCGACGGAACCGCTCCTAGAGTGGACGAGACTCGATCGACTAGAACTTCGAGGCGACTTGGCCACCAAGAGAGCGGTTGAGGGGAAATAATACTCGTCGTCTTCACCTACGGCTCGTAGGTATCCGAACAATTGACGTTCCGAATTGGCTGCTAGTGCTCTGGCGTCTTGCAACTGATCCTGGTACGGGAATGGTTCAAAGATTGGCACGGGGAAAAGTGTAAGATATAGCGTTTATTACTTGGGCTTTCCTAATGCCATCAATCCATAGTTTAGTGTCGGTAGTATAGAGAATGAAGGCGGCCGTGGCCACTTTGTACTCGTTCAGGTAGACGACCGAGAAACCTCCGCCGTCCTTCAGCTCCTGCACCAACAGCCTATCAACTATGAAAGGCTGCCGGATGATGCGAACCCGGTCACCCTTCTTGCCCATTGCTTTGCAAATCAGCAGCATGTCCGTGAACAGGAAACAATGAACGTCCATCTGTTCCGAAGAAAAAATATACTAAAAGAAGGCGAACTCCGCGTGATACGACCACTGACTGAATCCCCTTTTGAATTTCCCACCTTAAGGACTTAATGGGTCGAAATATCGATTACCTTCCCAGAAGAAGAGGCGTCTCTCAATTTCAGTCCTCCGCGCTCCATAAGTAGTTCTCTGTTCTGTTGGTTGCCGCATTGAGGCATGGGACAAGTTAGGTCCAAGTTGCAGTAGTCTTTTAAGACCTTGAGAGAATTATTTAAAGTCAATTAATACAATAAATTATTTCTCCTTAAATGCTATTGATAGGATTTAGACTCTTAGTTGCAATCACGGAGACTTATGGGGATAGACCCAGAAAAACCAGCACCCAGGGGCAAGGTCGTCATTGGGGTATTTTTCCTCGCTCCAAGAAGCTACGCCAGACAGAGCCCTAGTTCGCTACACGTGGGAGGCTAGCCAACTCACGCTGCTTCTAGCGGTTCTTGGCGGTCTCACCCCTGTGTGTAGGTTTCTCTGAAATAGTCCATATAAATAGGCCTATTAAAAATATTTTTTCTGTAAGCCCAAAATGAATACTTTTTGTAAATCGTCGTTGCTTGTTTCGATCACGTGGTAACTATCGATTCGATTAATAATCGATGAAAGCCTTTCTTGTTCGTGTCGCCGTCGTAGGATGGCATCTACTTCGCAAACAAACTTCTCCACGCTTTGGTTCTAAGAAGAGCAACACCCACCGAAAGAGGATCAATCAAACGAGCGTGTAATTGAAAAGACAACAATACAACTGGAAATCGTTACGCCTACCATGTCCGTCAGAGCCGTCTTCTGATCTTCGTCGTCCGTTTTCTTGTGAATCGCTTTCAACAGAAGCGAATATTTGGTCAACCTTTGCATGGGTTTGACCAGAAGATCGGTCAGACGTAACCTTTCGCAATCTTTTTGCGTTTCACACCACTGCAGAGACAAATTGGAGTTTGACATAACATAAATACAATAAAAAATATTACGTAACCAAAGCTTACAGCGACGTAGGTTTTGAAGAGATCATTGTTCTTGTGCTTTTCTTTGACGTATTGCAAGCATACCCCGTGATCGGAACAGTATTTGATGTATGGGTGAAAAATTTGATCGAACTATTAGGGTAAAAATACGGTTTAAAGGTGACATGCATTTTCTTTTAAACATATATATATATATATAGATTTATATTGATAAAAACGTCATTTTATTAAAATTCTTTAGTTTACTAGCCTATCAATTTTAAACGTCTCAAACGGTAAAATAGTCCCTTTCTAAAAAAAATAAAACCTTTGAAAAAACCCAGCCCACAGAGTTTTACAAGGTTTTGATGTATATAATTGGGTTTTTCTGTATTCATTTAGTTTTTCTGTATTTTATTGGGTGGGTTTATTTAGTGATCGTACGGGGAACCCGAACCCGACCCGGGAAGTCGGGGATCCCCGGCTTTTTCCAACCCGACCCGACCCGACCCGGCCAGTCAATTTTGAAGTCGGGTTAAAAAAAATTCGGGGTGGGCCCGTAGTAGAGGGTAAGTTATTATTTACGGTCGCGCTTTGTGTTGCAGTAGATAGGAACTCGAATCTGAGTAGGGCGAGCTTGAATATTTAATTTTTTTCTGTCTCGAGGCTTCGAAAGCCAGTAGAAAACTGATATATTTCGGCAATTTCATGGTCGTCCGTCAAACGCCAATGTATTAATTGTGTGTTAAGTTGCGAGCAATTGATTTCAAAATTGAAAAAGTGGTAGAAGAGTTTCACGAGTACCAGAAACCCCATTCAGCCACTGCCAAGGGCAAGGACAATTTGGAAACTTTACAGATGGAAGACGCACCTGTTCTGGGACAATTAGTTACCCCAATCCCTTCCACGACGTTATATCAGATAGCAATGATATGGCAGAATCGCCTACTATTGGATTCATTAAAGCAGTGATAACTTGGAACTAAATTACAGAAAATAAATTCCTTACATTACATAGTACATAGCTACTATGTATAATTTTTTAGAATATGTTAATTCCATTTATATTATTAAAAAGGAAACCCCGACCCGACCCGACCCGATTTTCCGGGTTTTTTTTCGCAACCCGACCCGGAACCCGACCCGACAAAAATCTCACCCCGTACGATCACTAGGTTTATTTGGTTTTTATATTTGCTCAATAAAAAAAAACTTAAAATGTTTCATAACATACAGTATAATAAATATTATCAGGGATAGATTTAATTTTAGAAGTAGGAATGGAGAACAGAGTAATGTGGGCGTGCGTCAAAGTCCCGGACCCCCTTCCACGGGACTGGGGGAGGGTACGAATGAAGAGGCGGGTCATTGCGACATAAGTAAAAAGGAATTACGTATTTTTCGCCGTCCCCGTCAGCACGTCATCAAAACGAAGTTTAAGTGAGCCAATAAGATAATTTAAACTTTTCGTTACGTGTTGGAGAGAGGGGCTCTATACTGGGCTACGAGTCGGACTGAAGTAAATACTAACCGTTCTCCATTTCTACTTCTATAATTAAATCTATCCCTGCTTAAACTATATTTAAAAAGAAATTATTTTAGCATTTAACACTTCAAAGTATATAATTTAATTTGGTCTAGTAAGATTGGCATTATACACGCATTATCAATCTAAATCAATATTACCCCAGTTGAATTACTTACCATAGTAAAACCCTGGCTTAACAAAACGGGGTTCAATGGCTGACCAGTATTCCTGGACACCTCCAACATAGGTTGTAAGTGATCTGACCAGAAACGTTGATTGACAGCGCAAACGTCCGTTATGTTGCTAAATACCTTTTCGGTATCAATCTGATAGATCGATAAATTGTCTCGTTACACACCCGAGTTTTCTCCCAAAAAGTGTATCTTAATACATGTTTACTTACATCGTTGAGTATACATTCGCTTTGTAAGTTGCATAGACAAGCGATAAAAAGCTGTAGAAACTGAAGATTTTAGATAAAATATGGATAATTAAAGACGAAAGAAATATTGATTTTTAACCTACGTCTGTGATTATCTTGAGTCGCCTAATATAAAAAACTTCCGTCTCCAACATTTCCCAAATGGCATCCTGCTGGTTTTGCGTCCTTTTCGATAGAGTCTACGTGAAATCAGAAGGAGATAATAGAAGAAGGATGATACTCTGTATCTTTTTAATACTTTAGTTCTGTAACATGATTCTTCCCAGGGTCACCCTCTTTGTTTGCTCTTCTGCTCATCAAACTTTAGATGGGCATCGCACCCTGGGGTGAATTCTATAACTGTTTGGTACTAAATCCTCAGCTTAGCTATCAACCAAAAAAATTCACAAACGCCCCTGGCAAATAGTTAAGCGCTAATAGAGCAATGATGAGGGAACTATTTATCGCGTATGTGATTCGGTTTAGTTGGGAAGTACCATGTTACAATTACCCCGATTTGTGCTACACTTCTTTCGAATAAGTATTATATGCTTCTGGTAATATTTGAAAGACTTTGTGTTTAGCTAATATACATAAAAATCAATGAAGGTTTAGCATATATCCGGTTAAGCTTCTTATGTTTATTTTAGTCTTAAAGAACATTTTTATAGAATTTTTAGTATACAGGGTTTTCCAAAAAAGGGAGGTACGACCGAAGTAGAGTGGGGATTTTGGGTGATTTTGAGTCGAAAATAATCCCTAACATTCTGCTCTAAGGGCCACCATTTAGAAGTTGTGATTAGAGCGCTTTAAGGATGATTCCGCAATTAAATTAGCATGAGTTTCATACTTATATTAAATAGTTAAACAGTTAAACAGTCTAATGATAACTTGTTTAGAGTGGCCCTTATAAAAAAATGTCATAGAACATTTTCGACTCAAAATCGTCCATAGAACCCACTGCTCAGATGTTCTAAAATCCATTTTGGGACACCCGCATGCTTGAGATTGCTCTTCATATTTATTAAAATCATAAGTTTATAACTTATCGTAGATAAGTTATAAACTTATGTTAAAATTTAGGATGCCTTGGTTACAAATTTGCCCAATTGCGTCGTATTTACACCAATTATACCTTTCAGAGCTTGAATAGGTCAATATTTACTATTTCGTTAGATCCGACGCAAAAGTAATTTTACACGGCGACGTGGGGGAAAATATGTCCATTATGTTATACAAAACAATTTCGATAGAAAGTGCGTGTGAAAAAGCAGTTTTTACTTAACAAAAATTTCTAGTGTTAATAAAGAAATTTATGTGACTAAAGCTTTGGCTTTCTCTACCCTTTTCATTACGATTTCAGTTTATTCAGAGCTCTTAAATATTTATGAGATTTTCTCAGATCGATGACAAATTTAAGCCTCTTATAAAAATCCGTACCTTTCTTATTTATCAACGAATATACGCATAATGAACCTAATGCTACAGTGCTGGTAACCTTTCGTTTCAAAAAAGGTTGACCTTAATTCAGTGCATCATGCAGGAGATAAGAAAGACAATGACGATAAATATGTACGCGGAGTAATTTCGAAAACACTCTTCGTAGAAGAGAGTAGAAAAACAAAAAAACATTTTCTCTCGAAATTTTTGAAAATGACGAACGAAAAATTTCATACTGACTGTGGCACTACTACTACTACTACTACTACTACTACTACTATAGGGCAGGTGAGACTCATAGCCTCATCGTAGATATCCATCACGCGATGTGGCTAACAAGAGACGAAGAGACGTATTGTAATCGATTTTAAACTGCCGACCGTTATATTTAACTCAAACAACGGAGAGATGGGGTATGGGTGGAAAACTTAATTAGAACTTATCACGTGGCCAGTGGTGTAATAAAATTTCCAGCAAACGGCACTAGGAACTGCCATCTCGTGACAATCTGACTGACTAGGCCAGTGAACACACGAAATTTGAAAATAATAATTTTTGTCGGATAGATGGCGCAAAATACAAATAGTAATCCACGTGACGAGAAGGAACTAATAAAACCTCCCTTTCTTCCGTTATGGGAGGTTGGTCTAGCTGTATAGAATACATAGTTTTCAGGCTAGATAGATTAATACCATTTACACAAGGATTCCAAGGTACTTGAAGAACAGGTAGTCTGCATCTACTCCTTGTGTATATGGTACGAATCCTCTTAGCCTGTAAACGACAATAGGTCTCCTTTTCAACTTCTCCCACGTATAACGGTCTAAGCATTTTTTCACAGTAATGCACAGGTACTATAGTGGCTCTATGTTCATCAGAATCAGTGAGAACGTATAAGAAGGAGAATTGGAGAGACCAAATTCTCCGTCAGCCCCTCCCCTTTCATAACCGGTACCGAACTGCGGCTCCGTATATGCGTAATGGGCTCAACAGAGAGGAAAATAATCAGAGAAGTTTGTTTACGGCCAGTATTATTAAAGGACCACGTGATATCAGGCTTCTCGGCTGTGCGCAGAGGTAGGTGCGCGTGCGAGAGAGAATCAGAGATATCTGGCTGTGCCGTTGATTTTAGTTACCTTCCCCCTTCCCTCTTTGAATCTCTTTCTCATAGGTGCTCACTGATTAAACCGTGCACGTGTCTCGTTTTAAAGATCTCAGTGCAAGCTTTTCTTTAATATTTTGTAACCAAAAAGCGCGAATTTCGTGGGACTTTATCTTCAAGTACTTTCATAAGGACTCCTTTTTATTAGCAAAACTTGTTCTTATAAATAAATGTAATTAAAAGCAGGCAGACATACTTCAACATTGAGTACAAATCGGCTCCAATGATCCTCCAGCCTAAGAGGGTCGTTGGCACCTTCGTCCGGCGAATAAAACGTTAAAAGACCAGGCATGGCCGGAATGCCCGTTTGACTGTACTGATTAAGTAGTTCTGTTAAGGCCTCCATCTTGTCTTTATCCTAGGAAGAAATTAACGCGCAATAAGTGTGATTTACGCTAACAATTTTCTTCAAGATTCACTATACTCCTTAACCCTAAACCGCTATAAAAGAGAAATGGAAAAAAAATGTACAAAGAGCTAACTTTTAGACTGGTCGGCCTATCGCCTCCCACGCCAAGTACGTACGCGAACTACACAGAGGCTGGCAACGATTATCGGGCGTTAAAGAAATACGCCAGAAAAAGGCGAAAAAGAGAAACCAGCTTAGCTTCATGGGTAGTGGATAATATCGGCTGCTGGAAGTAGGGTGGGGGAGGAAAGTAATATTTCGGAAACTCATTAGCTTAATTGAGCGCGTCCTTGGTAGGTATATCACCCAGACACGAATGGGTGATGCTGCCACCTAAAGTAACAACATAAGTTCATAAGATATGTTCTATAAGTTTTTCACTAGTTACTGAGAGCTTGTCATGAAGTGACGTAGGTCACAGATTCGAGGTGAAGCGACGCCCGGTGAGGCGCTGTCAAAGGCTTAGTACAGACTAAATAGGAAGGTGAACTGCAAAATTAACCGTGTGTAGTCAATTCTCGCTTGTCGTTCTCGAACTAGCTCTCAGTAAGTCTCTAGCATTACGAAGTATAGTCAGTGTCATACTTATGGAACATCTTATAAACTTATGGTAATAGTCATTCAACAGAGAATTAGTATTTTGGAGATTTACAATGGAATTTCAATCGCAATGTATGGTGAAATTTTTTACCTCTCTTCCATATTGGTGACAAAAGAGTTGATTGTCTAAGTCTGTGACGACATAGTTTCTTTTTAATATCAGACATCGCCCACGTTAAAGCATAGAAACGCAGCCTATTTTGTTTTTTATTTAAAATACATTGCGTTTTTGATAAGTCTGCCATAAATTAAATTAAATGGTGTGTTCTTAGGGTAAAATTGAGTGGAAAGTGACAAAGAACATTTAAGTCTACAACATTTAGTTTCGGAGATATGGCCTCCCACATATTGGCTATTGAAACAAGTGTCTAGTTACACATAAGGAGTAAGTTCCATCAGATTGTCCATCTTGTTTGAATGTAGAAGACAATTTCAATAGCCTTCAATCTAACAACGTTATTGAAACTTTATCTAGCAGAAGTATACTATTAAGTGGGTAGAAGTAGGCCTACGCCTGTTAAATAAGAACAGTTCAAAGGGTTACGTCTACCCATTTAATAATACCAGAAGTAAGATGAGACTAGAAGTACTGAGCTAACCAAATTCTTCACTTGGCGTCGTTGGCGAAAGTGAATATTCTTGATAGCACACCAACGCTTGGCCCTCTGGTAGCGGTTTCTGAATTTTCCCTTCTAAACGTGAGAGGCTGGCGGCGGTAGACGGCCGAACTAGATTCAAGCACCCGTGTCCGTGTTCCGCGGCTTTAGGTTGAGGGGAAGGGGTTAGGAAACATTTTTGGAACTCGACCAATTTTTTTTCTCTCTAGTGTAGGCGCGATGGAAGCGGCATAAAATCCTCAAATTTGTTCACTAGTGTCAGGATCTACTACCAATGCTAGAGCTCTTTACTTCTAGTCTCATCTTACTTCTGATAATACGCAATACCGAATAACACCTGCTCAAAAATGTTTAGCTCTCCATTTCGCAGCGAAAATTAAAAAAAAAACTAAGCAAACAAAAATGTATAAAACACTTGCTATTCAATTTTCATTTCGAATTATGCTTAACTCGTACAAAACCCTGTGATATATTCACTTAAATAAACTCACTTTTCTTGGTCACCCTCTAATTACAATTATTTAATACCGAAATTAGCACCAATACATAAATGAAATCATCAAATTTTCTAAATACAATTATGTAACACCGAAATTACTACCAAACATTTTTAAAATAATCCAATAAGAAAGAAAAAAAAACACTCACCGATTTATTGGTACTGGAAAAAATGCCCGTTTTTCGACTGAGTCCTGATTTGGTTGAACGTGTCCACCATGTCGAATCTTGCGCTTGCGAAAACGACGGCAATTCCGCGCCCAGAAAATCCGAATTCAGATCAACTCCTCGACGTCCTTTCCCACTCTGTTAGATTTTTCCCCGTTTGATTTTTCGTAATGTTTTTTATTTGGAAAGAAAAATAAAACCCGAAAAGTTTTAGACAGAGATCGAGGGAGGGAGGGAGAGAGGGAAGGGAGCTTTAGCCTTTGACCTAGATTTAAGAGAAAGTCGAGGAGCTCAAGAAACGACGGGAAATGGTTATGATGGGATAACGATTTTTTGACTCTATATCGAATCAGGGAGAAGTCGAAAAGGAGACGTAATGTAGGATAAACTAGTATTCTACACCGTGAGTCTAGACTCCTCCCACAATTGGAGAAAGGGGATCGAAACTATGTTCACACTTGCAGGGGAGCTAGTCGGTTGACAACTCGTTTGCCCGACTAGTTTTGAAACACTCTTTAATACCAGTTCAAAGCGATTTCAACAGTCTTGGTTCACACCTTAAAACGCTTCTGTTAGTGCTGTCTGCTTATCTTTTCGTTGGTCTTGTCTGCTAAGGCCCGTGAAAATACCATTAATACAAGTTTCATCCCATGTGAAATACCCCTGAAAACTAGAAACTAGCTTCCAAAGCCGATTTAAGTTGGTTCGCGAAGCAACTTCAAGAAACCACGTTTGTAATTAGCTTCTCGAGTATCAGTTTTGTTCATACTTAACTTGGGAAGCGTTTTCAATCACTTCGAACCGGTTTTCCATGTAAGTGTGAACGTGGCTTTGGTTCCATCTTGTCACATGGGTAAATGGTTGTATATTGAGCAACTATTTTGCGCCCTCTCTCCAACACAAAATGCGTTATTATCAAAAACGTTTCGTACTGATTTTGCAGTTTTTTGTTTTCTCCGTATCGAGATTCTCACGTGAAGGCAGTGCGTAGTGCTAGTTTGCTGGAACTCTGATGTCGCTTGTGACGTGATAAGCGATAACCAACTTTTTCCTTTTCTCCCGTTTATGCGGTTGTTAGGATTCAGGGTTGTCAGTCCAAGGATGATGGGGGTTGGATGCGTAATATGAGAGAAATGGGCCGCTAACTGTGGAACGGCTCTGTCCGGTGGGACGCTAAAAAATGGGGGAGGAATACACGGAAAAATGGCTGCCGGTCTTTCTGATTTGTCTGACGTAGCTACACCGGCCACCATTTTTCCGAGTATTACTCCACCATTTTTCCGAGTATTCCTCCCCCATTTCTAGCGTCCCTTCGGACCTGAGTCGTTCCACAGTTAGTGTGCCGCCGGCTTTCCTCAGATTACTCATCCTTCCCCCATCATCCTTGGTCTGTCTAAAACGTGCGTACAATTAGGCTCCTTTTCTACTCCACCCTGACCGAAAATCGTGTGATGAATTTATTAACTTCTTCCAATATTATTGAACTGAAACTCAGTATTATTACTTAAGGCCTATAGGTCTGATACCTTTTACCTTAATTAAATTGGCTGAGATTTAATAGTATAAAACTCTTTGATTAATATCTACCAGCACGATGGATGACTATCAATTCCAGTTCAACTTACCTGTTTCGGAATATGATAAAGAACTCTAAAATTTAACCGATATTTTCGTCATCATTTTGCTAGCAAGTAAGGTAGCGTAAGCTTTTTTACATAAATTTCACACTGGGTTGTGGAGTGACGTAGGTGAAATGTCATATATTCTCGTACAGCGACACCTTGTGAAGCGCTGTCAGCGACTTCTTACCAACTAAACAGCAAAAATCGGGAGGTGGACTCAAAAAGGGAGAGTTAGAAAGCTCGGATGGAGAGTAATTGAGCTTGAAAATCTTCATAGTAACTTCCGGTATGAGCATCCTCTAATTGGTTGGAATATGAGGAACAGGGCATAAGATATGTTCCAGTATGACACTTCCTATACCTCGTGATGTTAGAGACTTACTGAGAGCTATAGTTCGAGAATTGACTACACTCGGTTTTGCAATCCATCTTCCTATTTAGTCTGTACTAAGCCTTTGACAGCGCCTCACCAGGCGTCGCTTTACGAGAATCTATGACCTACTTCACTTCATGACAAGCTCTCAGTACTGCCAGTGACAAACTTATGGAACATATCTTATGAACAGGGTATTAGGATGAAAATTTAACAAACAGATAAAAAGGAAAACCGAGAACTCAAATTGCCCTGCCAAAGCTGTTATAGCTACTACCGCTTTTCTTAATGCCCTCTTTGGTGGAATGCAAAATAGCTAAATAGCACTCAGAAAGGCTAAGTCTGTACGACTAATAAGTATAGAAACATAAACATTTAAGTGTAGCCTTATATAACAACTCAGGTAATTTCAACCAGTTTTTAGCTATCTGGTTTAGGCACCAGTTTTTGTTAAATTACCGGACACAAGCAGCTAGCTATTTGGTATAAAATATTTCACACAAAATAATGCATTGGTTCTCTGCACGATTCTCACATCTTTGAATAATTTAGCTATTCAATATTCATGTGAAAACAATGAAATTCATGAATTTATGTAATAGAAATACAAGTAGTTTTTTTGAGACAGAAAGGGGGAACGAGAGAGAGAGAGAGAGAGAGATTTGACTTGGTTTTTAGTATTTTAGCGGTCAGACAAGACGGCGCGACCTCTAAAATATCTTTGGTTGGGTGACTCTCTAAGAGCTTTTCGGGTTTTTGGACAATAGAAAGTCGAAAGTCGTATGGCGTTACGTAATATGTGGATTAATGTGTTCAAGAGTCTATGACGTCTGGACAACTTTATTAGAAAGTTATTTTTCAGTCTTAGTATGGTCTAAAATAAAGGTTGAATTGTAGTTTTACGAATGCAATTATCATTTCATTAAGAGATTGAAAACCTTTCGAATAGTTATCACTATTTTCTTGTGAAACACAGAAATTTGGAATTCAAGCATGCGTAACGCTACAATAGATTAACAGTCGATACCATAATGAATTGTCAGCGACTACTTTTATATCTACGTGATTTATTATACAAAATCCATCCGCTATAGCTTCCTTACTATTGCAAATAAAAGATGATAAATTATGATAATTTCGGTGACAAAGCTATATGTACAATACACAAAGTAGCTTATTGTGCCATCCCATATAGGCCTAATCACTTCATTTATTAACTATGTTATATCATAGATCGTTCAATTTATATATGGCCCTAGATACCAACTGAATACACGGTAAATACGGGGACGACAGTCCAAGTGATTTTAATTGGGTAACTAATTTAAGAGCGCCATCTATCCATGTACGATCAAATTTATAAATAATAATTAACTTTGAACCATTTGGTAACTTTCATAGAGAATTTTTTTATGACAAAACTATGAAACGCCAAACAGGCAAAAAAAGCCACCTGAAATTGTGTCTGTTAGCAGAGCCAAGCCAAACCTAACCTAACTTTGCACAACCAAACTCCCCATAATAATTAACGTATTATTCTTTAAATGTATTTATTTATAATTTCGAATATTTTTTATTTTTTAAAAGTTTTTATTTATAATTTCGAATATTTTTTATTTTTTAAAAGTTTTTAATTTTTATAATGTATTTTTTTTATTTTTTAAAAGTATTTTTATTTTTATAATGTATTTTTTTTATTTTTTAAAAGTATTTTTATTTTTTAAAAGTATTTTTATTTTTATAATGTATTTATTTTTAATTTCGAATATTTTATATTTTTGATTGGCTATAATTTTGAAATTTTTATTTTTCCATAACAGACTACCCAAAAGTAATGTATCCTAAGCTTAGCCTAAACACTGTTATCTGGATAATCCAGTAACCCGACCTCCATAGTAATAATGGTGTGTTAAGTAAGCTATGTTAGGTTTGAAAAGGGTCAGTTCGTCATCTTAAGACAAGGGGAATATTAAAAGAGGCTATAACTATATTAATTGTTGTGTAAGTTTGGTCATTGATATTCATTGGCAATCCAACTGACGATTGAACTTTTCCGTTATATCAGAAGTAAGATAAGGGACTAGAAGTATCGAGCTAACCAAACTCTTCACTTGGCGAAAGTGAATACTCTTGATAACACACCAACGGTTGGCCCTCTGGTAGCGGTTTCTGAATTTTCCCTCCAAAACGTGAGACGCTCGCGGCGGTAGACGGCCGAACTAGATTCAAGCACCTGCGCCCGTGTTCCACGGCTTTAGGTTGAGGGGATGGGGGTAGGAAATTTTTTTGGAACTCGACCAATTTTTTTCTCTCTAGTGTAGGCGCAATTGAAGCGGCATAAAATCATCAAATTTGTTCACTAGTGCCAGGATCTATTACCAATGCTAGAGCTCTTTACTTCTAGTCCCTTATCCTACTTCTGGTTATATATATGTGGTGGGCGGAGTGCTTGACTTGCATCGTCTGCTACGTTCATAAGGTGGCAACCACGTACAAAAGTGGGAAACCGAAACTTTTTCTTGTACTATATATATACTTTTGATTATATCTACAGAGGATTGTGGCGATTGTTTGATTAGTAAGGAGAAGTTACAAGTCCTAATTTATTACATTCCAAACCGAATCCGTCTCCCGCCTTTGCCCCATATAGGTTGATTATCATATTAAACACTTTTATCTTCTCCCTAATTAATGCAATAACACTAATGAATCCTTCAAGATTGCTCAGGAATTAGGTAGAAGCATTTCTAATTGAAACCTAGGCAGTGCAAACCATATACCAAGTGCAGGCGGCAAGGCTCCCACACAAAACCACAGGCAATAAATATCATTAAAAGACTCGTTAAAATGCTTAAGAGTTAAAGGTTAAGTCTCATAAAAGTTAGAATGTAAGAAAAATTTAATGTTACTGGTTCAATAAAAAAACTATAAAAACATTGTTAAAGGTATAATCAAGAAGCGATATCTAGTTTATTAGGGAGAAGGTTAAAGATGCCTAGGTATCCGCGCGCCATAGTCCCAGTCCCCCTTTCAAAATATAAGGGGGGACGTGAAAGGAGGCCGGGCTATTTCTCCTCAGTCAGAACATACCTAACTTTCGTCATTCACGTCGCGCTGACGTGAGTTTTCAAGAACCAATGAGATGCTGCTTGTAATTTAGAGGCGGGGATTAACTCCGGACTTACGTTTGGACTGGAGATTAAGCTAGAAACGTGGCTAATTTATACCTCCTCCCTAGTAAACTAGATATCGCTTCTTGGTATAATAATAGTTTATCACCCTTCTTGGCTCTTCACCTATAAGCATAATATCCCCTTTCCAAAAGTAGGAGTAACATAGAGTCCTAAGCTTGACCAATTTATATTTCTAAGACAGAACATACGGTGTTTCGATCATCCAAAGACGTTATGGCTTCAAACAAAAGGACTTTGCAGGACTGGTAACGTTGAAGCCCTATTTAACGCCTTTGCATCGAGATACCGGATGTTCCTTCTTAACCCTATCTCAAGCAGTCGATACTGTGCCCCACCCCTTTTGAAAAGAACCCATTGTCCGAAGAATGTACTAAGTTGTGTCGTCTATGTGTGAAGAAATTCAACCAAGAATAGAGAATTTTGAGTATACAGGGTGTTTCTGATAAGTCTGTCATAAATTAAAGGCCGACTTCCATCGAAAAGAGTTCTAGCGAACTGAAAACCGAGCATCGAGACTAACAATGGAGCGACCATGCGGATTTTCGAATCCCCGCTGGGGCAAAATATGGAAGGGTTCTAGCTAACTGAAAGCCGTACAATGTGGTTCTAGCGAACTGAAGATGAACGATAGAAATCCTTTTTATATTATTTCCTCTCGAATTCTTGCTTTCCCCTGAAGTAAATTCTCTATTGTGTATCTTCAGTTCGCTAGAACCACATTGCACGGCTTTCAGTTAGGGAGAACCCTTCCAACTTCTAATGACATAGAAGTTACATTTTCGACTCAGAATCACCCAAAAAACATCTCCCTTATTTATGCCTGACTTATCAGAAACACCCTGTACCATGCAAACGATACTGCCTCCCCCGTTTGGAAATGGTCTATTACCCTCAAAGAAACTATACATTATGAGAGAGAATGAGGTTATCCTTGTAATAGTATCAAGAAGTACCTTATAGGTCTAACAAGAAGAGATAATACTACCCAGGGGTCCTTTTTGTTAAGTCTTTTTTCCCCTGGAAATAACAACAGAATGTAATAAGGAAAACCGAAGGCTGTATCCGCATTATACAGTATATACACTCGCTTTTAATAAGTTTACCCATTTACAAGGCAAAATGTGTTGTGTGCAAATCACGGTTTATTTAGGAGGAATTGAGTGGCTAATAAAGCCCGTTCAGACCAAGAATAAAGTGATCTGATCTTAGCCAGCTTAAACTTCTCCTGGCTTTATACATTTACCATAAGTTTATACGATATGTTCCATAAGTTTGAAACTACCTATACTTCGTAATGCTAGAGACTTACAGCTCGAGCTAGTTCGAGAACGACAAGCGAGAATTGACTACACGCGGTTTTGCAGTCCATCTTCCTAATTAGTCTGAACTAACCCATCGAGAGCAGCTCACAAGGAGCCGCTTTACGAGAACCTATGACAAGCTCTCTATAACTAGTGACAATCTTATGGAACATATTTTAAAAACTTATGATTTAGTCACATCGACTGCAAATTTAGGCAACACCGTTTTAAAAAATACAACAGTTTAAAAGAAACATCGACGGTCTTATATTAGGCTAACTCCCTCACACCAACCACACACAGTTCACTATTCAAATAAACCTCTTTTTTTCGGCTGTGTGCAAGGATGATGCTGTGTGTAGTATTTTTTATCATATTCATTGGGAGTCAAGCAACTAATTTGAAAATTTTTTTATTGAACACGGAGGTTTTTGATAGTGTAAAAAACTTCCAGAGAGCCCTTTGTAGCGATGTTTCCAACGCTACAGTCGCACTTTTAGTGGAGCGCCCCACCAGAGGTTGTTGTCTATAATCAGTCTCTTCATTCCAGGAATATAAGCATGTACTGAGATAGCTTTGCGCTGAAATTTATACAAATCTGTGGGGGGTAAGGCTTTCAGGAGCACCACTAAACCTCGGAATCGTCCCTATCTTTTTACATTGAATGTGCATCTTCCAAGGCGAATATTACCGACTACGCTGATCGCTTCGACGTGAAAATTCGCATTTGGTGGTGCTCAGTACTTTCCTTTCGTAAAATTAAGAAAATACTAGCTGTTACCCGCGGCGTCGCTCGCGTGTAATAAAAACTTCCAATAAAATGTTATAAAGAATGGGTAGATTTTACTGATGACTAATAGTTTTGTATCACCCTAGGACCGAAGGCACTCGGCGTTGCCCGTCAGCCCGTCGGGACATTTTTTATTACTTTTCATGCCGACATTATTCCATAAAAAAGGGTTTTAAGTTTTTGGCCGCCATTTAAAAAGATGGCAACAAATCGAACCCAAAATACCATTCAGCCCATCTACATGTTAAAGGAAACCAGTGTACTAAATATTTATGAAATCGGTTGAAACGCGCGGACTTGGTTGCATAGAGAAGATTTTTAACATTTCTGGGCGACATTTATTAAGACGGCGACGGATTGGAAAAAATCTGTCTTAGTACGCGCCTACTACTTATGAGTAACGTTCCTGCAAATTTTCAGCCTTCTAGGGCAAGCGGTTAGGGCTGGGCGTTGATTATCAGCCAGTCAGGACTTTGATTTATACAGGGTGTTTCTGAAAAGTCCATCACAAATTAAGGGGCGTGTTTATGGGACCAAACTGAGCGGAAAGTACCAAAGAACATGGGGTCTACAACATTTAGTTTCGGAGATATGGCCCCCCAAACATTTGCCCCAAAAACGAGAAAATATCCCAAAATGTGGAGTAAGGGTTATTGCCATTACCCAACTTGTTTCGAAGTCATAGACAATTTCAATAGCCTTGAATTTGAGAAACACTACTGTAACTTTAGATAGCAGAAGGGTATAAATGGGTAGAAGTACGCTTACGGCGGTAATGTAAAGCTAATGCCAAGTGTCATAGTGTTTTAAGATTTCTCAGCACCCAGTAAAATGGTGGACCTCAACCTAGAGGGCAAGAAGTCCCAGAGGCCGTAGAAGACGAAGTCCTTACTATTTTCGAGGACGAACCAGAAGCAAGTACCCGCCAGGTGAGTAAGCGATTAGGCGTTGGTCACGTGCTCGTGTGGAAAATCCTCAAAAGTCACCAGTTTCATTCTTACCATTTTCAAAAGGTTCAAGGTTTGAATTCCGCGGACTACCCACGACGCATTGATAAACGCCATTGATTTCCCGCGTAGTCTGCTAGTCACAGACGAAGCTAATTTTTCGCAAGATGGTATTATTAACCTGCATAATAAGCATCAATGGTCCCAAAGAAACCCTCACGCAACGCTCGTTAAATCTCACCAAGTACAATTTAGTTTAAACGTGTGGTGCGGTATTGTAGGTGACAATTTAATTGGATCTTATTTTCTACAGCCCAGGTTAAACGGTGAGGCGTACCTACAATTCTTACAAGACGTTTTACCGGAATTACTTGACGACGTGCCCTTAGGTTTGGTGCGCAGAATGTAGTTCATGCATGACGGTGCACCACCACATTTCAGTCTCGCTGTCCGAGCTCACCTTAACGCGACGTTCTCTTTTCGGTGGATAGGTCGAGGTGGACCCGTGAAATGGCCTGCTCGATCACCCGACCTTAACCCGTGCGATTTCTA
The DNA here is from genome assembly GCA_019434445.1 of Phalangium opilio. Classification (NCBI taxonomy): domain Eukaryota; kingdom Metazoa; phylum Arthropoda; class Arachnida; order Opiliones; family Phalangiidae; genus Phalangium; species Phalangium opilio. Next base: position 3,403,131 of record JAEQBA010003137.1, read on the forward strand.
CCTTTGGGGCCACTTGAAGGACATAGTTTATCAGAGTGAAGTACCTGATGTGGAAGAGCTTCGTCGACGAATCGTTAATGCCTGTCAAACTATTCGCGATACTCCAGGCATTTTGCAACGTGTTAGGGAATCGTTTGTAAGGCGTGTTCAAGTTTGCCTTAACGCGGGTGGTGAACACTTTGAACAATTCTTGTAGTAGTTATTTGTTACAGATTAAGAATGAAGAACTAATAAAAAATACATTTACATTGGGATCGTATCATGGCGTTTTCTCTGTGACACATCAAACACTAACGTAATGAACAAACTCAACCTTCAATCGCAACCATTTTACTGGGTGCTGAGAAATGTTAAAACACTATGACACTTGGTATTAGTTTAACATTACCGCCGTACGCGTACTTCTACCCATTTATACCCTTCTGCTATCTAAAGTTACATTAGTGTTTCTCAAATTCAAGGCTATTGAAATTCTCTATGACTTCGAAACAAGTTGGGTAAGGGCAATAACCCTTACTCCACATTTTGGGATATTTTTTCGTTTTTGGGGCAAATGTTTGGGGGGCCATATCTCCGAAACTAAATGTTGTAGACCCCATGTTCTTTGATAAGTTTCACTCAGTTTGGTCCAATAATCACGCTCCTTAATTTGTGATGGACCTTTCAAAAACACCCTGTATAGATATAGATAGATTTGGATAAGATTAAGTTTTTATTTTCCCACTAATCTACCCAAAGTCCTATGGAACACTACGCGTTGGGAAGTACTCCTATTGGACAAGGACACCTAGTACCACCTGACGTATTCGTATAATAGAGGTACTCCCAGTGCTTCTCGGGAAAGCCTAACGCGTAAGATTATATCATGCTCGCACTTTCTACTTGGTGAATCACATCGTCACTAAATTCAGTTCAAGTGCGTTAATATTCTTGCTCATCTGACCGATTTTAAAATCTACATGGTCTCAGAATTCAACTCAATTAAATCTTGGTCTGAACGTAAACTGAAATAGTTTTTGTTATAAAAGAGAAGCGAGAGGAGCGAGGGGTTAGTCACTTGGATAATCAGGTGCACAAAAACCACAGAAATTGATTACTTGATTTCTAGAATTCTTAGAAAATCATCAGTAATCAAAATAATTCTTGTGGGTAATCAAAGGTAATCAGAAATCTTCGATAATCACTGAAAATCACGTGAAATCTTGAGAAAATCGGAAATAATCACATGATTTATTAGTAATCTTTTGTAATCACCTCGGTAATCAAACATTTCGTAAAATAATCACGCATAATAAATCGAGGAATTCGAAAATCCCAAAATAAAAATCATAATCAGTTGAAATAGAAATAATCACTGCATTCATTGAAATTCACGAAGAATCCAGTGGTAATTAGGGCATTCACTAAAAATATCACCGGGATTCATTGGAATTCTAACAGGAATCACAAGTAATCTGCGGCAATAACCTGAAATCAGTGTAAAGATTATCGAAATCAAAGAAAATAATCGTAATCACAGAAATCAAGGAATTCGTTCAGGAATCATCGGAATTCACATAAAAATTCAGAAATTAGTAAATCAGGTGTACACAATTTTGGCGAATTGACTAGTCCCTCGGAGAGGAAGAGAATAAGAGAGAGAGAGAAAGACGGGCGGGGGGAGGGAGGGATGGTAATGTTTGGGCCTAACGATGGAACTGCTCTTGGTGCACTAGGCAGAGATGAAGTTGATGAATAATTAAGGCGAAACGTGGTGGTACGGAGGTTGGGAATTGTTTTGTATATGGGGATGCTAGGTCACCAGTTAATTTTATCGATCAAAAGCTTTCCTCTCTTCTCCGTGCATTGACGCTTTATAAACAGCGGCGAAACAAAGAAGTAGATGTAATTCGAAGTAAGCAAATGCGTCTCAGACTAAGTGGGAATAAGTATTTTTGGCTTGAGATAAACAAGAACCACGAGTATGATATTTTGTAATAAAGACAATTATACCTACACGTTTGTGAACCAAGTTTTCAATTGACTTAACGTGAGTTTACTGTGTCAAGCATTTCGATGTTACCATAAGGTTATAAGATATGTTCCATAAGTATGACACTACCTATACTTGGTAATGCTAGAGACTTACAGCTCAAGCTAGTTCGAGATCGATAAGCGAGAATTGACTACATTCGGTTTTGCAGCTAGTCCATCTACCTATTTAGTCTGTGCTAAGCCTTTAACCGCACTTCACTAGGCGTCGCTTTACGAGGACCTATGACGTTTCACCTACGTGAAAAACTTATGGAACATATCTTATGAACTGGTGATGTTACTAAAAGGGAAAGACACGGGGGTAAAACTTTGCCTTAATCTCGCTTTTTGGCGCCTGCGCTGTAGTCTTTTGTATCATGAGAGTGCGCAGAGACGGCAGTGTATCAACCCCCTTGTACGTCCGGATACTAGGGGTTGCCTTAACACTCTTTTCTACGTCGAAAAGGTCTGTTGTAAACGAACGAACAATGTGAAGCCGTTACTTTTAGAATAGTTCATAATGTTACACCATATGTAACATAACAGTTATAAATATGCCTTTTCATATTGCTATTTTATGTTGGAATACCAGTGCTAACTCATTTGTATGATTTCAAGACAGGAACTGTGTTGGAGTACTCTTCAAATGAGCATCATAGAACCAGTGACAATATAGCAAGATAGCTATTGTCAATCATATAGGAGTTTTGATTTTTAGAGTATTATATCAGCGTATCCTTGACGCCTCTTATTGGTTTAAAAGTATATCGCATTGTCTTCATTAGTATATAGATATACATTTGTGTTACCCAAATTTACATGCGTTTTACAGGGAAAAAATTAAAATATATGCACCCATTTATTCTAACTATATAAGTCAAAGTTCTGAATGATTGATAATCAACGCACCAGCCCAAAACGCTTTATCTAGAAGGTTCAAAATTTGCAGGGACGTTACTCTTCAGTTTATTAGTCATGCCTTAACAAAGGTTTTTCAATCCGCGGCCATCTTGAAAATGGTGGCCAGAAATGTAAAAAAAAAACTTTCTTAAGTCTGCGTGTTTCAATCGATTTCCCTCATAGCTTTAGGGGTTCAATATGCCGCCATCTTTTAAAATGGCGTCCAGAAAACTAATTAATGTCTTGAAGAACTGAAGGGCAAAGCCGGATGCCTTTCCTGCTAGTGTTTAATAAAAAATCTCATAGCTCGTAGCCAATTTTTCAAATTTAAGCTTATATTCCTTTTGCAATATTCTTTCAGATGTTCAGGTTGATTATGAATTTTTTTTGAAATCCGTCTCAAAAATATTTCAATAACTTATAATACAGCTCTAACTTTCCTTTCAATATTTTAAAATATTAAACATTTTGGTTCTAATAATTAGACTGAGAAGTAAAGGTTATAAGTCCATAGTTTTGATACCGTTGGGCTAATGAACTTCTGTTAAAACGTATATAGCGTGGCATTGCTAAATTAAAAGGAAACCAAAGGGAGTTGTTGGGGCAGATCAGAGCAATTCGGTCGTGAAATCCGAATTACGTGTTTCGAATAATGAGTACACGAAATAAAAAAAATCTGATTCCAACTAATTTCGATATTGTTTTTTCTTTCTGTTCTTTTTATAGATTTTCTGTTTTCATTGTTTGTTTAATTAACTAAAATTTAAAATAAGCAGATAATTTAATCATCCGTTTCACATTACTACAATTAAGGAATGAAACAATTCTATTGGTTCAAGGATTATATTACAGAACGAAAATAGATATGAAGCCTATTTTTATCATTTTTTTATGTAAATCTTTCAGATTTTGGGTGGAACGGAAACTTTTCTAAATTTACATATTAAAATAAAAAATATATCAAAAATTGTTTTCTAGTAATATAAAACCCACGGTCCATTCGAAACCCGAGGAAGGGTTAACCACTACCCAATTTTTGCTCACCAATTACGAAATACGCTTGATCTATTTTCAGTGTTATCAAACACTATACATCAACTACAAAGCCTAATTTTCCAGTTAAAGTTGCTTAGTATTACAAGGAGTGAGAAGCCCCTCGCCTATACCAAAATCCAAGCAGACCAAAAAAATCTCGAGACAATTTTATATTTACAAAAGAATATAAAGAAACAATTGTATACTCACTCCTTTCTTGTCTTTCCTGTAAATATCTTCAACAGCAGCTACGGTTGTCTTGCAAGCTGATGCGGATCCGCGAATGCCGTGTTGGAAAGCCGAAGCCGAACTGCAATCAGCACTGTTGGCCCTCGAGAACTTGGCTCTAGGAGGAGCGAGGCTTTCCTTGGCTATTCTCCGACCAAAGGATGAGAAAACGAAATAGAAAATAAGATTTCAAGACTATGACGACGCTATCATTCGTCGTTGCCGCCCTAGCCCTTAAAGCTATATACCGAAGACTGACGGGCTAAATAACAGTCCATATAACATAACATCCCCCTCAATACGATCCCTCTCTTTTCTACCGCGTATACAGTTTCGAAATAGGCTTAAAAGATGTCGCGGAAATAGGAAGAATCACTGGAATAATGTTCAATTCGAGCGACTGAGGAAGGAAGCGGAACGAAGCGGCGGCAGAAGCTGCATCACCGTTAGGCCCGAAAGAAATTGAGGAGAAACCAGACCGGAGTAGAAAAGGCAGGAACTGAGGAAAAGCTGGGGAAAATCGTGGAAGAAAGGGAGAGACTAGGACTATACTATCTTCGTATTTCTTGCAGCTTTCTACTCCAGGCTTACTCGAATAGTTTCACTCCTCAATGCTCTTTCGTTTTAAGTCGATTTTGCGGGAAGGGAAATTTGGGAATGGCTCGTTTTTTTTCGCTTACTTTTAAGAAAAAACCAAGATCGCAGCGATTTTTCTCCATTGAGGAGGATGCTCTTGAATAGATGGCTAAAAAAGGTCTTACTAGTGCACAAATTTTAAGACTTGGCACATATTGGTTAGAACAATAGATGTCTGTCTACCTGCATTCCTCTGATTATCAGTCACCATTAATCAACGGAAGGGAATCGAACGGAGCTTAAATGACGCAATTGCCAAATCAATTCGGTTCAAATGTACAACCTGATGTCTCTGATACCCTCATTTATACTTAGAAGTAACGATTAAGAAAAAAAGGGTAATGAGGAAATGTATCGTTTTCAAAGGTAATTCAATCTACGATCTCGTATTTTTGGATTACAGGACAGATAAGCCGTTAAAAATATACAGATGTATCATAAGTTTATAAGATATGTTCCATTAGTATGACCAGAAGTGAGATGAGACTAGAAGTACTGAGCTAACCAAATTCTTCACTCGGCGAAAGTGAATATTCTTGATAACACACCAACGGTTGGCCCTCTGGTAGCGGTTTCTGAGTTTTCCCTCCAAAACGTGAGACGCTCACGGCGGTAGACGGCCGAACTAGATTCAAACCCCCGCGTCCGTGTTTCGCGGCTTTAGGTTGAGGGGAAGGGGGTAAGAAATCTTTTTGGAACTCGACCAACTTTTTTCTCTCTAGCGTAGGCGGATTGAAGCGGCGTAAAATCCTCAAATTTGTTCACTAATGCCAGGATCTATTACCTTCACTTCTAGTCTCATCTCACTTCTGGTATGACACTACCTATACGCAGAGAGGGGCGTAGACTGTGTATCCCTTTTGTAAGACGGGATACTGTACGCGCCCAGTAGGGGGATGACACTGAGCTAAGAGGTAGAAGGGTATGACAATTACATACTGCCATGACTCTATGCTTCGTAATGCTAGAGACATACAGCTCGAGCTAGTTCGAGAACGACAAGCAAGAACTGAAGTCCTACACTCGGTTAATTTTGCAGGACTTCCATCTTCCTATTTAGTCTTCAGTACTAAGCCTTTGACAGCGCCTCACCAGGCGTCGCTTTACGAGAATCTATGACCTACATCACTTCATGACAAGCTCCAGTTTGTAACCAGTGACAAACTTAAGGAAATTATCTTATGAACTTATGGTATATTACAGTACAGAAGACATGGCACCAACACGAGTCTCACAAAAAGTCAAAAGTCGCGAATAATAAATGCATTTATCTGAGATCTAGAACGTTTTTCAGGCCAAACCGTAGACCAATTTTTCTCAGTGGCATCAAGAATTGATATCTAGTTTACTAGGAAGAAGGTATAAGATCCCTAAGTATTCGCACGCCTTAGTCCCATGCCCCCTTTCAAAATACAAGGGGGGACTTAAAAGGAGGCCGGGCTATTTCGCCTCTCCTCAGTCGGAAAATACGTAATTTTCGTCATTGGCGTGGCGCTGACGTGAATTTTCAAGAACCAATGAGATGCTGGTTGTAATTTAGAGGCGGGGATTAACTCCGGACCTACGTTTTGACTGGAGATAAAGCTAGAAATGTGGCGAATTTACACCTTCTCCCTAATAAACTAGATATAACTTCTTGGTGGCATATAAGGATGGGAACTGTTTTTTTTTATTTTTAACCTTTCCAGAAAGAGTGGCATCTCTACATGCATGGAGAGGAGACAGTGTCCGTTATTTATTTTCACTTGGACTTTAGAGATGCATTATTGAAAAGACGTTTCAAGGATCGGTGGTGGGATGAAGGTTTTAGAGAAAGAGAATGGGAGATTGGATGGGGAGATTTTGGGAACCAAATAAAAGATAAAGAAGAGATTTTAGAAAAGGGGATTTGGGATTGCGAGAGGCTGCATGGGCAGTCCGTGGGTGGACATCAGATTCGTTTACGCTGCGCCAAGAATGTACGTGATCAACGGCTATAGCTTTCTTTCCGCGAGACATTCTTAGAAGCTGGGAGACCTTGAAATAACGTGGGTGTTGAGAGTACGCTTCGGCTTAAACCTTAAGTAGACATCGTATACTTGAAGTAAATCAATGGTTTAATGGTGAAGGCTTGCAGAGTGTAGACAATAACCTACTCAAATTCAATAAGGAGGTACATTTCTTTCATTGAGCACCGAAATTATATGCTAGTTCTATTAAAGGAATAGTAACGTTCAATATCGTCTATACCAGCTAGAAAACTTTAATAGTTTTAAATACCTAAAAATGTGAAACCGTAGGCCTAAGTCCAATAAGTTAGCTTTGATCATTGAAAATAAAAAATACAGAGTGTTGCTGATAAGTCTGCCATAAATAAAGGGACATGTTCTTTGGGCGATTTTGAGTCAAAAATGTTCTATGACATTTTGCCGTCCGGGCCACTGTGTTTCATGATTGACTCCTTAATTAAATTAGCATCGTCTTTCAGTTTTTTCATTGTGTGGCAACAAATCTTTAGGTTGGGATTGGCGTTTGCTCCATAAAGAGTGAATTATGCAACACCCTAACTATTACAAGTAACAAGAGAGTGACGTCTTAAATGTGTCCTTTTCTTTAGGCTATTGGTTTAAACCAGTTTTAACTAATAACTCATCACATTTTTACAGTATGAATAGATGTAGACACTCGCGCTTACTTTACAGCAGCTACAATAATTATTGGAGTACCTACAGGAATTACAATTTTCAGATGACTAGCCACAATTCTTGGAGAAAAATTAAACAAAGATCCTTCTCTTTACTGAGCCTTAGGGTTTCTATTCTTATTTACTATTTTGAAACCTTGTAAACCTACAAAACCGGGTGAAACTGTGTGAAACACTTCTCCATTTTAATCTATTCGAAAAATATTGCTTCGATCCAAAATTTATTGTCTTGTTTATACCCTATCTTGAATCCATCGTGAGCTGCACCTCTAACGAATTGAATATGACCCCACTGCATTGTTATACAGCGACAAACTGAAAATACTAAGTTTGAAGTTACAACTGAAACGGAAATTTTAAAGTGGCCAGACTTTAACGTCAGTGTTTTGCTTCAAGCAATGGACTTTTGTTCTAAGTGGTGTCAAAATTCGTTCGATATCAAATAAATCAATGCGAAAATTTTGAATTTCCAGACTTGATAAATTTGATGGCAGTTTTCTGTTTTGTTTCGAAGTAAAAGTTTGGTGCGTGGGATAATTTTTTGTTAAGCATAATTCAGCCTTAATTTAATAAAGGTAGCATACATCTTTCTTTATACTCTAAGGTCTGAGATTTAAAATAAATTGATCATTATTATCTGGAAAATGTTTGGAGCCTAACTCGGGCCTTAATTTATTATAGGAAGTCAGTTTTTATCTTACTACCATCGAGATAAGGTTTAAGCCTAAAATTACATTCCTCGACTAACTAAGCAACCCTCCTTACTTAAAGAACAAGTCTTTTAAATATTACATCTTCATTAGAAGTGACTGAGAGCTACATAGAAACCATGGAAACACTAAAATTGGAAAACTGTATATCCAGTCCAGGTGTATCATGGAACTCTAATCAATAAACGTGGTAGGTTAAGATTTAAGAGAGAGTATATCTGACAAGCTCCACACTGAACTCATGAAGGTGGAAGTTTACATGTCCCGTATCAGAAGGGGATAATAGAAGAGGGATGACACTCTGTATCCTCTTAATACTAGTTATGTAACATGGTTCTTCCAAGGCTCACCCTTTTAGTTTGCTTTTCCGCTCATCAAACTTCAAATGGGCATCGCACCGTAAGCTGAATTTTATAATTGTTTGGCACTAAATCCCCAGCAAAATCATCCCACAAGCCTCGTCAGAAATCGTGGGACGCTTCGTGGTACACTTCTCTCGAAGAGAAGTAATATATACTTCTGATATACAAATTGGTTTTTATTACAGAGATCTTCATTTTGAAGAAATTGTATATTTGATTTTACCCTTCACGACCCAAATATGTTGGTAAAATTATAATTTTATAGTCTGTGTTAAACAAGGTAATTGGAGGGTTTTTGGCCAATAATGACTTTAACTACCACCTGCTTTACAAATTTTTCAGCAATACATATTTCAGTATATTTTTTCTATAGACCATTTCGAAAATTACACACAGAGAAACCAACACAGGAGTGAGGCCGCAATTGGAGTATTCTCCTTTCACCAAGGAGCACCGCTTCAGGCAGTTAAAGTTGGCTAGCCTCCAGCTTGTAGTGAACTCGGGCTCCGTCTGGCGAGGGAGAATACCCCAATGGCGGTCTCACGCCCCTGTGTGTTGGTTTCTCTGTATGTAATTCCCGAGCGGTCTATTAACTACAAATTAAAAAGTCGAAATCAGAAAATCTCGCGAAACACTTTTCAAATTTCATAACACAGAGCTTGTGAAATTATTGATTATTTTAATGCTATCAGTTGGTTGTAACAGGGATAGATGTAATTTTAGAAGTAGGAATGGAAAACAGAGTAATCTGGACGCGCGTCTAAGTCCACGACCTCTTCCCCTTTCTTCGAGACGGGGGGGGGGTATTAAAGAAGAGGCGGGTCATAGCGACAGAGGTAAAATGGAAGTACGTATTTTTCGCCGTCCCCGTCAGCAACGTCATCAAAACGTAGTTTAAGTGAGCCAATAAGATAATTGAAAATTTTCGTTACATGTTGAAAGGAGGGGCTCTATACTGGGCTATGAGTCGGACTAAAGTAAAGGCTTACCGTTCTCCATTCCTACTTCAAAAATTAAATCTATCCCTGGTTGTAGGTATTCCGAATTTATTTACTGAAAAAAACTAAATTTTTTAAGGCGACACTTGTCCTTTAAAACGATAAGCAGATAATAAGGGATTATGAAAGCAAACCAAAACAGGAAGCTAAGACGAGAAAATAGCCGGAAGTATCGCGGAAGATTTAAAATTCAAGGAGTATATAGTCTACTTCCAATAAATAACATGGGCGGAAACCTATGAGTCATAATAAGGTTCAAAGGAAAGTCTCAGCCACACAATAGATCGCTTTTATCAGAAGCGAGATGAGACTAGAAGTGAAGGGCTCTAGCATTGATAGTAGATCCTGGCACCAGTGAACAAATTTGAGGATTTTATGCCGCTTCCATCACGCCTACACTACAGAGAAAAAAATTGGTCGAGTTCCAAAAACATTTCCTACCCCCTTCCCCTCAACCTAAAGCGGCCGAACACAGACGCGGCTCCTTGAATCTAGTTCGGCCGTCTACCACCGCGAGCGTCTCACGTTTTGGAGGGAAAATTCAGAAACCGCTACTAGAGGGCCAACCGTTCTTGTGTTATCAAGAATATTCACTTTCGCCGAGTGAAGAATTTGGTTAGCTCAGTACTTCTGGTCTCATCTCACTTCTGCTTTTATGTATAGGATATGAAATTCTTAAACAGGGTGAGTAAAGTTATAAACTTCCTTTGACCTTTTGGAAAATCGCCCCGAGTCTCTCTCGATCCCTTTCCTGGAAAGTTTCAACAATGAGCTCGGGAATAGCCTGTTTTGCACAAAGGTCTCTCAGCTAAGTTGGCTTAAAGTATAATCCTTCCTCTCTCCACACAATCCCGGTACTTGATCAGAGAATTTTTACTACAGTTTTTCTATGTTTAAAGGGGTTGCCATCCCCCACATGACTCGATAGACTCCATTGGCCTTTCAAATATATTTCTTTTTAAAATTGAGGGAACTTAAGCGAGTTTAAAAACGATTTATTTTCAGCTCATAAGATCTCTCTCGAAGTTCTCTTACCAGGAAATAACAACAATGAGCGGAAGGAATACACTGATTTATGCAAAGTACAGTTTTAGAAGATCTCAACCCCAATAGATAGCTTTGAGATGGGGTAGTAGTACGTCACACCCTCCCAAGTCTTACCGCTGTTCTGGTAGCCATATTGGGTGGTCTCAGCTTCCTGCTTTAAACCCACCAATATGGCTGCGTAAATTATGTCACGAGACTCAGCTCCTCCTCCAACTGAAAGGTTTCTATAGACCATTTCGATGTAACGAAGAGGGAAAGATACGGGGGTAAGACTTTGCCTTCCATCTCGCTTTTTGGCGCCTGTATCATAAAAATGCGCAGAGACGGCTATGGGTCAACCCCCCTTGTATGTCCCGATACCGAGGGCTGCCTACCATCCCCCTTTTTCATGTTAAAATGGTCTATAGACCATCCCTCTAGTATTGAAGCAAACACACAGGGGGAGACAACCATCTTTGATTTTTCCCTCACGCCAAGAAGCAACGCTAGAGGCTGGCTATCGCGTGTAGTTAACTCGGGCTCCATCTGGTGTTGCCTCGGTAGCGGCCCATCTCTAGACCTTAATGTTCGCGCAGCCAAACTTGAGGAACTCAACATAATCCCTTCTAAAACCTTTCTTCTCCTCGTGTTACTGATATCAACCATTCACGTATTTTAGTCAAATTAGGTAAAAAAATCGTAACTGTGCATTAAGAAAAAGTATACAGGGTGTTTCTGATAGGTCTGCCGTTAATAAAGTGGAATGTTCTTTGGGCGATTTTGAGTCTAAAATCGTCTAGAACATTTTGCTCTCCGGTCCACTGATTTCAAGTTAAGATCGCCCAAAGAACAGAGTTATCAGAAACACCCTTTATAAGATTTGTGATCCTACACTATGTTTTACAAGGGTATTTATTACATTTTCTGACATTTAACATTATCGTAGTAACGTTTCGAACTCGATAAAGAAAAACATGTTAAATGAACGATAGGCAATTTGCTATTTCAAATTTATACTGTATGAAACTCAAGGTGAAGGCAATTTTTGAAGAAAAATACACCCTTAGGCAACAAAGTTTACAATATATTGCACCCTTGCTAGTAATTCTTCGCTCGTGGTTTAAAGATAAAGAATGAAAAACAGGCAAAAAGAAATCAGAATCATTTTCATGTACACTGGTAGACCATTCTTCCGTTTTCAATATATTTCAAGCTCTTAGCCTTGGGCCATTTTTCACACACTGAGTACAACTCTGAGCTGTTCGGAGTGTCCCTCGACATCCCAACAACCCAGCTTAAAATCGAAATATAGCGCTGGAAGTATAATATTGGAAACCTCTGGCTATTCTAGAATTTTTTACAAAGAGAGGATGAAATCTTACTCTAAACAAATGGTCTTCTTTTTAAGTTTTAAACCACTAATAATAATAATAATAATATTTATTTAGCGGGAAAAGACCGCAGGCAACCACAGAGGCAAAGCCTATACAAGGTGGTTACCGGGACAAAACAAAAAAAAAACACTAATTACACAAAGAAAAATAAATAAATAACAACAGCGAATAACTAATTTAAATTACAATCCAAGAGCCATTTATCAAGAAAAAATTTGGAAATTAAGGACCGAAACTGGGGAACTGAAGAGTGAGAGGCGGCTTCTCTGAGGTGTTCAGGTAAGGCGTTCCAAACATAGGCGCTTCTATAGAAAAACGAATTTTTCAAAGCAAGGCATCGCGCATAGTGAATAAAATACGTTGGGACAGCATTGCGGGGGCTCAGAGCCATATACCGAGAAAGGTCGAAGTAGGGCGAGGTGGCAAGGCGGATGAGCGTAATAATATCACACACATCTCGACGAACTGATAAGGGCAAGAGATGTAAAGTGCACATCTCGACGAACTGATAAGGGCAAGAGATGTAAAGTGCACATCTCGACGAACTGATAAGGGCAAGAGATGTAAAGTGCACAGTTTGTCCGCGTATGGTATGTGATTGGCCTTGTGTGGTTTAGGAGACTTCAGAAAAAAACTAGTGAAGCGCCGCTGAACACCCTCCAAGGCAGCAATATCCTGCTTTAGGTGGGGACTCCAAACTGGGGATGCAAATTCCAAGACCGGGAGACACATCGAGCGAAAGAGAGTGAGTGACGCCTTGGAATAACCAGTAGTCCTACGAATGAGCCCACACAAGCGCTTGGCACGGTTGGCAGAGTAGGTGACATGCGAACCCCACCGCAGGTCGCTGCTAACCCTGACCCCTAGTAGCCTCATCAGGACAACTCGGGTAATGGGAACGGAGTTAATGTGATAGAAAACGTCATCCTGATATTTTCGCCTTGACAAGACCATGAAAAGGCACTTCTTGATGTTAAGCTTAATGTTGTTGGCAACTCCCCACTGAAAAATGCGGTTGATATTATTTTGCAAAGCAACCCGATCAGCCGCTGTTCGTATGTCTTGAGATATATAGCTGTCATCTGCATACTGATAAACAGAACAGCCCGCAGACAACACGGATAGGAGGTCGGCAACAAACAGGTTGAAGAGCAATGGTCCGAGAATTGACCCTTGAGGAACTCCAGACAAGACAGGGCGGTAGGAACTAAACTCTCCTCGGTAAATAACGCGTTGATATCGGTTGGACAAGAAGTTGCGGAACCATAGGAGAACGGCTCCCGAAACTCCAGCACGCTCGAGCTTGTAGATTAGGCGTTTGTGACAGACCGAATCAAAAGCCTTCGACCAGTCGAAAGAGACGACATGTACATCTGGCGGACTTCTTTCATCAAGAAAAGATGACCAGTGATGAAAAGATTGCAAAAGCTGCTGCATGCACGAACGGCCAGTCCTAAAGCCAAATTGTGACGAAGGTAACTTTATTCGAATAATTTGACCTTAAACCTTAAGGGATACATTAAGTGAACGCATCAGAATATTTGGTTCTGTGGATTTCAGAACTATATTGCGAGCGCTAACAAAGCTATTCCATTTCAAAGTAGAAGCATAAGTTAATAAGATATGTTCCATAAGTTTATCACTGGTTACTGAGAGCTTGTCATGAAGTGACGTAGGTGAACGTCATAGATTCTAGTATAGCAACGCCTGGTGAGGTGCTTTCAAAGGCTTAGTACAGACTAAAATGGAATATGGACTACAAAACCGAGAGTAGTCAATTTCATGCTTGTCGTTCTCTAACTAGCTCTCAGTAAGTCTTTAGCATTACGAAGTATGGGTAGTCTCATACTTATGGAACATATCTTATAAATTTATTTTAGTAGTAATATTCGTATAAGTTTAAGAGGATGACCCTATTGGCATAACCATAAACCTATAATGCATATGTATGACTGTAGAATAGTAGTTTATTATCAGTAAAAGTTCATAGATAAAAATAAAAAGTATACTTCGTTCACAGTTCCCAGAGTTTGACTGTATATGCCATGTAAAATGAGAAGCAAAGCACCCTCCTCTCAACGCCTACACGAAAAAAGAGAAGAGCTCTTTATAGAAAATAGTTCTCTATAGTGGCGATCCAAACGTTAATTCTTGGTACTACATTACGCCTATTCACGCATGTTGCCTGTATGCGCAACGGGCCTTGAAGTTAATCATACGCAGAGGGGGTCAACACTATTCTGAGGGTAAAGAAGGGGTTTCTATTATTACACGGGGCGAGCAAGCTTCAATGAAATACACTTTATATTTTTATCTATGGACTTTTGGTATCAGCATTGCCCATGATGGACAAAATTAAAGAGACTACGGCGCCATCTTCGTTTAAAAATATCTCCCCTAAACCGGAACAGTATAGAGCCATGACCTACTGTAATTTTCCTTCCTTAGTCGAGTCGGGTTACAACAATAACAATATATATTTTTCGAGGAAATTTACAGAGAACTACAGAGCCAAAGTGGTTACGGGTTGAGATAAAGATCACAGTAGGTCACGAGTTCTGTATACGAAAAAAAAAAAACGAGACGCGTGGAAATATCCTTTAAATCCATGATACTTATGATATAAAATTAAGTACAAGAAAACCGACAACCGTACTGACACAATCTTTTTACCAACTATAGATTTAAAGTACAGTACCATGGTGCCCTCTCAAAAGACGGGGTTGCGTACTGTAGTTCAAGTCCAACTTGGCGTGGAGATAAATTCTATAGAATCACATTTACTTTCCCTGTCCATTTTTCCTTTTTCCTAAATTGGGGTTCCTAAACTCGCAAGAATTTTTTCCCCATATTTTTCACCAGGGAAACCTGACATATTTCAGTATTAAATGAATAACAGAAACGACCCCCGTGTATACTGATAAGTAAAGTCAAGGTGAACGGACACGACTTGCACCGAAATACACTGCTGAATGCAGCAGGATCGCTAAGCCTAACGTCGTCCCTTTCAATGACCGGAAGAAACGAGAGCCTATATCTACTCTCCAAGCGTGACGAGAGATTTTTTTCTCTCTTTCCTCGCTCCCTCTAGCGCCGTTTATACATAATTCATAACCATATAGGACATGCGGAAAGGGAGTACGTGGGACAGGCTCAGAAGAAAGACACTTTGGGCTATACGGAGCTGCGATCAAGTAATAAGCAAGAGCGTACTATGTTATCGTAACCAGGATGACGCAATTTGTTCTCTTCTAAGGCGTCAATGATTTGTTTGGGTAGCTTGTTGAATTCAGTTCTGTTCATCTCTTAATTTAACCTTCTCAAAGGGGGGGGGGTCTGCTTGATATAGGATTAAAAAGGAACATTTGATATTTGGACCTAAAGACGTTTGATAGTACCAGAATTAGGATAAGGGACTAGAAGTATCGAGGTAACCAAATTCTTCACTTGGCGAAAGTGAATATTCTTGATAACACACCAACGGTTGGCCCTCTGGTAGCGCTTTCTGAATTTTCCCTCCAAAACGTGAGACGCTCGCGGTGGTAGACGGCCGAACTAGATTCAATCACCCGCGTTCGTGTTCCTCGGCTTTAGGTTGAGGGGAAGGGGGTAAGAAATATTTTTGGAACTCGAGTAATTTTTTCTCTCTAGTGTAGGCGCGATGGAAGCGGCATAAAATCTTCAAATTTGTTCACTAGTGCCAGGATCTATTACCAATGCTAGAGCTCTTTACTTCCAGTCCCATATCCTACTTCTGATAGTACTTCAAAGTAACTTGTCCACCAAAGTCCATATTAATTGAAGCCCAAGTGTCCCATCTCAACTTTATTGTGTATTCTGAAAATGCGCTATCTGCAAAAGGCATCACTTAAAACATAACATCGTAAGTTCATAAGATATGTTCCATAAGTTTGTTATTGGTTATTGAGGGCTTGCCATGAAGTGGCGTAAGTGAAACGTCATGGATTCTCGTAAAGCGGCGCTGTCAAAGGCTTAGTACAGACTTAACAGGAAGATGGAAGTCCTGCAGAAGCGAGTATAGTCAATTCTCGCTTGTCGTTCTCGAACTAGATCTCAGTCTCAAGCATTACGAAGTATAGGGAGTGTCATACTTATGGAACACATCTTATAAACTTATGATTATTCGGAATGAACGAAGAAAAGCCGGTTGCGTTGAATGGAATAAACAATTACATAATTAAAACATTCTTGTTGTGCAATTAACGAGGCTATTCTCATCTGGAAGCTTCTGAAGCTTGGAAATAGCCATTAATGGTAAGACAAGTGATAGTACATGATACGCGGGAAGAAATATGTTAGAGTTTAGTACATCTTCCATGAGCCTTGAAGGTACTCCATCTGGAAAGACATTTGGCCTCCTGGTTACAGTAATCTAAAACAGTTTTTGCCTACAGCTTTAGGGACAAGGAGAGAGCAGATGGAAAAAAATTGCGAAATGGGGCAATATTGGAAATATTGGTTGTGACAAATATTTTGCACCTAAACCCCTTATGGCGAAACAGTTTCGCAGATATCTTGCAAATTTATTTAAAGCACTTGTCAAATTTGACCGTAGAAATAAATATAAGGAAATCAAGTTGGGTATACTCGGTTGCAGACTTAGAATGGTCCAATCATTGCATATAAGAACTATTACTTTGTTAAATTTATAATGTTAAAAAATTGTTTAAAAATTTTTAATCAATTTTACTCACATATGCATAAAAAATCGTATTTTAAAATTAGATTCTTGCAAACTTTATTAAAGGAAGTATAAAGAGCAAAAATTTAGAGTGGTTACCTTAATTTTTAAAAACTGTATTTACTGGTTAAATTACCGTATAATTATGGACTTAAATTTTAGGAAATGTTTTTCGAAATGAGCCTTTAAGCAAGTGACGTTTAAGGTCTAGGAAGGTCTACAACAAACATCATGATCTGCTTCAAAGATGTAACGTGTGTAAATGAAAAACACTCCAAACATAACTTTAAAACGGTGTCACTTAAGGCAAAATGTTATAGAACATTACGGTTTTCTCAAATATAGATTTCCACTCCAGGACTATAAAAATATACAGTATTTATTGTAATACCGTGATATCAAGCGCATCAACGAACATGCAATTCATCTTTTAATGAACCGCCTGAACACTTCAATTGGTATCGCCTTAAAAATCGAAATTTTGTGTCAAAGTTATAATTTGACAATTAAGCGAGTCGCAAAAATATAAGCGACTAGCTGTTACCCGCGGCGTCGCTCGCGTGTAATAAGAACTTCCATCAAAATGATATAAAGAATGGGTAGATTTTACTGATGACTAACCTTTTTGTAGCACCCTAGGAGCGAAGGCACTCGGCGATGCCCGTCGGGACATTTTTTATTACTTTTCACGCGGACATTATTCCATAAAGAAGGGTTTTTAAATTTCTGGCCGCCATTTGAAAAGATGGCAACAAATCGAACCCGAAAGACCATTCAGCCCGTCTATAGGTTAAAGGAAACCAGTGTACTAAATATTTGCGAAATCGGTTAAAACGCGGGGACTTTGTTGCATAGAGAAGATTTTTTACATTACGGGGCGCCATTTATTAAGATGGAAGCGGATTGGAAAATCTTTCTTAGTACGCGCCTACTACTTGAGTAACGTTCCTGAAAATTTTCAGTCTCCTCGGGCAAGCGGTTTGGGCTGGGCGTTGATTATAAGTCAGTCTGTCAGTCAGGACTTTGATTTATAGGTATAGATATAAACTTGGACGCATCGAATGATTATATTGGGTTCAACGAAAAGCAAGCGTAATTTCAAATTCATATCTGCATTATTTGAAATTAAAACGCCCAAGTTACGAGGAACGCGTGGGAGAACGACATCTGCAGGTCTACTTTATTCAGGTGATCTCATTTCCAATTGAAAAGAGAAAGTGAAATGAAACTATTTCCATAAAATTCGACAAGTGTGGGACTAACATGTCTCGCCAAAGAATAAATATGTATTTGTTCTTCTTTATAATGTTAAATCAATGACGGATTAGTACGGTTGGGGCCCCTAGGCGCTATGTGTACGGAGGCCCACAGTGATATGAGAGCTGACCATCGGGGCCCCCTGAGCTCCAAGATCCCTAGGCTACAGTGCGTTGTGAATAATCCGACACTGTGTGAAATTACTGTAACTTGGAAAAACGGTAATTTAACAATCACATTGCCAATGCAAATTTTGCAAAAAATTAGATTTGTTGGTAAATTGGGATGGTAAAATCATGCTATGCTATAAATCAGCAATTTAACGATCACATTAAAAATTGAAATTTTGCGAAAACATTACAGATTTGTTGGTAAATCACATTGGTGTTCTATAAATGAGCAAGTAGAGGCGATAGTTGTTAATAGATTATGCGTGATCTATGGACGCGACCACGGTAAACCATACGGTAGGCTATAATTCAGTAGATTTGAGTGATACATGGTATATTTAAACTGAGAATTAGATGGAGGAGAGATTTATTATTTCCCACAATGTTTTTCTTTTTCGTATTTATAAGTTTGATGGTTTTAGAATCCATTTCAGACGCAATAGGAAGAAGGTTGGAATTTTAGTTTCCCTTTAAACGAAAATTACTTTTCTCAGAAACACCAAGTCCATCCTCATCCCTCGAAATCATTTCCAAACTTTCCTTATCTCGAAATCCATTTCCATCTAGTTACCAACCGAACTTGGAACTGAGCTCTAACGGACAGAAAGTGTCCTTAACGACCACAAGCGAATGAATTGATTCGTTTTAACCACGACAATACGACTTCCGTACATTTGAGGATGTGTAGGTCAACAAATACCATTTAATAAGAAAATTCTGATGCGCGCCAGCAAGGACATTATAGTTAAAGGGAATACTAAGGTGAATGTTTCAGCTTCACTTTTCTGTCACTATGTTTAGAAGACGTCATGCAATAGACTATTTTTAAAAATTACACACAGAGAAAACAACTCACATGGACGAGGCCACCATTGGGTATTAAATCTCGCTCCAATAAGACCCGCCAGACGGAGCCTGAGTTCACTACACGCGGAAGTCTAACCATCTCGCACTGCCTATAACGGTGCTTCATGTCGAGAGGAAGAATACCCCAATAGTGGCCTCGTCCCTGTGTGCTGGTTTCTTTGTATGTAATTCCGAAGCGAAATGGTCTATATGGCACTACTAAGGATAAAAACAAGCCGGATAGAACAACTTTTGAATTCAGAAAACGATAGCGATTGACAATTTAAAAAACCTTAATTACTTCTTATGTGTTTTTCATTACTTAGTCAAGGGGACCAAGCATATATCCCTCGTCACAACTTGGCGACCAGTCGAATATCCCTACCACCACTATCCTCGCTAATAGACCATTTCAATGTAATTAAAAGGAAAAGACACGGAGGTGAAACTCCGCCTTCCATATCGCTTATTGGCGCCTGCGCTGTAGTCATGGTGTATCATGAGAGTGCGCAGAGACTTTAATGTATCAATCCCCTTATATGTCTTTCCATGTTATTCCCTAAGATGCAATGACGAAAACGACTATTTTCTTGCTAACTATAAAAGAATCGTGGAGACAAAGCGCTTTGTTAGAGCAGTATATTCATGATCTCCATAATAATATTCTCGTCAAAGGCAAAGGCACATAGGAAAAAAGGGTTTTTCTCGGCTAAAATATCTCTGGCTTTATTTTTGTTGGGGGAGCGTCCGTCCGTCCTCGATTCTTCTTTATAGTATCTTGACGCTTGGGAGAGTGGGAACATCTTTCCCCATTTCAATTCTTCCATCGACGGGATCGGTTCGCCGTGTGAAGGGAGTTAATCGATTCCCGAGAGGGTAAAAAGGCTAAAGCTACCACCAACCAAAAAAGGGCCAATAGACTGAGAGGGGGAGGAAACAGGGGCCCCGAATAACCTATAATTTAGTCACGTGGCACGCCATCAAAACTAAATTGGGTTGAACAGATGAGATTTCGTTCGACGTGGTTTGCTTGGTGGTATATAGGCCTAGAGTGAAAACGAGATTTCATTGATTGAACCTAGATCATTTACTTCGATAGACATCGTTGTTAATAATAGATCATTTAACGTTCTGATACAAATCCCGTGTAAAATTAATTTTTTGTCAATCGCGCAAGTATGGTCAACACTACTTTATGCTTCAAATACAACTAAAACTTAGTTCTATTACCAAACAACCTTTAAAGGGAGGGTGAAGTTATGCTTAAAATCTGAACCTAATTGTATTTTTAAAACCATTTGAATCTAATAATAATAATCTAAGCTTTGCCTATGAAGGGATTTCCACACTAAGCCTGTGGCTTGTATACAGGTGGGTCCCTGAATGTTTCACTATGCTGATTGGTCTTATAATTAGTGGAAGAATCGTTAAAAAAAATCACTTGATTTTCCACTTCACCCTCCCTTTAACCATATAGGGTGTCTCTGAAACGTCTGGAAGAAATTATGGGGATGTTCTCTTAATAATTTTGACTCGAAAATGTTCTATGACACTTTGCCGTCTTAATGGGCCACCATTTTCAAGTTAAGATTGCGGTGTTTTATGAATTATTTCTTAAATTTAATTAGCACTATCTAATGAGCAGTTTCTAAATTAAATTTAAGGGGTCATCCGTAAAACTCTCCAATCAAAACCGTGGGCCAGACGGATTAAAGGTCATAAAACATTTTCGACTTGAAACCTTCAAAGAACTTCCCCGGCATAAATTCTTAAACATCTCTCTGAAACCCTTAGTGTAATCGTAAGTTCATTAGAAATGTTCCATAAGTTTGTCACTGGTTATAAACTGGAGCTTGTCATGAAATGACGTGGGTCATAGTGAGGCTGTATCAAAGGCTTAGTACAGACTAAATATGAAGATGGACTGTAAAACCGAATGTAGTCAATTCTCGTTTGTCGTTCTCGAAACTAGCTCGAGCTGTAAGTCTCTATCATTACGAAGTATATGAAGCGTCATACGTATGGAACATATCTAATAAACTTATGGTATAATGTACGTAAAAGAAGTTAGTTTCATTTAACCCACTTCTTATAAACCTCACTTCAGTTGAGGTGGGTATTGGTAATCAATACGATCGAATTCTTCAGAAAGACTGCACTCTGCCGCAAGAGCATCGGAACTAAACTTCAAGATCGATTTAATTTGAAGTTTGCGGTAAAAAAGGGGTTCTACAGCGTGTGGGTGATACGGCTGGGAATCCCACAAACATTAAGAAAAATTTATTGATTTTAAAAAGAGAATGTCCAGGTTTTTCTGTGGGAAGGAATTTCTTTTGGGTCTGAATTTACTAGGCTACACTGAACTAAATTTTCATTTTCATAAAAGCTTATTGTAATAAATTTACTATATAATTACCGATCTACACCACTAATAGTTGTACTAGGGATACATTTAATTTTAAAAGTAGGAATGGAGAACAGAGTAAAGTGGGCGACCGGACCCCTTCCCCGGGACGGAGGGGTATGAAAGAAGAGGCGGGTCATAGCGATAGAGGTAAAAAAGAACTACGTATTTTTCGCCATCCCCGTAAGAAACGTCATCAAAACGTAGTTTAAGTGAGCCAATAAGATAATTTAAATCTTTCGTTACGTGTTGGAGGGAGGGGCTCTATACTGGGCTATGAGTCGGACCAGGGGTAAATAACGAAAGGAGTTAGAGACGCTAGCTTCCGTAGTGTAGAATACAGTGGGACCTTGAAACGTCATAGAATTTGTAACTAACGTAGTGCCATCTTTGGAACTGTATTGTAAATAAGAGCAGAACCTTAAAAGTTTTGCCTTAAAATCTCGCGCCGCAAGGTATTCTGGGTAAAGTAAAATGGCGGGTGTCGATGTTGTGAAGTCGTCTCATAAATCAACCCAATATAATTAAACAGCGATTTAAAGAAGAAAGATAAGTCAACAATTTGCAATTTGAAGCCGGGGAAATCCTCAAAATGTGATCAAAGTTGTTTTGCCGTAAGTGCGCGGTTACAGAGTCGGCCCAGTGAGCCAAGGCTTAGAGGGAACTGTGGGATCAGGATCATCGACTGTATCTGTGACTAAAGAAATTAAAACAACTAAAACTGTATTGAAGGATGCCAAAACGACATTTAATTCCATTTCATTATCGAATAAGGAATTTACCAACTCTAAAGTTGCATGTTTCTAATTCAAGTGCACCTTAATGAATAAACTTTACTCTAACCCTAATTGTCACTCAGTCGTAAGAAGACGAATACTAGCAGACGAATACTAGCAGACAGGCGAAAATCGATATCCCAGCATGCCTTTCGAATCTTTGCTGCCACGCTATTGGTTGCAAAATATCATACTTATTTTGAATTATAGGCGGCGCAACCGAGGCGTTTTCTCTTTTCTGTGTCTACGTTTGAAAGTCCCACTGCATTCTACACTACGGAAGCTAGCATCTCTAACTCCTTTCGTTATTTACCCCTGGTCGGACTGAAGTAAATACTAACCGTTCCCCATTCCTACTTCTAAAATTACATCTATCTCTGGTTGTACTATTGTACAGGACGTTCCTGATAACTCTGCCATAAAATAAAGGGCATGTTCTTGCGGTCAAACTGAGTAGAAAGGGTCAAATAACATGGGCTCCCAAACATTGATTTGGCCCTAAAACAAATGATGAGTAATTAGTTCTTCTTTGTACCAGCGTATTATTAAATGGGTAGACGTAACCCTTTGAACTGTTCTTATTTAACAGGCGTAGGCCTACTTCTACCCATTTAATAGTAAACTTATGCTAGATAAAGGTTCAATAACGCTCTTAGATTGAAGCCTACTGAAGGCTCCACATGTGTGACTACTATCTCTGAAACTAAATGTTATAGACCAAATGTTCTTTGACCGCAAGAACACACCATTTAATTCCCGGCAGACTTATCAGAAACAAACTGTAATAGAAAGCCTATGATGCTTAAACGATTATTTTAGGGTCCCTAAAACAATATAATCAATCACGTGACTATAAAGGAGAAAGCTAGAAAAGACTGGTTACTGAACAAGGCCTATATTTTCACATGCTAAATCGTGCAGTTGCTTTTTCACTTTAATATATATAAAAATATTCCATACTTTTTTTTGCTAAAATGATAAGATTGCAATCCTTAAAAAAGTAAGACTTTCCTCACTAGGGTTATATCTAAGCAAACAGAAATAAAGATATCTTTTGCTAAACTTACAAAAATGAAAAAAATAAATGTAAAGGTTCTTTGCGCTCGGATGGTTTTTGCATTACCCGCTCGGCATTACCAGTGTAAAAATATTCCATTTTGAAGAGAAATGCTACCTCAACCGAAAGCAGTCTGTCCAAGTATTTGTACAACTCGCTATCTGGGAATGTTCATACCCTTAACAGTAGTCAACCCTGTTGCCCTCAATGCTATGGCACTTTGATCTCAGACCACCTAACCAGGGACAGGCAACTGAATAGGGAATCATAACTCGAAAACAGTGGCTCAGACGGCAAAATGTCAGGGAACATTTTCGATTCAAAATTGCCCAAAGAACATGGTGAACTCGGGCTGAGTCTGGCGTTATAAAAAGCAAACACTGTTCGTTGTCTACCGGGCCGAAAACTAAGAGTGCCTTTAAATATTTTGCCTTTTTGCAAAAAAAAAAGAGCTGAAAAATCGCTCAAAAGGAACCGTTTATTACGAAATTTGCAAGTAAACGACGTAATTTTAATACTTTTTCAGAAATCAGCGTTTCCTTCAAATAATCGCGCTTAAATTACGCATAATTCACACATTGCATGAAATTTATGGCGTAATAATTGCATAATATTGGTGTAATTCGTGAAGAATATTCTTCGTAATTTTCGTGTAGTTTCACATTACCATGAATTTGTTCACTAACATGATTAACTAACAGGCTCACGCTAGGTGCCTCTTACTCGGCAATATGAGCCTATCTAGTGGTAGTGAAGCCCACTCGAATACTGCGCTCAGCTTACGGACGTGAGCGCAATATTCGAGTGGGCTATGCCGTCTGCTACGAGAAACCGAAAAGCACGTCCTAATACCAATGTTTCCTTCCTTCTTACTGGTTATAAAATTTACGTCATACGAGTGGAGCGAAAATATGCCAACTCCTATCCCCTTTTGACAATGGACTACTACGAGATGGAAATTACGTAAATAACATACAGCCCCTCGGTGTACGCTATTGAAACAAGTGCAGGATTGTTAAGAAATAAGTAACTTGGGTATCAGTACCTCTAACGTGCAAGTTACTGCCTCCCAATCGGTACGTTTCCACTTGCAGTGACAAAGGCGTTGGAGATGTGTCCATGAAAACATCAACGGCCGAGAAGTCGATGCCACGGCGGTCCAACAAACACTGTATCGCCTCTCTGAATTCGAAAAAAAGACTGACTTTATAGATTTTCTCCACGTCAGATATATTTTACCAAACCAACCGTAAAGTAACATCTTTCGAGGCTGGTAAAATTTCATAACCCGGTTCCTTTAAAACGTCGAAAGCGACGCTGAAAAACTCTTGACTAGGTATCTGTAAAAAATATGAAATAAATCAACAAACGTATGGGGTTTATCGGGAATACATTGATATCTTCTACTTAATTGGAATCTTTAATAGGCCATTTTCTTTGCCTTTCTGCTTGAACTAAAGGGGAGGAGCTGTAAAAACCGTCACCCCTGATGTCATGCGTATAATGTACTTGCACACGTGATATTGACGTACCACGACTCCAGCGACCTATCCCAGCCGAACCCAAATGTAAAAACAAGTTTTCTTTTCGTGTTCTGAAGGAGTAGACCTAGGGTCGACGGTTGTTCTATTTGTGTGTGCAATGATTCGTCTGACATAGACTGCCGGCCATTTTCCCGAGTATTCCTCCCACATTTCTAGCGTCCTACCGGACCTGCGTCGTTCCACAGTTAAAGGGCCGATTTCTCTCAGATTTCGCATGCTCCTCCATCATATTTTATGTGCGTAGCCAATGAAACGCGAGAAATGAGGTTGGGGCCGTTTAGTAAAGTTTTATGGCCTTCCCTTTACCTTCAATCAGATATTAGTATGAGGTCTGTGGGCTCTTAAAGATTCCAAGTGGAAGAAATCTATGTATTTCCGGGTTTATCGATAAGCCAATTTTCTGAATTAGACTTAGAGGCTAATTTAATCCGGCTGAAACAGATATTTCTACGGTCTTGCTTAGCATGAAGCTAGATGCATAGGGCGGGTTCAAGCGATAACCCTTTTGCGAATCATAACGACAAAACAAAAAGTTTTTTTTGCATGTGTTATTTATTTTTGTTTTTTTAGAGAAAGAGGTTTTTTAATTCTGTACTGTCTAAACTAGAATACTTTTTAAATTTTTGATAACTATTAAATAGCGTTGAAATAAATAAATGGCGAGAACGAACTTTGCGAGAAACGAAACAAAATTCTCGTGGCACGCTCCATGCCGAATGAAATTTATCACGAGATTTATTTAAACGAGATAAATATTACGCGCGATGCGACATTCGTGGCGCGAGACGTAGAGCGTGTAAGGGAAATTTTGTTAACAGGAAAGCTGGGCGTTATGCGATTGGTCGGAGGGGCTTAGTTAAAATTATCCATAAAATCTCAACCTAATTTGAATTTTAAAAGCATTTAGAGGTATTTCCTGAATGTGTCACTATGAAGACTGGTCTTATAATTAGTAGAAGAATGGAAAAAAATCGCTTGATTTTTCCTTTTCACCCTCCCTTTAACTTAAGCGTTAATAGAGTAAAGATTAGGGAACTATTTATCGCGTATGTGATTCGGTTTAGTAACCCTACTCCAAATGCATAATGATGTTGGGAAGAATCATGTATCTTGTGGTACACTTCTCTCGAAGAGTATAATTATATACTTCTGGTATTATAAATAACTTGCTGCATTGGAACTTCCTTATGTTTGTTACTATTCAATCATGGACGGTGAATTCACCGTCCATGATTCAATACAAACTGAAAAAATTCTGAGAGCCTATATGCTAGCTTTTTTGCGAAGACCGTTGTGCAGCAGGTGAAACATTTCTACAGGCGCGCAACAGTCGACTCGCGAGGGAGACTCCCTGGGAGAGACGCGTCCGTTTATGCTCTCTGTTTATACATGTTAATTAAAATTAATTTCGCTGTGCCAGAGTTCCGGACCATCGTGAACATTGGATTTTAGGTCGCCTGATCGATTCGAGTGGGTTTTTCGTGGTTTCTGAAGACGGTTTGATCGTTGGTTTGTTTTATTGTTCCTCGTGTTAGCGGATGTTTTTGAGTACGGTTGCACGCTTTATTTGCTAGCGCGGTAGATTACGCTTCGTCTGGCCGCAGCGCTACTCGTCGAGTTGCCATTGACTACTGGGATCTCGGGCTATACCGCCATATTTTTTAACTTCTCTTCTTGCTTTCTCTAAGCTGGGGGGCGCAAGTCTGAACTTCCCCAAAATGAAGAAGGCGCTTTCTTCGAAATTGAACTCCTCTACGAAAGGTAAGACGGCTGGGGCTTCCCCTTCGTCTCGTACCCCTATCAAGGAAGGGGGTGCCAAGGTCCCACTACGCAAACCTTTACCTTCTACGCGTAGTAGTAACGCGAAGGAGATACCTCCCTCGCCCCCTAGCTCTGGCTCCGCCGTCCAGGGGGGTGCCTCGGTACAGAATTATGCTGAAGATCGGCTTTTAGCGGGAATTCTTGAAGTTGTGGATAAAAAGTTCAATGCTTTTCAAGTTGAACTGACTAAGGACTTAGATTTGATATTTGAGAGAATTAGACTTGACATGGAGTCTCACTGCCAACAAGTCGTCGCGAGCGAATTGAAGGATGAGCTTGGTTTGGTGGAAGATAAGATTAACGATGTGACGCAATTGGTAGATCATACTAATTCAGTCGTTTCGGCTCTTAGTGAGCCACTTGAGTCTGTCTCTCGAGAACTGACGGAGACTAAGGCAAGTGTTCAGACACACCATGACGTGGGTGCTATATCTGAGACACAGTGTAGTTCCATTGTTCAACAAGTTCTGAAAGAAGTCACTGACCGCCAGAGTAGAGAGAATAATATCGTAGTATTCGGTTCCGATGATGTGGCGTTGGACGAGCCGGAAACCGCTAACACCTGGTTCGAATCGACCCTGGATCTTGCTGCAGGGTCTGTGCATATTGCCGCGTGTACACGCCTTAAGGGGAAGCCTGATAAGCCGCGTCCTGTAAAAATCAGACTTGAGGATGGTAGTGTGAAAGAGTCCATTCTTCGTCGCGCTCCTACTCTGAAGGATAAACCTGGTTTCGCGGAAGTGTTTATAAGAAGGGATCTTACTCCCCAAGAACTCTGGTCGCGACGACGGTACCGGGGACATCAGCGCAACAATTCGCGCCCGTTGGCTGGGACTTCTAATGAGGCAAGTGCTCATTGAGGGGGGCAAGGGACAAGGAAGAAACGCCGGAGAACGCGTGTAAATAAGAGTATTTTAAATTGTCCTTTTTGAATGAACAAAGCGGTAGTAAACTCGAATTAAATTCAAAGAACACGGTGCCAAACTATGGGAACATTAACTGTACTACGTTAAACACCATAAAGTGCCTTTAATGTTTCAGTAAAATTATAGTTCATTAATCCCGTAATCAGAGAAGAAAATCTAATTAAGTGAAAAACAAAAATCCGATAGGTGGAGGCTGATGCGTTTAAAATAAGACATGACTAAGTTAATTACCAAAGTAAAAGCCTGTATAATATTATGGCTTAAATACCTCAGCTTAGAAAAGTAAGGATCAATCAAGGAGTTAAAACCCGCTGAATTATAAAATCAAAAATGCGTTTGTTATGTCGCGTAGCTTGAGCTTTTTATCAGATGACATATCTCGGTCTATTATCCATCTCGGCTTTCGGTCCAAACTCTTTTATATATATAAAAAACCTTGGATATTGTTTTCTTTTGAACTAATTGTTTCCAGGATTAGAATTATTTTAATGATACTCTCCCAAAAGACAGTTAAGCACATCTTACGATCCCCGATTCAATCTGAGCATTAGTTGAAATTTTAATGTCTTTTAAGTTTTAGGTTCTATGTTTAAAACTCTCATATATAGACTGTTCAATTATAAACTTCTAAACGAAGACTGCTCATTCTGGAAAGCGCCTTTGTATCGATTTATAATGTATAACATAAATTTCTCACAAACCCGAGGGACTGATCACTTTTAGTTTGCTTATACATCGATTGGGTAACCTGCGAAGACCCAGATTACATCATAATTACATGGATAGATTGTTTATTTCGACGCAGAATAATTTGTCAAGATTACGCAGAATATGTCGGAATTACGCCGACATTATACAGAATACGTCAAAAATACGCCGAGATTACGCGGAATACGTCGAAAATACGCCGAGATTACGCGGTGTATGTCGGAATTACGCCGAGATTACGCGGTGTATGTCGGAATTACGCCGAGATTACGCGAAATACGTTGAAAGTACGCCAAGGTAATTGTGCCGATGTTACGCGGTGTACGTTCAAATTTCGCCAAGATTACACAGTGTCCTTTAGGTTGCGCTAAGGGTCCCTGGTATTGGATGAGATTACGTAAAATTTTCAGGCTGCCTGGACATCGATTACACAAAATGATCAGCCCCTCGTTGCAACCAAAGCAATAACAAGCGATAATTGAACTTCGAAGAAGGTAGATTAGCCTTTCATTAATCATTAACCAAACAGCGCTGATGGACCCCAGGAATAGATACACGAGGGGAAAGAGTCTAAAGTATACTTAAGCACTAAACCCAACTCCGCTTAAGGTCTGTTAGTTCTCGGAACTTCAAAGGGGAAATCTTAAATTATATGAGAACAAATATTTTAACGTCTTAGCAATTCTAGTCTCGTAAGAATTAACATCTTTAAACTCTTAAAACCGGGAAGCTTTTGTACACAAGATATCCGAATCTACTATATGGTTTCCTAATTTAGCATCTTCAAAGCCCATAGCCCAACTTTCAAATAATTTGCGAGAAGCATAATCTTAAAAGTATAAGGCCCGTTTTCAATCAAGCTTTTCTAGTTGCTTTTTTTACTAGCTTCGCTTCAACAGTAAATCGCGATTTGCCTGACAAAAACGCGATTCAAATGGTGAAGCAAAATCGAAACTCTTCACCCGTTTTCAAATTCACTTCTCTCGCCTCTCCACGCTCGTCAGGACCCGTGTTTATATCAGTTGTCTTCTGTTCAATATTTAGGCTAGTTAAAAAATACTCATAAATATCCTTAAAATAGTTAAAAACAACATTAAAATGCTTCTAAATATCCTTAAAATAGTTAAAAACACCATTAATATGCTTCTAAATATCCTTAACACTCGATATTGTTTTTGAAAATTAGGCCTATTCTCACTTTAAAACACGCGGCGCAAAAAAATTGCTCGAGAGAAATAACGTACCCACGTGACTACTAGGCCAAGCGCTTTTCGCATAAAAGCGAAAGCAAATATCTACCCGAGGTAGATACCAGCTTTTCGATTATTTCAAGCGAATCTGATTCAGAAGCGCCCAAAAAAGCGCGTTTGAAAACGGGTTCCGATTTCGCTTTAGCGTTTTGCTTCAGTTTTTGAAGCAAAAGCTTCATGAAAAGCTTGATTGAAAACGGGCCTTTAACCTCAAAGAGACGGTGAATTATTAAAAGTTGGCTTTACAGATGCCATTTTAAATAATTCAGAAGTCAGATTTTCATAATAAATAACGTAGTTCAAGCATTGGGAGGCTCGAAAGATTAAAAATTATTGTGTTGGAATTAATTTAAAAGGGGTTTATAAAATTAAAGCTTTGTATTAACAAATAAGTTTCAAATTCTAAATGTGGATTATGTCAGAAGGCGATAATAGAAGGATGACACTCTGTATCCTCTTAATACTTCAGTTGTGTAACATGATTCTTCCCAGGCTCACCCTTTTTGATAGCTCTCCCGCTCATCAAACTTCAGATGGGTGCACCGTGACAGGTTGAATTCTATAACTGTTTGGTACTCAATCCTCAGCAGTCAACCCACAAACCTTGATTGTCTTGACGTGGGACAAAAATCCACAAGCGCATGCGCCTTGGCAAATAGCTAAGCGCTAATAGAGTAATAATGAGGGAACTATTTATCGCGTATGTGATTCGGTTTAGTAACCTTGAGCATTCCAAATGTAAAATGATGTTGGGAAGAATCATGTTACAATTACCCCCACTTAGTGGTATACTTCTTTCGAAGAGAAGTATTATATACTTCTGATTATATCAAACATTCCTCCGACGTCCGTAATAAGGATTAGTCGTGAGGTTGCGCATTAAGGATGAAGCAGAAGTTTTAATTTCAGAAATAAACCCTTGAAAGTGCTTAGGCAATTAAAGGATTACGCTAACTGTTGATTATAAATTAAAAACGAAGGAAGCGGGAACTTTGAACTTCATGGCAAAGCAATTTTACGTTGTATACCTTTCGAGGCAATTTGTAAAGGCGAGGTTTGCTCGAAGAATCCGAAACAACGGTGCAAGTGCCCAAAACATCGGGAACCGACAGACGATCTGTTTCATGGGGACAAGATAATGTGGGTGGAGTTGATCGTCGACTTCCGCTACTTATTTCCGGCTGGCTCCCCTGTAAAATGAAACCCAATTAAAATAAAAACCAATTGTTGTTATTCGGAATAAACTAAATGCAAAGCTTGTTTATAACAATTATAAGTTGGTCCATGTTCAGACCTAACTAGAAATTTGGAAGTTTAAAAAGAAATTGGCAATTTATCGAGTAAATTAACGATCAATATTTTGGGGAAAAATTACCGTTTTGTCGGCAATTTACCGCGTAAATTGAGTATCAAATTTTCTGGGGGAATAAATTGCCATTTTGCCGGTAAATTATCGGCTAAATTAACGATTTGAATTTTGAGAAAAAGAAATTACCATTTTGTCGTTAATTTACCGGGTTTATTAACGATCAGAGTTTTGAGAAAAATAAATTACCATTTTGTCGGTAATTTACTGGGTTTATTAATATTCAGAATTTTGAGAAAAATAAATTACCATTTTGTGGGTAATTTAGAGTAATTTAGGAATAAGAATTTTTAAATTTAATCTGTTCAGCACCTTCCCACTTCAAAATGCAATTACATTGTGATCATACAAATCATCCTAAAAAATATTTCTAGTTCTATTTCTTAAAATTAAAAAGTGTCGCAGTAGCTATTTGAGGAAATAAGATAAATACAAAGATGACGCTAAAGAAACAGAGAAATAACTGTACCTGATGTTCGTGAGAGGTGGGTGTATTGGCTTCGGCTTTCTTGACCATGACCTTGGTGGTGACCTCTTGACCCGGCGTTGATGCCGCCGTGCTCGAGCCTTTTCCCGGCTCAGACCCGGCCGGGGTATCGGACAACCGATCAATCTGGGTCAAGCTCTTGCTCCGTTTATTCGACTTTGGGAGAGAAAAAAAGTGAAAGAGAAAGATAAGATTTATATATATGAATAAGGTATTCAGAGTCAAGTTTATAGAGGTCGCTAGCAAACTCCATACTTTAGAAGAAATAGAAGAAAAAAAAAATACATGCATAAATCTTGCCATCTAACCCCAATAGAACTTTGGTAGGTAAAGCAGTTCTTTATGCACGGCTAGCATTCTGAGGGAACGATATGGAATTCCGATAAACTAAATAGAAAGTAAATATTTGGGTGCCTAAAGCCGCGTGTGGAAAATAAATAACCTAGCTTCCATTAATCCCGAAGATCGATGCGTCAAAAACCCAAAAACTATAAAACCCAATCGCGTGATAGGATACATTTCACAAAAGCTAGAAGTTTTTTATGTAGTCCTTTTACTTTCGTGGGATAAATTCCATAAACCTCTCTACTTTCTGAAGAAAATTTATAAACCTCTCTACTTTCTAAAGATAATTTCTAAGCCTCTCTACTTTCTAAAGATAATTTCTAAGCCTCTCTACTTTCTAAAGATAATTTCTAAGCCTCTTTACTTTCTAAAGATAATTTCTAAGCCTCTTTACTTTCTAAAGATAATTTCTAAGCCTCTTTATTTTCTAAAGATAATTTCTAAGCCTCTTTACTTTCTAAAGATAATTTCTAAGCCTCTTTACTTTC
Organism: Phalangium opilio; assembly: GCA_019434445.1. Taxonomy (NCBI): domain Eukaryota; kingdom Metazoa; phylum Arthropoda; class Arachnida; order Opiliones; family Phalangiidae; genus Phalangium; species Phalangium opilio. Next base: position 3,435,263 of record JAEQBA010003137.1, read on the forward strand.
TTAACAAAATTGCTAAGCCTCTTTACTTTCTTAACAAAATTTCTAAGCCTCTTTACTTTCTAAAGATAATTTCTAAGCCTCTTTACTTTCTAAAGATAATTTCTAAGCCTCTTTACTTTCTAAAGATAATTTCTAAGCCTCTTTACTTTCTAAAGATAATTGCTAAGCCTCTTTACTTTCTAAAGATAATTTCAAAGCCTCTTTACTTTCTAAAGATAATTTCTAAGCCTCTTTACTTTCTAAAGATAATTGCTAAGCCTCTTTACTTTCTAAAGATAATTTCTAAGCCTCTTTACTTTCTAAAGATAATTTCTAAGCCTCTTTACTTTCTAAAGATAATTTCTAAGCCTCTTTACTTTCTAAAGATAATTTCTAAGCCTCTTTACTTTCTAAAGATAATTTCTAAGCCTCTTTACTTTCTAAAGATAATTTCTAAGCCTCTTTACTTTCTAAAGATAATTTCTAAGCCTCTTTACTTTCTAAAGATAATTGCTAAGCCTCTTTACTTTCTAAAGATAATTTCTAAGCCTTTTTACTTTCTAAAGATAATTTCTAAGCCTCTTTACTTTCTAAAGATAATTTCTAAGCCTCTTTACTTTCTAAAGATAATTTCTAAGCCTCTTTACTTTCTAAAGATAATTTCTAAGCCTCTTTACTTTCTAAAGATAATTTCTAAGCCTCTTTACTTTCTAAAGATAATTTCTAAGCCTCTTTACTTTCTAAAGATAATTTCTAAGCCTCTTTACTTTCTAAAGATAATTGCTAAGCCTCTTTACTTTCTAAAGATAATTTCTAAGCCTCTTTACTTTCTAAAGATAATTTCTAAGCCTCTTTACTTTCTAAAGATAATTTCTAAGCCTCTTTACTTTCTAAAGATAATTTCTAAGCCTCTTTACTTTCTAAAGATAATTTCTAAGCCTCTTTACTTTCTAAAGATAATTTCTAAGCCTCTTTACTTTCTTAACAAAATTTCTAAGCCTCTTTACTTTCTTAACAAAATTGCTAAGCCTCTTTACTTTCTAAAGATAATTTCTAAGCCTCTTTACTTTCTAAAGATAATTTCTAAGCCTCTTTACTTTCTAAAGATAATTTCTAAGCCTCTTTACTTTCTAAAGATAATTGCTAAGCCTCTTTACTTTCTAAAGATAATTTCTAAGCCTCTTTACTTTCTAAAGATAATTTCTAAGCCTCTTTACTTTCTAAAGATAATTTCTAAGCCTCTTTACTTTCTAAAGATAATTTCTAAGCCTCTTTACTTTCTAAAGATAATTTCTAAGCCTCTTTACTTTCTAAAGATAATTTCTAAGCCTCTTTACTTTCTTAACAAAATTTCTAAGCCTCTTTACTTTCTTAACAAAATTTCTAAGCCTCTTTACTTTCTTAACAAAATTTCTAAGCCTCTTTACTTTCTTAACAAAATTTCTAAGCCTCTTTACTAAGCCTCTTTACTTTCTTAACAAAATTTCTAAGCCTCTCTACTTTCTAAAGATAATTTCTAAGCCTCTTTACTTTCTAAAGATAATTTCTAAGCCTCTTTACTTTCTAAAGATAATTTCTAAGCCTCTTTACTTTCTAAAGATAATTTCTAAGCCTCTTTACTTTCTAAAGATAATTTCTAAGCCTCTTTACTTTCTAAAGATAATTTCTAAGCCTCTTTACTTTCTAAAGATAATTTCTAAGCCTCTCTTCTTTCTAAAGATAATTTCTAAGCCTCTCTACTTTCTAAAGATAATTTCTAAGCCTCTTTACTTTCTTAACAAAATTTCTAAGCCTCTTTACTTTCTTAACAAAATTTCTAAGCCTCTTTACTTTCTTAACAAAATTTCTAAGCCTCTTTACTTTCTAAACATAATTTCTAAGCCTCTTTACTTTCTAAACATAATTTCTAAGCCTCTTTAGTTTCTTAACAAAATTTCTAAGCCTCTTTACTTTCCTAACAAAATTTCTAAGCCTCTTTACTTTCTTAACATAATTTCTAAGCCTCTTTACTTTCTAAACATAATTTCTAAGCCTCTTTACTTTCTAAACATAATTTCTAAGCCTCTTTACTTTCTAAACATAATTTCTAAGCCTCTTTACTTTCTAAACATAATTTCTAAGCCTCTTTACTTTCTAAACATAATTTCTAAGCCTCTTTACTTTCTAAACATAATTTCTAAGCCTCTTTACTTTCTAAACATAATTTCTAAGCCTCTTTACTTTCTAAACATAATTTCTAAGCCTCTTTACTTTCTAAACATAATTTCTAAGCCTCTTTACTTTCTAAACATAATTTCTAAGCCTCTTTACTTTCTAAACATAATTTCTAAGCCTCTTTACTTTCTAAACATAATTTCTAAGCCTCTTTACTTTCTTAACAAAATTTCTAAGCCTCTTTACTTTCTTAACAAAATTTCTAAGCCTCTTTACTTTCTTAACAAAATTTCTAAGCCTCTTTACTTTCTTAACAAAATTTCTAAGCCTCTTTACTTTCTTAACAAAATTTCTAAGCCTCTTTACTTTCTTAACAAAATTTCTAAGCCTCTTTACTTTCTTAACAAAATTTCTAAGCCTCTTTACTTTCTTAACAAAATTTCTAAGCCTCTTTACTTTCTTAACAAAATTTCTAAGCCTCTTTACTTTCTTAACAAAATTTCTAAGCCTCTTTACTTTCTTAACAAAATTTCTAAGCCTCTTTACTTTCTTAACAAAATTTCTAAGCCTCTTTACTTTCTTAACAAAATTTCTAAGCCTCTTTACTTTCTTAACAAAATTTCTAAGCCTCTTTACTTTCTTAACAAAATTTCTAAGCCTCTTTACTTTCTTAACAAAATTTCTAAGCCTCTTTACTTTCTTAACAAAATTTCTAAGCCTCTTTACTTTCTTAACAAAATTTCTAAGCCTCTTTACTTTCTTAAGTAAATATCTAAGCCTCTTTACTTTCTTAAGTAAATATCTAAGCCTCTTTACTTTCTTAAGTAAATATCTAAGCCTCTTTACTTTCTTAAGAAAATATCTAAGCCTCCATTCTCTCTTGGGTAAATTTCAAAATAGTTGCTCCTTTATTAACACTTTTCCTTAACCATAATCCAATATTCTCGTGTAACTAAACCCTAATTACTCTTTAAATTTAATTAAGATCGGAATCCTTTAGGGCGCCGTTCAAGGTTAACAGTATATCATAAAAACATAACGACTTTTTCAAATTGCTGAAATTCGCCTTTCCTTTAAAGCTTAAACATTGACAGGGCTCCCTTGCTCGATTTTTCTCGTATGAAGAGAAAATCTTCTAGATTAAGGAAAGGGGGTTTCTCGATGCCATAAAATGAGCGAGAACTAAAAGGAGTTGAACTCGACTGAAAGCGTCAAGGCAATTTTTGGGTCCGGAGAATGACCGAGCAACCGTGAAATTTACGAGCTAAGGAAGCGAGAAGCTATCGAGATTTTTATATATTATACATTTACACATAAAAAAAGAATTCACTAGAGCAAAAGAGCCAAGGCTAATGGCTACAGAGTAAGGTTCTAGCAATGAGCATTGGTTCTAGGGATTGGCACCAAAGGCAAATGTAACTAACATAAAGTAACGATAAACAGTATTTACTGTCGCCTCTGCGGTATCAGTTGAAAAATCTCCTATGATTACTAGCACAAGTTTATAAGATATGTTCCATACGTTTGTCACTGGTTACTGAGAAATTATAGATTCTCGTAAAGCGATACTTAGATACGCAAAGTACAGACTAAATAGGAAGATGGACTGCAAAATCTAGTGTAGTCAATTCTCGCGTTGATCTCGGATTAGCTCTCAGTAGATCATAAGTTCGTAAGATATGTTCTATTTGATTGTCACTGGATACTGAGAGCTTTTCATGAAGTGGCGTAGGTAAAACGAAATAGATTCTTGTAAAGCGATGCTTGGTGAGGCGCTGTCAAAGGCTTAGTACAGACTAAATAGGAAGATGGACTGCAAAATTAACCGAGTGTAGTCAATTCTCGCTTGTCGTTCTCGAACTAGCTCGAGATGTCTCTAGCATTGCGAAGTATAGGTCGTGTCATACTTATGTAAAATATCTTATAAACCTATGTTACTAGTGCGAAGAAATACAATCACCAGGTTTCCACTACGAAAATTATTTCCACCAAAAACCTAAAAATATTTCAACACGCCCTGCACGCTTTAAAAGCAAAAGTTCGAAAAGAGAAAAAGATATCATCATAATGTATCGCTGATTGGTCGTCCGTCCAAGGAAGATTGAGAGATAGCAAGGCTCTGCGTCGTAAACATGATACTACTACGCACAACGGAAGGCTTTTATCCACTCCAGTGCTTCGTATTGTGTTACTTCTATTTGCCTTTTCGGCAATGAAGGTACTTTCTCTAAACGACAAATGGTACCTCTAGCGTAAATATAAGCAACAACTTAATTGCCAATGTTTTGCTTATCAACCTGCCACACAAAATTCTTCTAGAATCTATTCCACCTGAGTAAGGCACGGATTTACTCGTTTTGAAACCGTGGCAATTCACATTATTGTTTAACTTGATCAAGAGTAGCTTCAGTTTGGGTACTATTCAGCATTATATTTCTCCAAAATACTCAACTCTCAAAGTAAAATGGAAGCGTCTTCCTTATCCCCTCCCACTTTTAAAGGAAGAAAAATAGTAAGTAATGCTTCTCCCTCAATCGATTCTCGAGAGACATCGGGTGGAAAACAGTTAAAGTCGTTGGATGAAGCGAGAACTAGAAGTTGCTTATCGTCGCTAAAGAGACATATTTGATTACATCGCTATCATATTTCTTGGAAAATGTCCTTGGAAGCCAGTTAGTCCCGCAAAAATGCTGCCGTATGAAAGATTGTGATCAAAACTGTAAGCGAAGAAAGATGAAGGTTAAGTTCTAAAAAGTTAAGAGTAAATAAATCGGTAGTATGGAACTCCGCTGTGTTAGGGACTGGCATCTGTGAATCCGTGATCAATATCAACGTCGGCTGGTGTTTCTAGCGATAATATCGCAGCTGGGATTGCCATCGAACTAACGAAGCTTCATTTTCTTCTTTCTCGATGACTCTGAGGGACCACGGACTCCATTACCGCGCCTTCTGTAATAGTCTCATCCGATTTCTCTAAATAGCAGCTCTGTAAGATGCTGAAAAGATGAACCGACTGCGCACTTCTGTAGGCCAAACTTTTGGGCGACAACGTTTGCTATAATACGACACATATCGGTGAGTCTATACCTATTGGTGTCAATTTCCCCGTGGCCTCCGCAGGTGACTTGACCCCACCATCTCTTCCGCCACCTCCTAAGCAAACCTCATTCCTTCCATGATTAATCACGTCATGCAAGCTGACTAATCGCATCTTTGCCGAAGAACCTTCTAGGGACTAAATTTGCATTGAAACCATTAATAAAAAAAGGTTAAACCGACTTTACATGTGTCTCTAGTTTTTCAAGCAATACGGTCCTACGAATAGCCGTGAATTATATCAGAAGGGGATTATGGAAGAAGGATGACACTCTGTCTCCTCTTAATACTTCAGTTATGTAACGTCATTCTTTCCATGCTCACCCTTTTTGTTTACTCTTCCGCTAAACAAACTTCAGATGGGCATTGCACCATGAAGACAATTCTATAACTGTTTGGTACTAAATCCTCAGCAATCAACCCACAAACCTTGATTGCCTTGACGTGGGCCAAAAATCCACCACCGCGCCTTGGCAAATAGTTAAGTGCTAATAGAGTAATGATGAGGGAACTATTTATCGCGTAGTGATTGGGTTTAGTAACCTTGCAACAAATGTTTCGATGTTGAGAAGAATGACGTCACATTTATCCCGCTTTGAGGTACACTTCTCTCTATATAGAAAGGTAACTAACAATCTCAATGTTGTATTATATGGACCAGAAGGATCAGGTAATAACTGAAGACGCAGAGATGCGTACCATATTAAGAGCTCTTAATTTATAAACCATTTTACAACATCTTTGATATCCCGTTTCTCTAAAATTCAGACCAATTCTTGGTTTTGTGTCACCAGGGAGGAGGAATGTAGAAGAGTGGCCAAAGGTATTACGGAGAGGTCTCCATTTAGCGGTCTGGAGAGAGATCTACCCGAGGCCGACTAGTAGCTACTACGCATCAGCGGTGCGCAAGTACGTCATCACTGACGTTAGAGAGAGAGAAAAACCAAGTTTCAAATTTCTAAGCCTAACGACTCGCGCCGTCGCGACTCACGCGAGAGTAAATTTTAGCGGCCGACGGTCCGGAGAAAAAAATCGCGCATGCGCCTGAAAAAAAAGAGCCTCGGTTAGGTCTCAGAGCTCTAACCCGGAATCTGCGAGAATTCTCTCTCTTTTTACAACGTGCGTAGACCACTCCTTTACAACATTCCTCCTCCCTGGTGTCACGACCAGGGGATGTAGTTTTAGAAGCAGGAATGGAGAACAGAGTAATCTGGGCGCGCGTCAAAGTCCCGAACCCCCTTCCCCGGGACGGGACCAGGGGGAGGGGTTATGATGAAAGAAGAGGCGGGTCATAGCGACAGAGGTAAAAAGGAATTACGCATTTTTCGCCGTTACCGTCAGCAACGTCATCAAAACGTAGTTTCAGTGAGCTAATAAGATCATTCAAAATTTTTGTTACGTGTTGGAAGGAGGGGCTTTATACTGGGCTATGAGTCGGGCTGAAGTAAATACTAACCGTTCTCCATTCCTGTTTCTAAAATTACATCTCTCCCTGATAGGACTAATTAATGCTATCTAATATTTTTATACATTGTATCTCCACCCCTCTTTTGAGATACAACATTCAGTAACAACCTGCATACCTGAAATGCACGCGCAAAATCAGAACTTATATTGAAAAAGAATCTTGAGAATTTTCTCTTTGTTGAAACTAATTAATACAGCAAGAATAGGAAAAATGCTCCTCTTAAAAAAAATCCCTACAACAATGTCTTTCACGGAGAAAATTGAGCAAGGTTTCAAATTGGAATCGCGTGTGTTAACATTCAATGCATACTAGTACAAGGCCTAGGCTTAACGTTTGTTGACTCTGTTCATGGTATGGCGATTAATTTACAGAAAACTAGGAAAATGAGAAGATCAGGAAATAGAAAAGAACTGTTTCTGGTTTTCCATTCTATTAAAATAGTGCCTCTGGGCTTCGGCAGGTATAGAATAAGGAATTCTCTCCGAAAATGTCAATTAGCACTTTGAGAATTCCGAATTCGCGTGTTGATACCCTTAATTTGTTCCTCACAAAGAAATTCCGCCATTTATCGACCTCAAACTCGGCTACAATAACCTTGGAAAAATGTTGCACGAAGGTACGATCAGATGTAAATTATACAGAAATGATAATTACCATGAATACAATAGCAGTTAGAGCTATGTACGGAATTTCGATACTGTCTACACTAATCTTACGTTCCCGTAGGTCTCCTTGTTAATTTCAATTCGGTACGTTCATTTCCCTGTTCAGGTGTAAGAGCAATCGACTTCACGGTAGTCGCATGTATGGTAATTATTGAACCTAGACTTTTGAATACTAATGCCGTTTTCTATGCAGTGATTTTCTTGGATTGAGAACCAATTTCCCTTAAAATTACATTATATGCGTCTATGTCTAATTTAATATTGCTCCATGGTGGCAGATTGCTAGCAACCAATGGAAAAGACATTAAATAACCGAATCTACAACGACAAACAACGCCAAACAACGCCAATAATCCCAAAACCTTTCATATACCGTCTGCTAAAGCATAGCTCAATCGATCATGCGTCATTAAGGTATGATAGAGTCGGCTAAAGAAAGACGTTAACGAGTAACGAGGTGTTGCCATCTCACCAATGCCCGACGAAATGAAAAATTTTCAAACTAAAACTGTGAATCTTTATCGAGCCTGAATGGGCCTTTGCATTCTGTCAAGGCTAAGGAGTGCAAAGTGTACTGATAGGAAATCAACTAACAGGCACCTCGAATTAGTCTCGTAAATCACACGTTATCAGTAACGACACCCATATTTGGAGTTTCCCTGATATCATTGGACCGATTGGTTTAAATCGATGCTCATTAAAAAGAGTTAGATGGCGTTACATAGCATTTTTATTTGCATTAGGAAAGGTGTATTTCGATTTTAGTAGTTTGAAGAAATAACTCGGTTAAATAACACAGAGCTAAACGTTTCCGAGTTAGGAAAACATATCCTTAAATTAAATATTTAAAAAAAGTTTCAAGTAAATAGAAGACGGAGATTAGCATTATAAAGATTCGAGTTTAAAATGCACTTCTTTTTGATATTCATCATTAAATATTTTACACAAATGCATTTGCCATGAAATAATCCATTTAAATTTAAATATTTTATAGAATTTAAATTTTTAAGAATTTCAAATACATCTTTCTTAATGGATCTACAGCCTTAATCTTCAGATTATTTGATCATAGTGAGTAAATATCGATAATGAACGTTCTAGGTTTGCGTTTGCATCTGTAATGATCGATTTTGGGTTGTACTAAGATTCGGCCATCCTCATATGTTTCTACGTTCTAAGCAATCTAGTCGTTCAGTTTTCAGAACGATGAAGTTTCCATTCATAACAACTTCAGGTTAATGGCTTTGCAAATGAACAATATAGAGGTTGACTTACAGCCCTAACCGAGGCCCTAAATGCACTGCAACATGGGATGGCAGACCGTGCCTTTTTCGATTATAATAGTTCCGGAAGGTGCACGAGTGCGTCTATTGTTCCCTTGGCATTCTTAAAAGGAAAGTATGGAAGTTAGCAATGAGGCGTGGAAGAAAAAAAGCTTAGAAAGGTCCATGATTGACCTCTTAGCTTGGCCCTACTCTATAATTATAAACTTTGTTCACACCCCCGCATCTACATTAAGATATACGATGACGGTCTGTCCACGAATAAAGATAACATAAGGGAGAAAGGGGTTCCGTCAAAATAACTTAACGTCAAGGTGTAAAACACTAGAATAAGTTCTGATCATAGTTTTACAAACATTAGCGATTTAGAAGTATAGAGACTAAGAGACGCTCTCGAAACTTTCGAAAAGAGGCTCTCGCGAATTTCGAAAAGAGGCTCTCGCGAATTTCGAAAAGAGGCTCTCGCGAATTTCGAAAAGAGGCTCTCTCGAATTTCGAAAAGAGGCTCTCTCGAATTTCGAAAAGAGGCTCTCGCGAATTTCGAAAAGAGGCTCTCGCGAATTTCGAAAAGAGGCTCTCGCGAATTTCGAAAAGAGGCTCTCGCGAATTTCGAAAAGAGGCTCTCGCGAATTTCGAAAAGAGGCTCTCGCGAATTTCGAAAAGAGGCTCTCGCGAATTTCGAAAAGAGGCTCTCGCGAATTTCGAAAAGAGGCTCTCGCGAATTTCGAAAAGAGGCTCTCGCGAATTTCGAAAAGAGGCTCTCGCGAATTTCGAAAAGAGGCTCTCGCGAATTTCGAAAAGAGGCTCTCGCGAATTTCGAAAAGAGGCTCTCGCGAATTTCGAAATGAGGCTCTCGCGAATTTCGAAAAGAGGCTCTCGCGAATTTCGAAAAGAGGCTCTCGCGAATTTCGAAAAGAGGCTCTCGCGAATTTCGAAAAGAGGCTCTCGCAAATTTCGAAAAGAGGTTGTCTGAAATTTCGAAAGACGCTCCCTGAAATTTGAATAAGTTTCGAGTCCCTCGGATAACTTCTTGAACGTTCTGAAGTTGTTCATAGGTTGTAGGTGGACCGAGTATATCGTACGCAATGCCCAGATAATAAAGTGTCGGTCTAGAAGCTCAAGAATTTGGGTCGATAAGTTAAAGGAGTTTTCTCTTTTTTTCTTCTTCATCATCTTTTTTCCATTCAATAATTTTGATAGAAAAGTTTTTTCGGCAACACCCAAAACAGATCAAAAGGCATCACCCTGACCTTCTATAAAGACTGGAACTTGTCAAAAAAGTTCTTGAGTAATTACACTTCATCTTAGAAAGGTAATAAGCTACACCTGCATTTCAACACGTCGAGTTTCCTTGTATACAACAGTTTAATTAATTTAGTCTTATAGATGTGAAAGGGTAAAGGTTACCAAAGAAGAAAGCGTTTTCTGGGGGGAAAATTTGAACCTTGTGGTTGGCATGATGTCAGAAATTAACGTTTAGTCCTAATTGTTTGAAGAGAGTGTTTTTGATAAGCCTGGCACAAACGAAAGGGTGTGTTTTTTGGGTCAAATTGAGTGGAAAGTGTAAAAGAACATGGAGTTTACAACATTAAGTTTGGTTCCAAACATTGGATGAAATGTGACCTGAAATCTGCATTACTATACATAAACTGTTACATTTTAAATTAAATATCCGAGGCCTAGTAGAAAAGTCAGCTGATGATGTTTGCTTGTTAAAATCCCCTTAGATCAGAATAAGGCTTAAGATTTTCCATGCAATGCACTTCGGGGATTATCTTTAATTTTCCGAGAAATTTCTTATTAACGGTGCAAATTTCTAAAGATAAGTCTCATTTGAATGTTTGAAACAGTGTCCCAAAAATTATCAAAATTTACAACAGGGTATTGTGTAGCATTTCAAACAGAGAAACTTTCACAGTAAAAATAGGCGGTTTTCTATGGAATCGAAAGAAGTTCCAAGGATTGAAAAGAGTAACGTGGAAGCCTGTAACCTTTAGAATTAATAAGAAAATCCTCGCTGCACCGTGCCGCCTTTATGTAAGCCTTTGCCTTTGAAAACGATTGAGTCCCGCGCTTTTCCAAATCTCATACAAGCAAGCATGTAGTTCTCTTTCAATTGGGAGCGATTTTAGCTTCCGGCGATATCTCAGTGAAGTCATGGCAGACTAAGTCTTTCCGTTCTAATGACTAATTTTAGAAAGTCTCCAAGAAGGCTCAAGGATGAGAAGAGACTTTTCAAAATGTCCTTTAAAGTTATTGTAACCCAGTTTCTATCCTTATATATATACTTCGACGAGCTTTCCAACGGTTAAGTACTTGGACTTTCGGGATTATTAAAGGAGAACTAACAGTTTTTGAGACATTGCTTAAATTGCTAATTGGTTTAGGTCCTTTCCTTGTCTTAGAAGTCGTCTGCAACGGGCATGCAGGATTGTACAATTAAAGGCAACCTCTTCGAGCCGAGCATGGCTCGCGAGTAGCAATGCCGGGCATGGCTCGCGAGTAGAGATGTGAAATTACCGTAATTTTTAAAAATGGTAATTTACCGGGTAAATTACCGAAAAATTACCGGTAAATTACCGATTAAAATTTCGAAATTACAAAAATTACCGTAATTTATGGTATTTTATGTTTTAACAGGCTTATTACCGCGGTAATTTTGTAATTTACCGGTAAATTACCATTCTAAAATTACGGTAAGATATAAATCGGTAATTTACGCGGTATTTGGTAAATTACCGGTAATTTACGGACGGTAAATTACCGACTCACATCTCGCATTGCTACTCGCGAGTAGCAATGCCGGACATGGCTCGCGAGTAGCAATGCCGGGCATGGTTCATAAGTAAACAAGAGAGAAGTCACAAGAAACACACGGCGGAACGACAACCATAAAATGTTTAATAAGTTCCGGTTTTCAGGGTCATAGTGACGTCACGTCAATAGTTTTCAATCTCAATTCTCACTGCCTTCTCAAATCGCAGAATTTGGAGTGAGGTTTTTCTTCATATGAGGAGCGAGATTACCTTCTTGAATGGACCATATTTGGGTAGTTCATGGGAAATTAACCATTTAGATTATACGGATTTACAAAAGCCTTGAGTTACTAATATTTGAATTTCTCACCAAAGAGAAATAATTTCAAAAACAAAATTAGTGCCCGTTTAGTGGACAGCAAAAGCGTACCTTTCATTTAAAGTACAATGCTAAATATCTTGTATTATTCTTTCAACTTACATTTACAAGACACATTTTCAAATAATTTAACCTTCATTTTTCAGCCTCTATCCAATTTTCTATCCATTCTCCTTTAAAGCATTTTAAAATCCAGGTCAAGATAAATCTTTGTAGACAGAGCCGCGACCTCCATTTCCTCTTATAGTTAATGTGTGCAGAGACGAAATGCGACAGTAATCTGTCAAATTGCTTTGTACACAAATTGAATTGATGCAAAGTGGTTTGAGGCTATTTGAGCGTAATATTTCGCAACTAAAGTGTTAGGGCTAACCTCTTTACGAAATTGAAATCGATTTCAATATAAATAGCTCTTTGATTAATTGGTTAAAAGGTTATTTTTAAGATAGTCTAGGATCATTTTCTTAATTGATATACTGATAAACTCCTACGTGTTTAAATATTTTTAGATGTAAATAAAAAGCATCTATATCTATATAAATTAAAGGACTGACTGACTGACAGACTGACTGATAATCAACGCCCAGCCCAAACCGCTTGCCCTAGAAGGTTGAAAATTAGCAGGAACGTTATTCATAAGTAGTAGGCGCGTACTAAGAAGGATTTTTCCAATCCGCCGCCATATTAATAAATGGCGCCCTGAAATGCAAAAAAATCTTCTCTTTACAACAAAGTCCGCGCGTTTCAACCAATTTCATAAATATTTAGTACACTGGTTTCCTTTAACCTTTAGACGGACTGAATGGTCTTTTGGGTTCGATTTGTTGCCATCTTTTAAAATGGCGGCCAGAAATTTAAAAACCCTTATGGAATAATGTCCGCATGAAAAGTAATAAAAAATGTCCCAACGGGCTTACGGGCAACGCCGAGTGCCTTCGCTCCTAGGGTGCTACAAAAATATTAGTCATCAGTAAAATGTACCCATTCTTTACATCATTTTGATGGAAGTTTTGATTACACGCGAGCGACGCCGAGGGTTACAGCTAGTTTCTTCATAAAACTAAAAAGTATGGAACTCTAATACTGACAACCTTAAATCGGTAAGCTGTGACGCCATTGACCTATTATGAATAATTTCTCGGTCAAGCTTGGCAAGTACCTAACTGGCAATGTTGAAACAAACTTCCTCTCTCTTCTCCATAAAGGGACGGTTCAATAATACAATCATCGCTATTTCGGAGTTCTTCCAACAGCCAGCAGCGCTTTGGTACGATACGGCTTCAGACAAATATAGCAGACTTACACTCTCTCTCAGACAAAAAAGAAAGAAAAGCGCTTCTTCAAAAGCCCACTCAAATCAGTTGCCGTTTCACTTAATTCCTTTGACCAAGCGTTTCTTCCTGACCTCAATCGATCGATCTCAGTCTATATTTATTAAATTTTCCGCAATTCTTAGTAGCCGGCACGAGTTAAGACAGCTTGGGATATATATACCCTATATCCCCAATGTTGATGAATGGGGTTAAGCTGCCAGCTAGAATTTCTAAGAAAAACCCCACGAAAACTATCAAGCGAAAACATTTCACAAGGGTTTGACTATACTTCGGTATCTTGATGCAATTATCCAAGTAGCCAAGCTGGTTTCAGGCCGAGTTGAAGCTTAGGTGGTCAAGAGATACTCTTATAACTTAGTTAAGACTCGCTTCCTTGATAAAAGCGAAACGTATAAGCTGGATATTCGCTAACCGCTACAGAATTATTTTAATATCGAATGAGGAGGCATTAATACTGATCAAAGAACCGTAAGATTCTCTACGCATTTAATAAGTTAAATCATTACGAAGCTATCAAGTAATTGGCTCAAAATTACATCGTTACGAAGTTATCAAGCAATTAGACTCAAAATTAAATCAGTACGAAGTTATCGAGTAATTTGACTCAAAATTAAATCATTACGAAGTTATCGAGTAATTTGACTCAAAATTAAATCATTACGAAGTTATCGAGTAATTTGACTCAAAATTAAATCATTACGAAGTTATCGAGTAATTTGACTCAAAATTACATCATTACGAAGTTATCGAGTAATTTGACTCAAAATTACATCATTACGAAGTTATCGAGTAATTTGACTCAAAATTACATCATTACGAAGTTATCGAATAACTTGACTCAAAATTACATCATTACGAAGTTATCGAATAACTTGACTCAAAATTACATCATTACGAAGTTATCGAATAATTTGACTCAAAATTACATCATTACGAAGTTATCGAATAATTTGACTCAAAATTACATCATTACGAAGTTATCGAATAATTTGACTCAAAATTACATCATTACGAAGTTATCGAATAATTTGACTCAAAATTACATCATTATAAGTTATCAAGTAACTTGACTCAAAAAAAAACATCATTACGTAATTGTGCGTAATGCACACTCAGGGGAGACAGGGCCGGTAATAAGCACAGAACACTGAACATTATCAAATAAAAGTTTAAAATGTCCCATAATTTTTTAAATAAAAACTAAGGGGGTGTCACTGGACATTTTCACCAATCAATTTTTACCGGAGTTTTGATAGCTTAACTATGAAGCCGTGACACTATTGTTCCAATAATACTTTTTCATTCACATTCCAGTGGACAATGTCCTATAAATTTTCCAGTCAAAAGGGGGGGGGGTCACTGGATACATGACCTATTGGACGAATCCGTAAGGTGCTACATCCTAGTGCTAGAAAGTCTAACGCGTAGTGTCCATTACGCGCCATTACGGAAACTTAATTGCCTGTATCAGGGATAGATTTAATTTTAGAAATAGAAGTGGAGAACGGTTAGTATTCACTTCAGTCCGACTCATAGCCCAGCATAGAGCCCCTCCCTCCAACACGTAACGAAAAGTTTAAATGATCTTATTGGCTCACCTAAACTACGTTTTTATGACGGTGCTGACGGGAACGGTGAAAAATACGAAATTCCTTTTTACCTCTGTCGCTATTACCCGCCCCTTCTTTCATACCCCCCTCCCCGTCCCGTGGAAGGGGGTCCGGGACTTTGACGAGCGCCCAGCTTACTCTGTTCTTCATTCCTACTTCTAAAATTAAATCTATCCCTGCCTGTATTTTCTTTAACACTGTAGATAGAAACATGGTTCCAATTGATGTATTAATTTTTTATACGCTCTTTCGATTATAAAAAGAAAAAAAAAACAATTCTAGACTGGAGTTGCCCTGCAAGTTGAAGCATAACTTTGCATTTAATCTACTTCAAATATCCTTTAGAAATTAGAACTAATCGGCTGGGGAAAACGACACCGGAATGGGCTTAAAACTTAATTAAATATATGCATTCGTAGGCATACGGCTATGCTCTCTTTACAAGATCAAAAGCTCGCGAGCTGACCGCAATAAGAAGCCAGGAACGTTTCCAAAAGAACGCTCAAAGAGATATACCTGCCCAAGCGAAAATAGCATAGAGTTAGCTATATTCGCTATCGCAATGTTGCGGAAGAAGAAGAAGAATGCGTGCAACCTTTATTTATTATTCCCTTTTAATATCAAAGAATAGAATGCCGACGAGGGTTGCATGATTCACTCGCAAGCCTTGGCCAATGCCCCAAGCCCTGCCGAAGCGCTACGTTTAGTTACACACCCTCCTCCTTTATCAGAAAGAGTTACGAAAAGAATACGGGGCTCTTCATTTATTATGCAAGCAACCTCTATTTAATGAACGGGAAAGAGTTAAAGGAAAGGTACGGGTAACGTAACATTATACCAGAAGGGAATAAGAGAGAAGGGACACACTTTATATCTCCATAATGCTTTACACTCGTAACAACAGTCTTACTAACCTCAAATCGACTACCCTTCACTGATTGGCTATCTAACTTTTGTCTTAGCTCTGACGTCAGATAAGAAGGTGACGTCTCGGTTGACGTATAAAAAGTAGTTTTGTTTACAACTTTACATTGAAGGAGATAAAAATGACCGAATTTCATGTTGATAAACGAAATCAAGCTGTGCAATTAATTTAGATGCACGGGAATTGAGAACATACCAAAATCAGATAATTTGAAGGTAATAAATAGATGAAAACTAATTATTCTAAATTAATATTAAAAAATAAAATTTAGTTTCAATAAAATACATACTTGAGGTTATAATTACACAAGAACGAAACATCGACAGCCTGGTTAAAAACTGCGTACTTGCGCAAATTTTTCGCGGTTTTCTTGAGGTTGGTCGGACTCTCGTTACCATAGCAGGCTCTAATGTCTCCCTTCTCTCTTATTCCCTTCTGATTATACCTTACAAGAACGGTCTATTTACTAAATATAAAAGGAATAATATTAAAAAATAAATAAATGATCTCATATTACAAAATAATTAGCATTTAAATAGTCTTAAAATCAAGGACTACTGTGCAGCTATTGGGTTGTGGCTTCTGCTAAACCCAACCACTTACCCTTACGGGATTAGTTGAATTTCCACTGGCTGAGAAATTTAAGGTAAGGGTAAGCAAAGAGGGTATAAAGAGGGGAGTTGAAGCAAGGAATTTTGGGAGTTCTCTCTTTTCTTTTTTATTTATTTGTTATATTTTCCTCCTAATAGACCATTTCGATGCTATAACTAAGAGGGAAAGACACTGGGGTATAACTCCGCCTTCCATCTGGCTTATTGGCGCCTGCGCTGTATTATTTTTGTGTCATGAGAGTGTGCAGAGAAGGTACTGTATCAATCCCATTGTATGTCCCGATACTGAAGGTTGCCTACCCCCATTTTTTTACACCGAAAAGGTCCGTATCCGGTTCACTGTATTTTAACCAATAAAAGGGCAGAGGAAGATGCACGAGGTTCTGGATAGCAGACGTCCCTAAACCAATGGCGACACTCGTTTTTAAGACTAGTTAAATGCAAATTATTTTGTAAAAAGAAATCATAAAATTTTTTTTTAATACTTTTTTATGTTTAGAAAAAGGCCATTCTTTTAAGGCATAAAGTGTAGGAACGAGATCTTTTCCTTTATAATTCTACGTGATAGACTGATACATATGTTCATCGCATATTTGACTCAGTGAGTTCCAAGCAACAATATAAATTCCGTTGAGGTTGCTAAAATTAAAATATTCGTTAAGCCTTTCTTTGAAATAATTTTGAGCTCCTTAACAATAGCGTCTAGAGGGAATAATAAAATTTGCATTTTTTTTCATACACTAAAATATTCGTAAAACATTGTATGAATTTTTAATTTAAATTCACGTGCTTCAGCTATACTGATGAAAATCAAAATTTTAAATATTAATTAATATAGGAAAAACATACACGGGGTGCACTTTTTGGGTCAAACTGAGTGCAAAGTGTCAAAGATCACGGGGTCTTCTACCCAGTTAAACGTATCCACTTGTGCTAGATAAAGGTTCAATAGATTTAAGACTATTGAAGGCTGATATGTCTTACTTCATACATGCGTGAGTATTTCCTAGTTTTGGAACTCCTATCTCCGAAACTAAATGTTGTACCAGAAGTAGGATAAGGGACTAGAAGTATTAAGGTAACCAAATTCTTCACTTGGCGAAAGTGAATATTCAACGGTTGACCCTCTGGTAGCGGTTTCTGAATTTTCCCTCAAAAACGTGAGACACTCGTGGCGGTAGACGGCTGAACTAGATTCAAGCATCCGCGTCCGTGTTCCGCGGCTTTAGGTTGACGGGAAGGGGGTAAGAAATGTTTTTGGAACTCGACCAATTTTTTTCCCTCTAGTGTAGGCGCCATGGAAGGGGCATAAAATCCTCAAATTTGTTCACTAGTGCCAGGATCTATTACCGATGCTAGAGCTCTTTACTTCTAGTCTCTTATCCTACTTCTGGTTGTACCTAGACCTTATGTTCTGTGACGCTTTCCACTCAGTTTGACCTAAAGAAGACATTCTTTAATTTATTGCAGACTTATGAGAAATACCCTGTATATCTATCTAGAAAAGGTTTACGAAAAATATCGACGTAAATAGCTAGAAGGCTGGCTGGAATATATAATGGGATCTACGTGCAAGAATAAAAAGATTAGAACGCTATTTATGAGTCATATTCAAACATGTACACGCGATGTGGCTTTAATGAGCTCTCTGAAGGTTATGGTAAACATTAACTTCGCATGGACGAAATGTAATTTAGTAATACCGGTAGAACCTTGGATTTTAAAGTTAGTTAACTTTAAACCTATAATTTTAAAATAAAGTCTAGAGCCTCTATTGACGTTAAGTTTAGTCTAGAATGTATTAGTATGGATTAGCTAAACAACATTTACCATGGTCTGGATAAACTACATATCCGTTTTTTATGAAGAAAAATAGACTAAATTATTTTAGTTACATAATTGTGGATACCCTAAGCCGGCAGTTTCCAGAAATCAGAATTTCCCTAAACCATTCTATTCAAGATAAAAGGATTCCCTAAACCATTCTATTCAAGATGAAAGGATTCCCTAAACCATTCTATTCAAGATGAAAGGATTCCCTAAACCATTCTATTCAAGATGAAAGGATTCCCTAAACCATTCTATTCAAGATGAAAGGATTCCCTAAACCATTCTATTCAAGATGAAAGGATTCCCTAAACCATTCTATTCAAGATGAAAGGATTCCCTAAACCATTCTATTCAAGATGAAAGGATTCCCTAAACCATTCTATTCAAGATGAAAGGATTCCCTAAACCATTCTATTCAAGATGAAAGGATTCCCTAAACCATTCTATTCAAGATGAAAGGATTCCCTAAACCATTCTATTCAAGATGAAAAGATTCCCTAAACCATTCTATTCAAGATGAAAGGATTCAACACCAGAACCTTACGGTACGAATAGTAGAAAAATAAATTCCCTTGCAGAATTTCGCTTTCATTTTTACTGTGGTCTTTAAATATTCATGAATAACAAGTACACGAAAGATATTCATGAATAACAAGTACACGAAAGATATTATTTCCCATGAAGGACTTAGAAAAATAAAAACTTAAAATATTAATACTAGCTTCCGATTTTGACATAATTACAAGTAAGCTTCTTAATGAATAATACCATGCGGCTTATTATAATTAATTTCAATCTATATCAAGCTTAGTTGCCTATTTGAGCTTAATAATACCCAATGCAGACGGACCCAAATTAGTTCAGAGTTTAACAAAATGAACACAAAACGTGTACTTTAACGTCTGGCGCTCTAGACATTCGATCCTTCAATTTTGTCGAGAAAAATCAACCGTTATTTTGCTTTTGGTTGGTATAGGCCCTATTATATATTGCGAGGTCTTGTGGGAAAAATTTATTTCATATAAGATTTGAGCGCCATCAAACGGTAGTCACGTGATTCCAAAATTCCTGTTGTTTGCTTTATCGGCTACCGCGTACACTCTTTTATTAAAATGTGAACAATAACTATAAGAAAAGAAGGTATCAAATTCAATTGTAAACTAACTCCATTACCAGTTTTCATAGTCTTTAACCTAGGCTTAGTGAAGATGGCTCCTACGAACTAGGAAGTTAGCTTTCATGTACAACCGATTTATGACGTATTTCCTGGCACGGCCAACTTTACGATTATCTAAGTTGGCCGTGTTCCTTGAAACTTTCAACAAGTTCGACAAGACCAAAATCTTTTATAATAGGACCTATTTGTTTATCATATCGTGCAAATTTTTGAAAGGAAAATTAATTTATGTTCGTGATCAGTACCCGTACTTTAGTCAAAAGCAATGAAAGTTTTTATCAAACTTTGGTTGGTTTTGATTAGGTTAAAGAAAGTAATAATTAGCTAGGGCAGCTTAGGGTCTATTAGGCCATTGCTTAGTATTTCCATGGAACCATATACAGGGTGTTTTTGATAAAACGGTCATAAATTAAGGGCGCTGTTCTTTGGGCGATTTTGAGTCGGAAATGTTCTATGACATTTTGCCCTGAGGGCCACTGGTTTCGAGTTATGTTTGAAGTATTTTACGGATGACCCCTTGTATTTAATCAAGGAACTGAACACGATGCTAAATTAATTAAGGGGTCATCCCTAAAACACTCAAATCATAACTCGAAAACACTGGCCCATAGAACATTTTCGACTCAAAATCTCTTAATTTATGAAAGACTTGTCAGTAATACCCTGTATATTATCGTAAATGATACATAATTCCATTGAGAAGTATTATTTACTTCAAATTCTCTTTCAAATAAAAAGAATAATATTATGGCCATAAATCTTCCTTTAACAGTTTAACTTGTTGATTGTTGTAAACCACGGTTTTAAATTTAAACACCCTGTCTGAAGAGTGTATAGTATAACGTTAATCTTATTTAAATCATTATTACGGCTTAAAGGGTTAAGTTTAAATTGTAATTATACTGCTGGTAGATCATTAATTAAACGCCACGACGGAATGTCAAAGGTCAAATTCCTAAAGAAGAAATGATTCCATATTGATTTCCACTAGTGTACGTGGTGGGGTTTTATAGGAGCACTTCAAGGTGCATTAATACAGTAAACCATGAAGCATTAAAACTCTTGATAGGCTTCATTTTCTAAAGTTGTGAAGTATTTAACCATCAGCCTAAAGGATTACAGATTTATTTGGATAACCGCAGAAAACACAACCCTTTTAATCAGAGCGACTTCCATTTTGGGGAAGCTCAGGAGTTATAAAATACTAAACAAACAAGAAGTATAAGGGAATTAATACCAATTAATAATTAATAATCAATAATTAAATCAGAAAGAAAGTGAATAGTTACAGCGCACTAGACTAAGCGAGAACATATGGGACGAGATTTGCCGCTATGGAGTGGCTTTGCCCTGGACAGCAGTGTGCTGCGGGAACAACATTTCTACAGGCGCTCATAGGAAATCAACGTGGAGTATTACGCCTGGATAGTAGCTTCTCCCAATGCCAGTGATTTGATGTTTTAATTTAAATTTTTATGTTTCTGTAACATATATTGAGGCACTATCTAATTTCATGACTACGTAATATTAAGCTTTCGAACCGTTATAAATTTATGCTCGCTGATTTAAAGGGATTCTTGTAAAGAGGGCGAATAAATCATTCATTTATTGATTCATTCATGATGTAGAATTCTTCTATGTTAACGGGATGGAGAGTGGTACTCTTTCTAGAAGGCAAGGTCTAGGGCAATTGCTACTGCGAAAAGAAAGTCGGTAATTTTTAGTGAAGATTCAAGTTGCCCGAGATAAGGTGACACGTGGGAAGATGTTTACCACATTGTTACGAGAGTGCCCTGTCTTCGAAAAATACCGTGACTTTACCCAGCCCACACAGCCCTGAAGTAATTAAAACTGGGGTTTGGGGGCGAAACCAGCAATAAAGCTGTCGTGTTAATGAAACGTTAATTAAAAGCTCGGAACACTACACGACTTGTCACTCCAACCCACACATCTGAAAATTTTAAATTGAATTTAAAACTAAAACTTAAATACTTAAATATTTTATATTTTATATATTTAAATAAACCCTACTTGAGAGGAAACGAATTGCTCCTACCTGTTTTAAAGGGGTTTCACGGTAATGTAACTCATTCTACAAAATTAACGCTTCCCCAGGAAATAAAATGCTGTACCTAACCAGTGTTCAAAAAACCCGGGTTTTTTTTTAAACCAGCCCACCGGGTTTTATTGGGTTTTTCTAGGTTTTTCATCTTTAGCAATTGAGTGTATGGTAGAAATTGTCATTCAAAAGTAACTGGTCATAAAATATTTCATAAAAAATAATATGTATAATTAAATATTACTTTTGAAGTTGAAACAAGAAACATCATAAACTATCTTTAAAATGAAATTATTCTAGCCTTCAAATTAATCAAAATTGAAGATCTTAGTGATGGGTTAATACTAAGTGCGTTTTTTATGGTGGGGAAAACCCAATAAAACCCGTGGGATTTTTTTGGGATGGGCTTTTTAATTCGAACCCTGCAACTAACTATTAAAAACAAAGTATCGTACATAATTGAGCTAACAAAACTCACCGTTAAACTAGCACCTGATGCATTTGGAACCCCTACATTCAAAAAGCGGTTCCTTTTAGCGGGTTTCCTTTGTGAAAAAACCCTTCGAATCATTTTGACTTTTTCAACGACGAAACAACGTTGATAACACGAAGAATATTCAAATGTGGCGCAAAACCGAGGTAAGAACCTCATTGAAGTAAAACAATTCGTCCGTAGCTAGTCCAAAACATTTAATACAATGTTCAGTAGCTTCTTAATTGAGAAAAGAAAAACACGGCTTAGAAAAACCGAAGCAGCTTTAGTGATGACTGATCCGAATGGTATGTCCATTGGTATGGCGAGACCATCTCTTGATAACTCTCGGAGACTCGGACCAATAGAAAAGAAAGTTTTACGTTGCTTCTTTCTTTTCTGTTTTACTTTGGTTTAGCAAAGCGCGACTAGCATAAGATGAGGGGCCAACTGGACGAGATACTTATTTGCGAAAACACGATTTTTGTCTTTCTATCTCGGTACAACCCGGGTTTCCTCCGCAATGGCTTTTTATCTATCTTCAGTCTAAGCTGAAATTGGATTTCATGCCTTTTGTTTAGACGTATATAGAGTTCAGAGAGCGCAATTCCCGAAAGACCACGCGTAAAAACAGTTCCGAGGGGAAAAAATTTCGTTAGATTAGTTTTTCTCGTCTTTTAGATTATATTTGCAGAGAGATTTTCACTACAGAATTTTTTCTGACGGTCTCAATTTCGTTTGTTTCGCTGGGTTTACGAAATAATCTCGAGTATATCTGATGCAACTTTATTCGAGACGAAATGTTTTACGTAGTTTCATAAAAGTACGTAATGTCTATGTTGAAATGAATGTTTTAGGGCAAATTCTCCATGAATTTCACAGTTTCTTCTTCAGTTTCTCGGCCAGTTTCGGTTAATTCAGGTTCATTTAATTTGATTAATTGCCTCTAACTATAATATTAATTTAATAGTTATTCAACTTATTTGTATTTAATATTCTGTTAAATATTTAATAGTTATTTCTCTAAATTCCGATCTAGAAAAATTTAAATCTTCACTAAGAATTGCTCGGAGTAACACCAAAACTTAAGAGTTGTTGGGTAGCATTCCCAAGGTTTTCGACCAAAATTACGTCAGTTATTGCGTCATGGAGCATTGATACAGCGACAGTAGTTTTTCGCAGATTGTTAACAAACATTTTGGAGATTTTTTCCTTTCTTTGAAAATATTTTTTGGTAACTTTAAAACGAACGTTTCGGTTTTTTATGGCACAAACATTAACACGTGTTATACACTAGTTTTTAAAGACGAACTTCACGTCAGTTACTCCATTTTTTTAACTATTTTAAAATTTATATTAATTCATAAAATGACTACGATTGATAAAACTAACTCTTGGGATGGCCCGATGAGTTCTTCTGGTCCATCCAGACTCATTTTTCGAAATAGCAGGGGCTCAGTTACCGTAACACTCAGCCGGTAGCTTTTCCGGCCTGGGAGAAAATTTTGCTAGTCGGAAAGAGCCTCAGAGAGAACCCATTGATCGCCGCAGGGACGCCCTCTGGCGATATAATCATTAGTCATTCCCCCCCCCCTTATACCGCTAACAGGTCGTCGCGAGAGAAAACTGTGATATTACAATCCCAGGTAAGAATAGCCGAAGTTGAAGAGGTCTAACTGTAACCAAGAACTTGGCATCTCTAATTTCGACCAGTTACTTAGGTAATAGAGATGGTTTATGGGTAGGTTTGTGGTTCTTAAAACGACGCGTTCTATATCAACTTGTGAAAAATGAGGTCATTCAAGAGACAACCGACAGTCAATTTCTTAACTACGATTGAACAATAGCACAATGATCAACAAAATCTAACCTCACCCGATCTAGAATAATCCAACCTAATGTAACCATACTATAATAGGTTCTATTCACTACCACATCCCCAAAAGACCTCCGATGCAATACTTCATAATAAAGTAATTTTGAATATCATCTGATTCGGCAATTACGAACTTGAATTCCGCTTTCCTGATGACGTAATTTTCCTTTGAAGCCCATTAAATTTTAGTATAACACAGTTTTGAGAATAGCTTACACTAAAACTCTATTGTGCCAATATTCCATATTGATAACAGAAAGCAATTAAGTTAACTTGGGGGAAAACAATTAATGATACAGGCCTATCTGATTTTCTAATTATTTTTGTACGATTTGACACATCTCTCCCTATTGTTGCCAATTACATGTTAGTGCTTTATTCAACATCAAAAGGTATACTGATTGAAACTAAGTGTGCTTTCAAACTATTGAAAACCTAGCAATGATGTTAAAGTTGAAAAAGAAGAATTTTAACATTATTTGAAATCCATGATAACTTTATGTTAATCCAGATAGAACGAAACGCTTAAACTCTGTAGTGTATTTCTCATGAAAAAAGTTAATTTTTCTTTTTTCTTTCTAAGATAAATTATTGGAAGATCCATACTTTTACCTTAATCCTTGCCTGTACAGCTATTGACAAGCTAAGCAGTTTGAAGAATGCTACGTGTTTTGATGTCAACACTATAATATTTTTTTTTATAAATCTTTCCAACTCTTGATTACGAAAATTGAAAAGCGACGTGAAAACAGACAGTATTCAGAAATATCGCAAGCCAGATACGTTTATTTACGTCAGAAAAGGTGCTAACGTAAGCTAGACTGTCAAAGTCCGAACGAGAAGTTTCTCTATGCAGGGAGTTTCTGATAAGTCTGCCGTAAATTAAGGGGAATATTATTTATTTTGCCCTAAGAGCCACTCTTTTCAAGTTAAAATTGGAGTATTTTACGTATAACCCTTAAATATAATTAGAAAAAACATTCAAATTTTAACTCGAAAACAGTGCCCCGGACGACAAAATGTCATATAACGTTTTCGACTAAAAATCACACAAAGAACACCCCCTTATATTATGGCAGACTTGGTCACTTGAATAATCAGGTGTACAAAACCGCAGAAATCGATTACTTGATTTCTAGAATTCTTAGAAAATCATCAGTAATCAAAATCAAAGTTAATCAGAAACTCCGGTAATCACTGGAAATCACGTGAAAACGTGAGAAAATCAGAAATAATCACATGATTTACGGGAAATCAATGTAAAGATTATGGAAATCGCCTAAAATATTCGTAATCACAGAAATAAAGGAATTCATTCAGTAATCATCGGTATTCACATAAAAATTCAGAAATCAGTAATCGGGTGTACAAAATTTTGGCAATGACTAGCCCCTGAATGGCAGACTTATCAGTAACACTCTGTATAAGTACTCTATATCAGCAAAGGCCTGTCGGTCTGAGGACAAACAGAATCCCCGTAGAGAAAATATTTGCTAGGAGTGAAAATATGGCCTTCATCCCATAAACTAAATACATTGAATTTTTTTTGTCCTCGTGGAATCAGAGTTAATGATCTATGCGTTGAAAGTTAAATGAGGCTAGTGGAAATGATGTTTTAATACCCCAATTTAAGGCAAACACGCGGCACGTGTAGTCTAAGAACGATCAAGTTAATATCCGTAGCTAGTACGTCAGACAGTTTATGGCAGCTGAGAGTTATAAAATTAATCTTTTCATAATGATATCCTTATGTATATAAGGTAATGACTATATAAGTATCATAAGATATGTTCAGAAGAAAATAGGGGAAGTGGGTAGCTTGGGCAACTTCGCGAGGCGTCCCGTTTACGGATTTTTCGCGCCATTTCCCTCCCCGTGGGGGTGAAGAGCGATAGGATTTTTACGCGCATTAACACACGAGTGACGTGATTCTGTGGACAGTACGGTCCTACGCCTTCCAACTGACTAGAGGCGTCTGCTAGAGGCAGTGAGGCACTCAGGCAGAATGTCAGAGGCTGGAATCGAGTGGTAAGTACTAAATTCATAACTTATTTTAAAGTATGTCTTTATTTTTAAATACAATTGTATTTCGAAGTTCCAGGGAACAAATTAACTTGAAGCGATGAAGGAGCTCCGAAGTTTTAAACTGTGATAGGGAAGAGTTCAAAGTAATAAAGTTGTATCCAAGTTGTTGTAGTTTGATTTTTAACATTGGGATTGGTTTGGGTAGATCTTACTTTTCCTTTCAACACAGCCTGAGTTTTCTTATCGGTAGTTTCCTTGTACGTTAAATCACACTGCGTACTCTTAACGACATTCATTTTATTAAATAACCGAATTTTCGTCCTTAATTAAACCAATATCCGCATTAACCCGTTGCCTGACGTAACCCTAACTCAAACTGAAGCACAGCAGAAATATAAGCAGACTACACAGGTTAGTTCCACAGTTCGCTACATGGTGGCGTTCGCAATAAAATCTGGTACTTTTTTATGCTTCGCGCCGATTGGCCAGATTCAAATTTTAAGGGTGGTAGGGGAATCGACCATTGTAAGTGAGAATCACTGGACGACTTGTATGGCTCAAGGCTACGGCTACCCACTTCCCCTATTTTCTTCTGATATGTTCCATAAGTTTGTCACTGGTTAATCAGAGCTTGTCATGAAGTGACGTAGGCCTAGGTGAAACGAATAATAGATTCTGGTAAAGCAACTACTGGTGAGGCACAGACAAAATAGGAAGATGGACTGCCAACCGAGTGTAGTCAATTTTCGCTTGTCGTTCTCGAACTAGCTCTCATTTATTAAGGCTCTTTCAGACGATCCAACTTTTTGACTCAGCTTGATGGGTCAACTCGAGTTCAATCAACTAGTTGGATCGTGTGAATAGACGCTGGATGAGTTGAGTCACCAAAAAGGTTGGCTAGTAAAAATTGGATCAGTGATCCAATTTTTGCTTACTCAACTTTTTAATTTCATTTCTTCAGCCAATCAAAATGAATTACAAAAAAAAAGCCTTTTTCGCGGGTTATTTCGTAAGTGCCAAGGTAGGTGGCGTTTAAAAAGTTCCATTTGGCGGTAAAAGTTTAGTCGTGTGAATAAGAAGGATTTATTTCACTTTTCCCTTCTAAAGTTGGGCAAGTTGATACAACTTTTTGACCCATCGAGCTGAGTCAAAAAGTTTGAATCGTCTGAAAGAGCCTTAAGTCTCTAGCATTACGAAGTATAGGTAGTGACATACTTATGGAACATATCTTATTAACTTATGAAGTATCTATTCAGCGTGTAACGACGGCTTTCCCAACCGCGACAATATCTCCAGATTTTTTTCCTGATATTGCTTGAAACTGTGCGGAGGAGAATATATGCAGGTTCCAATTGATCTCGAAATGAAACGCAGGATTAAGATTTCTCGTAAGAGGTTTCAAAGGCGTGTAATAATGGCGCTCTTCAGACTACTGTAGCAATTGGGAACATGATATTAGCGATGGTGCTGTAAAGGAATACATACAGCCATATGAATCATTTTGTTTGCCGTTTTCTAAACATATCTAGGCGGATTTTGTGCGAAAAGCTATACCTAAGCATTATGTATGACCAGAAGGGGATAATGGAAGAAGGATGACACCCTGTATCCTCTTAATACTTTAGTTATATGTAACATGATTCTTCCCAGGCGAGGGATCCCGTTTCGTTTTCTCCCCTGGTCATCAAACTTCGGATTGGCATAGCACCGTGGGGTGAATTCTATAACTATTTGGAACTAAATCCCCGGCAATCAACCCACAAACCTTGATTGTCTTGACGTGCAACAAAAACCCACAAGCGTGTCGTGGCAAATAGTTAAGCAGCGCTAATAGAGTAATGATGATGGAACTATTTATCGCGTATGTGATTCGGTTTTGTAACCTTGCTCCAAATGTAAAATGATGTTGGGAAGAATAAAGTTTCAATTACCCTGTTGTGTGGTACACTTCTCTCGAAGAGAAGTATTATATACTCCTGGTATGACGAATTTTCTCTCCCGAATAATCTCTCTCGCTGCGCGTTGCACCTTGGGTGAGACTAACCCGGTGTTGCTACCAACCAATGAAATCACAGTTAGAAAAACGTCAGAATTATGAGGCGTTTCGGATTCTACCCTAACCCGGCCCACAAAACCCGCTTAGAAGTTAACATTGTAGATATTAGGCACAATATTTCCAATCAGCTTTATGCATTCCTGCGCTGTACAATTAGATTCTGTGACGTTGGAGATTTCAGGTACATTTCTTTAGCTGAAAAAGCCTCGAACACCATTTAATCAAACGTCGAATTTCGAACACAGTCCGAACTTTAGAAGGCCACGTAACTTCTTCGAGTAATTGCTTGTAACATTAGAATAGAAATGTTTCCATTAGCAAGAAAGCCTTGAACACCATTTAGCCTAACTTTAACTTATGCGCCAAATATCTGTCGAGATTCAAGAAGGTCATACAGCTTCGAGTAATTAGTTCTAAAAGTTTTGAAAGACTGTAAACTCTTAATATTTTATTATTTGAGAGAGTGCTAACGCTAAGCTGATGAGTCAAGGGATTTAGAGACCGTATACAGCAGCTCATACAAAACCATCTCCTAAGTCAGAAGCATCAGAAGGGTAAAGAGGGAAGAAGCAAGAAGGAGCTAGGCGCTGGGAATTATACGATCAGGGAGTCCCCAAGCGATAGACACACGATCTAACGAGTGTAAATAACCCTCGCCCTAGGATGTCCAAGGATGTACAAGGACGATATGGGATCGAAGCCAAAAAGCCCAACGAGTAATTGGATATATAGGCATTCTCCTCCAGCTCCATCAAGCTAGAGTGATATTGGAGCAACCAGAGCACAACCATATAGAGTCCCGGTACAATAGAAAGATTAGGGATCATGCGACGCGACTCTGGATCTAGCTAGTTTTTTTAGTTAATCCCTTGGGGGGGGGTATACATCACGAGCCAGCATCCTATCAAAGTGATTAAAAACATATCGTCTTACATCACAAAATACTAGGATTCCGTATTATATATGTTATAACAAAGAAAAAAATAATAAAATAATTAAAAACCCAATATCGTCAACTGATTATAGTATTAAGGCCCATTCAGACAGACACTTAATGTTCACACTTGCACGGTACACCGGTTCAAAACTGGTTTAACCAACTAGTTTTGAAACCCTATTCATCACTATTTCAAATAGTCTTGGTTCACACTTTAAGACTATAATTGTTAGTGCTGTTTGCTAGGAATTACATCAGTGTTGTCTGCTAAGGCAAGTGAAAATATCCTTAAGACTAGTCTTTGTGTTATTCCAGGCCTCCAAACCCTCTTCAAGTTGGTTCGCAAGGTAATTTCAAGAAAGCGCATTTGTAATTATTTTCTAGGGTATCAGTTCTGTTCACACTTTACTTTGGAAGCGTTTTGAATCGCTTTGAAAGGATTTCCACTGTGTGTGTGAACTGTGAACACGGCTATAGATGGTTCACAAGCGTCAATGACTATATAAAATATTTGCGGTGTTAGTTTTAAAATTTTCAGTTTCGTCGGGTACTTACTCCATTCATAGCTCACTAGATCATGCCTTAGAGGCGTATGATTGAGTTAGCTATGCTTTTAGCAGACGATGCATGAACAGATTTAGGATTCTTAGCGTGCTCTTGCCAGTATTTGTCATTTTAAATTCGGCTATTTTTGTACTCATAAGCCTTGGATCAAAAATCACCAATTACAGGGCAATGAACGTACCAACGTGACCGATAGGAACGTAAGATTTAACTCTAGTCTGAATGGGCCTTTAGCCTTTACACACGTCGAAACGTTTCCAAGTACTAAAATAAATACAGGACATATTCTCCAAGTTAATAATAACTTCGTACTAATAATTTCATACCGAATTTATTAGGGATGTCCAACGTTCTTGGATGGTAGATCAAATATTTTTGAACAACCTAACTAATTAAAATACACCTTTATGATGCTAGTTGTAGTTAGAAAATTATCGTTATGTTCTAGACAACAGTTGTTTTGATACACTCTGAATTTAATAGGGTACGCCGTTTTAAGAGCATACAGTTGCCATTCTAATAAAACTATACTCAACTTATTTTAAGTGGCCCGCGGGCCCATAGTTAAAATGATCCCTTTCCATATTAAATTCTTGCTTCTACAGTAAACTATACCTCTATCAACTGCATCTCTAGCAAATTACAATGTATGCAAATGTATATTTTCCAAAATTTTAAGACCGAATAAATATTTTTGAAATTCAGGTAAAATTAGAGCACTTAATTAACTCTTTTAATTAACAAGTTGGGAAACCAAAATAAACCTCTCCGAGCCGAGAGGAATTTACTTTCTAAACACAAGTCCACCAGCCAATGAGAAAAACCGGAAATACCTAGTTCAAATTGGCGAAATATTGCCAAGGTCTTTAGCAAAGGCTTAGGCGTTTAACAATTTCCTTTGTATCCTCAATAATTCTAATGAGGACTTAAAATGTATCACTGAAGGGTGTATTTAACTTTCGGCTCACTCTGAACCGTTAACACCTCCTATAAGAGAGGCGAAACAAGGTCATTTCTAGTGTAAATCTAGGGTAAATCTAGGGTATCTTATTTCACAGACCCAATCGTTTCAACACTTGTGAATATATGAAGAATTAAAATCCATATTATCTACTGATTATGAAAAATGCGTTTACACTATATATAAATGTAGTAAAGCTGAATTATAAAGTAAACACCAAATTTGAAATGTTAATATCAAAAGATGTTCTTGGAATATTAAGATGAAACAGAGCTTTATAGCTACACAACTACTTAAAGAATCGTAATGCCGAAAAATATTTAAAATATTTCCGTTTAATATTGTGCAAAAAGGAAATGTTATCGTTTTGTAAGAGATCTTATCGTCCTACTCGCTTTATATTAACTTTGATGTGCGTGTAGTGTTTCGATTCGGATGCAATCTTCATTACTCGTTCTATATAAACTCTCACTTGTGCCATTACATAGAAATAAGTTTATCTTAAATAATTAATTAAATATAAATGATATTAATTATTTTAATCGCCAGTAAATAACTGTAAAAAATAGTTAAATCGTTTAAAATAAAGTTGTTCCTATTATCTTTCGAAACTTTGCTAATATTGACGTTTAAAGTGAAGGGTACCCCTCTTGCCCGCTTTCTTCAAATTTTGGGGTATATATACGATTCGTTTCCAATATAATAATAGATAAAAACGCATTCGCGTGAACCGATGGTGGAAGCCCTGCCATTGGGAGGCTAGACGTTTCTCGTAACCCTAGCCGATCGCCACGTATATCTTATAAACCAAACGATAACGATGGAGAAGGAGCCGGAATGGACAAAGACCTGAAGATGGTGGTGCTTAGAAGCTGGTGTCAATGTGGGATTGACGAAGAACAGAAGATGGTGGTGCTTAGGAAGTTAGGAGCCAGCAAGTACAAGCTAGTGTCCATGTGGGATGGACAAAGACTAGCAGATTGTGGTCCTTAGAAGCCAGTATGGCAGATGAATGGCCATATTTCCGTGAACCGCGAACGCGTTCCGGAAATCGGGTATTTGTTTGCTCCGATTTGTAAACTGCGAACGCGGTCACGTGGGGTCTGATAGACACACAGACAGACAGACAGACACGGCCGGTGTAATACCTCTCCGGGACTACGTCACTCGGAGAGGTAAAAAGCATAAAAACACGAAGCTATAATCCGATTACGATCAGACCTTTCTCTGATCTGGGCTGCGTTCAGCAGAGCTCACCAAAAAAGACAGCGGATTTTGGAAAACGTTTACCTGTGAGCTCTGTCGTCATAGCTTTTCTCCGGTCATTGGTGTTTTAAGAATAACGCTAGCGCAATAAAGCGTGCAAGGTACCAAGGCTTAACAAAAATTGTATGATAACATATTTTAAGAGATAGATAACAACAACTTTTATAATTAAAATTAGAAACTAACATGTCTCTTAAACTTCTCGCGTGATCAACTTGTTTCACGCCAATTAAATAGCTATAGTCCCATCAGAATCAGCAAGAGCTATTTGTATTAATTCCTCCATGCTTTTTTCGCCAAGCTGAGAACTACGCGTTTTACGTCACGTTATCCAAAAACCCGACTATTTTCCTTGAAGTACGCGCTGGCTCAGCGCTGAGCACCGTGACGTCAAAATTCAATAACAAAATCCCGTTCTGTAGGTCACTGCTAACAGCGCTGCCTATTGACTAACAAAAATTCATTTGACCAATATAGTTGCGTTCTTCTTGAAATCACTTTAGAAAGAATTATGCTATAAACAGATGTAGTATAGCTTAAGTAATATATAAACATCGATTTCAAATAATAATAATTAAAAATATTCTTGGGATATCAAAATGAAACAGAGCTTTATAGCTACAAAATCACTAAAGGCATCGAAATTACGAAAAATATTTCCAAATATTAATTACACATTATGAGAAAACCAAATTTTAAGGTTTTGTAGGATTTATTTCCACAAAACAAAGCGAACTGCTAACGCGGTGCACTAACGGACGGACGCACACAGACTAAAACATAGGCTGCTTTTAACTCTTTACGTTTTAATTTTGAGTTGAGAAACTAGATTATCTTAAATATTAAAATAAATATAATTAATATTAAATATTTTCTTCGTTAGTTGTTCGCCTTATTGAGCGTTACATCGCGTTTATAAAGAACAATTAGACATTCTTGAGAGACTTGACTAATATTGGCGTTTGAAATGAAGCATACGCCGGTTGCATTACCTTACTCAAATAGGTAGTATATAAGGGTGTCGAACTACAGTTAAAAGCAAGAACAACCGCAATTGCGAAAACCTTTGGTGGACAACCCACCCTAGGGAGGCTAGACGTTTCTCGTAACCCTAGCTGATCGCCGCGAATGTCTTAAACCCAACGATGACGATGGAGTAGAAGCCAGGTGTACAGACTGGTGTCCAAGTGGAATGGACGAAGACCAGAAGATGGTGGTGATTAGAAGCCAGTATGTACAGACTGGTGTCCATGTGGGATGGACGAAGACCAAAAGATGGTGGTGATTAGAAGCCAGTATGTACAGACTGGTGTCCATGTGGGATGGACGAAGACCAAAAGATGGTGGTGATTAGAAGCCAGTATGTACAGACTGGTGTCCAAGTGGAATGGACGAAGACCAGAAGATGGTGGTGATTAGAAGCCAATGAATACAGACTGGTGTCCATGTGGGATGGACGAAGATCAAAAGATGGTGGTGATTAGAAGCCAGTAAGTACAGACTGGTGTCCAAGTGGGATGGACAAAGACGAGAAGATGGTGGTGTGAGAACTCAAGTAAAGGAGCCATTTCCGTGACTGTGAAAGCAGTTCGGAAATGGCGAACACGTTTGCTCCGATTTGGAAACTGCGAACGCGGTCACGTGGGTGTAACAACAGACACACACACACACAGACACACACACAGACACACACACACGTCGAAATTAGAACCTCTCCGTGACATACGTCACTCGGAGAGGTAAAAAGTTAAAGATATGCATATTAGAGTATCTGAAAATGTCTTTTCAAAATTAAAAAATTCAAAGTCATATTAATATTCAGAGTTGTTTACACATACTTTAAAAGGAAAAAGTTTGAATCTTTTGCCACCATGAATTAAATCAAGTATGACCAACATATACAATTCAGCCTGGGATCCATGTAATTTGGAAGCAGGAATAGAGAACGGTTAGTCTTCAGTCCGACTCATAGCCCAGTATAGAGGTCCTCCCTTCTACACGTAACGGAAAGTTTAAATTATCTTATTGCCTAACTTAAACTACGATTTGATGACGTTGCTGACGAGGACGGTGAAAAATACTTAGTTCCTTTTTACCTCTGTCGCTATGACCCGCCTCTTCTTTCATACCCCTCCCGTACATGAGAAGGGGAACGTGGACTTTGACGCGCGCCCAGATTACTCTGTTCACCATTCCTGCTTCTAAAATTACATAGATCTCTGATTCAACAAATACACATATTGAATTTTGAGCCACGTTGGATTAGTATGAGTCATATTGCTATTTCGGTCTGTTCAGTTGCTTGGACCATTTTATTATAAAACAGTATTCGACTTTATCCCAGGTGAAATATCCCTGAAAACTAGTTTCATCCCAGGTGAAATAACCCATTTAACTTGAAACTAGCCTACAAAGTCCAAACCCGCTTTAAGTTGGTTCGCGAAGAAAATTCAAGAAACCGCGCTTGTAATTAGCTTCTCGAATACTTGTGTTTTCAATCGCTTCGAACCGGTTTCCTATGTAAGTGTGAACGTGGCTTAAGTGTGTACCGATATCAGCCACGATATTTGTTCAAATTCGGTAACGAATTGTGACTGTGCATAAAGAACAGACATACAAGCAAACAAAAAAACACCACTTCTTCAACAAACATACAAGCAAACAATTCTCTTGTTAAAAATATATAGGATTTCGAATACTCTTAGTAAAATAGTAATTCCATCTGTGCAACTAATGATGGTTTAATGAGCTCTGCCTAGTCTATCTCTAGATAAAATCAAAGAGTAATGTTAGATCTGTAATTTCAGAGTTAATATGAAATATTCATGGTAGCACTAGGCCTATACCGTGAAAATCAAATCTTCATTTTCCATTAACGTTTTTTACGAGTTTGGAGTTGTACATCGCGTATATAGCTCTTGAATTTTTAAGACGTTCTTTATTTTGGAATAATTCAGTTTACAAGCTATACTATACAGGTATAAGCTCTCCTTTCAACTACAGATGTTTCCGAATTTATAACTTTCAGATTTGATGATGGAAATGGAATACATTTTAAGATAAACAAGTTGGGAAAACCAAAATATTACCTCTCCGAGTCACGACGACTACTTACAAACTTATTTACCCAGATATGGAAATGTTTATGAAATATTAAAGCTGTATACAAAGCATAGCAAATATACTGTAAATCAGACGACATTTTACATCCAATAATGATATACTTGTACACATTAAAATCATCCGTTGGGGGAAAAACGGGAAATGAAGAGATAAAACTTTGGAGGGATATTACCTTTACGTGTTTGTAAAGGCCCAATTTTCTACTCCTCAACTGTATGCCCTCTATGTTCAAAGCCATATTCACAACAGGGTTGCCATGTAAACACTATCCTCTCGTTTCATCTCAACGATTTTCTTAGTTTGTCAACATGACTGTTAACGTTACATAACACCAAAGCTTATTTGTGGCTACACACACTGAAAGTAAATGCGTACCATAAAAAGCATGAAAACACGAAGCTATTATCCGATTACGATCAGATCTTTCACTGGTCTGGGACTCTGGGCTGCGTTCAGCAGAGCTCACCAAAAAAGACGGCGGATTTTGGAAATGTTTACCGGTGAAGTCTGTCGTCATAGCTTTTCTCCGGTCATCGGCGTTTTATAAATGACGCTAGCGCAATAAAGCGTGCAAGGTACCAAGGCTTAACAAAAATTGTATGATAACATACTTATAGAGATTTTTTTTTTTTTTTTTTTTTATTTATTGAAGTATACATATTCGCTAAGCCTTTTTATGCCTAGGCTTCTGTGCAAATAGAAAAAAAAGTTATGAATGAAAACATGCATTTAAATAGCAAAAAAAAGGGGGGGGGGGAGTGGGAGAACAAAATTTTAAGAAGTTAAACTATAAAGAATAGAAAGTTTTTGACGAAACGTATGACGATTTTGAATGTGAACTAAATGAGATGGTAGATTATTCCAGTCATGTATGGCAGTGAAGGTGAAATGATTGAGGCGAAAATTTGATTTAACGAGAGGCTTGACTAATTTGAGAGCGTGACCACGGGTGATGGTGGTGGATTTGGTGAAAAATTCACCAGTCTCCAAATCGAGGCGGCCGTGGAAAAAGTCGTGTAAAAGGCACAGGTTGTTCACGCGATGTCTCAAAGAAACTGATTGAATCCGCAATGCAGCTAGGCGATCGGGCGCGGGAAGTCTTGATAGGCGTTGCGGAAGCTTAGAAAAAGCATTTTGAGCCTTTTGCAGGATCTTGGCATCACCTAACAGAGATGGTGTCCAAATCGGCGATGCATAGTCGATTATCGGAAGAACCAGAGAGTTATATAACCCACGAATAAGTTTCTCCGACCGATGGTGTATAGATAACAACTTTTATAATTAAACTTAGAAACTAACATATCTCTTAAAATTCTCGCGTGATCAACTGGTTTCACGCCAATTAAATAGCTATAGTCCCATAAAGCTATTTGTATTAATTCCTCCATGGTTTTTTCGCCAAGCTGAGAACTATGCGTTTTACGTCACGTTATCCAAAGAGCCGACTATTTCCTTTGAAGACCGCGCTAGCTCAACGCTAAGCACCGTGACGTCAAAATTCAAAAACAAAATCCCGTTATGTAGGACACTGCTCAAAGCGCTGGGCTCTGCTGAACGCGGCCCAGATTTCCACCATGATTATATAATCTAAGCCTAATTATTTAAAAGTGTATTTAACTTTCGGCTCACTCTGAACCGTTAATGTCTCTGCATTACAGAAACGAAAACCAAACGTTTACTTTTTGGTTCATTGGCCTATTGACAAATAAAAGTTCACTTGACCAACATAGTAGCGTTGTGCTTGTATTCACTTTAGAAAGGATTATTCTATATACAGATGTAGTATAGCTTAAGTAATATAGAAACATCCATTTTAAATAATAATATTAAAAAAAATCTTTGGAATATCAAAATGAAATAGAGCTTTAAAGCTACAAAAGTACTAAATACATCATAATTACGAAAAATATTTCCACATATTCACTTCATATTAAGGATAAAGGGAATATTATGGTTCTGTAGGATTCCTTTACACATCAAAACAAAACGAACTTCTAACGCAGCGCACTACTGTAACAACGGACGGACACACACAGACAAAAACATAGACTGTTTTTTAACTCTTTCCGTATTAATTTTGAATTGAGAAAAGAGATTATCTTAAATATTAAAATAAATATAATTAATATTTAATATTTTCTTCGTTAGTTATTCGCCTTATTGAACGTTACATCGTTTTAAGAAAGAAAAATTAAACATTCTTGAAAGACTTGACTAATATTGGCGTTTGAAATGAAGCATACGCCGGTTGCTTTGCCTTACTCAAATAGGTAGTATATAAGGGTGTCGAACAACAGTTGAAAGCAAGAACAACCGCAATTGCGAAAACCTTTGGTGGACAACCCACCCTAGGGAGGCTAGACGTTTCTCGTAACCCTAGCTGATCGCCGCGAATGTCTTAAACCCAACGATGACGATGGAGTAGAAGCCAGGTGTGCAGACTGGTGTCCATGTGGGATGGACAAAAACAAAGACCAGCAGATGGTGGTGTAGAAGCCAGGTGTACAGACTGGTGTACATGTGGGATGGACATAAACAAAGACCAGATGATGGTGGTGTTAGAAGCCAGTATGTACAGACTGGTGTCCATGTGGGATGGACAAAAACAAAGACCAGCAGATGGTGGTGTAGAAGCCAGGTGTACAGACTGGTGTACATGTGGGATGGACATAAACAAAGACCAGATGATGGTGGTGTTAGAAGCCAGTATGTACAGACTGGTGTCCATGTGGGATGGACATAAACAAAGACCAGAAGATGATGGTGATTAGAAGCCAGTATGTACAGTTTGGTGTCCGTGTGGAATGGACAAAGACCAGAAGATGGTGGTGTGAAAACTCAAGTAGAGGAGCCATTTCCGTGACTGTGAATGCAGTTCGGAAGTGGCGAACACGTTTGCTCCGATTTGGAATCTGCGAACGCGGTCACGTGGGTGTAACAACAGACACACACACAGACACACACACACACACCCAGACACACACACACGATCGTTACAGAACCTCTCCGTGACATACGTCACTCGGAGAGGTAAAAAATAAGGAAAATCGATGAAGTAATAAAATGTAAAGCGCCAATTGAATTGAATTGGAAATTTGTAAACGGAATAATCATTGCAAATTTATGCTATGGATTATTTAATGCGACTCTGTGTTCAAAAGCCGCCTTTAATCATTTCTCAAATATCGATTTCTGATAAATATATAGGCAGGATTATAATTTTGATCGACACAAGAACGTAAATAGCCCAAAACTTCCTGCCGTACACAAATTTATACTGGTTTTATAATCAAGGGGAAGATCAAATAAAGGTAAAATGTTATTGGTATAGACAAGAAGTGATATCTAGTTTATTAGGGAGAAGGTATAAATTCGCCACATTTCCAGCTTTATCTCCAGTCCAAACGTAGGTCCGGAGTTAATCCCCGCCTCTAAATTACAACCAGCATCTCATTGGCTCTTGAAAATTCACGTCAGCGCGACGCGAATGACGAGAATTAGGTATTTTCCGACTGAGGAGAGGCGAAATAGCCCGGCCTCCTTTTACATCCCCCCTTGAATTTTGAATGGGGGACTGGGACTATTGCGCGCCAATACTTAGGCATCTTATACCTTCTCCCTAATAAACTAGATATCACTTCTTGGTATAGAGTAGGAAAATCTTATCAGCTAGGTTTAATGACTAGGCGGTCAATTGATCCAAGCTGGAGGAACTCAATCAATCCACTTCTAAAGGACTTACGTTGTGCAACCTTCCCCAAGTGTTATTGATATCAACCATGGAGTTTACTGAAATTCCGTAATTAATTGGGACTTAAATAAAGAAGAATTATCTAAAAACAAATAAAGGAAAAACTTTCAAAAATATATGCGTGTAAAAGATTTGAGTTGACCAATAGAAGACAAAATGGATTAGGATTCGTAAACTTTCAGGCATTTCAGGAATGTTTGAAAAGTACTTTCAATATTTCAATTTACGTTCAGTAATATTTCTATACATTTGATATAAACTTGGAAAAAATGTTGTGAAAATGTTCGGCAATTCAAAATAGCTACGTATTACGTTGGTTATAACTGGTCCTTGATATTTTAAAAGAAAAGAAACAGCCTTTGGGCTCTAATTTGATTCAGTTCCTCACGTTTTTCTCTCTGCTAAAGGCTGGTTTTCACTGGCTCAATAAATACGCGGGAAAATCCGCTTACCGCGCCGTTTTTTCAGAGGTATTGCCTGAAATTTTCCAGGCGGCAAGCACGGAATTGTTTTCCTACTTTTCCGCAATTTTAAAAGAAAGGAATGCAGTGGGAAATTGTGACGAATATGTGACGTCATAAGCGTGGTTTTGGTCATCTCGCGATAAGTTTTGCGGACGCTATTTTTTGTCAAGTGAATTAAGGGGTTTGGGTTGTCGAGTTAAACTTCTAAAAATGTATAATGCCGAAAAATTGAAGTTTGTCTTAATCGTTATTATTATTATTATTATATGAAAAAAAAACCGTTCTTACAAAGTTAATAAAGGTTAAGAAAATTGATTGGTTGCTAAGGCCAAAAGCCTATGGGTACATTTTCAACATGTAAGGTAAGCTGGGATCTTCACGAGTTCACAATCCTTCATATTACAAGTTTCAATGAAAACGGTTTATCACCGTATGTTGAGGAATTAGTACCAGGGTTGGAAAAAAGCCGGATTTTTTTGAAAAAAGCCAGGCCGGTGGTTTTTATTGGTTAAAACCGGCTTTTATTGGTTATAACCGGCTAAAATAAAAACAACCGATTTTTCTTATGTGATGCACTTTTTCGAAGTGAGAAATTGTCTGCTACAAACTTCTGAGATTATTTTTGAAGTTTCTACTTAGCGTTAGACTATTACTTCACAAGTTTACATAGGAATATCAGATTAAATTCATTAAAATAATGAAATAAAGATGCCAAAAACTAGTTCAAGCGGAAGGAAAGAAGATCCTATTTGGAGTGAAGTTTTAAGGATTGGATCATCCTCATCGACATAAATTAAGGTTAAATGTAAATACTGTTCATGTGAAGTAAAACGTGACCAAGTAAGATCAGGGGGACGGGGGGTCAGAAAATGCATTTTTTTGCGTGACGTAGTTTATGGACGGTCCCTTAGTGCAAGACCAGAACGTATTAAAGCACATTTGTTGAAATGTCCCAAGAAATATATTGTACCGAAACAAATTTCAAGCAACATTTTAGACTCGC
The DNA here is from genome assembly GCA_019434445.1 of Phalangium opilio. NCBI lineage: Eukaryota > Metazoa > Arthropoda > Arachnida > Opiliones > Phalangiidae > Phalangium > Phalangium opilio. Next base: position 3,475,087 of record JAEQBA010003137.1, read on the forward strand.
CTAATGATGGGGTCACACTTGATAATCTTGACATTGATTCAACGCAATCACCGTCCATGAATAAATGCTTTTTTTTAATAAAATATTTTTTTAAAAAAAAAAGCCAAAAAAGCCGGATTTTTTCAGACGGTTATAACCGGTTAAAACCACCTGGTTAAAACCGGTATGGTTGGTTCAGTGCCAACCCTGGGAATTACCCACAAATTTATGCGGATTTATTTGGTCAGTGGAAACCAGCCTTTAAGGCGATAGATGGATCTTTTATGCCGACAATATCGTCGAATAACGGTAGATGTTTTCTCCCGAGAAAACCTTAAGGTTGTATTTCTACACCAAAATTAAACATTTTAGCTTCCCTTTAAAGTGAACTGCGCCAATTTTCGCCTACAAAACAAGTTTTTATATAAAATATAAGCATCATCTTTCAAAATAAAAAAGAAACGGCAAAGAACTTTTTGACGATTGAAAAATTTAATACTTTTTCCAGGACCGTGTATAACGGGTCGGGCAGCAGCTTGTTCTAACGTTCGCTATGTATATACTATATTAACTCCTTGTAAAACTCACGTCTGACATTGAAGTTGGTGAATTAGAGTCTAGATCACACGTACCAAGGATCTAAGAAACTATAATTCCGATTTCAAAATTTCCAGCTTTCATGTTAGCGTAAGTCGTCCCAAAAATGGCAGGAAAAAATAAGACTAACCTAACTTGCGGAAGTTGTGGTAAACATTTCACACAAAAGAAAATTTTTCAAGTCAAAAATAGTTGGAAAATGTGGCATTAAATGAAAATATTGCAAAAAGAGCACAGTCTGACTTTCATGGTGTTATTTGTTACTTACGGTTTCTTTTTTCACCTTAATTAGACAGGTAATTAATTAGAAATTATAATTAATTAGTTTAAAAAATAATTGAATTTAATTAGTTTCTATGTCTAATTGCTAATTGGCTAATTAATTACTCCATAAATATTTATCTAATTGCTAATTGTAATTTAATTAGTTGCCAGCTAATTAGCACAGCTCTGAGTCTGACAGATTTGGAGGCAAACCGATATGCCTTATGGAGGGGCCGTTGATTTATAAATCAAATAGGACCAAGTCCGGAGAAACTGAGGAAAAATTAGAACTATCTAACTTCCAACTCTCTTAACAGAATGAACAGGTAATTTTTGAACGAAAGGCTTAAGAATGCATTCTGAAGTATTTCAATGAATAAAATACCCTAACTTAGCGAGATTACACTCGGTTTTGCAGTCTATCTTTCTTTTTAGTCTGAACTAAGCCTTTGACAACACTTCACTAGGCGTTGCTTTACGAGAATCTATGGCCTACGTCACTTCATGACAAGCTCTCAGTAACCAGTGACAAACTTTTGGAACATATCTTATTAACTTATGATATTAGATTAAATGTGATGGACAATTGGACAGACAAACTTAGGGCTACGTTGGCATAAGAAGACAAAACGTATTTCGATCTCAGAAAAGTCACCCACTGACGTCACTCGCTCTGAAAGGGTGGCGGCTGCCCTTTGCTACACAATCTGTCAAAAACTTCAAACTTTCTCTCTCCTCTGGTTGTATCGGCACGTTAGGAGATAGCTTAACGTATTTAATTACGCTTGAAAGTTGAAAACATTCAAACTAAATTTAGTTACAAGTCTCTAAGTGGGATTTAACGAATGGCGATGTGCCAAATGCGCCGCCTAGATGAGAATTCACGCGGAAGAGGAGTTTCGCGCGGACTTACAAATCAGGATTCATTATAATCTCCTTAAGAGCACTTGCTAGAAAATAGTACACTTCTTCGTGTACTCAATGAGCAAGACAAAATCTCTACTAATAACATATAGTGCAGTGACCTTTAAAGGTTAAAGGTTAAAGGTTATATCAAAACGTACAAAATCGAGGAAAGATTTTGGCTGCGTTCAGTAACACTCATCAGGAAAAAACATCGATGTTTGGGAAAATGAAATCGGTGGTCTTTTGACGCCATGATGACGTTGCAGTTGTTGAACGGCACAATTTTGTGTAATCGATGCTTTGCTTTTCTTAATGGCAACGATATTATGATAACGTTACGGCAGAGGCTTAAATAATAAATCCGAACTATTTACAAAGATATTGTACTTCAATTTATCAATTAAATCAAAATTCTGTCAGGATCCATTTTTTACCGAAATAATGTATTGCTTTTTAGTATTATTATCCATAAGGATAATATTTGTCAATTCTACATTATTTTAATTGTCGCGGCGCAAAATGACGAAATTTACGTCATGAATCCGATGCTCATCAAAAAAACCTCCTCTCACAGCTGATTTTTCTGATGGGCATCCGATGAGCACAAAGACGCGAAAAACCGTTCAGTAAGACATCGATGTCATCTTTTAGTCATCGATGTTTTTGATGCCGGCTACTGAACACAGCCATGGTTAAGGGTTCTTTTAAGCCTTTAGTTAAGTCGTGCAATTGCAATAGAAATCCGTGTTATATCCGTTGAATACTTGAATTTAAGCAAGACTTGCATTTTTTAACTTAAATTATTCCTAATCGATCTCTCTATTACTTATTTAAATCATTTATCCAACTATCGATATGTTACTACAACCCTTGAATGCAACAAAGGCTTAATTTGGTCCTTTTGCATTTGTTGTTTGAACCTTTAGTTTTATATTTCACTAGGCCTATATAACAAACTAAAAGCAAGAAGTGATATCTAGTTTATTAGGGAGAAGGTATAAATTCGCCACATTTCCAGCTTTATCTCCAGTCTAAACGTAGGTCCGGACTTAATCCCAGCCTCTAAATTACAACCAGCATCTCATTGGTTCTTGAAAATTCACGTCAGCGCGACGACGCGAGTGACGAAAATTACAGTCTTATTTTCCGACTGAGGAGAAGCGAAATAGCCCGGCCCCCTTTTACGTCCCCCCTTGTATTTTGAAAGGGGGACTGGGACTATGGCGCGCGAATACTTAGGCATCTTATACCTTCTCCCAAATAAACTAGATATCACTTCTTGCCAAAAGATAATACTTCAAACATTTCCGAAGTCTTTAGGCCTAACTTCCGCCAAGAATTCTATCTGCTAATGCATAGCTCACTAGATTGTGTAAGACATTATCGAGTGAGCTATGGCGAAAGAAGAGGTGATAACAATGTGGTGCCATCTGCACACTGCGTTAGGAAACTGGAAATTTTCAAAATAAACCCCCTAATCTTTTAAATATTCGTTGATACTTGTGAACAGTCTAATTAAGAAATAAAACTCCCATTTGTTTTACTCTAGCGGATAATTTTGTTTATTTAACTAATTAAATGAACAAAACACTTATCCTTCTCAAACTGCCTTTAGAATCAACCTGAAAAGCGACCCTATAATCAATTAGTAAGAGTGAACTTCGTGAAAAGTTCGCTATTGCTAGCAGTCTAAAGAAACATCACGTGACAAACCATTGTACAAAATCAAGGCTTTTATTCAAGGACTTACGATTTCTTGCAAGCTAACAACTCGCGTGACAAAGTTAACCTTGAGTGGAAACTTCAAAAGCTAATAACTTCTAGTTGAGTTTCACAAAGAATATTCTTAACAAAACTCGACGTACAACTACAAGTTTTTCTTTAAGAATGTCATCTATAAGTGTGATAAAGGTTTGTAACGTAAAACTCCTTTTTTACAAAGTTACGCGAGGTCAGAAAAAGGCTTAACTTATTTCGGAGCAATCCGTTTCTTTCGAAAGGCCTGAACTGAGTAAGGACGCGTTGTAAAAGCATTCTCCTCCGCTTCTAGTTTCCGACTTCCGGTAAGGACAGGAAGCTCTGTCCGGAAGTTCGTCTAATAGCGGGAGGCTGCCTAGCGCGTTCCGTATGATCCATCGATTAGTGGCGCTATCACTAATAGCAGCATCGGTTAACTAAAGCGAGGGATTCCTCAGAAGCTTAAATGGTGAAACTTTTTCAATGACACTAGTCTATTGGCTGGTTTTACACCGGGGATAGGATAGGAGATAACGGGACGTTTTTGGCCAATTTGGCATGAGTGAAGTCTTAACTTGTACGTAGCCAATTAAAAAGTTGTAGGGATGTAACGGATGTTACAAGTCAGGTAAGTGAAAATGATAGTAGATCACATCAAACCTCACACTTACTTTTGGGACGTTTATTAAGAATTATATTTTAAAAAAATACTTATTCTTGAAATAATAGACGAAACTGGAATTTTAGCAAAACCCTTTCTTTGGTTGACTGAAACTTTGCCTTTTTTCAATGAAAGACCAGTCAAATTTTCACGGAAAATAAGCAAAAAAGGTAGAATTTTCACGATTTAAAGGGAGGATGAAGTGGGACATCAAGTGATTTTATTATAATACCAGCCTGCGTAGTGAGACATCCAGGAAATATCTCCGAATTATTTTAAAATTCAAATTAGGTTGAGATTTTACGGATAATTTTAAATAAAGACCTCCGACCAATTGCGGAACGCCCTGCCTTCTTGTTAACAAAATTCTAGTGGCATGCTCCATGCCATATGAAATTTATCGCGAGAATTGATAAAATTTGCACGTGATGTGATACTCGTGGAGCGAGATGTAGAGGGTGCAAATGGAATTTTGTTAACAGAAAGGCAGGCAGGGCGTTATGCAATTGGTCGGAAGAGCTTATTTCAAATTATCCTTATAATCTGAACCTAATTTGAATTTTAAAATCATTTGGAGGTATTGCCTGAATGTTTCACTATGCAGACTGGTCTTGGAAGAATCGATAAAAAAATCACTTGATTTTCCACTTCATCCTCCCTTTAAATCGTTTCATTCGGGTTACGGATATCGTAAATTTTAATACATTTTTATTTAAAGATCTTTTTTCTATACCTGTCAGTTAAACTTTACCCTTATTTAAAATTAGTCCTATGTGGAATGTTATCTATTTAAAACTCGGTAAATAGTTATGTAAATGTAAAACTTAGGAAAATAACCCAAAAAAATATCGGTTTTATCGATAAACAATATAAAATTGGGATATCATTCCATTAATATTAAAAAGGTAAAAAGACATTTTTAGCATGGCTTATCCCTTGTCATTTTTACGAAAATATACGAGTTTTCTTGACAGGATCTTCGATAAAAAAATATATATTTTTAGGCTTAGCGTGACCACGAGTTGAAGACAGCGTGTCAATAGCAAAAACTCCTCCTATATCATACTTAGCATAAATACTACAACGCCTATAACCCAAATCTACGAACGATCTAATTCCACTCGTGACTCGTGAAACACTGCCTCCTTTACCTATCAAGGCCCGTGCACGGGGCTATTGTTAGAGGGGACTAAAAGCAAGAAGGGATTTATATTAGAAGGTACAAAATAGCGTCCAGTGCTCGCGTGATAGTCGACAATTCCCCCCTTCATGGGTGGGAGGGGGTGGAAACGGAGGCGGGACTTAATGTTCTATCTTACTCTATGTTTTCCATTGGCTTTTAGTTTCTACAGGATTGCCATATCTTTCTATCTAGATGGCGCTGTTTCTAAACCATTTCCTCGCAACATTTGGTTTTCCCGCGCTTTATCAGTAGGAGTTAACGCGACGTCAATTCGCGAGAATTCGCGCCCAAAAACGTCTGAGAAACGGCGCCTCTAGCGGGAAACAGTGGCGAACTAAAAATGCCACATTTAAGAACGGAATATAATACCGTGCATGGGATTTATCAGCAATATTTAGATTTCTTTTACTAGGACTCTATAACTTACTATTTTCTGGGCCTTTGTACTTGAACTAATGGGGAAGAGGTGTAGAAATCGTCACCCCTGACGTCATGCCTAATGCATTTGAACTTAAAAGTCAATCAAGATAGAGATAGCTCTCGACCAATTCGAACCGAACCCGAATATAAACAACTTTTCATTTTCGTGTTCTCAACGAGAAGATCTAGGCTCAATGATCGTCCTCTATATGTGAATAGAGCTGTCTCTGCTGTGACGTCAATGCCTAGGTAAAACGTCACAGGCTTAGCTTTGGCTGAGATCGGCCATGCTTGGTACTGCTTTGGTTCTATTGGCAAATAGCATGGGTGACGTCACACAAGGATTCTGAGAGAGCTTCATAGCCATTGAAAAGCGAGGTAGGAGGACCGGGTGACTTAAAAATATTTAAAACCCTTCCCCTTACCTTCAACCAGATATTAGTATGGGATCTAGGACTTCTTAAAGATTCCAATTTAGTAGAAGTAATCTAGGCATTCCTGGCCTTAAGGATAAAGAAGGCAGTGCCTGAAAAGAAAAGAACGGAGTAGCAAAAGGGCACGCCTATAGTTTAGATAGAGTACCTCTAATGCCCGCCATCTGTTCTAAAAGACTTAAATGAAAACGGGGTGAAAAAATACTCCTTTTCTCAATGTTAGTTAAAACTCTGAAGTAACCCACTAACCCTAAAGCAATCAACTTTTTTCTTTCTCTCTCATGCACTGTATCCCGAATTCTGCAGGGAAATTCGTTTAAAGCAGAGAGGGAATTAATGCAAGCAGTGAAGAGGGTTAACTATACAAGAGTTAGGCTTAGCTGCCTTGGGCTAGGTTTGTTACAGACATCTATTGATTAGTTTTAAAGGGTAAAGACTAAAAGAGGGAATAAGATACGGTTAGGGGCCGCTCACAAATTTCGTGCTGCGGAAATGGAGCAAAGATGTTAGCAGGGAGCACAGCAGTATTAAAATTCCTCTAAAATCCTATATTTTTGAACCTGTTCTAGATTACCCTATGATTTCCTGAAGGCAATATATATCCTATATTTTTGAACCTGTTCTAAATTACCCTATAATTTCCTGAAGGCCCTATAATATCCCATATTTTTGACTTAGTGGAAGTTTTCGTATAGCATCAAGTTTATCAAAATTATAAAAGCTCTTTTATCCAGCACATTTGACTATACTAATTGCGGAGCTCGCTTTACTCGCTCGGGTATTCCCTCGAATTTCTGACAGCCCTTCAAGACCACCCTGTATATATAAATGGAACATTGACGAATGTCATAGTGCAAGAATGGAGGAGCATTCTGGTTTAGAGCAAATAGTAATTTAAGAAGAAGACCCTTTCGTTGCGATTCCTCTTTTACAGACAGCTTGCTTTGAACCAATAAACTAAAAGGTACAATGTATATATGAACAAGACTCATTATGTAATGTTATATCTACGTGTGTTAGCGTAAACAAAAACCCCATAGAGATGTTGATAAAATTTCGGGTTGAATATGCATAGAAAATCGACAGCGCCTCAACATAAAAAACCTGCTTAGAAGATAAATTTTGTTATTGCATCGTTTCCGAGAAGTGGGTTTCAATACTCCGTTCCATTTATTCAGAAGATTGCCATCCCCACTTAACCGCGAAATAGCCGGGCTGCCAGATATCTTGTGCCGGTACCTGTGCAAAAGCGGTCAATGTTGTTTCGAGCACTAAACGCATTGCCATTCTTGAGTGTAAGGGCTACTTGCCAATTCATCAGTTAAGAAATAATTTTAAAATTTACGTCTAAATTTCTGCTTGTTTTAAGTCTAAATGGGAAAACCAATAGATAGTAGAAGCTATTGGTTTCAAATATCGAAACCCGTCTCGTTAGTACCAAGGTGTTCGATATTACCAAAAGGAACAAGTTGGAAAAGCATAATAAACCTCTCCAAGTCGAGACGCAATTAAGAGGTTTTTCTTAAATAAATATAATTGATATTAATTATTTTAATCGTCATTAATTTAGCTTATTTATAGTTAAATCGTTTTAAGAAACTTTATTCCTAAAATCATTTTAAACATAGCTATTGTTGACGTTTGAATACAAGCGCATGCCTCTAACAATTTTTGGAAATTTAGGGTATATAAGGCGATTGATTCTCAATAAATGCTATGAAAAGCCGCAATTGCGTGAACCTTTGGTGGAAGCCCTGTTGGGAGGGTGGACGTTTCTCGTAACCCTACCAAAATTTGCTTTCAGCGAACACGTTTGTTCCGATTTGCCAACACACAGGCACGTCCAGTTTAATATTTCTCTGTGACGTCATCGTCACTCTGAGAGGTAAAAAGAACTTTAGGGAGATATTGATTTCATTCAGCTTTGCTGTTTGTTGTCGAATGTGTGGTAAACAAGCCGACAGTTGTTAGGCTAATGTATAATTCAGTTGACAAAAGTTATCCGGATTAGTGGCGCTTAAGTAAAGCCTCATTTCAAATAAGTTCACTTTTAAGATTAAAAGCAAGATTGTGCACTAAATTGTGCAAAATATAATTTTTTTGATGTATTTGAATCAATCATCTTTAGAAAAATAAACTTGCTTAGAGGAAATAATAGATGGGCCTTTTAAAACGTCCCCTATACAAAAAAATGTAGTGGGGGAAGCAGAGGTGGAAACCATTACTCCCTAACGCGTCTGGGTGTAACGCAATTTTTTAAACCGCCCATTGTCTGCAGATTTGAGACGTTCCAATGGCGAAATGAAGCTCCAATGCTAGCATCACCCACCACAAGGCACAGAAAAACTGCCAAGATATTAAAATAAAGATAAACTCTCTAAAAATAACTTATTAGATTAATTTAAACCTTTATAATCCTTTCCCATAATTTAATTATTTTCCAAATTTAATAAAAGAACTTAGCGCAGTCCTTCATAACATTTTTAAAGGGATAGTAGCCTTTATTTTCGAGCACCATATGATTGTTGGTTTTATAAAAGAGGAGGAGCTTATGGAGAAAATGTTGCCCTCGACGTCATTTTCAACGTCATCTCGCTAGAACGAATGAAACCCGACCATTTCCTTGAAGCACTCGAAAACGCAGGCTACCCGAGGATCAAGCGTGATCGTGTGCTATGTTTAAAATGAAGACGTTCTTATTTCCGGTTCAGAACTTCGGAAGTGATGCTAGCAGATTGTCTGCTTTTCGCGATCATGCAGGTTCCATTAAACCAATGGCATCGCAGTAGTCCTCGTATTTAAGACTAATTAAACGCCAATTAATTTGTAATAAGAGATAATTTTTTTAATATTTTTATTTTTATAGTTAGAAAAAGGCGATTCTTTTAAAGTATAATGTTATGATTATGAAATTAGCATTGTCTTTCAGTTTCTTACACTCTGATCATATCTCGTAAACTGTGGCCTTTAGGTCAAAACATTTTCTACTCAAAATCGCCTTTGAACATATCCTACCAACGTTTATGGAACACAGTGTATTAAGATCGACTTATATACTACGATCCCTTTAAGTAGATTATAATAACTGGACTATGAATAATATTCAATTCATTACTGGTGAAGTAAAACACGAGTCAGACTTCAAAGACGCGCACCGCGACCTGCTTAATTAATTAAGTAATTAATATTTTTCAAAACGTGGAACGCGTATAGAAAATGTCGCGGGAAACATTACCGCCAAAAATAATGTAAGGCAATATACAAAACTTTTTCGTAGGCCCATATAAAAGTTCTGTTTACAATGATTAATTTCCGTGGTATCCGAATTTGGGAAAAGACTAGATTGAGCAATGAAAACTAAAGCGATCTTTCTCTTAAGCCATGTTCACACTTACACAGTAGTCGGTTCGGAATTGGTTTTGAAACTATCTTCATTCATTACCAGTTTGAAGCGATTTCAACAGCCTCGGTTCACACTTTCAAAGGCTACAGTCAGTACATTCTGCTAATGCTTTCTTTGGTGCTGTCTGTGGGTAGTTTTTGGTTCGCGAGGCAACTACAAGAACCGCATTTGTAACTGGTTGCTCGGCTTTCAGAATCGTTCACACTTAACTTTGGAAGCGTTTTGTATCTCTTCGAAAAAGTTTCGATCTCTTCGAAAGCAGTTTTCCCAGTAAGTGTGAACGTGACTTTAGTAAATTAAATGTCACAAACCAAAATCAGTTAAAATCTACAGGTAAGGCTGGGACGCTGGTAGTTGATAATATTTAAGCATATTAATAACGAAACGAACGGTTTAAAATTGAGCAGTTATATTATCGGTTTATAAGATGTGGTATTTTTAAAAATCCAAGATAATGTTGCGGATATTTTTGAACAAAACATTTTCAGTGGTATTATTCTAAGAGGGCAGAAAGTTCTAGAAACTCTTGCCACTAAATCCAGCTAATGGACAGAAAAGTAAACATTAGAAGCAAATAAGGAGGAAAAGAGCATTTTCTCCAAGGCCATACTTTCATAATCCATTAAGGAGCTAGCCCGGAAAAGAGCACCAATCAGAAAATAAACTCTTGGCCCAAAAAGAAAATAATACTTGGTTATATTCATAAGGAAAGGAAAGTTCTCGAGAAGAATTTCGGCAAATTAATTTCACTTAAAGGAGCAAGAATCTTGCTTCGAAGGTGAAATGGTAGGCGGCGTAGGCCTACAGGTTCACTTTTCTCTCACCTTATTTAACAAATGTTCGGGAAGTTTGCATAAGACTGGCTGGTGCCGTTTTGCTTCCAAAATTTGAATTTCTACTTCCTTTAAACAAGATGGAAAGTAGTCTGATATTTCAGTTAAATCGCTGCACAGCCCCAATTCGAGGGACCAGTTACTCAAAGTAATCGATGTACATGCTGTACCAAACTACCAGGAAAACATAGAAACGACATGGGAAATTCCTGTGTTGCAATGATGATTGTATTTATAGGTCTGAGAGGAACTTATCGTATGCCTTTTTGGATGTCATCTAAGAGTAGACCATTAAACACAGATGGACTGGAATGATATGCTAAAACCCCAGTTCTTCTAATGGCATTGGCTCATAGACCATATTATGGCTATGGTTTGAGTCGGAAAAGTTTCAATATTGGTTGCGTGGTGGCGCTAGCGATCCGCTGCCCTGTGTTTAATGGTCAGAGATGTCATCGTGGTTGAAACTTCGTTTGTTTACTACAGTACATTCCGACATCTCGAAGTTCAATCCTTACACAGGATTGTCACATCTATCTTTGACTGGCTTACATATGGCCTTCAAAAAAAACAACACCACTCTTCACACTGTCAAATGATAACAGTTATTGGTGTAAGGGAATCCGAGATTAGTTAGACTTTGCCTTAATCTGGAATGTCTTCGACTTAATGCTGACCCCGACAGCGAGATTTCTTTCTAGTCGTAGTTTAGTGTTAAACGATTCTGACTTGACTGAATTTGGAGTCAAAAAAACTCACTTTGGGCTCGGATGTGTCTTCCTGCTAGCTTCTAGAAGTCAATTTCTCGTAAGTCTTAATTCTCCGATTAAAAGGATAAATTAAAGTTGCACGTGTTTTGTTTCTAATATAACAACATCCGTTTCGACTAATAAAGAATTGAAATATTTGTCTGAAAGTTCAAGATAATATTTTAGTCAAGAACTTTAAAACGGATATTAATTTTCTTAGTGCTTTTACAATTGTAACCTCATTTTAATGAAACCGACGAAACTCGGGATAATGAATAAATCATTTTTAATCATCAAAATCATGCTGTAACTACTCTCCTACTCAGGAATACATACATTCTTCCACTTGGAATCTTTAATAGGCCATAGACTACATACTAATGTCTGATTGAATGTAAGGGGTAAGGGCTCAAAACTTTGATTAACCACCAGCTCCGTGGGTTTCACTGCTTAATTGAATGTAGAGACAACTTTCTGGTTCATGACCTTTTTCGCTGTCTGCTACATCGGTTTGGGGGGGGGCGAGATTCGAACTTACGAGGATTTGGTTGCTTTAGAAACTGTTAAACATGACCTCGTAATTGAATATTGAATATTGAAACAATTTTTTTAAAAACTTCGAAAAATTAGGCTTTTTTACCAAACCTAAGGCTTTGCAAACGTATTCTGATGTTTTGGGTAACAGTGTTGATGTTGACCATTGGTCGAGTTGCGGCCGCGGTCCATGTCGTGAGCTACGTCGATGTCACGGGTTTCCTAAGCTTAAATAAATTATGCATGACGTCAGGGGTGACAGTTTATATACCATCTTTCCTTTCAATCAAGCAGAGAGGCTCAGAAAATGGTCTGTTAAATATTCCAAGTAGAAGAAATCTACGTATTCCAGTCCTACTCCATTTCATTAAGATGTAATCTTCTACATCTTCAACTTTGTCTTATTATGTCCTTATTTTCATTGCAAAGAATCATTGAAAGACTTTTATTATAAATTTTTGCAGCCCCACCCGACATCAACCTAAATTTAGAGATAATAAGATGTCGATAGCAACAGGGAGAAGTAGAAAAGGAGCAGAATTGCACGCGCTTTTTAGACTCACAACGGGAGATAGGGGAATGTTAAAAACTTGGTTATCGCTTATCACGGGGCAAGCGGCATCAGAGGTGCACCAAACTAGCACTACGAGCTGCCCTCTCGTGAGAATCTCGACAAAGAAAAAATGCCTAGGTTGTCTGCGTTAAAGAGAGGGCGCAATAGTAGCTCAGTATAACCACGTGACAAGAAGGAACCAAATTAAACCCCTTTAACGCCACTTCTCGCGTGGAGACTACGAGTTTACCCCACATTACGTCTCCATATGGCTACTCCTCCCTGATGGCAATAGTGGTTGGTGGCGTAGTACGCCCAAACTTTGCAAGTCGCAATCTCTTTCAAAATCAGTTAACACCTAATGATCCTGATTCAAGGCAGGTGTGAGTCAATTAGATTTGTAAATGGTAGAGCAACTCGTATGTAAGAATTCTTCTAAATTCAAATTAGCAACTTCATTAAGATCTCAAATGGATTTGTGAAATCGTATTTCATGTTTCTGTGTCCGAATACTGTAGACCATAATCAAAGTGAATTTACAAGGAGAAACGAATGAAAGGATCTCAAAAAAACGAATCCAAACCATTTCTTCTTGTCATGTGAAATAGCATCGAGTCAAATCTCAGAAGATAAGAATAGCAAGCCCCTACTACTTCAAAATATAGTTCTTGACATGCCCTTCAAAAAGTAACGTATTGGCGGTGATTTATAATAATTAATATTTTAGAAGGTTATGACAACAAGAAATACTAAAACCAATGCCAAGAAATATTAGTAATTTTGTGGGTTAATAGCCATGTCAAAATTAAAGTTTGATATTTGGTACATTAACGAGTCGCATTTCTAGTTAGAGACAAAAATATATAACTTAAAATTATAGCCAAAATAATAGATCTGCTAAATACAGTGCTAGTAGGCCAACCCCCTAATAAAGACAAGTTACACAAACTGTAATGTGTAACATACCAATTAAGTTCGCTAAGTAAAAGTGAGCCTTCCTTTACACGAATTCAATCAAAACCCTCCAGGGAAGAAATGTAATCCATTATAGGAAAGACAAACACAAATAACAGAAAATAATTAGGCACTGGAGTGGATGAGAGATTGCTTCAGTGCCCAGTATGATTTTCAAGGAACGAAGTCTTTCTTCTTAGTACAACCAATCAACACTATATTACCTTGTATATTAGCATCGTAAATTCACAAAATATGTTCCGTAAGTTTGTCACTGGTTACTTAAAGCTTGGCATGAAGGGACGTAGGCCATAGATTCTCGTGAAGCGACGCCAGGTGAGGCTTAGTACAAAATAAATAGGAAGATGGAAGACTGGAAGTCCTGCAAAATTAACCGAGTTTAGTCAATTCTCGCTTGTCGTTCTTGAACTAGCTCGAGCTGTAAGTCTGGCATTACGAAGCATAGGAAATGCCATACTTATGGAACATATCTTATAAACTTCTGATAACATGTATAACTATTTCTTGCATTACCCAGTAGTCTGATGTCAAAAATCAATGGGAGGACCCATACTTTTGCGACACTCGTGTGACATTGAGTTTTAAAACAGGGTTCATACAACTTTTGGAAAACAAATTTCCCTGAGATTTCCAGGTTTTTACTCACATACTTCCCTGAGTTTTCCAGGTTTTTCCCGTATATGGAGCATCCTACGGAGCCAATTATAACGAAGGAGGGGGGAATAGGACTATAACATACTCAAAGGGCATCCCAGTATCTCTAATAAAACCAGAGTTACGAACCTCCAAAGTTTAGTAAAACGTTAATCCTATGGAGGGTATGTTCATGAACATTTTGCTTAAGTACTCGGCCCCTGATTGACGCAAATTTCCCTGATTTCCCTGAATTTTAGTAAAAATTCTAAATTTCCCTGAGTTTTCCCTGAGGTTTTTGTCAACTATATATTTCCCTGATTTTACCAGGTTTTCCCTGTTTTCCAGGTTTGTATGAACCCTGTAAAAGCAGTAAGAAGCATACTACAGTAAATGGGACGAGGTACCTCCCCCCCCTTCTTTTACAATGGCAATGGTTCTTCGTAGGAATTGCCAAGCTGGGAATTTTAGGCGCTTTTTATAGTTACTAGCCTGATAGGCCTAGTAGAAGATGTATATTTTAATCTCTCTCATCAATAAATAAGTAAGATGAAATTTTAGGATCTTTGATAGGTTTTTTTTTGTCTTACCCCGACTTGTTTCTTTCGGAGATACCTTGACCCCGACTACGATTAAAATTTTACACGGTGAGAACTTCGGCTGTAAATCACAACACTTCCAGCCGTTACTGTATCACTTTCAGTAATTCCACAAGTAAGATGAGACCAGAAGTACTGAGCTAACCAAATTCTTCACTCGGCGAAAGTGAATATTCTTGATAACACAAGAACGGTTGGCCCTCTAGTAGTGGTTTCTGAATTTTCCCTCCAAAACGTGAGACGCTCGCGGTGGTAGACGGCCGAACTAGATTCAAGGAGCCGCGTCCGTGTTCGGCCGCTTTAGGTTGAGGGGAAGGGGGTAGGAAATGTTTTTGGAACTCGACCAATTTTTTTCTCAGTAGTGTAGGCGCGTGGGAAGCGGCATAAAATCCTCAAATTTGTTCACTAGTGCCAGGAACTACTATCAATCTAGTCTCATCTCACTTCTGGTAATTCCTATATGTCTTTGACATTTAGGAAAAGAGGTTGCAGCGTTTCTAGGAAAAAGAAAGCTCTAGGGCGCCACGGAAAAAGAGTGGTCCCATTCACCTCAATAGATTCTTTTTGTCCCTTAGGATAGCAAAAAAAGAAAAAAAGAGAACGGCTGAGGGCAAAACCAAATCGAAGGCCAAAAAGAAGAATCGAAAAAAAGAGACAAAAGGAACAGATTTTCAATCCGCTCTATTTCATTATTACCTCTTCTCTCTCTGACCATCCCATTTCTCATTACTTTACCTCGATTCTCTTTTTGGTTCGATCCAGGTAGAGGTTTCACCGTTTTAAACTCCTGTAAAGAGACTATCTTCCTAGGAAAATAGTCTTTTAAGTCACTTACATTATGCCAAAGGGTATGCAGCGAAATGAACTGACCAACTGAAGCGCATAATTAAAGAAAATGTTCAGGTAACATAACATTATACATTAAAAAAGTGTCTTTTCCTAATTATAAATAATACATAATATTAAAAAATAAATAAATGATCTCTTATTACAAAATAATTATCATTTAATTTGCCATAAGAACGAGGATTACCGAGTCGCCTCTATTGTTTTGGTGGCCTCTGCTAAACCGAACCTCTTACTACTACGGGATATAGGTTGAGTTTTCTAGGGCTGAGAGAGCGTTAGGGAAAAGTAGATATAATTTGAGTGTTTTTTATTAAGAAACTAAAAAATAATGCTAAATTAATTAGTGGGTCATCTCTAAAATACTCAAATCATAACTCGAAAACGTTGACCCGGACAGCAAAATGTCATACCACATTTTCGACTCAAAATCGGCCAAAGAACACAGTACTTAATCGCTGACAGACCTTTCGGAAACCTCCTGTATAAGACCATAAGTTTATAGGATATGTTCTATAAGTTTGTCACTTGTTTCTGAGAGCTTGTCATGAAGTAACGTAAGTCAGATTATCGTAAAGCGACGCCTGGTAAGTCGCTTTCAAAGGCTTAGTACAGACTAAATAGGAAGATGGACTGCAAAACCCAATGTAGTCAATTCTCGTTTGTCGTTATCGAACTAGTCAGTAAGTCTCTAGCATTACGAAGTATAAATAGTTTCATACTTACCTATGGAACAAATCTTATAAACTTATGATAAGACTAAGGAATTCCTGAGTTTATACTTTGTAGTCTTTGAAATGAGGAGTTCAACGCGTTTAAAATAGTTTGAATTATATTACACTAGTTAATTAAGATTATTAATTAAATAACAGATTTACACTCCTGAAAACATGAACTCTTTCATCTTTCTGCTACAAAATGAACGCTTCACTGATCTTTCAAACAATTTTATTAAAAGGCAGTAAGTAATGTAATTTTTCCAAAGCACTCTCAATCTGAAACCTCGACTAATGAAATAACCATTAGTTGTTCGGATGAAAAAAGAGACGCTTCAAATGAACAAAAAGGGTTGCGGCTGGCAATATACAATCCAATTAATCCCATTAAACGAGGCTCAGTTTTCGTGGCGAGCTAATTCGATTAACTATAAATAGTTCTGGGATAGAATAGATTCCATTCTAATATACTTGTCTCACTAGCTTTGTGTAATTGTCCTTTGTATCAAGTAGGTCTTCACCTCATAAAATCATTAACCAAATGCCAGTTCAATCCTATTATTTGGTGTACTGTAAATAAATGTTCACTTATTATTATATTCAGGAACACAGAAAGCTGTATTTATTACTGTTAATGTAAATAATAACAAGAAATGAAGATATTTATTCTACTCGGGGTGTTTCTGATAAGTCTGCCATAAATTAAGGGAGATTTTGATTCAAAAATGTTCTATGACAATTTGCAGTTCGGGCCATTGTTTTCGAGTTCTGATTTGAGTTTGAAATTTCATTTTCGGCTCAAAATCGCCCAAAAAACATCCCCTCCATTTATGGCAGACTTTGCAATTGTTGTATTTTCAACTAAGAAAACATTTTTAAATACTTTATTTAAAATATTTAATGTAAGTTACATATTTTGAATTCCCATCGAAATTAGTTCGAGTCTCGTAATTTTTAGTAACGTAATGTGCGATTGCCACGAAAAACCCAAAAATTGTGTCACTTTCTCTTAGGTCAACCACGAAAGTTGTAAATACAACAATTAAGTGGTTTAATTATGTAATGATAATCATTTTCGTATGCAAAATATTATTATTACCAAAAATTTAAAACATTGAGGGATAGATTTAATTTTAGAAGTAGGAATGAAGAACGGTTAGTATTTACTTCAATCCGACTCATAGCCCAGTATACAGAGCCCCTCCCTCCAACACGTAACGAAAATTTTAAATTATCTTATTGGCTCACTTAAACGTTTTGATGACGTTGCTGACGGGGACGGCGAAAAATACTTAGTTCCTTTTTACCTCTGTCGCTATGACCCGCCTCTTCTTTCATACCCCTCCGTCCCGTGGAAGGGGGTTTGGGACTTTGACGCGCGCCCACATTACTCTGTTCTCCATTCCTACTTCTAAAATTACGTCCATCCGTGATCAAGGTTACCACCAATTTAACTTTTTTTTAAAAAAAAAATTCGTTTCTGGGCCTGAATCTATTATCTAAAAATCCCACAGAGCTTATCGTAGCTCTGAGTAAGAACACGAGAAATATAAATCGCTATTTAACTTTTACCTTTGATGAAAACCACAGAGAAGCCAATATAAACAGAACTAATAAAATCAACTCATTTCATTAAACTCGTATCAATTTCCACGAAATATGGATCTGAACCATTTCAATGACGTCTTTCTCATTAACCTAGAATTTTACATCAAGTTTGTGTGACATAATAGCAACCGCCAATTTGCAACATCAACCCTCCTTTGTCCCAATTTAATTATAATATGGCAAATATCCTAATTTTAATCCCATTATGTTTGTTAGCAAGATTGATTGGAAAGACGTTGATGTGGCTAATACGGTATCACGAGGAAACTTCACTTGACTTCAAATATAACTTCTAAGCTTAATTCGGTAATGCATTGATAGAACTCTAGACATGACATGGAATCAAATATATCAGTTTGGTAACAAGGTATATAGGGTTTTAGGCTTGGAATGCGTAGATTTAATCGAAAAGTTATCATCAGATGTTTCATTCACGCAACATTTGACTTGTAAGACGAGCGACTTTTTTCATGTTGGGAATGTTAGAAGTGTTTTTAGTTACGACCTGTTTGTCATAGCACTTACTGACTCTAGAAAACACTTCTTAATTTTGTTTGGTATTTCTAGGGTATAATTTTATCTTTATGCAAGTGGGAGAGACATTCTTTTTACCAAAACGTATGTTTGGTTAATTATTTTGAAAACTCTTAAATTTTTTATGAACACAAAAAACAAATTAACAAACTTGGTCCTGGGGCCTTTACAGAAACTTTTTTCCTTTCCCATTTTGCTAGGTGTAACTAGACCTAGCT
This sequence comes from Phalangium opilio, assembly GCA_019434445.1. Taxonomy (NCBI): domain Eukaryota; kingdom Metazoa; phylum Arthropoda; class Arachnida; order Opiliones; family Phalangiidae; genus Phalangium; species Phalangium opilio. Next base: position 3,493,469 of record JAEQBA010003137.1, read on the forward strand.
TTGCGATGATGTTTTGTATGTGTTTGTGTGTGTGTTTGTGGTCCCGGGTACACGAAAACTAAGCGTGGATAGAAACAGATTAAAGCTAGATTCCCACTCGACCGAAAAAACCCGGCGGAAATCACGCAGCCGACGGTAGAAATTTTAACTTACGCCGGCGTCCAGCGGTAGACCGTTCACACTACGGCTGAAGTTTTAGTTTGGCGGTAGATATTTTTGGGTCACGTGGCAGATTTGAGTGGTTTCCACAACATCTCTTTCGCACTCTGAATTTTAATCTTTGTCCCCTTGTCGCTTCGATCGTACAAGAAGGGATATTTTCTAGCCTCCTCACTAAATTCTTTCCTATTAACATCTAATCTCCTTTAACTTCCATTAGTTTCATTTTTCTTTCTTGGTGGCATGTTTAAGCTAAGCCTTGGTCAACCACAAAAAAATGGCGGCTATAAAATCTATCTCGCGTATGCGTGCGCACTTGAAATTTATGACGTAGTCAGTGAGATAATTTCATTGGCTGAGACACCGGCGTAACGCCGAACACGACCGAAAAAATAGAACCGCGATTCTGTCCGACGAAACCGAAGTTCCGTCGGCGTCGACGCCAAATTTTTTACGTCGAGCCCTAAACGCCGAGTTTCCGTCGTGTTTTCTGCCGAGTGGGAATCCAGCTTAAGGCAAGATCCACCATCACCTTAGGAGAAATTATTGCGAAAGGAAGTACATAAGCGCCGTTGGGCCATGTCGAATTAGTGAGTTAAGCTAGATTCCCACTCCACGGAAAACACGACGGAAACCCGACAGAAAGGGGTTCGACCGAAAAATCTTTACGTTGAGCCCGACGGAATTACCGTTCGGCCGGGCGTAAGTTGTGTTCTACTTTTTCGGTCGTGTTCGGCGTTACGCCGGTGTCTCAGCCAATGAAATTATCCCACTGACTTCGTCATAAATTTCAAGTGCGCACACATACGGGAGATAGATTTTATAGCCGCCATTTTTTGTGGTTGACCAAGGCTTAGCTTAAACTTGCCACCAAGAAAGAAAATTGAAACCTAATGGAAGTAAAAAGAGATTAGATGTTAATAGGAAAGAATTTAGTGAGGAGGCTAGAAAACATCCCTTCTTGTACGATCGAAGCGACCAGGGGACAAAGATACCAATTCAGAGTGCGAAAGAGATGTTGTGGAAACCACTCAAATCTGTCACGTGACCCAAAAATATCTACCGCCAAACTGAAAATTCAGTCGTAGTGTGAACGGTCTACCGCCGGACGCCGGCGTATGTTAAAATTTATACTTTTGGCTGTGTGATTTCCGCCGGGTTTTTTCGGTCGAGTGGGAATCTAGCTTTAGAAAACATAACTACAGTACAACATTAGCAGATACGAAACTAACACGCCGCCCTCCCCATTCTAACCACACCTAGTTAATACGGAAATGTTATTTACGCGACTTGTTTTATAACGTCAAGGTTGTTTGTCTTATAATGAGCGCGTCACTGGTTTTAACCTTACAAAGTTGTTTTTCAGAGTTTAGAGAAAAAACAAAATTAGTTACGGTAAAAAATTGTTGTTTTTATAGCTATATATTTTTAAAGGTGTTGTTGCTGAAATTTTATTTTGAATTTTAAGTTTAAGCATTTGAATTAGCATGATAAATAAAAATTACAAAGAAATATTTCACGCCGACCGTGTTTTTCGTTCGGCATATTTTACCTTTAGATCATTTATAGCTTCATAAATAATTTTATTTGAAATTAGAGTACGTTATTCTTTACTAGAAGAAAATCCATTTAAGTAAAAATTTGGATTTGCTTTAAAAGTAAATCAAAGACATCATTTCTAACAGAAGTAAGATGAGACTCTAGCATTGGTAGTGGATCCTGGTAGTAGTGAACAAATTTGAGGATTTTATGCCGCTTCCATCGCGCCTACACTAGAGAAAAAATTGGCCGAGTTCCAAAAATGTTTCCTACCCCCTTCGCCTCAACCTAAAGCCGCGGAACACGGACGTGGGTGCTTTAATCTAGTTCGGCCGTCTACCGCCGTGAGCGTCTCACGTTTTGGAGGGGAAATTCTGAAACCGCTACCAGAGGGCCAACCGTTGGTGTGTTATCAAGAATATTCACTTTCGCCAAGTGAAGAATTTGGTTAGCTCAGTACTTCTAGTCTCATCTTACTTTTGTTTCTAACTATAAGAAAATAATAAGTGCCTTAAAAAGGTAGTTACGAGGTGGATCCATCTTGCATAACATTCCCCCATTATAAACTCTGATAATCATAACTGTTTTCTTCAATTTTTAGAATTAAATTATTCTTGGCCAAAATACAATACGATGAACTATATTAAAAATATTACTAAGAAACTACAAATAAAGCATAAAGATAGTGCCACACTTCCGACGAATAATTTCTTAGGCAATTTAAAATTCCAGAAAGATTCATAGACACAAAGCAAGCGGCTTCCGACAGGCCTAGTTTATTTTTTGAAGCAGCTTAACTACTCCCCAGAGTAGGATAAATTTAAATTTATGGGTTTTTTATACCAGCGTTTTTTTTAAGTCTTCAAACTGTTGAAGCATATAGTGACTTGAAATAGTAAGATTAGTCTCGGCAACGGGCGACCTTCGTATAAACGTGGATTATAAACTAATGAAACAGCAAAAGCAAAACCTTTGACAAAGAACAGGAGCTGAAGAGGATGAGAGATGATGAAAAATAAGAAAGAGATGAGTTTTTGACAATATGCCAGTCAACTTTATAATATTTCTTTTCTGAATTTCAGTGCCCATGCAGTTTCTTTCTTAAAAATTTATCTCCGATAAAGATGTTTCAATCTAAAAAAGTGCATCTTATTACAAAACAGGGAGGGTAGACTATAGAGTATTAATATTTAATGCCGAATTCTATAAGAATGATACTAATGAAATCTAGTTCAAATAAACGAAGACAAACTTTGAGCGTATAACCTGAGGGTGCTTCTAATTCGTAAATTCGGTTTATATGTCTGTTTGTGAATTCACCAAAATATATTGTTTCTTGAGGATTCTATAAAATAACATGCTCAGACAACTAGCAAATAATTTAGGTAAAATAATAGTATGGACTATTTACAGATCCATGCATCATCTAATCACCCATAAATCCCAAAAGTAAGAACTATTTTTTTTTTTTTATTACTAGATGCTAGAATTGCCAATAAATACATTTTCCACATTTTCATACAACTCATATAAGTCAGTTTTAATGTGAACTGTTCTTATTACAATATGTAGCGTGGATCTGTAAATACACCATTCTAGTATCTTAGTCACGATTTTAGCTGCATTATTTGTCCCACTTATTATAGCACTAGCTGTTACTCGTGGACAGAGCTAGAAATAAGCACAGGACACTGGACATGGTTCAATAAAATTTTAAAATGTCCCATAATTTTTCTAAAGACTAAGGGGGTCACTGGACATTTCGACCAATAAATTTTCCGAAGTTTTGATAGTTTGACTATGAAGATGCGACACTATTTTTGCACACTCCAGGGGACAATGTCCAATAATTTTTCCAGTCAAAGGGGGCCAACACTGGACACATGTCCTATAAGAAATTTTCCTTATTTCCGGCCCTGCCCGTGGAGTGGCTGTTGTTTTGGGTCAAACTGAGTGGCAAGTGTATTTACGAAGGTATGGGCTCCCAAACATTGATTAGCCCCTAAAACAAGGGAAATAGCCAAACATGTGGAATAATTAGTTTGTCTTTACGAATGCACGCACCCTTCTACCCATTTAATCGGAGCCTCCGAAATGAACTAGGCCCATGCGCGTCGCGAAGCGAGAATATTTTTTTAACCAATTTATTTCGCCGTGGTTTAACGCTTGGGGGCGCTTATATTACCGTAAAATAAACAAAGTTCAACCCCGTGACCCTGTCGACTGCTTAAGTATTTGGGCCAAGGTCGCGGATTGTAAGTATACGTTTTTATTACTCTTGCTGAATTATTTTAATTGAAATAATTTATTTTGTTGTCATCAATACAATCTAACCGAAAGATTCAATAAAAAGTGAATAGCCCCAAAAACATTTACGTCAATTTTAGGATGAAACTTTTCTCTATCATAAAAATTTTATGACTGATCCCTAAAATATCAACGATAATTTAAGGAAGACCCCTGTCACAACGGTAATATAAGCGCCATCTCCTACACGTATATGGCGAAAATATTTTCCATAACAAACTGGATATTTCCCCACATAAAATCTGACATGCATGCGCCTAGTTCATTTCGGAGGCTCCGATTTAATAGTACACTATTGCTATAACGTTCTTAGATTGAAGGCTGATTTGTCTTACTCGCTAAGTACGACTACTTAATTGTTTTAGGGTACAATGTTTGGGAGCCATTATCTTCGTAATTAAATGTTTGTAGACCCCATGAATGTTCTAAGACACTTTTCACTCGGTCTACCCCAAAGCACACGCCCGTTAATTTATATCAGACTTATCAAAAACACCCTGTTTAGTACGATAGGTTCATATTGGCTTACCATACTGCCTAGGGACCATAACAAGGGACATGGATTGCGAAGAATATTTTTGCAATTCCGAAGCTAAACTACTAAATCTAACTTCATCCTAAGAACACCGCCTTTAATTTATGGCAGACTTATCATAAACACCCTGTATAGTACGATAGGATCAGTCTGGCTTACCATACTGCCTTAGGGACGATAACAAGGGACATTGATTGCCAACTACTTTATTTTGCAATTCCGAAGCAACAACTAAGAAATCTAACTACCGTCGGCTGTGATTACTTCCGGAAGATCGTCTCAAGAGCTAGCCAGATTAAATGTTTAGTGTTATCAGTATTTTTATTCGTTACGGTTACTTTTTATATTCTTATTACACGGTATTAACTACCCTAACCTTATAGCCTTCCATTAGTGGTTTATAGCATGGATATTCAGTTAAGATTATCACGAACCCATATAAAATAACCTTATAAGTGGAAGCTAAGTTCCTATTTCTTAGCCCATAAGTACATAAGATATGTTCCATAGGTTCGTCACTGGTTATCGAGAGCTTGTCATGAAGTGACGTAGGTCATAGATTTTCGTAAAGCGACAGGTGGTGAGGCGCTGTCAAAGGCTTAGTACAGACTAAATAGTAAGATGGACTGCAAAACCTAGTGTAGTAAATTCTTGCGTCGTTCTCGAACTATCTCGAGCTGTAAGTCTCCAGCATTACAAGTATAGGTAGTGTCATACTTAAGGAACATATCTTATAAATTTATGCCTATACTTTTATCGAGTATCCAAATTAGAAGGGGCCATCCATAAATGTCGCCACACCTTTAAGGGTGTCGTCTAAACCAAATATTTTAATTTCCATGTTACATATAGCAATAATATTCATTTTTCATGAATCTGTAAGGACAATAAAAATATTACGTTCTCCTTATACAGGGTGATCCAAAAACGGTGGTAGAAGAGAAATACAGTGGGCGATTTCGAGTCCACTGTAATTCGATCCTACCACAACCCTTTTAGGAACACCCTCTATATTTGATTATAGTAAAGAAATTTAAAGGGGTCAGATTTTTCTGAAATTAACAAATCATTCGTTTATAACATAGTTTTAGGATGTTTGACAGAGTTTGATATTTTACTTGGTGTATTATTTTCATACACAAACCAACAATTACCTAAAAATTGTTCTCTCTTTAATAACAATGGTTGATTAACAATGGTTCTAATTTTATCTTCTCATTATTGAAGGTGAAATTCTATAATTGCCGGTTTCTACATATCCTTGAATAAATAGGAACATTCAGTGCCAAAATATCCTAACACCGTGTAGAAGTGAATGAACAAGACTAAAGTTAGCAAAATGGTAGCAAATCAGATGTTTCATTTCATTACACCGCCTTTGCAACAATATTAATCTCAAAAATAACAAAATAAAACTTAAAAACAATGAAAAATTGAGACCCTGTGATTTAAAACCTCAAAATTTTTAGACAGTTATTTTGTTTCTCCACAATTCAGTGAACTATATTATTACTTTCGTCCTCAGTAAGCGCAAAATACTAGAAACCGCAGGTACAACAAATATGCCTTGAATTAGTAGTTTTGAACGCCTTAAAACGGGGTAGGACCAGTGTTGGGCACATTTATTTCGATATATCTTTTTACCTATCAAAATATTTTTGTTTTCGCCCCTATCAATTTTTTACCTATCAAACTATTTTGGTTTTCGCCCCTATCAATTTTTTACCTATCAAAATATTTTTGTTTTCGCCCCTATCAATTTTTTACCTATCAAAATATTTTGGTTTTCGCCCCTATCAATTTTTTACCTATCAAAATATTTTGGTTTTCGCCCCTATCAATTTTTTACCTATCAAAATATTTTGGTTTTCGCCCCTATCAATTTTTTACCTATCAAAATATTTTGGATTTCGCACCTATCAATTTTTTACCTATCAAGGATAGGTTTTTACAAGTTCCCGTGATGAGACCGGACTGGAATTGATAACAGACATAAGGAGAAGGAGCTTAGTTACTAACTTACTACCGCGAAATTTCCGATTAATTTTATGTGTAATTTCTTTTGACAGATAACTAGAATAAGTAAACTGATTCGCGGAACAATCCAATGAATCTGCAGGCCAGCTTCGGAGGGAGAAATACCGCGAAAAGGGACAGTTTCAAAATAACTGAGGAGTTACAGCCTTTCATTCCTTCGGTATATTGTCCATCGCTTGAAACTTTCGTTCACACCGGGAGGGTGGGACCGTGGGAGGGGTGGCGAGAGTTAGCAGATTCCGGGTTAGAGCCCTGAGACCTACTCGAGGCTCTTTTTTTTCAGGCGCATGCGCGATTGTTTTCTCCGGACCGTCGGCCGCTAAAATTTACTCTCGCGTGAGTCGCGACGGCGCGAGTCTTTAGGCTTAGAAATTTGAAACTTGGTCAGTGATGACGTACTTGCGCACCGCTGATGCGTAGTAGCTACTAGTCGGCCTCGGGTAGATCTCTCTCCAGACCTACCGCTGCTGTATACCGGGAAGAGGGAAGGAAGGAATTCACTAAAATTTTATTAAATATATTAGAAATATCATTTTTTCTTTCAAATATTTTTAATAGGTAGCGATACCTATCAAATTTAAATCAAATTAAATATTCTTAAAAACTAATGAATCAGGAAAAGTATCAAAAAAATTCCTTAGGAATCGGAACTTTCAAACTCAATTTTTCATGTCTATCATTTATAGGTTGATCTATCACTATCAAAATCGGTCAAATGATAGCTAGATTTTTTTCCAACTATCAAATAAAGTATCAGATTCAAAAAAGATATGATAGTGCCCATCACTGGGTAGGACTCATTTGTCTGCTTGATCGAAACATTGTTTTAATTCTAAGAGATTTAGATAAGACTTAATACTGCCTTTAATGTGTATGGAGGGTTTTTGCTTGGATGTAGCTTTTTTTTTCGTACAATATTAACTGTTTTCAAAAAAATATAAATATGGTTTCACTATGCGCACTCTCATGACACGAAAGGCCTTCAGCGCAGGCGCCATAAAGCAATAAGGAAGGTACAATTTAACCCCATTGACGTTGCTTTTTAGTTCCATCAAAAATGTCTATTGTTTTCGGGCAACAATGCTTTTTTTTAGATTTTTATATCTATCCTCTTAATGGGAAGAGTCTATTTAATGACAACTTTGCGTTATTTTACTTCTGACAAAATTTAAGATCTAGGAAACTAAAACGAATGTCATGGGTTCGTATTTGTTCTTGATATTACGCTAGATAAATAACAGTTATTTTTTCAGAGGGCCGTCTGTGATCTCTAAAAATTAATCTTTCGAAATAGAAAAAGAAACATCCTTAGCAGACTATTCTCTTAAGTCTATTTTCTTTTCTGTACCCGATTCGCTGACGGAGATACTGGCCTACATATCTATTTGGGGATTAGTTACATTCACGAACAGTAGACAATAATTGAGTTCCTCCTTCCGGTTTATCCGATCCGATGTAGTTTGGAGGAACATCCGAGAATCAGAGATGGTTTGATTACTAATTACAATGGGATACACATCTTACCTAATTATAAAATAATTATGTTTGTGTAACGTAGGATAAATTGTTTAAGGATTAGAAAACATGTTCCTTATTTCAGATTGATTTTCCATTTCCAATTCCACTATTTAAACATTTTTTCGTTAAATTATCACTTACTAATTGGTAATAGTTTAGAGAAAATTGACACCACACTGATCCAGATAATCTACCAGTGAAATTTCGTTGGTAAATTAAGGTAAATTTTTCACACTTCTCCCTTAAATTTTTGCGGTTTCACTTTATTTCAAAAATACTGTTCGACTTTAAATTACGCAGTGATTTTCCTGATTATAGAAACTCTTGTCTAGTAAGACTTAATTGATATAGGCAGAGACTAGGCCTAGTGTAATCGAATTTTAATCAGATGCAGCTATGGTGATGCCAATCCCCTTCCCCCGTTAATCTCACAACATATCGACATAAGATTGGGGAAATATTTCAAGCCCGTTTGCACTTAAAATGTTTGCATCGCCAACGCCAGGCACAGTGTAAAGAATTACTCTTAGTAACTCCCAATGTAATAAACTCCTGCTTAAACTAAAAACATATCCCTTTTGTTGAGATATTCATGATGTGAGGAAAAGGTCCCAAAATCCAACTTTTTCGAATCTTTCAAATTAAATAAAACCGGCGATAAACTTATATATATATATATATATATATATATATATATACACAGTATGGAACAGACCAACCGAACATTGATCTTGAGAAAAAAATCTGTATTTACAACTCGAGGGCTGTCTTTATAGGGCCCACTATTTTGACATTTTACCCGTGGGCCTGGATCTGTCATTGTTATTGCTAGCTCAAAACGCAATGTCATGAGTCTGTTATTTATCATACCGTTTATTTTCAGGTTACCAATGCGGCACAGCAATATTTTGCTCAAAATTAGCGCTCGTTTAATCTGTTCCACTCTGTAGATGTATAAAAGCAAACAGTATGCAAAACCGCGAGAAAAAGTTTCTAAATTTAATTTGCAACGTCGAGATAGAATATAAAATTCAGTTAGTATCTTTGTATATATGGTGAAACATGCTTAGAAACTCTATACCTTGAGATATGAAGAATAACAGTCCGCAAAGACTGTAGATAAAACCGCGTACGTTCTCGACTCAGCTGTACAAAGTTATACACTTTTCCCAAAAAGAAATGGAATGCAGTATTTCAGTGTACACCCAAAAAAAAACCCAGAACGAAACTAATACCCAGAAGCTATATCGGTAGCAAAAAGTGTATTAAAATCTATCCCAAAAGCTTATGGCGTTGCTTGTTTATACGTTTGACGGTGCATGAAATGGAGAAACCAGAAAAAACCCTGAGGAGAGCTTGCTTAGGGATATTTTCTGGGTTACTGCCTTGGAGGAGACCGGGATGGAGTAGTAACTACTATATTTATAACGTAACCTCTGTACACCCATCTACGGCAACGAATTCCTCCACATCGTCGACGTTTCGGTAGGGTCGAACGGTAAAGAAACGTCGACTATGCACCCTGTGTCTAGTTCTCATATAAATAATAATATAGGTGGGGTGGTGAAGTGGTTAGCTTTTTCGCCTCGCAGCAAGAGGGTCCCGGGTTCGATCCCGGACTGTGGCACCGGGTGAAAAACCTGGGAACAAAGACTTACGCGTAGAGTTTGCAAGTTCTCTCCCCACTTGTTAAAGGAGTTTCCCTCCGCGCTCTTACCCGGTTTCTCCTTTCCGTCAAAACTTGCCGAGGTTAATGGTAATAGTTAGTGTAGGGCGCTGTCGGTTAGCTGTGGCAAAGGAGCTAGCCACCACCTCCCTATGCATTGAAATCGTGACCCATTGAAATATAGCCCATTGGGTGTTATGGACACGAAATAACGCTAGATTATTATTATAATTCAATGGCGCTATGCGGCAGCGCTTAACAATCGCCTAGCGAAGCGCAGGGGTGGCGTGCGCAAGGTATACTGGGAGATTTTTACTGCTGGTGATCGCCCATCACCATTTCGACTCCATCTCGCCTGATTCCTACCTGCTACAGCTTTAGGATATACACTACGATCATGCTTTGGCAACATCACTTTTTTTTACGCGTACCGCAACTTTGTAACCACCATCCTTTTAGGGCCATTCGAAATCAGTATTTCTTCTCATTGAAAATATAGGCAGTCTCCCAGTTGGATTCGGAAAACCTAAACTCCAATCTCTTGGAAGGATATAGCATGCTACGAGACAAGACTGGAATGTTCCGTTTCAAGTTATTCCACAAAATAGTTTGAATAAAAAGTCACTATATTGATATACTTGTAACTTCTTGTGGCGATTTAAATGTACTTACAAAATATAGCGAAGACAAGAATATGTTAAAGGCCCAGTCAGCCTTGAGTAAGATCTTACGTTCTCGCAGGTCACCTCATTAATTTGGTTTCGCTTGCGTCGAAATGTTCTTTTCCGTGTTCAGACGTACCCCCAAGATTATAGACCTTTTCGACGCAAGAAAGGGGGTAGGCAACCCTCAGTATCGGGACGTACAAGATGGTTGATACATTGTCATCCGTCTCTGCGCACTCTCATCGTACAAAAAGACAACGGCGCAGGCGCCAAAAAGCGAGATGGAAGGCCACGTTTCACCCCTGTATCTTTCCCTTTTAGTTGCATTAAAATGGTCTATTCTAAAACTTTTTACTTATTGTCTGCTGAAGCATAGCTCACTGCATCATGCGTCAATAAGGCATGATCGAGTGAGTTATTTCTAAGAAAAGGTGCTAACAAGGTGCTGCCATCTCGACACTACCCGACGAAAAACGAATATTTTCAAACTAAACCCTCGCCTAGCGACTTCACCGACTAGTCTGAGTGAAACTTTAATCTTCGATACGTTTTACTGCAGCCCAAAACGACATAACTGTGTCTACGACAATAAACCTGGGAAGAAGTTCTTTTAATACCAGAACTAGAAAAGTAAATAAGTTTCATCACGTATTAGAAATATACAATAGGTCTACGTATAGACAATTCTACGGTTGGAGTCCGAGCACATTAAAAGCAAAGCGGTTAGAGGGTTCAGGGTTCTCTTGGGCACCACTTAGAGTTTACCCTTTTCATTTTTGTCCATATTTAAGTTAAGAATTTGTTTAATTGTGTCCCGAATTGATCTTATTTGTAGTTCTCTCGAACACCAGTTTTAATGGCGCTTATAAAGCAAACTGACATTCAGAAGCTAGTAAACATTAAGATGGGCGTAATTTGGCATGATTACAGTACGAAAAGGTTAAACCAACCTAACCTTACTTGTAATAATCTATTTCGTATACACTTATATATCTGGGGCTGGGCGCAAGCTACAATTCAATATTCTAGGGACAACGCAATAACTTCATCATGGTAATGGCTGGAAAAGAGGACAAATCAGCCTCGTGGTAAGTTTTAAGCAATGCGAGAAAAGCAAGAAAACAACACCAAACAACAACGCAAAGGTTTCGTGACTTCAACGAAAGAAAAATATTTCTAAATAAAGAATTTATATCAGACCTGAACCGGCCGGGACCTTGTCCCTTTTGCTTGCCACTATCGATTGCCATTAGTTTGGCAATGCAATGTGGTATAATTTTAAAATGAAAATTCTGAGAAGCGAAAACAATAGCACGAAATTTAGGAATTCCATTAATGTACTTGGGAAAATCAATCTTAATTTATAATATTTGTGAGAAAAATATTAGATTTCACTTCACTTCTGCGCCTAGCGGTTCGATATTGTAATGTTTACCGCGCCCAGTTGATTGTGTATAAAAAAAGGCTTCCGGAGTTTCTCTCCCGAATAAATTAAAATTGATTTAATGGTTAAGAGGATAATTAATACAGGGTTCCTACGAAATTTCCAAAAACCCATTTTACATTATATTTCGAGTAATTCTGATTAATTTCCAGTTGTGATGGCAATGAGATTCGCCAGCTGAAGATACGTCCATTTTGCTGCACACCCAGCATCTATTTTCATATACGTAAACAGTGTTTTCCAAACGATGTATCATCGTGAGAGTTTTGGTTCAACTTTTTGATTTTCAATCAATATCTTAAAATGGGTTCACGGAGAAAACTTACAATGTTTTACTGATAAACCTCTATGTCACGAGGTAGTTTAAAGTCAATATTGGCTTACAAATAATTATTTTCGCTGTCTCTAAGAGTCTACATCTAGTGGCCTTATATTATATTTCCGTGTCTTCACTGATATCCACATTTGTATGAACCTTGGCGACAGTAGGGAACGCACGCGCCAGATTTGCATTTAATTAGCTAGAGCCAAGCTATAGCCACTTTTCTTGAGCGTGCATTGCGTGGTTTTTCTTTATCGGGTTCGGAAAAAATCTCTCTCCAAAGGCTTAAGACTTAATTTCGACTTTTGACTTTTCCTTAATACCTCTTAAGTATAGTAGAATGTTTTTTATATTGATCAAAATTAAGGTTTGTTATGTAGCATTATTTTACATGCTCTATTGGAATAATGCAAGAATTTGAAATCTAGTGACGAAGTTACTTGTTTGTTAATAGAAACTACTAAGATTTTCCAGTGTATGTTTTTTAAAGAAAAATAGCTTCTAAAAGTTAAGTCTTTCGCGTCGTACCATATAAAATCTGTGGTATCGTGGACGACTGACCCCCACCCCCTAAGATTTAATTTTTAAACTGGACCAGTCAATTTGCCCTGTGCCACCGCCTTATTTCCCACGCTGTCACTGAGTCATATAAAAAAACCCACACTCCCACTAAATTTAAAATTTATAGGCGTTGAATTTTCACTTTTAACTTGAGATTTGGCTTAATTAATGGATAATTCTGTATTGATTTTAAGAGACTCCAAGATAATTTTTTAAAAGAAATATAAGTTTTTAAAATTTAGTGTCTGTATTCATTTGAAATCTCCATATTTTTCCAAGCAAATCTATATTGAAATGAGAGAAATAATCTACGGATTGGTTGATATTAAAGTGGATTAATATTATTCTAATCGAGCAACTCTTGTTGATACTAAACTGTATTCAAGTTAAGTTTATAGACAAAATGTCAATACAAGGAATATCATATATATCCAAAAGTACACAGTACGATAATATCCTGCATCTGAAATTAATATCTTACAGAAAGCCAAAGTATTCTGATGTTCTCGTTCAACAACAGTTAACAAAAACTACTTTCTTAGTTACGAAGTTTAACATCATATAATAATCCGCCTTTAGTTTTGTTATTTTATCAAGTTAATTTGAGCAAAACTATATTAAGTTTTCATTAAATATACGAACTGTTCGCGCACTTCAAATTCCCTCGTCACCTACCAACCTACTCCTTAAATAAACTTACTTATCGCTATGATTAAATTCGGTAAACCTATTCAAACAGTTTGAATTTTTGACGTAGAATCGGAACTAATTTAATAAAGACCCGAATCGAGTAGCACCTGACAGCTAGCTATCAAACGTTCCTTAAACTGATGCGAAACAATTGAATCTCTTCCTCGTGGACATGATAAAAAAAAACTAGGAAATCGAGGACGATTGCATACGTTCAATATGCAGCCAGAGCATTTTTCTGATAAGTCTGCCATGAATTAAAGGGCTTGTTCTTTGGGTCATACCATAAGTTCATATTGTTCATATTGTCCATAAGTCCGTCAATGGTTACTGAGAACTTGTCATGTATTAGAGGGCTTATTCTTTGGGTCATACCATAAGTTCACATGTTCCATAACTCTGTCAATGGTTACCGAGAGCTTGTCATGTATTAGAGGGCTTATTCTTTGGGTCATACCATAAGTTCACATGTTCCATAACTCTGTCAATGGTTACCGAGAGCTTGTCATGTATTAGAGGGCTTATTCTTTGGGTCATACCATAAGTTCACATGTTCCATAAGTCTGTCAATGGTTACCGAGAGCTTGTCATGTATTAGAGGGCTTATTCTTTGGGTCATACCATAAGTTCACATGTTCCATAAGTCTGTCAATGGTTACCGAGAGCTTGTCATGTATTAGAGGGCTTATTCTTTGGGTCATACCATAAGTTCACATGTTCCATAAGTCTGTCAATGATTACCGAGAGCTTGTCATGTATTAGAGGGCTTATTCTTTGGGTCATACCATAAGTTCACATGTTCCATAAGTCTGTCAATGGTTACCGAGAGCTTGTCATGTATTAGAGGGCTTATTCTTTGGGTCATACCATAAGTTCACATGTTCCATAAGTCTGTCAATGGTTACCGAGAGCTTGTCATGTATTAGAGGGCTTATTCTTTGGGTCATACCATAAGTTCACATGTTCCATAAGTCTGTCAATGATTACCGAGAGCTTGTCATGTATTAGAGGGCTTATTCTTTGGGTCATACCATAAGTTCACATGTTCCATAAGTCTGTCAATGATTACCGAGAGCTTGTCATGTATTAGAGGGCTTATTCTTTGGGTCATACCATAAGTTCACATGCTCCATAAGTTTGTGACTGGTTACTGAGAACTTGAATAGTCTTCAATCTAAGAATTCTATTAAACATTTATCTAGCAGAAGTGCACTATTAAATTGGTAGAAGTACGAGTCCGCTGTTAAAGTGAAGCTAATTTCAGCAGTTGTGTGGCTATTTCCTTGTTTTAGAGGCTAATCAACGATTGGGAGAGCCAACCTCCGTATTTAAAACTAAAGCCGTGTTTACACGAGGCACTTTCGAACAGTTTGTAACCGTTTTGGAAAGGCCTAATCCATTTTCAAGACTAGTAATGGCATCTCTACTTTAAACAGCAAAATGTTACGATTCGATCTTTTCAAAACGGTTTCACGTTCATGTGAAACACAGTTTTGAATCGTTGTGGAAACACCATGCATGTACATTTATTATTTATAACAATTCGAAATCTTTCCCATTTAATTTTTAATTTTCGTTAAAATAGTGAGTGCATGTTCATCAGTATTAAAATAAGGCATGAAACTTTAATTTTAATCTAGGATTGAAACCGAATCGAGAGAGTTAAAGTTAAGCAATTCACTTTTATAATCCTCAGAGATTAGTTTCTACTTAATTAGATACGATATTTATGACGATGTAAGTTTCAACAGGGATAGATTTAATTTTAGAAGTAGGAATGGTGAACAGAGTAATCTGGGAGCGCGTCAAAGTCCCGAACCCCCTTCCACGGGACGGAGAGGTATGAAAGAAGAGGCGGGTCATAGCATAGCGACAAAGGTAAAAAGGAATTACGTATTTTTCGCCGTCCCCGTCAGCAACATAATCAAAACGTAGTTTCAGTGAGCCAATAAGATAATTTAAAATTTTCGTTACGTGTTGGAGGGAGGGGCTCTATACTGGGCCATGAGTCGGACTATAAGTAAATACTAACCGTTCTTCATTCCTACTTCCAAAATTAAATCTATCCCTGATTTTATATTATGGTGTCCTTTATGTTACCATAGCAATGAAATTCATGAAAAAACTACAGATGATTTAGAGAACTTATCGACTATGTATGCAAATTCTGATGTAAATCTATTTCATAATGCCCATGTTGTCACTGAACGTTTTATACGATAAATAAAATTGTTTTCTTCTGTCTATTTCCTTGTCTATTTTGCAATAAGCCTCACTGACGGTTAACATTTAACATATCTAACTTTCTCTTGGATTAAACTGATCGAACAGAAAGGTTCCATTGCGCAACTCGAGGTTCGACACCAAAATAAATTTGTAAATGTAGAATCTCATGGCCAATAGAAAGTGGGTATTTGTAGTCGATTATAGCAGACGTTTAAAATTCAGTATTCTTTTCATAATATATCAAAGGTGTGCACAAGTTCTGCAACTCAGACATGTGCAAAATGACAAAGTATATTTTGATAATTGCATAAAGTAACTTAAAAATTTATTCGTCAATGTTTGTCAATAGGGCATAGGAACATAACAAATAAGTTGAAATGTTGCTTAATACGATTGGTTTAAAGTATACAGAGTGTTTTTTAGAAGTCTGCTATCAATTAAGTGGGTGTTCTTTGGGACTTTTCAGTCTGAAATGTAATATGACATTTTACCGTCCAAGAGACGCGTTATCGAGTTAAGATTAAATTAGAATTTTACGGATGGCCCCTTAAATTTAATTAAGAAACTGAAAGACAATGATTACTAATTTAATTAAGGGGTCATCCCTAAAACACTCAAATCATAACTCGAAAACAGTGACCCGGACGGCAAAATGTCATCAACACAAAATCGCCCAAAGAACATTTTCCTTAATGTATGACAGAAACACCTCCCGTATAAATTTATAAACGCGAGTTCGAATCGTACATAACCATTCAGAACGTATTTATATTTCATAGACTAAGACAAATCAATTTCTAGAAAAGAGGTGAATATTTGATCACGTAGACTAAACTCAAAATTCTCCCCTAAAACAAATATTTTCCTAGCTGGGATTTGTTATTTTCCAAATTTAACGATCATAATATAAAAATACGTCTGACGTTTTATGATTCTTATAAAGGTCGAACAAATAAACCCTATTATATTAAGCGTAAGGCTACTTTACACGAGAAAACTTTAAGGACCTAAATATTATTGAAAGAAAAGCTTACCTTAATCAGATAACTTGAAAAATAATGCCTCGTTACCATAGAAAAACGTCGCGACAAGCCTCAGTAGTTGACAACGATTAAGATTTCCATAAAAACAAAATTAATCTTGAAAAAACACGAGATTCGGACAGTCCACCGTAGAAGTTTTTTTTTCACGGATAACCACGTGGGTGGAACTTTAGGGTATAAATTGTCTATCTACTACGAAAATACCGTGGATCTTAAATGGCCATCATAAAAACGTGCTTCAAAAGTTCAACTCAGACCTTTTCGTTGCACTGCTTTGGCGTTATTTATTATATTTTTTCTTTAAACTTACTTAAACCACTTGAGTAAAAAATAAATAAAATAAAAATAAAAATTCAAACTGTATATTACAGTTAAATTATTGATAAAGTAAACTTGGTTGTTTCTTTAAGCTATTTGGGGTGTCAAGTCTTACTCTTCTAGAGAACTACTAGTGGTAAAGAGAAAGAGAGAACTGCTGGGAGAGAGATCAAAATCGTATACCACTAGGGCGACATACATACAATCGTATATGCATATACAAAGTTCTAGTAAGAGAGATAAGAAATTACGACATTCGCGCCGCCATTTGTCCAGGCGGCGTTCATTCTCGTAACTATATACGAAAGTTGTACTACTGGCCGGTGGGCCCATGCAGGCAAATTGCTTACAAATGGCAAATACACTGATTGCGGATTTTGCACCGTCAAGGGTAGGGATTTAAAAGTTCAAACGTAATCATTTTAGCACTGTCAAGGGTAGGGAGTTCGAAGTTCACGCGTAGTAATTTTAGCAAAGTCAATGGTCAAGCTTTACAAGATTACGGGTATGACGATGGCGGGGCTTTCAAGGTTAATAGTAATCATTACAGCACTGTGAAGGGTAGTGCTTTAAAATATTGCGTGTAATCATTACAGCACTGTGAAGGGTAGTGCTTTAAAACATTGCGTGTAATCATTACAGCACTGTTAAGGGTAGGGTTCTAATAGTTTAAGAGAAATCATTACAGCACTGTCGAGGGTAGGGTTCTAATAGTTTACGCGTAATCATTACAGCACTGTCAAGGGTAGGGTTCTAATAGTTTAAGAGAAATCATTACAGCACTGTCGAGGGTAGGGTTCTAATAGTTTACGCGTAATCATTACAGCACTGTCAAGGGTAGCGTTCTAATAGTTTAAGAGTAATCATTACAGCACTGTCGAGGGTAGGGTTCTAATAGTTTAAGAGTAATCATTACAGCACTGTCGAGGGTAGGGTTCTAATAGTTTAAGAGTAATCATTACAGCACTGTCGAGGGTAGGGTTCTAATAGTTTAAGAGTAATCATTACAGCACTGTCGAGGGTAGGGTTCTAATAGTTTAAGAGTAATCATTACAGCACTGTCAAGGGTAGGGTTCTAATAGTTTAAGAGTAATAATTTTAGCTTGTTTACAAGCAGCCTCGAAGTGTAATCAATTGTACATGCTATAAACCTTTTATAATTTACAATCGGTGTAGGAAACCCTTGGAATAGGGGCTTAGTGGCTTACATATGATTCATACATTACTGTCTCTGCACCCTCCCATGACACAAAAGGCCTAAAGCGCAGGCACCAAAATGCAAGACGGAAGGCAGAGTTTTACCGCCAAGAGTTTCCCTTTCTGTTCCATCGAAATTATGTAGCCCTTGTCACCTAAGCCTTGCGGCTATTGACCAAAATAACTTAGGGCTTTTATATATCTTTTTACACCATGCAGAGATCGGAACCATAGTCGTAGTAGGTATGAAGTCTACTTAACTATTATTTCTCTACTCTACTCCGTTTGCCCCGAGACCATGGTTTCTCCAAACATCCTTCTTATAAAAGGAATATTACTTAAATTTATACTACGGCTGAAAAAAAACTTAATCTTCGTAAGTTCTAGGCAACATTTTGCAACTAAAAAATTTGTATTTACCCCCCAAAAAAAGAGAGACAAAATTGGATTTCTATCAGATCTTTGCTCAGAAAAAAAAAAAAAAACACGTAACAAAAACCTCGTCTCAGTACCCCAAGCAAAATTAATCAAAAATAAAGGGTGAAAACTTTAAAGAATTCACTCTGTCCTGCCACGCTTCCAACCCTATCTCTCCCAAGAAAAAACCCATATCTTCCTCCTAAGGCATACCAAAGCGTAATTCCATATATTGACTTTGAACCGCGTTGTCCTAAGACACTGTATATGTAGAACTTTGTCTTTATCCCTTTTTCAACCAACTCGCGGAACAAAAAAGTCGCAAATATAAAAATGCACGCGTAAAGATTGCCAAGGCTTACCGTTACTGTAGATTCTAAGGTGATTCTTGGTACTGCTAAGTAAATTTCACCACTTCCATGATTAAGTCCGGTACAGTTTCCGTCATCATTGGCTCCCATCGTCCTCGTCTCCCACATTGGATAAACACAAAAGTTTCCTCTCTCAAAACCTTCAAACTAGGCTCTTCCGGCCAGCGATAGTGTTTTGACCTCGGCGTTTAGTTTGACTCCGAACCCCTGACTACCGACTCTATAGTCTGCGTATTTCAACCTAGATTAAATTAAAAAAAGAAACTCTTTCTTAGCATAACATCATATTTGAGACTACCCCTATCCCCCACTCGGCTTTAAACTGACGTTAATCGTGTTTTGTTAGCGCTTTTTTATCTCTTACATTGCCAATAATAATGCCACTCTTTTTAACCGCTTGGGAAAAGGTCTATTTTAAAGTCTATTTCACGTAGGTCTTTAATTTTTTAAGCGAAATTATTGTAATTTTGTCGTTTTACAAAGTTGAAAAGATACAATTTTGGACATACGGTAGCCCCAGCTTCAAGAAGAGATTCATGGAGTGAAAACCACCATACCTACAACGTTGCCTACGTACCCCACCTACGGAACGACACCGAAGTCCACCCAGTATTCTCAGCGTTTAGGTAGGGTCGTATGGTACGGAAACGTAAAGGATGACCCCTGTGTTTTATAAATGAGAGCTAACTCTCATACAAATACAATGGCGCTACGCAGCAGCACTTAACAATCGCCTACCGAAGGGTAGGGGCGTGCGCTAGGTACACTGGGAGAGTTTCAGTGCCGCAGATCGCCCATCATCATTTACCACTCCATCTTACCTTGTTCTTCTTGGTCCCAGGCTTCGAAATAAGACAAGTCAAAAACTAGTTCATTAATTCGTGGGACCACTTTTTTAATTCAAACCCCGAGCTGCACTCACTGGTACCATAGAATACTTTAAAAATTCCAACTTAAATGGTGATCTATCGTAAATATCTGTTTTTATACTTCTTTTAATGACGCAACCCGAAGATAAGTATTACTTCTTGGAGGATCGAAGTTGATTCTGGAGTAGAATAGTTAGGGGGCCATCGGTGGGCTTCAGGCAGTGCTGCCACCTCTCGGTGGAGATATTTTGGTGTAAATAGAACTTCTTGTTGCTATAACCAGGTGGCACCTAAAACTTATACCCAACCGAAAGTCGGGGTACCCGTATAGGTTCATGCAAGGGAAGGATCCTTCCGTGTTAGCGACGAAGAGTATTATACTCCAGAATCGAATTACCTCCTCCAAGATTACATTCCATCGCGAACCCTGGAAGTTCTCTACACTACAGACCTCCCTTCCTACGTTTTATCGCCTTGTCGAGTCATATGACACAAGCAAAATACGAACTGACAAAGTTCATTAAATACTCAGTTCAACCCGCCAGTTTTAGACAAAATGGCCGACAGAAAAAGGACAAAGGTTATATTATTAGGAGATTTGAAATAGGCCAACACAAATTAAAATATCCATATGGAGAGCCGCTTAAACCGACATATTTATGCTAAAATTCTGTTTAATGGAATTTAACAGAATACTACTCAGCTACGACCAATTCATACTCAACCATAATCATTTAACTGTATGCAAGAACTTACAAAAATACTTTCAAATCAAAAATTATCAATTTAAGCCTTGGTTTACTCACCTTCAACTTCCTGGGCGCTTCCTCGATTAGAGTACGGTAGCTTTGGCGATTTAACTCTTTTGGCTTTTCGTTCGATTTAAAAAAATGAATGTCAAATAGAAAAATTTAAGACCCTCCTCCGCTATAAGTCGACTTTGAGCTCTGGTAAAAAACGCAAACCGCAAAAACGCGAGAACGAAATGTTTGCATTATGTATGTATCCCGCATATTTTTCAAAAGCCGTCGCTAGGAGAAACTATCGTACAACGCGACAAAACTTATTTTTGGCGCGACCGCTGAAAAAACTCAGCACGCGTCCTCAAACGCTAAAACCGAAACGAAAACTTTACAACTGGAGCGCATCAGTGCTGCCTCCCATTGATCGTTTTATTATACCTTACTTTTATTTCCTTACATTGAGGAAAGGTACAGTTGCTGTAGAGGAGTGAAGACATTAAAAACCGAGTTGTAATAGCACTTTCGATTTTCCTGATTCACTCATTTGAAACAATAATTAAGGCGATCATGTTGAAATGAACTGAACTAATGCATTTTTGGTGTGATTTACAAGTTTTTTTTGGTGCATGGGGCTCCCTGTGAGGCAGTGGTACATTAAAAAACTTTAACTGCCGTTATAGGGGAAGTACCCATCGCCACCAATTTTTTAACATGTACCTAGGTGGTACTACACACTTCCTAAAAATATTTTTTTCAAGGTGACCTGTGAATATTTTTGGATGTCACGGGCTCCCTGGAACCTCATGTTTACAAGTAGTCTGATAGTGGAATAAGTCTTTGATTATTTATGCAGTTTTCAATTGAATTTCCACGTTGAGATGTCACCTCTCATAAATCTCGACTTACGATGTCGATGGAGAAAAGACTCTTCTAGACTTGGCCTAGATCAGCTTTGAGCAGTAGAAGTCGCAAATGGTGGACAAAATATTAACCCCTAAACTATCGGGAAACTCCGAAATCGCAAAGGACGTACTATATAATTAAAACGATAAACAAGGTGGTCAAATCCAGTTGATCAGATATTATGTTTGAAGGTGTCTGTTCCAATGAGAATGATGCTGTACAATGTTTGACAATGTTGCTGAGTTAAGAGATTGCAAAAATAAAGACTAGAAGTTCAGTTTCAATCAGTACTCGACCAACTTGATTGGCACTTAAGCCATGCTCACACTTGTCACTTTCAAGCAGTTTTCGGAAGGTTTTGAAAGGTCAAAATGAAAAATTTGGCTATACACCATAGAAATATTTCAAGAGAAAATGCCAGATTCGACCTTCCCAAAACGGTTGAAAACGGTAGCCAAATGTCAAGTGTGTACGTAGCTATAGAGGACATGAAAATAACTAAGTGAAGTTTAAGCTGAGGGAGGGGGGTGGAAATAAATTTGATTTTGCCAAATCAGTGTTGCCAGTATATTTTTTAGTGAATAGAAAAATTCTAGAACTTCAGGCTTTGAAACTGAAACTGGCAAACTTGTTATTCAGCTAATGTTGGGAAAGAAGAGTAATAAATAACCCCAGTCCTTGTCCTTCTATTGACAGTAAACTTCATAAACTATTACTACAACTCTCTCAAAACCAATAATTTAATAACTATGTATAGTTACCAATGCCATGAGATGTGCCTAAAAAGATTAGTATAATAAAAAGCATCAACCGGAATCGGTCGAAGAGAGGCGGGGTTTGTAATGGACAATACAAGAATACAAGAATGTAGTAGAGGGGGGGGGGACTATCTAATACGAGTTCGCATCCTAAATATTAAAGAGTCGCGTTATGTACGGCTAACGTCCATAAGGCTAACGACACTAATACGACTTCTGAGGAGTATTTTGGTCCTCGTACCATAGAACGTGCTTCGATAACAGACGCGATAACGGTTCGAAGCTTGACCGCTAGGTCCACGGGCCACGATGGTTAGCGTGCCAATTTTCAATTACGAGATGTCTCGGAGCTAATAGGGCGTTATTTTACAGGTAAGGTTGTCGAAGCTAGAGGTGGCTTTAATAGCATACTCGTAAAATCACCTATACAGTATATCCCTTAATTTAAATAACGATTCCACGGCTGTATCGTAAAGCCTTTTAAAACCCGAGAGGTAGAATCAAGAAGCGATATCAAGTTTACTAGGGAGAAGGTATAAATTGGCCACATTTCTAGCTTTATCTCCAGTCCAAACGTTGGTCCGGAGTTAATCCCCGCCTCTAAATTACAAGCAGCATCTCATTGGTTCTTGAAATCTCACGTCAGCGCGACGTGAATGACGAAAATTACGTATTTTCCTACTGAGGAGAGGCGAAATAGCCCGGTCTCCTTTTACGTCCCCCCTTTTATTTTGAAAGGGGGACTGGGACTATGGCGCGAATACTTAGGCATCTTATAACTTCTCCCTAGTAAACTAGATATAGCTTCTTGGTAGAATGACTTGGCAGTTCTTCTTAAGCCTTGTCCTTTAGAAGGTGGAGGTAATGATTTTCACCAACCTTCGCCATGTACGAAATTTTTGGGCGACATGCGCTATTACCCTCCAACGACAGGCCGTATTTAGTTGATTAACGAATTTCATTATTTTGTCTCAGTTTTGGGCGGATTTACCAAACCATACATAGTGTATTGAAAGCTCACAAATAATTACAGGAGGATTAAGAACATTAGAATATTTGAATGATCTCATTGGGTTTTACGTAGCACAATAGTAAAAATTACATCTTCAATTTATACCATACCATGAAATATTTGCAGCAGGGATAGGTTTAGATTTAGAAGTAGGAATCGAGAACGGTTAGCCTTTACTTCAGTCCGACTCATAGCCAGGAATAGTGCCCCCTCCCTTCAACACGCAACGAAAATTTTAAATTATCTTATTGGCTCACTACGTTTTGATGACGTTGCTGACGGGGACGGCGAAAATACGTAGTTCTTTTTTACCTCTGTCGCTATGACCCGCCTCTTCTTTCATGCCCCCCGTCCCGGAGAAGGGGGTCGTGGACTTTGACACGCACAAAAATTACCCTGTTCTACATTCCTGCTTCTAAAATTACATGGATCCCTGATATCGCATTCATTTTGTTCCACTTAGCGAAATACAGCAAGTTCTGTGGGCGAGTTTGAGTCGAAAATGTTCTATGATATTTTGTTTCGCGTTATGATTAACTTTGCGTACGAACCCCTTGATTAAGAATTTGAAAATTTGGAGTGTTTTACGGATGTTAATTACATTTAATTAAGAATTTGAAAGTTTGGAGTGTTTTACGGATGCTAATTACATTTAATTAAGAGTTTGAATGTTTGGTGTGTTTTACGGATGCTAATCACATTTAATTAAGAATTTGAAAGGCAGTGCTAATTAAATTGTACAGTCATATGTATGACTTGAAACCGTTGGCAGTTAGGAAAAAATTTCATAGAACATTTTCGACTCCTACTTCTAACCTACCACCCAGTGTATTAATTTACAGTGAAAGTTATGGGTTACGGTGATAATATTAGTAAATTTGCGGTTCCAAGAAAAATATAGTGGCCAGGTTATCCTCTGATTAATAGTCCCTATACTATAAGCGCACTTGAAAAGATCCCTTCACGATAGAGAGATTCCCATTCCAGAGCCATACATTTTCTCTAAGCCCGGGTTCCTAGTGCAGAGTGCTTCAATATTTTCACAATTCTCCGAGGTCGAATTCACTAAATTTTTATATTTTAAACAAGTTTTAAACATTCACATAATATGGTATTTAATATATATTTGTCAATATTAAAAAGTTATAAAAACAATTAATAGCGCTCTTCTCCGAAAGGCTGGTTGTCACACCTGAAATATCATGAAAATTCTTAATAAAATTGTTAAACTTCTACTGTGTAAATGGTTTAAAGCACTACCCCACAAAACGCAAGGCTCGAAGAGAAAGGCAATAATGCAAAATAGCAATGCAGTAAGTGCTAAAATTCTCTAATTTATTCTACTTAATACGGAAACATATAATTTTCTATTTAGTGAAACGTTGAAAGGCATGCGTTGATTTGCCACTTGTGAGATTTAAGTTAAAAACTACTTACGATAAATTCTATTATAGTTTAAGAATTAAATATGAATGATTCGACGATCATTCAACATTAAATGCCTCGACCTTGGTAGTTTTTCAATATCACTATAGCATATTGAGTATATGTTGAGATGAATGTTGATGACTTAATATTTAATCAAATAACGCTAAAGATCTATCACAGACGTATTCTAGGGTTTGGAAAGTTTCTGTTTGCAGTTCAACGGTGAGACTAAAAATTGTCTCTAAAAGTTTTCAAACATTTTTTTAACTTAATAATAATTATAAGAAGTTTATAAGATATGTTCCATAAGTGTGTCACTGGTTAATTTAGCTTGTCATGAAGTGACGTAGTTGAAACGGCATAAATTCTCGTAAAACAACGCCTGATCAAGATAAAGCTAAAGCATTGAAAAGTGACTGCAGGTTAGCTATCTTTGTGAATTAAAAAGACGTGCATTACGGAAAAATACTTAACATCCCAGGGTGGGTTTGAACCACCAAACTTGGGTCCTCTAACCATCTTAGTTACAGAGACTTACTATTGAGCCACAACGGTAACATCATCGAGGTAACACAAGGTTATCATCGCTGATCAATGATTGCAATCTATGGTTCGATTCACCGTATATTTACCAGATATTCACTTGTGCATTCAAGTCAAGAGGTATTTAAAGCAACATTATCACCCATAGCATTCTGGATAATCTTCTGGACACGAATTTTATATTTCCAAAGGCAGGAACCAGTGAGACCTAACGCACTAGGTCCCATTGGTCCCTGCCTTTTTCTTAACTAGCTATTACCAAGCTTAGCCATTGCGTAGTAGATAAGCCATCTTTAAGGGGCACTAACGGAGCCGCCCTTTGTTTTAACATGGATAAGCTTGAATAAGTTGTAACTGCTAAAATAAAAAGCCAAGGCTTAACTGCGATGAAACCTACTAGCACGAATAACAAAAAATTGTTCCATTAATAATACAAAAGGTACCCTATTTGTTTGTTTCAAGTTGTGATTGGATGACCTGATCCAGATGAAACCCTGTCAAAAACATTATTCAAATATAATAGTTATACTACCGTATATAAATAAAATACATACAAATCCCTTCCGTTGTAGCCATTGTAGGCTAAGTAGCCTATGTCTTCCCTGATTAGTTTTATAATAAAATTAATTTAACTTCGTGACATTAAAAACAAAACTAACTAACTTTGTCTCGTAAGTCATACGATAAAAATGTTTAGACAGTTTGATGGCAGCAACCAGGGCGAAAAATTGGAAAAACAAACACCAACCGAGACTAAACCAATATCCGTTCTGTAGAAAGAATAGACAAGCTTGACAAAATGGTCCTGTCAGTTAAGCTCAAATTAGGCAAACTTACAAAAGGATCTAATATATCACGGCAAAGAACATTTCTTCCAACATCAAATGTCTCCCATAAAATACCACATTTTGCAATCTCATTATTTAACTGTAAATTAAAAAACGGTATAAGGCCCGTTTACATATCCGCATTCTGAACCATAAATAGACGCGTACGAGATGGTTTAGAACATTCGATTCAGAGTGGAGATATAATTAAGGGATCTGAATTTGCATATTACATACCTTATCTCGGACTGTTTCCACATATTTTTCATTTGGTTTCAAAGTTTCGTTGACGTATTTTCTCTTTGCCTATAAAATCATTGTAAAATTGACGTCACAAGTAAGCTTTATAATATTGCAACGAGAACCCATATTAGACCTGAGAACATACACAAGCTAATAGTTAAAAAACAAACTTCCAGGGGCAAGCCTCCATACTGGATAATTTCCGTAACGCCAGGAGACACCGGTAGAGGCATGGCTAGCCTCTCACATGCAGTGAGCTTGAGATGCCTCTAGTGGTGTCTCGTGGCATGAGCGAAATTATACAGCATGGAGGCGTGCCCCCTGGAAGTTTTTTTCTCTGTATGTAATATTCGAATTGGTCTATATGTCGGTGATGTGAGGAAACCAGGAATAGTGGAGAAAAGAAAAACGATCTTTGAATGTTATCAGGTCTTATATGGGTTCTTAAATACAAATTAAATTGACCTCTTTAACGGCATCCTTAAGATCTTCAGTAATTTGTTCAAGAGTCACATTGTCAATAGTTTCCTATTGAATTAAAGACAATGTTATATACTTAAAATTGATTCTTAACCAACCCTACAAGTATTGCGAATTTAAACAAGATGGTCTAGCCCATATTAAGCCACATCGTTTACGTACTCTTGCTATCCCTTTTTTCGAAAAAAATACTTCTAGTGAAAAATCACCTAGTGTACCTTGGGAATATTATTTTCTTTGGCTACGAGCTAACGTGAATCACGCGTCACCAAAGCTCTACTTACTTCCTCATATCCTATATTTCTATTTGTTCGTTGTTAATACTTCTAAAACTATTACTACTACTACCTAATATTATTAGTCTCATCGATACAATGTAACTAAAAATATACCAATAGACCTTAAACCTGATTGTTATCCATCCCAACAAGTATTGCGATTTTAAACAAGATGGTCTAGCCCATATTAAGCCACATCGTTTACGTACTTTTTCTATCCCTTTTTCCAAAAAATTACTTCTATTGAAAAATCACCTCGCGAATATTGTTTTCCTTGGCTACGACGTGAATCACGCATCGCCAAAGCTCTACTTACTTCCTCGTTTCATTATTAGTCCGTTGTTAATACTTCTAAAACTACTACTACTACTATTACTGGGCCAAAATTATTAGTTCCATCGATACATGTAGCTAAAAAGACACCAATAGACCTATGGTAAGTGCAAAACATAATTACTTTAGTTGAATTTAAGGAGTTTATGAGTTCTACTGATAAGTTGTAGTTTTGGCTCTGTTTTGAAAATACAATTTGTTATAACATTATTAAAATAAATTATTTTATTTAACTTCTAAAAACTTACCGGTGATAAGTTGGTGAATTGATCCTTATAGCTCATCAAATTTTCTATAAGATTTTTGGTTTCATCATCCTTTTTCATTTCCGATTCTCTCAATTTACGTTCAATTATCATCTTCTTTTCATCATAATCATCAATAACAGTTTTAATATCTTCACACTAAGTAAAAATTTGGTTTTATTTTAATGGTTATTTAAATTTAATATTACACAAATCACAATTACCTCATTCACAAAGTTTGTGGTGTAATTAAATTTAACTTCTTTTAGAAAGTTGCGGTTCTTTTCAAATTCGACCAGGAAATTTGTAAAATCATAAAATTCGATATTTTCCAATTTCGATACAATATAAGCTCTCTTCTGTCAATTATAAACCGGATTTAAAAAGTAAATGAATTATGTAAGATCTTTTGCGAAATAAGAATGTCTTTCATATATAACTGTGAGAGCCTTGAATTTTTGGTTTCGAGTCGAGTCTCGAGTATTGAAATTTTCCCTTATCGGATATCGTGCCGAGTCTCGAATCGAGTATCGAGTAGTTGGAAAATTTGTTTCGAGTATTTATCGAGTAATTGGGAATTGGTTTTCTAGTATTTCCACACTTTCTGTTAATTGATCGCCCTCATAATAGACATTTAATGTAATTCTGATCATCAACCACTACTTCAAACAATTCCCAGACGATATTAGTCTTCCTCCCTTTAAATTTAACAAACTAATTCCTCATGAATATCCTCTTTGGAATCTAATTCCTCACCGAAGTCACTTCTAACCATTGTTATACTTCGCGCAAAGTCCCAAACTAAATTTTCCAAGATTAACTTCAAAAAAATAAGTAAATAAATAAAGTAAAAAAGGCAACGCGCATTTAACTTATTTTATTACTTTTGCTTCATCTATTGAATCAGCTAGGAGAGCTCTACTACCCTACTACATTACATTGGCATTATGATCTAAACTACCCAATGAGCACTAACTTGCGTCTGTTAACCAATAAGAGTGACTTTCTAGTAGATTTTTTATAGTTGCCACATGCCATTTTCAGAGTTCAAGTATTTATCGAGCCTTGGTTTGATACCCGAAACTTTTCGAGTCTCAGAAGATCTCTTAATGAGTCCTATCGAGTACTCGCACAACACTACTATACATCCCACATTCCTATTTCGTCTACAGTACAGCCTTTTTGGGCAAAGTCTAGGACATCATCTTGGAGGACGAATGAGAAGGAGAGGTCGACACACGTCATGATCGAGCAGACTCCCTCAGCTATAACGCGCACTCACGCGGTCTCGTGTCGTTTCTGCCACTCACCCCTCCCAAAAATATGTAAAACAGTCAATGTATTCGAAGAAAGAGTTGAAAATGTTAAACTTTTTTCTTTAAAATGTCGTTGTTAAACTGGGTTAAGCTTCTCTAGCTACCCCAAGTTCCGAGACCTTTAGGCCTAACAGGTTTGCGAGGCCAAGTACAAAGACAACTTATAACCTCTACCAAGACTATGACGCTAGCGTCAACATGGTGTGAGACCGAGTTGTGCGGTAGAGATTTTACTAGTACACCTCACATTTTCCGCCCTCACCGCAAGGACTTGATATTGTAAACCCGAAGTATATCGATTTCTACTCCTTCTATAAGTGCTCCTAGCTACAATGATTACGCGTAACCCTTAATCTCGATTTACATACCCCCGGGTAATAGACCAATTCGGAAATTACCTACAGAGAAACCAACGCATGGGGGCGAGACCACATCGCACCGTAAGGTGAATTCTATAATTGTTTGGCACTGTTAAATCCCCAGCAATAATCAACCCTGAATTACTCTAATAGAGTAATGATGAGGGAACTATTTATCGCGTATGTGATTCGGTTTAGTAGCCTTGCTCCAAATGTAAAATGATGTTGGGAAGAATCATGTTACAATTACCCCGCTTTGTGAAACACTTCTCTCGAAGCGAAGTATTATATACTACTGGTAAAACCCAGTTACACAGCTAGCTAGTTTCGAGAATTTATCACCTCGAGTTCTTTGTGCATATAACAGGTACGACATCTAATCCCTACCATTTAGGCAGCACGGTTCACGCCCGGTCGAGTTGCGCGCAGCAGAGATCCTACTACGCTCTGTCACAAGCCACCCCTTCACCCCTAATTACAGGAAACTGAGAATTCCTTCAACATAATGTTTGCCACTCCTTCTCATTCGCTTCGCACCTCCAAGACATCAAGCACAATGATATGATATCCATATGATAACAATTATTCTTTACCGTCAAGTCCACTTTTTTGTCTAATTCAGTTTCCACTTCTTTATTTAACTTCAAGGCTTGAACAATGGATTTATTGTCCTTGCAATTTCTAAAGCGAGAAAAGTTAAATTATAGTTAGAAAGAAACATGTCTTGAGAAGCGAGTGAGAAGAGAAAAGTTCAAGAATCTTAATTCAATTCTACCAAAAGTTTATAAGGTATGTTTCATAAGTATGACACAGCCTATATTTCGTAACTCTACAGACTTACTGAGAGCTAGTTCGAAAACGGCGCTAGAATTGACTACACTCGGTTTTGCTGTCCATCTTCCTATTTAGTCTGTACTAAGCCTTTGACAACGCCTCACCAGGCGTCGCTTTATCTATGACGGTTCACTTACGTCACTACATGACAAGCTCTCATAACCAGTGACAAACTTATGGAACATATCTTATGAACTCATGATTCTACTAAAATAGTACGTGTTTAACTACACAGGGCGTTTCTGATAAGTTTGCCATAAATTAAGGTCCATAGTTAGGTGGTCTGAGATAGAAACCAGGGATTCAAAACTTACTTTAGAACTTCACTAGGTTTCAAACCCTTCAAAATGCTGTTATTAGATTTTTCCACAGCAAAACTGTAAAACTGGAAAATGATCTATTTTACGATACGTAGACCATACGGCCTAGCTTCAACACTTTAATGAAACTTACTTGGTCCAGAATCTCGAAACTATCATTCAGCAAAGGTTCACAAACGTAAACTTGCGCGTGCCCTCCAACTTGGAAAACGATGGTCAAAACAATCATGGTCAGGCAGGAGAAAAAGAAAAAGATATACGTTCCGAGCATTAGCAGACGACCTCCACAATTAGACAAACATCCTCTATGAGTAGGTTTCGTGTAATGATCATCCCCGTGTCCAAGAATCCCACAAATGAGACCCAAGAACCAGAGAAGTGTCGGAATGAAAATCAGCAACAACGACAGTTTAAGAACCCAGTTTCTGAAAGGATCATTATGAAGCATTAGTACGTCACTTACGCAATAAATTGCGACGCTAAGTATACGCGTTCATTTCGAATATCACGCAAGGTGAGCCTTACTGTGACGCAGCACGAGAACGATGTATGGATTGACAACAAGACGCGAGTTTCTTCTCAATATGTTTCTATTCTTAAGCCTCCGATAATACCTTACTGGTAACATATAAAACAATGAATACCAAAGGGGTAAACAGATCGTTTCACTACGTTACGAGCATCAGTTACCTTAAAAGCAAAGTCCAATGCTTCACTACAAAACCGGCGCTTATACCATGAATTTATTCACGTTCATGTTACATATGTGTGCACGAGTAAATAACGACTAAGGTTAGCTATAGTAAAGCTTGTTTATTCGGAAAGGTCTAGCACTGTAATGTCTACTTGAGAGCATACTAGTTTACAGAACAACTATGTTTATTGCTAGTCACGCCGCCTAGCGGTGTGACGTCATCTTATGTAACAGTTCATAAGATACGTTCCATAAGTTTGTCACTGGTTACTAAGAGCTTGTCATGAATTCGCGTAGGCGATACGTCACAGATTCTCGTAAATCGACGCCTGCTGAGGCGCTGTCAAAGACTTAGTACAAACTAAAAGGGAAGATGGACGCCCCAATACCAAGGTCTGCATTTAGTTTGTTATAAAATTTACGTCACACGAGTGGTGCGCAAACATGGCTTTTCCTATCGCTTTTAGACAGTGAACTACAGTGTATAGTAGACATCATGTGATTAGTGAATAAATCCATGCTAATGCTAGGCCTAAAACACGTATATTTCAGCAAGAGGACTATTTCGAACTAAGGGCAACTTATGAAAACCTTAACCGCGGCCCCTTCATAATATAAGAGAGCCACGTCAACTGCAATATTAGCACATGTCGTTATTCAACATTGGGTTTCATAACGCAACAGAAATATGCACATAAAATAACAGAATTGAAGTTAGCTTACGCCAGACAACTTTTATTATTTGTTGAGAAGTTTTGGTCATCATTGAAGTTTTTCTCGATGATACTTTTGGTGTCTCTGTAAAGGGTATCTAACTAGAAATGCAAAGACTTAATTGGTAAACGTTCACTGTTGCTGTGACCAGTCTAAATACATCTTCTAACGCTTTGGTGTTGTGCAGGAGATAAATTGTAGGGGTTACAGGCGCCAGCAGTGAAATGAAATGAGTAGTCGCAGTTTAATTGAAGAAACCAAACTGGTCAAACAAAGAATGTTTTGGTAACCTGGAAGTAAGTGTTCGAAATGCCATCTGTTGACAATGACAAATTTCCGGCGGCAAGCAATGATTTTGGTAATTCATTAGATATGTTCCATAAGTTTGTCACTGGTTACTGAGAGCTTGTCACGAAGTGACGTAGGTGAAACGTCATCATAGATTCTCTATGTCAAAGGCCTAGTACAAACTAAATAGAAAGATGGACTGCAAATTAACCGAGTGTAGTCAATTCTCGCTTGTCGTTCACGAACCTGCTCTCAGTAAGTCTCTAGCATTACGAAGTATAGGAAGTGTCATGCTTATTGAACGTATTTTATAAACTTATGAAACCTATTGAATTTCTTTACTAACATCTGTAAATTCCTTACAAATTATCCGTGTATAACACCAACGCTTTCGGGGAAGTATCTCGACTGGTCGCGGTGAAGATTTTAACCCTGTATACTATAAAATTATACATACTTTTTTCTTCATTTTACCTAAGGAATCTTGGTTATTACCGCTATTTCTTTCATTGATATATTTTAACTGAATTTCAATATCTGCAAAGAAATTAATTGAAGTTTGGGTTAGCTTATAAAATTTGTTGTTCGAGCTCTGTTTCAAATTATAGAAATTAATACCATTTCGAATATTTTTCGAATTTTCCTCAATATGGATGGGTATTTTGTCGACATTTGTGATTAACTGAAATTGAAATAAGTTGGTTAAACTTTCGATCGAAGCAGGTATAGATTTAATTTTAGAAGTAGGAATGGAGAACGGTTAGTATTTACTTCAGTCCGACTCATAGTCCAGTATAGAGCCCCTCCCTTCAGCACGTAACGGAAAGTTTAAATTATCTTATTGGCTCACTTAAACTACGTTTTGATGACGTTGCTGACTGGGACGGTGAAAAATACACAATTCCTTTTACCTCTGTCGCTATGACCCGCCTCTTCTTTCATACCCCCCCCTGTCCCGTGGAAGGGGGTCCGGGACTTTGACGCGCGCCCAGATTACTCTGTTCTCCATTCCTACTTCTAAAATTACATCCATCCCTGATCGAAGGGAAATAATATTGATGTTAAATTTTGACCCAAGTATTATACTCTCTTCTATTTTCTCTTGGTCAATTCTTATTGCACAAGATGAGCCTTGGTGGCATGAACTTGTCTGCCCTTTTTCTTTGGAACATTTGTTATGGAGCCCTTTCGCCCCATCTGATACAACCAACAATTTGTTGATAATTTTTATTCACATAAAATACTTGCAGATATAAGATTTTAGATAAACATGACAAGTGCAAAAAGCGTTTGCCCAGTCATTGTCTTTAAAAGAGACAAGCCCCAAACAGTAAGGTATTTTTCCAAGGGGTCAAAGGTTTTCGATCTGACGTAATAGTTTATTGTTGATGGTTTCTCGAGCGTTGGAAGATGGGGTAATAAAATACAATTTCTCATTTGTTCAAACAGTTCTGTTTCACTGGAAAATGTTTGACTACTTGCCAAAATATCTTAACTGTTTGTGGCTTGAAAATGGCCGAGAAGGCGCCCATGCAATCAAGGCTCTTCTAGTGCAATAATTGACGAATTGACGTGATTAAATAGCGATTTTCATTTTATATTTAATCTGAAATTTTGCATAAGTTCGTGAGATATGGTCCATAAGTTTGTCACTGGTTACAAACTGGAGCTTGCGAAACCGAGGGTAGTCAATTCTCGCTTGTCGTACTCGAACTAGCTCGAGCTGTAAGTCTATAGCATTACGAAGTATAGGTAGTGTCATACTCATGGAACATCTCTTATAAACTTATATAGGTATCCGTCATTTCTTATTATTTATCGTACTTCTAATATTTTTGGGTATTATAATACAATTTCATTTTAAACTATTTTCTTTGGGCAACTTAAATGTAAGGTATAATAACCGATAACATACCTTTTCATAATGCGCAACAAATTCTTTAACGACTTTGTTCATTTTCTCAATATCGCTATTATCTTTGTAGATTTCACCAAAGCTATACTTCTACAATGTAAAGTTACGCTCTTCATTATTTGAAATAATTTCAAATTAGGGATTAATGACGTTACCGGAAACGTGATATTTCTAAAGATTCCAGGCATTTCGGTGCACGGATCTTTGCAGATTTCTCCATGACATAAATTGCTTATATTACGAAATTGAATAATCAGTCTGTTACGTTCTTCATCGAGTTCTATAATTGACTCGTTCATATTTTGTAAAAACGATTCTAACATCTTGAAATTTTCGTTCATAGAACTGGAATCTGCAATAAAATCATGACTAATCAATAAACAGAATACAAAACGCAACATCAAGTATCCGGACCGAGGGGTCCGACATTCCCAAAATAGCGCACGGGATTTCGTGATTTGGCCAAAGATTTTGAGATTTCACGATCTCGCAAATATTTTGTGATTTCTTCTTTGATTTCGCGACTTTGCCCAAAATTTTCGGGATTTTTCTGTGATTTCGTGATTCCGACAAACACTTCAGGATTTTTCTGTGATTTCACGATTTCACCAAAATTTCTTCTTTTATTTCGTGATTTCTTCGTTGAATTCGCGATTTTGCCAAAATTTCGGGATTTCTTCTTTGATTGTGTGATTTGGCCAAGATTTCGTGGTTTTTTCTTTGATTTCGGGATTTCGCCAAAAATTTCTTCTCTGTTTTTGCGATTTCACCAAAGATTTCGGAGTTTTTTTTTTGATTTCGTAATTTCGTGATTTCTTCTTTGATTTCGTGATTTTATGTCAAAGTTTTCGCGATATTGCGCGAAGCGTACGGGATTTCGTGTAAATGTCTGACCCCACGATCCGAACCAAAATTTATTTTCTATATCAAGCTTTCTAAAATCATTCTAGATACCATATTGGAAAAGGTCACAAAACATAAGATTATATCTTAAAAGAACGGCTCTTTTCTAATTATTAAAGAAAAAATATTAAAAAATAATAAATGATCTCTTATTACAAAAGAATTAACATTTAATTAGTCTTAAAAACGAGGACTGCTGCGCCATCCGCCATTGGTTCAGTCACTTAGTGGAGTCTGCTACACCCTGTCTCTTACCCCTACTTCTCTGCGCCTGTGAGAATTCAACCAATCAGGTAAGGGTAAGTGGGTCAATTTAGCAGACGACACTAAACCAATGGTGCAGTAGTCCTCGTTTTTAAGACTAATTATATTCTAATTAATTTGAAACAATAGATCACTTTTTAAAAATATTTTTCCTTTCATATTTAGAACAAGTTGGGAAACCAAAATAAACCTCTCCGAGTCGATACGAATTTACTTTCCAAACACAGGTCCACCATGGACGAATTAATACTGAAGGACGGATGGCAGATGGAGAAAGTTGAAAAATACTTGTTGATTCGCCTTCTAGCGGCAGATAGTAGCAAACCGGATAGTGGGGGAATCAACGTTCTAACGAGGGAAGCAGCTTACGTCTTATTTTGTCTAGATGGCGCCAGTGTTGGGCACATTTATTTCGATATATCTTTTTACCTATCAAAATATTTTTGTTTTCGCCCCTATCAATTTTTACCTATCAAAATATTTTTGTTTTCGCCCCTATCAATTTTTTACCTATCAAAATATTTTTGTTTTCGCCCCTATCAATTTTTTACCTATCAAAATATTTTTGTTTTCGCCCCTATCAATTTTTTACCTATCAAAATATTTTTGTTTTCGCCCCTATCAATTTTTTACCTATCAAAATATTTTGGATTTCGCACCTATCAATTTTTTACCTATCAAAATATTTTGGATTTTGCACCTATCAATTTTTTACCTATCAAGGATAGTTTTTTACAAGTTCCCATGATGAAATAGATAACAGACATAAGGAGAAGGAGCTTAGTTACTAACTTACTACCGCGAAATTTCCGATTAATTTTATGTGTAATTTCTTTTGACTGATCACTAGAATAAATAAACCGATTCGCGGAAACAATCCAATGAATCTGCAGGCTAGCTTCGGAGGGAGAAATACCGCGAAAAGGGACAGCTTCAAAATAACTGAGGAGTTACAGCCTTTCATTTCTTCGGCATATTGTCCATCGCTTGAAACTTTCGTTCACACCGGGAGGGTGGGAACCGTCGGACCGTGGGAGGGGTGGCGAGAGTTAGCAGATTCCGGGTTAGAGCCCTGAGACCTAACCGAGGCTCTTTTTTTCAGGCGCATGCGCGATTTTTTTCTCCGGACCGTCGGCCGCTAAAATTTACTCTCGCGTGAGTCGCGACGGCGCGAGTCGTTAGGCTTAGAAATTTGAAACTTGGTTCTTCTCTCTCTAACGTCAGTGATGACGTACTTGCGCACCGCTGAGGCGTAGTAGCTACTAGTCGGCCTCGGGTAGATCTCTCTCCAGACCTACCGGGAAGAGGGTAGGAAGGAATTCACTAAAATTTTATTAAATATATTAGAAATATCATTTTTGCTTTCAAATATTTTTAATAGGTAGCGATACCTATCAAATTTAAATCAAATTAAATATTCTTAAAAACTAATGAATCAGGAAAAGTATCAAAAAAATTCCTTAGGAATCGGAACTTTCAAACTCAATTTTTCAAGCCTATCATTTATAGGTTGATCTATCACTATCAAAATCGGTCAAATGATAGCTAGATTTTTTTCCAACTATCAAATAAAGTATCAGATTCAAAAAAGATATGATAGTGCCCATCACTGGATGGCGCTAGCGTTTTCCGGGATTTGACTCCGCATTTTCATAACCCCCTCCATTTTGCGGCTGTAAGCTTTACATTGGTTGTTTAGTCGCTTAGTTGTGGGGGCAGTAATGGGCTGCCATTGGTTCTTCAGTATTACTTCGTCCATAGGTCCACCAGCCAATGAGAAAACCGGAAATACGTAGCTCATATTGGCGGGATATCGCGAAAGCCATTTGTAAAGGTTTAATCGTTTAACATTTCCTGTGTATTCTCATATTTCTAATGAGGACCTAATATCTATCACTTAAGTGTGTGTTTAGCTTTCGGCTCACTCTGAACCGTTAACACCTCTTGCAAGAGGACACGAAACAAGGTCAATTCTGGTTTAAATCTAGGGTATCTTGTTTCATAGACCCAATCGCTTCAACACTTACAGAGAGACGAAGTATTAAAATCCATATTATGTAGTGAAATCAAAAGTTGCGTTTACACTATATATAAATGTAGTAAAGCTGAACTAAAAAGTAAACACCAAATTTGAAATGTTAATATCAAAAGATGTTCTTGGAATATTGAGATGAAACAGAGCTTTATAGCTACAAAACTACTAAAAGAATCGTAATGCCGGAAAATATTTAAAATATTTCCTTCTAATATCCTGCAAAAAGGAAATGTTATTGTTTTGTAAGAGATCTTATCATCCTACTCGCTTTATATTAACTTTCATATGCGTGTAGTGTTTCGATTCGGATGCAATCTTCATTACTCGTTCTATATAAACTCTCACTTGTGTCATTACATAGAATTAAGTTTATCTTAAATAATTAATTACATATAAATGATATTAATTATTTTAATCGCCAGTAAATAACTTTAAAAATAGTTAAATCGTTTAAAATAAAGTTGTTCCTATTATCTTTCGAAACTTTGCTAATATTGACGTTTAAAGTGAAGGGTACCCCTCTTGCCCACTTTTTTCAAATTTTGGGGTATATATACGATTCGTTTCCATTATAATATTAGATAAAAACGCATTCGCGTGAACCGATGGTGGAAGCCCTGCCATTGGGAGGCTAGACGTTTCTCGTAACCCTAGCCGATCGCCGCGTATATCTTGAAACCAATAATAGATAAAAACGCATTCGCGTGAACCGATGGTGGAAGCCCTGCCATTGGGAGGCTAGACGTTTCTCGTAACCCTAGCCGATCGCCGCGTATATCTTGAAACCAAACGGTGACGAAGGAAAAGAAGCCGGAATGGACTGACTGGCGTCCATGTGGAATGGACAAAGACCTGAAGATGGTGGTGCATAGAAGCTGGTGTCAATGTGGAATTGACGAAGAACAGAAGATGGTGGTGCATAGAAGCTGGTGCAAGGTGAAATTGACGAAGATCAGAAGATGTTTGTGCTAGGAAGCTAGCAAGTACAGACTAGTGTCCATGTGGAGTGGACGAAAACCAAAGCTGGTGGTGTTGGAACTCAAGTAGAATAGCCAGAGGAGACAAACCCAAATTTCCGTGAACTGTCAATGCAGTCCGGAAATTGGGAACACGTTTGCTCCGATACGCAAACTGCGAACGCGGTCACGTGGGGTCTGACAGACAGACACACAGACACACAGACAGACAGACACGGCCGGTGTAATACCTCTCCGTGACATACGTCACTCGGAGAGGTAAAAAGGCATTACTTTTAAGGTAAAAGTGGTTATTTACAATTGGTAATGTTGTCGTTGGTCTCATTTAAAACTGCCAGATGTTTCTTGAAAACGAGAGCAAGCGATTTTCCTTCGTTTTCCTTAATATCTTTTTAAAATGAAAAAAAATTAAACTTAATTTGGTTAGTTTAAAACTAATTATTACCATTCATTCTTTCCCTTGTTTCGTTGATTATTTTGCTAACACCCCGCTTCATTAAACAATGTACGTCCTAAATGTTCAGAGAAAAATCAGATTCATACAGTTCTAAGTGAGGACTGCGGTTATACTATATGTGTTTCCTTCGTTTAAAAGTGTGTTTACACTATTGAGGCCGTATGAGCCATGTGTAAATATAGATTACAAGTATCAAAGGCACCCGAAGTTGCCAGTCTTGATATTTTTGTTACTTTTCGTGCCGCCATTTTAAAAGATGGTGGAAAATCTAAAAAGCCATAAGGCCCGTCTATGGGATATAGGGAACAACTGCACTACAAATAGTGAAATCGATTGAAATCCACCGACATTATTCCGTTTTTTAATTTCTGGCCGCCATTTTTCAAGATGGTGGCGGATTGTAAAATTATTTCTTATTGCGCCTACTACTTAAGATTAACGTCCCTGCAAAATTGCGGCCTTGCAGGTGAAGCGGTTTAGGGTGGGCGTAGATAGTCAGTCAGTCAGGACTTGACTTCTACCATAAGTTCATAAGTTATGTTCCATAAGTTTGTTACTGGTTACTGAGAGCTTGTCATGAAGTGACGTAGGTCATGGATTCTCGTAAAACGACGCCTGGTGAGGCGATGTCAAAGGCTTAGTACAAACTAAATAGAAAGATGGACTGCAAAGCAAGTGTAGTCAATTCTCCTTGTCGTTCTCGAACGAGCTCTCATTAAGAAGTGTAAGTAGTGTCATACTTATGAAACATAGCTTATAAACTTATGCTTCTTCACATATATATTAACAATACCTCAGTGGTATTCCCTGTAAATGTTTGAACGTTTCCAAGAAGGCTTAGAACAGTAGATTTGCTGTTGTTCACGGATTTCAGACCCTTTTCAATGGTGAGTATTGAATTAGCTAGACCAATGCTAAACAAAATATTAAATATGATTTAAATGAATGTGAAATGCAGCTATACGTAGCCTAAAGAGCTGAAGGTGGTAAAATAGAGTGTGGTGTTTGACCACCTTGTCTACAGGGGAACATTTGTTATTTGGATAAAAAGACATTACATGTGACTCAAACGAAGGGACTTTGATGAACTGGTAACGTCTTTGGGTTCACATACCGGTTGTTCCGTTCTAACCCTATATCAAGCATACGATACTTCGCCCCCCCCCGTTTTGTAAAGTTTCTATCATAGGATAAGATATACCAGATTTATTTCACCAAAATCAGTGTCACCATAAGTTCATAAGATATGTGAGGCGCTGTTAAAGGGTTAGTACAGACAATATAGACTGCAAAACCGCTTGTAGTTAATTCTCGCTTGTCGTTCTCGAACTAGCTCTCATTATGTCTCTATCATTACGAAGTATAGGAAGTGTCATGCTTATAGAAATCATTCACCTGATACCGACGAGACAAATGAACAACCAGGCAATATAGATTTGTCTTCGGCAACGGATGTTGGTCGCTTTCCTCTGATACTTGCCACCACTGCAATTTCCGCAAAAGCAACGACAAGAGCATACGCACAAAAAGGATAATAACATACAGATAATGAAAACGATGGCAAAGATAAAACAAGCCATGAAGCCTTCTTCCTCTTTCAATAGGTCCACAATGTTTTCGGTTGAATCTAATTTCTGGTCACCATTTATGAATTTCCTCATCGCCCCTAAAAATGGAAAAATTGCTCGATTCAAACCTTTTTTATTTTGAACTTTTATATAAGCTGCAAAGAGAATATACCAATATCAAAAACGGATTTATGGGATAAGAACGTCGGATCATAGCTTTAGCCTCTAGTACCATCCTCGCATACTTTATTGAGAAACTTCGTCTGCTTATATTTTGACTCCACCCACAAATTCTGTATATAGCTACTTCTAGAGATCGAATTTGTGGGTGGAGTCAAAATATAAGCAGACGAAGTTTCTCAATAAAGTATGCGAGGATGGGGAGTGAATTCGCTAACTCCGACGTTCTTATCCCATAAATCCGTTTTTGCCAATATTAATTTTGGCACTGAAAAATATTGTGGTATACAAGGTACTTCTGAAAAGTCTGGCATAAATTAAAGGGGATTGGTCTTTGAGCGATTTTGAGTCCATAACGTCCGGACCACTGTTTTCGAGTTATGATTTCAGTGTTTTAGGAATGACCCCTTAATTAAATTGGCATTGTCTTTCAGTTTCTTACTTAAATTTAAGGGGTCATCCGTAAAACATTCTAATCATAACTTGAAAATGATGGTCCTTAGGGCAACGTGTCATAGTACATTTTCGACTAAAAACCGAACATAGAACCCACTGTTCTACCACCTTTTTTAAAGCATTGTCTGAGAATTAAAGCAAAGCGCGAGTCCCCTACAAGGGGACTTTCCACCTGTACTCCGGTTTTGGCTTGGCAAAGGCTAGTGGGCGGGATTTATAAGTGCACGTATAAATCCCGCCCACATTAGTCTCCTGCCAAAACTGGAGTTCGTAAGGAAAGTCAACTTGTACGGGATCCGCTGGACCCGCGCTTTGCTTTAAGCCATAGTTACATTGTTTTTAAGAGTTTATTTAATTATTAATATAATTTTGCCACTGTTCGTGAAGCCAGCAGAGAGGTTACAATGACAGAAGCTTATGGAAAACTAAATTAATTGAACAACTCAGACTGGAAATGATAATATATATAAAACAATAAAAATAACTAACTAAATTTCTTCACATCAAAATTAAAAATGACTGGATTAAAACCGATGACTTTAGGGCAACTTTTTCGACTCTGATAACTGGATATTTATAGATGTTGAATTTTATATTTATTTTTTAGCGTGAGAAAGTCAGAGTCAAAGTTTGAAAAGACAATTAAATAAATAATAGGGGAAGTGTTTTCAGTCAGGTGTTGGTTGAGGGAGTAATTAATAATCCGCCATTTCGAAAATAAATCGAATCATGCCATTAAAGTTAATCTCAGAAAGCTTTACACAAACTCGATAATGAGTCACGTTG
Organism: Phalangium opilio; assembly: GCA_019434445.1. Lineage (NCBI taxonomy): Eukaryota > Metazoa > Arthropoda > Arachnida > Opiliones > Phalangiidae > Phalangium > Phalangium opilio. The sequence continues at coordinate 3,535,212 of JAEQBA010003137.1, forward strand.
TTATCATCCATGATCCATGCATGCAAAAGTTATAAAAACTTACCGTAAGGTGGTTTGTTGCTGACGATGGACACGAAACCACGCGTCATAGCGAACCATCTCACAAGTTGCTCTTCAGCTTCGCCACTTTGTACTTTAACATACGTGGTGATGCTAACCGGACACGGATCCATCTTCATCACGGGTTTATAGTTAATTTGGTTTTATGTCGATTTTCCACGGAGCCAATACATTTTGCTAGGATGTTTGATTATCGAAAGTGAACCGATTAAACTTGAGATTGTAGTTACGTGCAAGAGAGATTTATAAAATAAGGAAATCTGTCTTAAATACGAGAAAGTAGTGGTTATAAAGTAAAGCTTCGATAATTTGGAATAATGCGTAAGTGATATAATCCTGTTTTACTAAGAAATAAGCCCCCATGGAAGCGTAGGTTTATAAGATATGTTCCATAAGTATGACACGACCTATACTTCGTAATGCTAGAGACTTACAGCTCGAGCTAGTTCGAGAACGACAAGCGAGAATTGACTACACTCGGTTTTACAGTCAATCTTCCTATTTAGTCTGTCCTAAGCCGTGGACAGCGCCTTACCAGGCCTCGCTTTATGAGAACATATGACGCTTCACCGACATCACTTCATGGCAAGCTCTCAGTAACCAGTGACAATATGGAACGTATCTTATAAAGTTTTGTTGGAAGTAATTTATTAAATGTTATACTTAGTGTTGTTATGTTTCTTGTGTAAATAGTTTGATTGGGAGCTTGTCGACTATGCCTAATTTTAAGTGTTAAACAAACAAAGCGTCAATCTTTTACAAATTAAATCTAATGCCTTGCAGGTGGGTGGTTAAGAATATAATATCAAACGATCATAGATTAAACAAGAGGGCCCAAGGGCTGGGCCTTAATAGTAGCCACATCGTTATCTACTTAATTAGCACATAAATAAAATGAAAAGAAATATAAACACCAAAAGACACAAATTCAGAAGTATCCGACCCCAAAAATACAGAAGTATCCGAACCCACAAATAAATAGGGACCTCCCTCATTCACGACCCTTGAGAGATATATTAAAGGAAGAAAAACGCTAGTTCTTTCAAGCCCTCATTGTTCAGTGGTAAAGAGCGACCCTGGTTCGAATCCGGCTGCGACCAAGAAAATTTTTAATTAAAATAAAGTCTCTAACCGAGCTCAGCTACCCCTATGGTGGGTTAAGGTACTATAGAGATCCTTTTAAGCTAAAATCTGACGATAACGAAAGCGACAACCCCGGCCACAACTACAGCTCGGGTCAAATTAAGAGCCTCATCGTATACTACGATGTGGCTAAAAAAGTATATTTCGTTCAAACGACCCTCCTCTCAACATCTACACGAACAAATCATTCGGAGAAGAGGTTTTTAGGGTCAAAGGATTATGGTGGTGATCGAAACGTTAATGCTTGGTACTAAAGCTAGCATCGGTTGCTACATTGAACCTATTCACTCATGTCCCCTGTGCTATGGTCGTGTAGATAATCATGCGCAGAATGGGGTCAATATTATTCTGAGGGTATAAAGGGGGTTTCTTATATACATGGCGCGAAAAAGCTTCAACCAAGTATATACTTTTTGTTTTTATCTATGAACTTATGGTATAACCTTTGACATTAAGTTGACAAACAAATTCATACTTAAAGGAATAGCGACGTGGTTTAAAAATTATCTCAAATCTAAAGAAAACCTTACTTTTTTGAGAGTTTAAACTCGAAAATATTTAAATATGAGGGAAAACACAGAAAAAGCACTTTGAAAACTTGAAATTTGGGTGGGCCAAAGCAAATTTGCGGAGAAGATTTTTGGCGAGTTTTTCTCCTTGATACGTCACTCACGGCATCTCGCGAAAAGCCAAGCGCGAGCGCCCGAGTCTACTAATGCCGCGGCGCGAATCTGAATAAAATAGGCTTACCGTGGCGCGGAGACACTAACAGACTTCACGTGAGCGACATCTAGAGAGAAAATTTCTCCTTACTACGTCATCAAAGCAAACAAAATATTAATCAGGCCTTTTCCAAACACTATATACTTTGATTGACGAAACCAAATAAAAAAGTAAACATATCATAATTAACTAGATTTTTCAAGGATTTTTTCTTCTCATTTTAAGTTTGTGGATGACGAAAATTATGTCACTAACACTTTAAATTACATACATTTTATTTCAACATTCAACGCTTTTTGCGCGCCTTAATGTATTTTTAGCTTGAAAGTTGAAACTTTGCAGAGATTAAGAAACACTTTCCAGTCCACGGCCAGAAATGTAAAATATCTTTATGGAATAACGTCGGCTGGTTTCAACTGATATCACTAATATTTAGTGCACTGGTTTCTTATATAGACGAGCTTTATTGGTTTTGGGAGATTGATTCAATGATTTGGCACCATTTTCTAAAATGGCCGAAAAAATGTAATAAACACTCTTTGTAGAAAAACGCCCGACCGTTTCATCCAATTTCACTAATGGTTTCCTATATATCCTATTGACGGGCCTTACGATTTTTCGGTATCGATTTAAGCTTCTTTGAGCCACGCCTCTCCTCAGTCACGTGTCTCTGACGTATTTCAAATAATTTGTACCCACCCGCCGATGCCTTCTTTACAGTCCCTTTAACACAATCTATTTAAATGGCAGCCAGAATAGTAACAAAAATATCCCGATGGGCAAAAGGGAAACGGGGAAAAGTCGGGTACCTTTGCTGATAGTCAACAAGAATAACGGTAAATACAGGGTGTTTCTGGAAAGTCTGGCACAAATTAACAGGCATGTTCCTTGGGTCAAAAGGAGTCCGAAAGGTCCTATGACGTTTTGGGGTAAAGCGCTCCGTTGCGACGTTATGGGCTCTCAAAAGTAGGCCGAAAAACAAGGAGATTTTGCAGAATTATAGCACTAGTATTGTGGTTTTGACCCAATTGTTTTCGATTATTGAACATAAGGCAATGATCGAAATAAGTTTAAACCTAATGGAAGACCGTGAACGTGTTAAACGGCCAAAAGCGTTAATCCCTTTGTTTTTTTTAATGATTGTAATTAAAGGTAAGGAAAGTAGCTCAGATATCGGTTACTTGTTTGTTCAGATGTACTAGTAACTGACCAATCTTTTATTCTTTATTTCAATTAGACACATTACTTTTACAATAATTCGAATGAAGCCTTTAAATTTTACAATAAATCGAATCGATTCCATTAATTTTACAATAATTTGAATCGAACCCATTACATTTACAATAATTCGAATCGAACCCCATTACTTTTACAATAATTCGAATGAAACCCAATTACATTGTTCTACAAAAAGTGTTCAAAATAGGCACCATCAACGTTTAAGCAAACTTGCGTGCGTCGTTTGAAAGATTCACTAACACGTTCGAAGATTCCTGGCGTGTTACAGATGCTATCACATCCATCAGTTATCCTTTGTCGTAAGTATTCGACATCGCGAACTTCACTTCGGTATACCAAGTCCTTGAGATGGCCCCAAAGAAAAAAAATCGCATGGGTTGAGATCGGGAGATCTTGCTGGCCACGCAACAGTTCCGCCTCGACGTCTCCACCTCCGTTAAAAACAAATTAAGCTGTGTTGGTCTAAACATTAGGGTAGTTTTCAACGTCAGAAGTTGTAGGTTTTTTTACAGACGGCTTAAATGTGTGTACCTTAACGTGCTTCATGGCGTGCGTGCACATTTGGAAGCTTATCTGGAACTAAACATGGTCTACTTCACGAATGAAAAGTACTCAGATATCCATCTTATGTATGGAGTGGCTCGGGGAAATGCTGTGGAAGCTCGGCGCTTGTACCAGGAGCACTTTCCTTAACGACAAGTTCCCAATCGACAAACATTTACGGCAGTCGACAGACGCTTGAGAGAAACCGGGAAACTTCAACCGTCGGGACCTGAACCTCGTGCGGGGATTGTTCCCGAGGATGTAGAGGACACCGTTTTGACAATTTTCGAAGATGATCCAACAACCAGTACCACGAACGTCGGGCGGCAATTGTGCGTTAACCATGTACTCGTCTGGAAAATCCTTCGAGGACATACCATTTGCAAAAGGTACTGATTATCCGAGACGGGTCGATGTCTGCCAGTGGTTTGTGGCACGGGTAAATGACTTAGACTTTCCGCGTTGCTAGTTCCCAACGAGGCCAATTTATGCGACAAATAATATGGTTCATGCACGATGGCGCACCGCCCCATTTTAATCTTCAAGTTAGAGCATATCTTGATGTCGCGTTTCCCCGGAGGTGGATAGGTCGAGGCGGAACTGTTGCGTGGCCAGCAAGATCTCCCGATCTCAACCCATGCGAATTTTTTCTTTGAGGCCATCTCAAGGACTTGGTATACCGAAGTGAAGTTCGCGATGTCGAAGACTTACGACAAAGGATAACTGATGGATGTGATAGCATCCGTAACACGCCAGGAATCTTCGAACGTGTTCGTGAATCTTTCAAACGACTCGCGCAAGTTTGCTTAAACGTTGATGGTGCCCATTTTGAACAGCTTTTGTAGAACAATGTAATTGGGTTTCATTCGAATTATTGTAAAAGTAATGGGGTTCGATTCGAATTATTGTGAAAGTAATGGGGTTCGATTCGAATTATTGTGAAAGTAATGGGGTTCGATTCGAATTATTGTGAAAGTAATGGGGTTCGATTCGAATTATTGTGAAAGTAATGGGGTTCGATTCGAATTATTGTGAAAGTAATGGGGTTCGATTCGAATTATTGTAAAAGTAATGGGGTTCGATTCGAATTATTGTAAATGTAATGGGTTCGATTTAAATTATTGTAAAATTAAAGGAATCGATTCGATTTATTGTAAAATTTAAGGGGTTCATTCGAATTATTGTAAAATTTAAGGGGTTCATTCGAATTATTGTAAAATTTAAGGGGTTCATTCGAATTATTGTAAAATTTAAGGGGTTCATTCGAATTATTGTAAAAGTAATGTGTCTAAATGGAATAAAAGACTGGTCAGTTACCAGTACATCTGAACAAACAAGTAACCGATATCTGAGCTACTTTCCTTACCTTTAATTACGATCATTAATAAAAACATAGGGATTAACGCTTTTGGCCGTTTAACACGTTCACGGTCTTCCACTAGGTTTGAACTTATTTCGATCATTGCCTTATGCTCAATAATCGAAAACAATTGGGTCAAAACCGCAATACTAGTGCTATAATTCTGCAAAATCTCCTTGTTTTTCGGCCTACTTTTGAGAGCCCATAACGTCGCAACGGAGCGCTTTACCCCAAAACGTCATAGGACCTTTCGGACTCCTTTTGACCCAAGGAACATGCCTGTTAATTTGTGCCAGACTTTCCAGAAACACCCTGTATATGTTTGGATCGCATCATGAGTTATCTGTCAAACCTCAGCTTCTTTGCATCGCTTACATTCATTCAACCTTTAAGACTAAGCTTGCCTTTCAAATTGAACGGGCCGCGGTAAATCTTAACAAGTTGGGAAATCAAAATAAACCTCTCCGAGTCGAGACGCGAGCTATCTACCCACCAGGAGGTTCTTCTTAAATATTTAAATAAATATAATTGAAATTAATTGTTTAATCGTCAGTAACTTACCTTATTTCTAGTTGAGTCGTTTTAAGAAACGTTCTTCCTAAAATCATTTTAAACATAGGGGCATTCCATGCGATTTCGACCAGTGATGTCACCATGGGTCAATCGATTTTTTTCAAATTTGGTACACCATTAGATACCATTAAGAAACTAAGGTTTCCAAGTTTTTAGCTTAAAATTTTGAGAACTTTTTGAATAATGCCAATTTTTCAAAAACCCACTATTTTTAAAAAATATTCTTTCATTTCTGGACCCTTTTACTTAAGGAGCCATAACTTCTGTTCTTTTGATTTTTTCTTAACACAATTTTGCAGCCTTGCACAGTAAAGCAAGGGCTATTCAGCGGTGAAATCAGCGAGGTTCTATCACGAAGCATTGTCAAGTTATTAAAAATATAAAATGAAAATTATTTTTTCGGGGGGTTCCATTCCAGGCGGGTTTTGGTCATGTGGACAAGTGATATATTGGAATATTTTACCATCGTTAGATACCTCTTGGAGAGATCTTTAAAATGAGATCATAAAAAAAATATGGTTTTTCTTAGTTTTGATTTTAAAGACCAAAATCAAATTTCTTGATTTTGATACATTTTGAGATTTTATTTATTTAACATTGGCAACAATGGCAATAAAAATATCTGAAATTGAGGTAGTTAGAAGAGCGCACGAGACACGCAATTCGCAAAAAACAAATAATTTCAACCCCCCCACTCGGCAGTGTAGTAGGGAAAAACTCTCGTACTAATAAAAGCGTGAATTCGAGAGCAAGGCGAATTAAATTGCAATACGAAATCTTGAAAATCATACTTTGCAATACGAAATCTTGAAAATCATACTTTGCAATACGAAATCTTGAAAATCATACTTTGCAATACGAAATCTTGAAAATCATACTTTGCAATACGAAATCTTGAAAATCATACTTTGCAATACGAAATCTTGAAAATCATACTTTGCAATACGAAATCTTGAAAATCATACTTTGCAATACGAAATCTTGAAAATCATACTTTGCAATACGAAAGGATTTCATACACTACAGTACCTCATTGTCTGGTTATTCTATTTTATATTAGTAGTAGGCTTATGCTAAATTAACTTAATTGATCGTAGCATGTAATATTTGGTATCTGACTGCGTTGTTGTCAATACATATATAACATCTTATTATGTGGTCTTTCGAATGAAAATAAAAATCTAGAGTGAAACTGCCCGTTAATTAACTTCAGCACATTAGAAATAAATGGCGTTATCATTAAAAAGTTTACTTTGTTCTTATTACGGATAGTGCTAGTTTTGGTTAGATAGGTACGTGGCGTAGTATGAGATACCATTATTGTCCATTTGTATTTCGGTGATAAATGGAAGGAAAGTGCTAAACTTGCTCCTCGAGATGTGAGAGCTCGCTTCCTCATGTGTTTTTCTTGCAAGCTCAATTCGTGCTGGAAGAGCACCTTCGTTTGTAAGGAAGAACTCTCTAATTTTAGCGTATCAGTTGCTCAATATATTGGAGGCATTTATGATCGAAACTAGTACATCGGCTTGGTACTGCACCCTTTTTCGAAATAAAATAATTTCCCTGTGAAAAGAGACGATATTTTCCACAAGACCCTTAATTCAAATTTTCGACCTCAGAGCCAAATATTTCTTCTTAAAATACAAATGCCTTTCATTTGAAGGGGGGGGGGTGAAATTATTAGTTTTTTGCGAATTGCGTGTCTCGTGCGCTCTTCTAACTACCTCAATTTCAGATATTTTTATTGCCATTGTTGCCAATGTTAAAAAAATAAAATCTCAAAATGTATCAAAATCAAGAAATTTGATTTTGGTCTTTAAAATCAAAACTAAGAAAAACCATATTTTTTTTATGATCTCATTTTAAAGATCTCTCCAAGAGGTATCTAACGATGGTAAAATATTCCAATATATCACTTGTCCACATGACCAAAACCCGCCTGGAATGGAACCCCCCGAAAAAATAATTTTCATTTTATATTTTTAATAACTTGACAATGCTTCGTGATAGAACCTCGCTGATTTCACCGCTGAATAGCCCTTGCTTTACTGTGCAAGGCTGCAAAATTGTGTTAAGAAAAAATCAAAAGAACAGAAGTTATGGCTCCTTAAGTAAAAGGGTCCAGAAATGAAAGAATATTTTTTAAAAATAGTGGGTTTTTGAAAAATTGGCATTATTCAAAAAGTTCTCAAAATTTTAAGCTAAAAACTTGGAAACCTTAGTTTCTTAATGGTATCTAATGGTGTACCAAATTTGAAAAAAAATCGATTGACCCATGGTGACATCACTGGTCGAAATCGCATGGAATGCCCCCATAGCTATTGTTGATGTTTGAATTCTAGCGTATGCCTCTTTAAACATTTTTGTAAATTTAGGGTATGTAAGGCGATTGATTCACAGTAAAATGATAATTGGGTGAGCCTTTGATGGAAGCCCTGCCATTGGGAGGCTTGACCTTTTTCGCAACCCTAGCCGATCTCCGCGTACATCTTAACCCAACAATAATGATGGAGTAGAAGCTAATATTGCTTTCTATGCGGCTCGGATATTGCGAACACGTTTCCTCCTATCTGCCAACTTGCCAACGCAGTGACAGGCTCGCACACAGATACGTCCAGTGTAATACTTCTTCGTGACGTCATCGTCACTAGGAGAGGTAAATAGGTAAAAACGTGTCCGTAAAAGGTTTTTGCTTGAGTTATTTTAGCTAAACACTAATGAGCCAATGTGTGATGAAGGGCTTAGTTAAATACTTTGATTAAGAGAGCAACTCTATTGATGTTGCCCATATTTTAACTATGGATTTAATCAGCAATCAAATGACAATAAACTGTTTAAGCATACTTTAAAAATTCAGCCCATGATATAAAGGAGGTTGTCATAGTAGATTTCTTCGCTGGGAAAGCAATTAGGTAACTGAGTGGCCGACTGAAAAAAAAACTCCCAATTTTAACGAATAGAATACTTTAGTTAACATTTAAAAACTTTATTAATACGTACTCGTCAATTATTTAGAAAAATAGAGAGAATTGCGTTCTCTTGTCTTTACATAGAAGCGGTCTGATCATTTGCTTAGATTCCAAGAATTAAGAAAACTACAGGCAAGGTTGGAAAAGGGCAGAGTCCAATTGTTTTTAGGGGTTGCTTAGTTCAAGAGCTACGATTATCAGATTTTTTTTGTTTTCGTTTTAATAGTTTTCAAATTATTGGGGTAGTTTTCCGTGAATTTAACATAGATATAAATTTCGGCCTGTACTCAATCTTGCCTACTTACAATTTTCGTCAATAAAAAACAGCGAAACTAAAAAATATCTTTGAAGTTTAGGAATGTAAGTACGACAATTTACATTATTAAATTGTTTTATAAAATTAGGAAAAATTTGTGTTTCATGTATAAAATTATACAGCCATAATAGGGAGGCATTTTGTTTAAACGAAAAGTCAGGTAACATAAGAGAACACCGATTACAAGTATTATAGTCCAAAATAGAACTACTATTGGACGTTATTTTGTTCAAAAGAACAACGAATAGAAGTATTTTAGTTCAAAATAGAACTACTGTTGGACGTTATTTTGTTCAAAAGAACAGCGATAAGAAGTATTTTAGTCCAAAATAGAACTACTGTTGGACGTTATTTTGTTCAAAAGAACAGCGATTAGAAGTATTTTAGTCCAAAATAGAACTACTGTTGGACGTTATTTTGTTCAAAAGAACAGCGATTAGAAGTATTTTAGTCCAAAATAGAACTACTGTTGGACGTTATTTTGTTCAAAAGAACAGCGATTAGAAGTATTTTAGTCCAAAATAGAACTACTCCCTTACCGAAAATACCACCTCTAAAACACGTCTTACGTTGGGCCAAGAAGTTATATCTAGTATCTCAGAGAGAAAGTATAAATTCGCCAGATTTCCAGCTTTATCTCCAGTCCAAACGTAGGTCCGGAGTCAATCCCCGTCTCTAAATTACAACCAGCATCTCATTGGTTCTTGAAAACTCACGTCAGCGCGACGACGCGAGTGACGAAAACTACAGTCATATTTTCCGACTGAGGAGAGGCGAAATAGCCCGGCGCCCTCTTTTACGTCCCCCCTTGTATTTTGAAAGGGGGAATGGGACCAAGGATGATAATGATGGGACTATGGCGCGCGAATACCAAGGAACATGGAGATAGGGAAGTTTGGTCAGTATAGAATCTCTCTTCACGAAATGTAGCAGGTCACATGACTTATATTCGGCGTTAGTTTGAACTGCGCAGGAACCAGGCTGGGAAATAAGACAGGTTTACATGTCAAAAACCAGTTTATTAATAGCTTGGACCACTTTTTTTATTCAAAACGCGAGGGTCACTGGTCCCAATGACTAGTTTATTAATTCCTACTTTTATTAAAAATTGATATGGGGACTTCTTTAATTATTTTCATTTTAACATAAATTTCGACTCCAGGAGTCCAGTTGTAATACAACCCTAAGCCGAGAGAGATTTTTTTAGAAGAGAGAACGACCACAAGTCCTGGGACCAGTAGAAAAAATAAATTGGGGAAGGGTCACTGGTCCCGGGACCATTTTCATATTTAAGACATCAGGGGTCACTGGTCCGGAGGACTAGTTCAGAAATAAACCTTATTTCCAAGCCTGGCAGGAACCCGGTAGTGCCGCCTATCCTCAGCTCGATGCGCGAGAAAAGTGCGGCGCATGCGCACATGCACATCCACGCCGAAAACGGGATTTTTGGGCGACCGGAGTTATAGCGTTACACGAAACTTCCCTATCTCCATCTTCCTTGCGAATACAAAGGCATCTTATACCTTCTCTCTGAGATACTGATATAACTTCTTGGTTGGGCTGAAGACGTTTTTTCGAGGGTTTTTTTTTTCGGCAAGGGCTGTTGGACGTTATTTTGTTCAAAGGAACAGCGAATAGTTGCGTTTTAGTTCAAAATAGAACTATGGTTGGACGGAAATTTTTTCAAGAGAACAGGGATTAGAAGTATTTTAGTCGAAAATAGAACTACGGTTTTACTTGATTTTGTTGAAGAGAACAGCGATTAGGAGTATTTTAATCCATAATTGAACTATGGTCGAATGTAATTTCGTTCTAGAGAACAGCGATTACACGTATTTTAGTCCAAAATAGAACTACGGTTGGACTTAATTTTGTTAAAATAACAACCGACGATTACAAGTATTATAGTCCAAAACAGAACTACGGTTGGTCCTAGTTTTGTAAAAGAACATAGATTGTAAATATTTCAGTCGAAAATAGAACTACAGTTGGATTTAATTTTGTTCAGGAGAACAATTAGAAGTATTCAAGTTTAAAATAGAGCTACAGTTAGACGTGATTTTGTTCAACAGAACAGCGATTGAAGTACTTTTTAGCACAAAATAGAACTAAAAGTACATTTCTATCTCTGAAATATTATTAATAAAAGATAAATTTAATTAAAATTGCTTAGTCTTATTTTATAAAAAAATTACTTTAACATAATATTTGTCTTTTAACATATAAATTTATTTATTTGCACGATGTTACTTAACGTTTATTTGTCGATATTAAACATAATACAGACTAGTGCCTTCCTCGGTAACCTGCGTTGTCATGCCTGCACAATCGAGTAGAAAAATCATATTTCATGAAAAACCTTAATCAAATCGTCAAGTTTATATAAAATTTTAAAGCACAATTTCACAGTTAAACACCCATGGATTAAGCTCTATTATGTTTAAACAAATGTAGTTAAAAATAAATATAAATTATTTCGATTAATTTACGTGCTAGTTACAAGATACTGTCGATCGTCAAAGGAATGGGCATGACCAAATTTTTGTTGCAAAATATTTCTCAATCCATTATGATAATTATCTCTATCTAAACCGCTACATAAGCTACGAGACATGCCTTGAGTCATGCCATGCAAAAAGAAGCGACAAGGTAAAGTTATACGATTAGCGTTGAGAACACTGTCATGGGACGATACGCGTTGCAAAGCTTCAGTCGAAGAGAAAGCCAATGGTGCACAGAGAAAGCTACACGTAAAATGCAAAAACAAAAAAGAAGTGCTAGAATTTAGCCGATTTATTCAATTTAATGCAGTAAATTAACATATAATTAAACTTAGTTATATTTAGTGAAATGCTAGAAGAGCTTAAATGTCTTGGATTTTGCTTTATCGGGGTTTAAATCTAAAACTACTTCGATTATAGCTCAGAGTTCAAGAGTTGAATACGAATGATGCGAGCTTCTCCTAACTTAAAATTACATTGGTTTGATAATTTTACAATCAATTTCCCAAACAAATTGTATCCAAGTAAATTCCAATTAATAATTCCAACTTTGAGTAATTATATTTTAGTGGAAATGAAGCTTTTAATTAACAGAATGTCTCATATGCAACGCATAGTTCGTTACTCCCAGTTGAATCTAAGGTAAGTATATTGATGACAGAAATATTGGAAGACAATATTTCAAGGTTTGTTTAAACCTCTCGTTCTAGTACAAAACTACATTTTCGACACGACGCGAATGAAAATAGAAAATTTGCGATAATTATGTAATGTCATTTGTGGCCTAGGGAACTATATCCCTAAGGTCTGAAGCTAAAGCGTGTTTCACAGGGAAACTTGTCCATTTACATTTAGCCTAATTATATAGATTTGACTTCGTTACTATAAAATCACAATCAGCACAAAACGTTTATTGGTAGTACCCTTTATTGCTATTGGGTTCCTAGTTCCAAATGGAACGTTTGAAGAAAATATCATGACTTTGAAGAAAACATTCAAGGTTATAGAAATAAAAGATGGAATGCGATCGTCTTAATCATTCATGAACTACACTTGAAATTCTCATTAATTAAGCCTTGGTCAACAACATTTTAGATTTAAACCCAAGCCGAGATAAAGCAAAGACAAGGTACATATTAAAAGTATATTAGTTATTTTTATAAATTAGAAAGATGCGTCTTGAATATAATAGCTGTAAAATCAAAAATAGACAAGGCTTAACTAAAAGCTAAGCCTACTTTGCTGCGAAAACATTCAAGGTTATAGAAATAAAAGATATAATGTGATTGCCTTGATCATTTATGAACTACTCTTGAAATTCTCATTAAGCCTTGGTCAAGAACATTTTAGATTTAAACCCCAGGCCAAGAAAAAACAAAGACACGGTACATTTAAAGTATACAAGTTGTTTTTATAAATTAGAAAGCTGTAGCTTGAATATAACAGCTGTAAAATCAAAAAACAGCCAATAAGCTAAGCCTACTTTTTGCGAAATATAGAAGCAGGACTGACACGTGTAACGAAACAGTTCTCAAATAATGAAAAATAAACGTACCCCCGTTCTTTCATGGGATAGCCGAGCTGCTCCCTTCCAGATGAAACGCTATTTAAATGCAAATTAATTATTAAATTATAATAGTTATAAATTAGGGCAGTGTTCAAATGTAATACATACAATTCTCTTCCATCGCTATCATCGTAACCTATGTAACTTAAGTCTTCCCTGATAAGTTATTAAAAACAAATTTAAATCACTGTTCGAAGTTATAAATAAATTTAACTAACTTTTTCTCACGGCCCATGCGGTAAAAATGTTTAGACAGCTTAATGGCAGCAACCAGAGCGAAAAATTCAAAAAACAAACACCAACCGAGACTGAACCAATATCCGTTCTGAGAAAAGTTACTTGTAAGTAAGAACGAACAAGCCTAACAAATTTGTTAAGCTTAAATTTAGAAGTACTCACAAAAGGATCCACTATATCATGGCAAATAACTTTTCTCGCTACATCAAAAGTATCCCATAAAATACCACATTTAGCGATCTTGGTATTAAACTGTTAAGTTAAAAAAAATTGTTATCCAAGTTCTTTTCAGTTATAAAGTTGTCTATTTTAAACTTTCCCATTTAGCGCAATAAGACCCTTAAGAATGCATTCACTAAATCACTAATTGCATTCGATCTAGATGCCAGTAAGTTCTCAACAATATTAGCACATATTGCAGCTTTAAAAAACATGATGGTCCTGAAAAGCCTGCCATAAATTAAGAGTATGTTCTTTTGGGGCGATTTTGAGTCGTAAATGTTCTATAAGATTCTACGGTCCGGGCCACTGTTTTCGAGTCATGATTTGAGTATTTTATGGAGGACTCCTTAAATATAATTAAGAAACTGAAAGATTTGTGCTAATTTAACACTCAAATCTTAACTGAAGTTAACTCGAAAACAGGCGTGGCCCGGACGGAAAAATTTCATAGAACATTTTCGACTCAAAATCGTCCAAAGAACATCCTCCTTAAATTATAGCAGAATTATAATCTGTATATCAAGCTAAAATAAACACATGCAAACTGAATTCTGACCTAGGGTTAATTTAAGTATATCTTTGCTTTTCAAGCTCAAAATCAATGCGCATGAGATGGTTTTAATGCATTTCGTACGAGCTCAAGCTCAGATTAGTGGGAATGTAAATTGACTCTTAGTTGCATCACTTTATACTAACCCTATCACGAACTGTTTCGATGTATTTTTCACCAGGTTCCAAGGTATCGTTGACGTATTTGCTTACAGCCTATAAAATTATTGAATCAATGAAGTCACGAGTTTCTAAGCTTCAAATTTAGCATCGAGAACCCATACAAGACCCAAGAAGGTACGAAAATCATTTTAGATTTTCATAAGCTTACGCAATTTGGATCAAAGCACTACATCCCAATTGGCCATTCCATTAATTCCCGAAGAGAAGAAATCACCACAGGGGCGGGATGGCCTTTTTGGGTTATTTCCCTAGCACCAAGAAGCACCGCTAGAGGCAGTTCGACTCGGCTAGCCTCACACGTGTAGCGAACTCTGGCTCCGTTTGGCATTGTCATTTGTCGCGAGGGAAATAACCTACGGATCTTATATGGGACCTTGCTTGAATTTATAATATGGATATGTTAAACTCGCCTCTTTAACCGAGTCTTGAAGATTTTTAGTAATTTCTTCAAAATTGACTTTTCCATTAGTTTCCTTCAATGAAATTAATTGTTATATACTTAAAAATTATGGTGAAATGCACCAACAAGTATTTTGAATTGCGAACTTAATTTCTTTCGAAAAATTATTTTGTTTAACTGTTATTAAGCCTTCATCTGTAAAATTACGAACAAATCCCAAATTTCACGCAGCAAGTAGAAGCCCCCAAATTACAAAGTGGTAATTAAAACAAGAAAGTGTTAACTGCTGATTGACTGCAGCATTTCAGTCCAGAAAATTCATGGGCTAACTTGGATTACAAACTGAAAAACAATGGGTAACGTTGAGGTGCTTGCACAATTTACACCAGCATTATAATGTTTTTAACATATTATCACAAAATCTATCTATTAAAACAAACTTCACTGTAATCAATCCCATAATTTATAAAATAAATATTTTTGCAGGTATAACGTTCACAATAAAAAAAACTTGTTGGAGCTTTTAAGTGCAACGTTAAAAAAATACCAGGAATACACAAAGCTATTAGGAATCATTGTGTTGTCATATCTTCCATATTAATTTCTATGCGGGTTTTGTGGGCCAACCTTGAGTAATATAAGTCAGGCGTCACAATTCCGACGTCGTTCTAACTGTGATTTCACTTCAGTTATAGCAGAAGTGAGATGAGACTAGAAGTTAAGGGCTCTAGCATTGGTAATAGATCCTGGCACTAGTGAACAAATTTGAGGATTTTATGCCGCTTCAATCGCGCCTACACTAGAGAGAAAAAAATTGGTCGAGTTCCAAAAACATTTCCTACCCCCTTCCCCTCAACCTAAAGCCGCGGAAGACGTACGCCTGTGCTTGAATCTAGTTCGGCCGTCTACCGCCACGAATTTGGAGAGAAAATTCAGAAACCGCTACTAGAGGGCCAACCGTTCTTGTGTTATCAAGAATATTCACTTTCGCCAAGTGAAGAATTTGGTTAGCTCAGTACTTCTAGTCTCATCTCACTTCTGGTTATAGTAACACTAGTTCTTAGGCGAGCGCAAGGTGCAACAGACGACGAGATGGATTATTCGAGAGATAAAATTTCCGCCTAGATACGTTGAGAAAATGGCTACACAACGATTCCTATTAGCTCTGTATTTATTCCTGGAAATTCTAATTTAATAAACATAAAACTATGCTTTATGTGAACGCTTATTTACTTTCATTGATGTTAAGGACGTTATAATTTCTTCTGAAGAGATGAAGCCTAGCCTCTGTTTTAATAATATAATTATATTTTATTACACCTATGCTAAAATTAAAAAAAATATCATTAGGGGCTGTTCACAAATTACGTAACGTGGACGGGTAAGGAGGGGGTTTCATTAAGCTTTATTAATTGTTACCGGCGAGTGGGGAAGGTCATAGGAAATCTCTAAGCATTATTTAAGATAGTATTTTTGACTTTTCAATGGCATAGAGAAAGCTCGTATTTTGTGAACAGCGGCA
Organism: Phalangium opilio; assembly: GCA_019434445.1. Taxonomy (NCBI): domain Eukaryota; kingdom Metazoa; phylum Arthropoda; class Arachnida; order Opiliones; family Phalangiidae; genus Phalangium; species Phalangium opilio. The sequence continues at coordinate 3,551,319 of JAEQBA010003137.1, forward strand.
CAGCCCCTTAAACATTCAATAACTTGCCCATGGTGAGTTGGCTAATTCTTCGTTGTATTTCGTCAACTCCTTTTGAAGGTTTTCGAATTCAGTTTTAAATTCATTCGTCTGACTAAAAACTTCGTCAATGATGACACCAGCTTTCTCATAATTATCATAAAAGGTTTCGATACCTTTAAACTAAATAAAAAATCCATTGGCTTTCGAAAATTAATTAAGTTTAAATTTCACAACTCACATCGTCATTATCCTTAATCCTTGCGACGTTAGCCAAATTAACCCGATAAAGAATGTTAAGGTTGCCTTTAAACTCGTCCAGAAAAGCTGAATAATCGAAAACTTTGATATCTAATTTCGAAATATCAGTTCGCTTCTGTAAATTTAAAAGCCGAATTTTAAATTTATATAAATTTATTTAAGATCTAGTAAGAAATTAGAAGGTTTAGAATTCATTGGTATTCAACCCATAAAAATGGACCCTTTATACCTTATGTTACTATTCCATTTACAGTCTTGATGAAACAAGTTTATGTTTGGGACATAAAAAGATTTTCAGTACAATGCGCTATGTAAGGGCAAGAAACAATATCTAGTTTACTAGGGAGAAGTTATAAGATGCCTAAATATTGGCGCGCCATAGTCCCAGTCCCCCTTTCAAAATACAAAGGGGGGGGGGGACGTAAAAGTAGGCCGGGCTATTTCACCTCTCATCAGTCTGAAAATACGTAATTTTCGTCATTCGCGTTGCGCTGACGTGAGTTTTCAAGAACCAATGAGATGCTGCGTTGTAGTTTAGAGGCGGGGATTAACCCGGACCTACGTTTGGACTGGAGATAAAGCTAGAAATGTCGCGAATTTATACCTTCTGCCTAGCAAACTAGATATCGCTTCTTGGTAAGGGCGCATCCCGATCTATACAGGGTGTTTCTGAGAAGTATGCCTTAAATGAAAGGGAGTGTTCTTTGGGTCAGACTGATTGAAAAGTGTCAAAGAACATGGGGTTTAAAACATTCAATTTCGGAGTTATGGGCCCCCAAACATTGACCCCTAAAAAACTAGTGAGCCCCCAGATTTCGATTTATTTTAGTAGTCAAGGCATTTTTTTTAGTAGTCAAATGCCTTGACTAGTGCCTTATGTCGAGCCCTGGTCTAGAATCTCTATGTCTGTCCGTTTTCCACGCCTACATAATGGGTAGTACATCCCTTTAAAATGTTACACTCCCGGGGTCTAGAATCTCTATGTCTGTCCGTTTTCCACGCGTACATAATGGGTAGTACATCCCCTTAAAATCACACTCCCGGGGTCTAGAATCTCTACGTCGTCCGTTTGTTTTAAGGAAGAGTTACCAGGGTCAGATAATAAGGGTCAAGGATCTATATTCATGAACGCTATTATCATCTAGAGTATTATACCGCCAAGTCCAGTAATTTGTCCAATTCTTTATCGACATCTTTATTTAGCTTTAAAGCTTGAACGATGGTTTTATCGTCCTTGCAATTTCTAAAGAAAAGAAAATCAAAATACTGTTAGATCGAAACGTGGCTGGCTTGTGAAACGAGTCCAATGAGAAAAATTACAAAAAATATCTAAATTTTAAATTTGATTCTGCCAAAAACTATAAGTGTTTATCTGTTATTGGCCAGTACCAGAATTAAGATAAGGGACTAGAAGTACTGAGCTAACCAAATTCTTCACTTGGCGAAAGTGAATATTCTTGAAAACACACCAACGGTTGGCCCTCTGGTAGCGGTTTCTGAATTTTCCCTCCAAAACGTGAGACGCTCGTGGCGGTAGACGGCCGGACTACATTCAAGCACACGCATCCGTGTTCCGCTGCTTTAGGTTGCAGTGGAAGGGGGTAGGAAATGTCTTTTTGGAACTCGACCAATTTTTTTCTCTCTAGTGCAGGCGCGATGGAACGGTCAGCGGCATAAAATCCTCAAATTTGTTCACTAGTGCCAGGATCTATTACCAATGCTAGAGCACTTTACTTCTAGTCCCTTATCTTACTTCTGCCAGTACCAAAACCCTAGGTTCATAAGATATGTTCCATAAGTTTGTAACTGGTTACTGAGAGCTTGTAATGAAGTGACGTATGTGAAACGTCATACATTCTCGTGTAAAGCAACGCCTGGTGAGGCGCTGTCAAAGGCTTAGTACAGACGAAATAGGAAGATGGACTACAAATCGAGTGTAGTCAATTCTCGCGTTGTTCTCAAACTAGCTCTCAGTAAGTCTCTAGTATTACGAAGTCTAGGTAGGGTCATACTTATGCAACACATCTTATAATCTTATTTACTAAATTACTAAATTACTCTTCACATAGCTACCTCAAAACTTCACTGGGTTTGGTACCCTTCAAAATGGTGTCATTGGCTTTTTCCGTGAGAAACCCGTAAACCTAAAAAACGAAGAATTAAAACCTTTGTGTGTAGAAGACTTTTAGACAAAATTTTTACGGAACTCACTTGGTCTAACGACGTGAATTTATCATCAAGCAATGGTTGACAAACGTAAACTTGAACGTGTCCTCCAACTTGGAAAAAAGCAGCCAAATAAAGCATGGTCAGGCCAGAGAAAACGAAAAAGGTGTAAGCTCCGAGCATTAGTAGACCACCCCCACAATTAGAGAGACATCCTCTACGACTAGGTTTCGTGTAATGATCATCCCCGTGTCCAAGAATCCCACAAATGAGACCCAAGAACCAGAGAAGCGTCGGGATGAAAATCAACAATAACATCAACTTAAGAACCAATTGTCTAAAAAAAGACAATGAAGTATTGTTAAGAAAGTAAATTTTTCTGCAATTTTCTTTCTTATTGTCTTAAATTTAAAGTGTTAGCAATGTTAGCTTATTGTCTTAAATTTAAAGTGTTAGCAATGTTAGCTTATTGTCTTAAATTTAATCTAAGCTTTATATATGAAGGGATATCCACACTAAGCCTGTGGCTTGTTTACAGGTGGGTCCCTTTACAATTCATAGGAGGGTGGTGGCTAGCCACAGCTAACCTACAGCGTCCTATACTAACTATTACCGTTAACCTCTGCAAGTTTTGATGGAAAGGAGAAACCGGGTTAGACCGCGGAGGAAAACTCCTTTTAACAAACTCTACGCAGAAGGATTTGTTCCCAGATTTTCACCCGGTGCCACAGTCCGGGATCGAACCCGGGATCCTCTTGCTGCGAGGCGAAAGCGCTAACCGCTACGCCGCCAAGTGAACATATTTAATTTATTGAGAAAGCCTAATTATTGGATTTTTCGAATCTATAACTTTAATAGTAGACATATTGAAATTATTTTTTATGAAATTCTGGCCAGAGGTTATTTTATTACACAGAAAGGAATACTAAACAAATGTGCCCCATTTTTTGATAGCTCAAACACGTGGCGATTCTAGTCTAACGTCATGCGTTCCAGTTCCGTTATTGGCTGCTTGAATGCATTGGTTTATTCAAACCGCCAATTGATATTTCTACCAATCGCTTTTTTCTACCACAACTGGCGAAAACTCCCTGCGCGATTCGACAACATGCTACTTTGTAAGCCTTGGCGACGGCACTAGCAAATACTGTTATAGTAGTAGCAAGAAGGGATATCTAGTTTATTAGGGAGAAGGTATAAGATGCCTAAGTATTCGCGCGCCGTAGTCCCAGTCCACCTTTCAAAATACAAGGGGGACGTAAAAGGTGGCCGTGGGCTATTTCGCCTCTCCTCAGTCGAAAAATACGTAATTTTCGTCATTCGCGTCGCGCTGACGCGAGTTTTCAAGAACCAATGAGATGCTGGTTGTAATTTAGAGGCGGGGATTAACTCCGGACCTACGTTTGGACTAGAGATAAAGCTAGAAATGTGGCGAATTTATACCTTCTCCCTAGGAAACTAGATATCGCTTCTTGGTAAGGGCGTATCAAGATCTATACAGGGTGTTTCTGATAAGTATGCCATAAATGAAAGGGAGTGTTCTTTGGGTCAGACTGATTGAAAAGTGTCAAAGAACATGGGGTTTAAAACATTCAATTTCGGAGTTATGGGCCCCCAAACATTGACCCCTAAAACAAGAAAATTGGTACACATGTGGAGTAAGGCATTCAGCCTGCTCATCTTGTTCAGACAATTTCAATAGCCTCCAACCCAAGAACGTTAATGAGTCTTTGTCTAGTAGAACCTGCAGAAGTGTACTTTAAAAGGTAGAAGTGTGCTTAAGCTGTTAAAGTGAAGTAGTTGAAAGTGTAACAGAATAAGTAATGTTTCTTTTATTTGTAAATATTTAACATCGTTATTTAAAGGTTTTGTTCAAAATGTCCACTCTTTTGTTATTCCACTTAAATACTTCACAGTACAGTACCAGCTGAGTCACAATTCTAACTTTGTCTAGAAGAAATGTACTTTTAATGGTTGAAGTACGCTTCAACGGGTATTGTAAAGTATTTCGAAGTGTAATAGAGCAAGAGTGGACATTTTGAACAATACCTTGAAATTCAATACCTCGAAATAACAATGTTAACTATTTACTAATAAAAGAAACATTACTTCAAAAACTTGTGCTGTTACACTTTTAACTACTTTACCTGACCAACTTAGGCAAACTTCTACCTTTAAAAGTACACTTCTGCCAGTGCTAGATAAAGTCTCACTAACGTTCTAAGATTGGAGGCTATTGAAAAGGTCTCAACAAACCTTGATTTGCGTAACTTGTAATAGTATAACTACCGTTTAAGTCAACTTACACTAGACTACTTAAATTATTAATTGAAACGGTCTTGTCGTCATTGAAGTTTTTCTTGATGACACTTTCGGTGTCTTTGTAAAGAGTATCTAACTAAAGAATGCAAAGATGTAATTAGTAAAGGTTGAGTGTTGCTGTTTATACTCTTCATTAATACCATAAGTTTATAAGATATGTCCCATAAGTATGACACTACCTATACAAGTTCGTAATGCTAGAGACTTACAGCTAGAGCTAGTTCGAAAACGACGGAAGCGAGAATTGACTACACTCGGTTAGTTTTGCAGTCCATCTTCCTATTTATTCTGTACAAACCTTTGACAGCGCCTCACCAGAACGAGAATCTATGACGTTTCACTTGCATCACTTCATTACAAGCTCTTAGTAACCAGTTACAAACTTAAGGAACATATCTTATAAATTTATGAAAATTGATACTTACGTCTTTCTTAGTTTTATCGAAAGAATTCAAAATTTCATTTCCACCGCCAACACTATTTTTGATTTTTTGTAATTCACCTTCAATATCTGTAATGCAATTAAGTTTTAATGCCACGTTTGGTGTTAATGTGTATATTACGGCAGAGCTGCAATTAGATCTAAATCGGCATTATGTAATCTGATAGTGTTCGCTTCAAGGGTTTCTTTAAAGTTTGTGTAAAAAGACCGAACTTTAACTTTCTAAATTCCTTATTTTATGAATTTAGAAATCTCATTTAGATCTTATTGAGCTATATTTAAAATTGTGTGGTAACAAAAAAGAAACGAGACTTAAAATTGGAAAAATTTATTGTTATTACCTTCTCGAATATCTTTCGATTTATCCTCAATACTTTGCGGTATTAATTCGACATTGTTGGTTAACTGTAATTGAAGAAAATATTTAAAATGATTTGAAACGTTTGGTTAGGGTTAAAATATTTTGGCCGGTTTCAGGAACCGGCCAAAATATTTTAACACCTAGTTGAGGAAAACCTTTTTGTTTTCATACAAAATATTCCCTAGTTTTATCAGAAATAAACCTTAAACCCTTCTACAACTTCCAAAAATTTCGACTGCACTATTAGAAAATTTCGGTATAAAGTTCTTAATCGTGAATTTTTAGAGAAACCAAGACAATTTCTTTTCTAGCTTAATTGCGTGTCCAGGGCCCTATATTTCAATTAGGGGTGTGCGAATACCACTTTTTGGGTATCGAACCGGCTACCAAATACCAAAAAATTCTCCGTATCAAATACCGAATAGAATAGTTCATTCCAAATCGAATACCGAAGAGTTGGGCCTTGGTAATTTTTTTACTAACCGATTAATCGCGAATAGTTAAGCCTAGTATTCGCGAATAATTAACCCTTATACTCTCGAATACTAGGCTTAACTATTGACGATTAATCGGGTAGTAACCCTAATATTCGCGAATAGTTAAAGGGTATGCGAATTTACAAATTCATATCATATTTTACCACGAAACTACTTTCAAAATATAGTTTTTAATATAATTGAACCAGAGTTTCTATTTTTAAAATCCATTGAAAAAAATCACGGAAACTCATCTCACGTGAAAAAATATACCTGTGACGTCAAACTACTGGAAACGTGTTAGCCTTTCATAAAAAGTGAATTTCAAATAATTTCAAATGCATTTTGCGAAATAACCAGAAATCGGAGAATTAAAAGCTAGATATTTTTGAATTCACAGAAATTAATCCTATTCTTTTGTTATATAAATCAGAGGCTTTTCAAACGCAGCTTCTCATACCCTTTAATACTAAGCAAAGAGAAAAACATTTAGAGGCTCCTAAATTTCAAAGTACCTCTCCTCATTGGTGGCCAAGGATTTCTTAAAATTTTCCTAGGCACTTGCCGGTAATTTTTTATGGCAGATAAATAAAATTCTATGATATTTTTTAAAATACGGTGAGTCTCTAGTGCCAAGGACTTTAATTTATGGTAGTCGAACTTTAACCGAATATTCAGTTCGGTATTCGATATTCGTATCGAATAGTGAAAATGGGCTTATCGAATACCGGATCGAATTATTCGGTTCGGTATTCGATCGAATTATTCGATTGAAGATGCTAACCGCACTCCTCTAAAATTTTCAATGGTTCGCGATTTTTAACGTATAGAGGGGTGGTGGTTGGCCCCCTACCACAGCTAACCGACAGCGCCTTATACTAACTATTATAATTAACCTCAGCCAGTTTTGATGGAAACGAGAAACTTAACATCAGAGGAAAACTCCTTTAACCAGTGAGGAAAGAACTTGCAAACTCTACGCGGAAGGGTTCGTTCCCAAGTTTATTATTCGATACTACAGTCCGGGTTCAAACCCAGAACGCTCATGCTGCGAAGCGAAAGCGCTAACTACTTTGCCACCTCACCTTCGAGGTGTAGTTAATTATCTTATAGACCCCCTGTGTGACTAGTAAATTTACCTGTTCATTTCGAATTAATATTTCCTTAACAACTTGAATAAGTTCGACAACTTCTCCTTGATCTTTATTGATATCAATAATAAAATCCTATAAGAGAAAATGAAGCTTCATATTACTTGAAGTACTTTCGAAACCGGGATGAATGGCGTTACCTTTATGAGTACATCCGAAGGAAAAGTGATATTTAGATCTATCGTCTCCATTTTGGTGCAAACATGGGAGCAATTTGGGTCATCCTTGCATATATCTTTTAAGCATTTACTTTTTAAGTCGGCAAAATTACTCTGTAGGTTGTCACGTTGATTAGAGAGATCTGAATTTGAAACTCCCATATTGTTTAAATTGTTTTTCAACTCGTTAAAATTATCCACCGTAGACTCGGTCGCTGTAAAATAAGATATCATATACTAGAGTTATTGATTTTTGAATTGAAACATTTTTTAATGAACAAATAAACCAAATTAAGCCTTTGATAAATATAGGTTCTACACTTGTAAATCATAAAAACTAGGGTTTAGTTAATCTTCGACGACATTCCTAAGGAAACTAATCAAACTATACAATAATGCATCGCATGCACCATGGACCATTGAACTAATATAAGCATAAGTTGCTAAGATCTATTGCATTATAAGTATGACACATCATATACTTCGTAATGCTAGAGACTCGCTGAGAGCTTTTTTGAGAACGACAAGCGAGAGTTGACTATACTCGGTTAGTTTTTCAGTCCATCATACTATTTAGTCTGTTCTAAACCTTTGACAGCGCCTCAACAGGCGTCGCTTTACGAGAATCTTGTGACGTTTCACCTACGTAACTTCATGACAAGCTCTCAGTAACCAGTGACTATCTTATGGAACATATCTTATGAACCTAGGGTTTCGGTACTGGCAGAAGTAAGATAAGGGACTAGAAGTAAAGTGCTCTAGCATTGGTAATAGATCCTGGCACTAGTGAACAAATTTGAGGATTTTATGCCGCTGACCGTTCCAACGCGCCTGCACTAGAGAGAAAAAAATTGGTCGAGTTCCAAAAAAAACATTTCCTACCCCCTTCCACTGCAACCTAAAGCAGCGGAACACGGACGCGTGTGCTTGAATCTAGTTCGGCCGTCTACCGCCACGAGCGTCTCACGTTATGAACTTATGATATAAGTTGGATCAAACATCAGTCGAGAGCAAGAGATAACTTCAAACACGCAGTCGAATTAATTACCCGTTTCATTTTCGATTTTCAAAAAACAAAACTAGCTTACTGAAACCATAAGTTTATCATGCCTCTAAGTAGAGATATGGCTGCTACTTCTATGGCAATAGTGTTTGTCTGGCTCCCTATAATGAAACCCTATACTCTCTCCGTATCATTTATCACCTCAACTTCAATACAAAATTGTACTGCCTAGGCTAGCGTTTGCTTTATCCCTTTTAGAATGTTTCAGGACTGAAACCGCCTCTATCTCGCGAGAGAGAGAGAGATAGGGATTTTGGGGTTGCTTAAGTAAGATTCGTTCCCCCCAATGTCTATACGAAACGTAAAAATCTCCTTTATTCCATTGGATGATTTTTTAACGTCACCCATTTAGTAATCGTCTTGACAGTTTGGTGGCTGCACCGCGACAAGAATTCCAAAAATTTCTCTCTTCGGATCTTAGCGCTATACGAGTTCTGACGTCACAGTAGCCTGCGGAAGATGCCCAGTCGTAACCCATATTTGTGTACTTAGAGGCATGATAAACTTATGCTGAAACTAATTATCAATTCTTTAAAACTATTAAACCTTCTAACACTCTAAAACTCAACCCTACTATCTCTTTATTTAAGAAAGTATCCGTCAGCTAATTAAAATTACGAAGAGATTGACTATTTTCCAAAAATATGTTAATTTACCGTTTTTAAATGAGTTAATTTCTTGTAAAACAGATAGGTGTTCCTTGAAAACTGTAACTAGTGGCTTTCCATCGTCTTCCTTTATAGCTAGAAACAAAAAAAAACGGATAAATAAGGCCCAACTAAGACCATAAATTGGTTTGAAATTTATTCATTACCATTCATCCGTTTACTAGTTTCATCGATTGTTATGGTCACTCCATCCTTCATTAAACAACTAATGTCCTAAATGTCAAAGAGAACTATCCATTATTTTACATTTAAATCATATAAAGTTTGACTTGCTTGAACACTTAATGGCCCGTAAACACTTTAAATATTAATGCAACAAATGGCTTTCACTAATTAAGTATATTAATCAACAAGAACTAGTCTATTTTTTCTTTTTTTTATTCACAGTTAATTCATTTGTGCCTAAATTTTTTTAACTTTCAAATAATTGGTTCATTATGGCCTAATACGTTCGATTAACTTAAATATTCTAAAAAATAATCCTTGCCGAACTTTATACCATTTTAAAACACTTCAATCTGTATCTATATAAATCAAAGTCCTGACTGACTGATTGACTGACAGATAATCAACCCAAACCGCTTGCCCTAGAAGGCTGAAAATTTGCAGGAACGTTACTCATAAGTAGTAGGCGCGTACTATGAAAGATTTTTTCAAACCGCCGCCATCTTAAAAAATGGCGCCCAGAAATGTAAAACATCTTCTCTATGCAACAAAGCCCGCGCGTTTCAACCGATTTCGCAAATATTTAGTACACTGATTTCCTTTAGTCTATAGACAGGCTGAATGGTGTTTTGGGTTCGATTTGTTGCCATCTTTTTAAATGGCGGCCAAAAACTTAAAAACCCTTCTTTATGGAATAATGTCCGCGTGAAAAGTAATAAAAAATGTCCCGACGGGCTGACGGGCGACGCCGAGTGCCTTCGCTCCTAGGGTGCTACAAAAATATAAGTCATCAGTAAAACCTAACCATTCTTTATATAATTTTGATGGAAGTTCTTATTACACGCGAGCGACGCCGCGGTGTAACAGTTAGTGATATCATAATTTCCTTAAGTTTTTTCAGCTTTGAAAATTATTTTAAAACAATTCCGTTAATTTAATATAGGGTCAGTGTGCCTAACTTTGGACAGCTGCAACTTTAGACACTTTTATTATAAAAATCATATTTAATTACTGGATGCATCAAATTGATAATGAAATAGCTTATTTTAAAGCTTAGAATGTGAGGAATTTAGAAAAAAATACTTCAAAGTCGTAGAATAACATCCGACTACGTTACGAGCCAAATTAGCCCACTCCCTAAACTCGTCCATTTAAATTACGGCCAAATTTGACGGGGGTCAACCCTTTGGTCCCGGGAAATAAGGTTTGACGAAAATTAGAGAAATCATACCTGAACGAACTAGAAACCATTCGAAAGAGCAACTTTTTGGCTTCATAATCCGTATTTTAAACACTGTCTTACGCGGGAAATTCGACGAAATATTCAGCTTTAAAAACACCTGGGCAAATTTCTAACTTTGGACACTTTCATGCTGGCCGATTTCTCCGTTTGTTAACACTAATTAACTCGCGATATTAGCCTTTTTTAGAGTTTAAAACAATAAGGGACACGTCCTCAGTTTGTTAAAATTGTTACGCGGCAAACAGCGCGCCAAAATAGGCCTAAGCCCTATATACCTAAAAACCTACATAAGTAGCCCCATATTTAATAAAGTTTGTTTTAAAGAAATTTCTGATTTTTTATATATTTTAGGCATACGTCTAGGTCGGCCTAGGCTAAGCCTATATTTTTACTTTTAAAATTGTGATTCGCCTAATGCGTCCCCAAGTCACCCTTTTCTCGCTGTCCAAAGTTAGGAAGGGGTGTCCAAAGTTAGGAAGGGGGCGTCCAAAGTTACATAGAAGTGTCCAAAGTTGAGCACGAATTCGGCCTTTGGGGAACTCTACTTTGTGAAAAATGTATTCCATTTAAAAAGTTGAAAACTTGTGAGAATGTGTCTTAAGAATGCTTCTCTCCATTGCTTTTTTAATTTTGAGTCTAGCATATAAGCAACGGAAGTTATTCAAGGTTATGCAAAAAGTGTCCAAAGTTAGGCACACTGACCCTATTTTTCAAAGTTTCAAAAGATGACTTGCTAAGCCAAACTCTAATTTTAAACAAAAAAGCTATTTTAATAAGAATAAGAATATTTTTTAATATCGTACTCAATGAGAAGTTTGCTACGTTTTACCTTTCCTAGGGAAAAAGGCGCACTCGCTTTTTAACAAATCGAGTAAGGTGACGCTTCTAATTGGTTACACAATATTAATATTTTTATTAATAGCTGCCTACTCTTCACCTTCGCCCTCATTATATTAATACATCTTTAAGTTCAGATACTGGATATTAAAAACAAAAATTGTCTTTATAGTGTTTTGTCATCTCAAAGGGTGAATATGGGTGGCGAGGTTCTATAACTTTATCCACTGTACCTAGCGTAGAGATGTGAAATTACCCAGATTTTTAAAAACGGTAAATTACCGATTGAAATTTTGGGAAAACAAAAATTACCGCTCAGTTGGTAATTTTTGGTATTTTATATTTTCCCGTGCTTAAGAATCCGTTACTTTAAACAACGTTTAATTGTGAGCACTATCTGACTGCTTTACACGTATTTGTGGCTTTTGCTACCAAGACGGCAGCCGTGGCCTTTCAAATCTGATCTCTAACTAAAGGTTATTAAAAGTCTAATTTCTAGCGCAACTTTGTAAGTACTGACTAGCGAGAATAGTGCCTGGTGAGTAATTTTGGAAGTAAACAGAAAAATAATTTATCATTTAACTTGAACTTTTAATGCGCAATAAATATGTTTGGTGATATACTGGTAAATTACCATTGTAAAAATTTACGGACGGTAAATTACCGACTCGCATCTCTAACCTAGCGGCATTTATAAATACAGAATCTTCACAATACCTGTAGTGTACTTGTAGTAAATGTCCTGGCGTTGCTAAGTACGTTTAGAACCGTAGTTTTGCTGATTTCCACAGATTTCTGACCCTTATCAGTCGTGAGTATTGAACAAGCCAGACCCACGCTAAACAAATATTACACATTATTTAGTAAAGTATGCAATGGATACATATGTGTGGCATAGTAAAGAAAACTTAATTGCTGTAATAACACGTTAAAGGTTGCGCTTCGCTATAATGTTTATTTGAAGGAAAGGTTTAGGCAGGGATTTTGCTAGGTGTGGTTATGTTGCGATAGTGTTGTGTGTGTGTTTGTTTGTGGCCAGGGGTACACGAAAAACCAGCGTGGATAGAACCGAAAGGCAACATCTTCTATCACCTTGGATCTCGTAATATGAATGAATTGCGACAAAAATACACTAGCGCTATGGTAAGAGTTTGCAGTAGTTTTCCTGACTTCGAAAAGACCTAAACCAAGTTTGTCGGGAGCTTGAAAGTATTGGGAAAGATCCGAAAGAAACAACATTGGCATCGTCGACGAATTCACCCGGTTATATTGCAGCAACCTTAAAATTTTGGTTTAAGTTGATGGACAGCTGTTGTTGAATGTGTTTATAATCGAAATATTTTTTCTAGGCTCCGGTTTTTTAAGTTAGCGTGAGAGATAGGGCAGAAGACCACAGTAGAGAGAATGAGATTCATTTTCAGACGGAAGAGCACTGGGTTTTCTGTTATTTATTGCACGTGGCGCAATAGTCCTCGTTTTTAAGACTAATTATATGTTAATTATTTTGTAATAAGAGATGTTTTTCAATATTTTTCCTTCTATACTTAGAAAAATGTCGTTCTATTAAGATACAATGTTATGTCACCTAAAGTTTTCCAAGAAGTTTTAGGCTAACATTTACCATTAAATTTACCGAACTGACATCATTTTGTCTTTCATTGCTCTATTTCGTTATTTCTCTAACTTACACCATTACACCACAAACGAAGTGCGCCAACCGACACGAAAACCATTACTAACTAAATAGTTACGTCTTCTCCTAGCAAAATGTGAAACTTGATAACTCACCTGATACAGACAAGACAGATGAACAACCATGCAATGTAAGTTTGTCTTCGGCAACGAACGTTTTTAGCTGGTCTCTGATAATTGCCACCACCGCATTTTCCGCAACAGCATCGGCAAGAACAAACGCACAAACACGATAACATCATGAAGATGATGAAAATAAGGGCAAAGATCAAACAGGCCAAGAATCCGCTTTCCGCTTTCAATAGCTCCACAATTTCATCGGTTGAATCGAGGCTCTGGTCACCATTTATGAATTTCCTCACCAACGCTAAAAATAGAAAAATAAATGCGTTTTTGATTTGGTTTCGTTAATTTGGGGAAGACACCGAAATTCCCATGGAAAAACCGGTTTCTTAATGCGACTTTATGACGTTTCCCAAACCGCTCCTAGGGATTTTCATAACGTAAAACGTTGGATCTAAACTGTAGAGGTGTGCGGTTAACCGTTTCAATCGAATAATTCGATCGAATACCGAACCGAATAATCCGATTCGGTATTCGATAAGCCCATTTTCACTATTCGATTCGAATATCGAATACCGAACTGACTATTCGGTTAGACTACAATAAATTTAGGTCCTTGGCTCTAGAGAGACCCACCTTATTTAAAAAAATTTCATCCCAATTTTATTTGTCTCCCATCGAAAACTACCAGCAAGTGCATAGGAAAATTTTAAGAAATACTTGACCACCAATGAGGAGGGGTATTTTGAAATTTAGGAGCTTCTAATGCTCTTCTCCTTGCTTTGTATTGACTATTGTCGAATATTAGGGTTACTACCCGATTAACCGCGAATAGTTGGCCTAGTATTCGCGAATATTAGGGTTAAATATTCGCGGTTACAAGGCTTAACTATTCGCGATTAATCGGTAAGGAAAAAAATTACCAAGGCCCAACTATTCGGTATTCGATTTGGAATAAACTATTCGATTCGGTATTTGATAAGGAAATTTTTTGGGTATTCGATAACCGGTTCGATACCCAAAAAGTGGTATTCGCACACCCCTAATCTAAAGATTCAAGCAACGTTAAGTTTCGCACTCCTATATCGTAAGTTCATAAAATATGTTCCATAAGTTTATCACTGGTTACCGAGAGCTTGTAATGAAGTGACGTATAGGTGAAACGTCATAGATTGTCGTACATTGACGCCCATGGTGACTCGCTGTCAAAGGCTTAGTACAGACAAAATAGGAAAATGAACTGCAAAACTGTAGTCAATTCTCGCTTATCGTTCTCGAACTGTAAGTCTCTAGCATTAAGTGTCATACTTATGGAACATGTCTTATAAACTTATGTTATGTCTAAACGGAATCAGCAGAGTTAATGGCGCTCGTCTTTGGATTCAGTTCTGAGAAGTAGAAGTAAATAAGCCTAACACGCACGCGCTGCCAATTGATTGATACTTTAAAGGTAATCTCAAATTTACGTTTATTACGAGTTCCCATGTAAGTGTGAACATAGCTATATAGTACACCGGTTCGCTATACCCCATCTAGGACTGTTCACGAGCCGAGCTGAGCGAGCATTTTAGAAGCTCGGTTAACATATACATGTTTAACGAAAATTGCTACTACCAACGTAAAACTTGAGAACGACTAGAAATGCCATCCCATGTTTAGGATTGTAGTGGTTCAGTAAAACCCGCTCGGTAAAATATGCTCAAGGTTAGAGACGAGCCAATTTTCCCACGCTTTATTTCATACAACGGAACGCTATTGGAGGAGAGAATATGGACTAAAAGGAAAGCATAGGGTTCTAAATCGGTAAATTACCATGGTAATTTACACGGTAATTTACCAGGGTAATTGTAATTTACGATTTTCTCGGGTAAATTACGAAAACGGTAATTACCGTGGTAATTTACGCTGGTAATTTACCACCGAATTTTCATTTCCTTCACTTGGAAAATGGTCTAAAAGCTCCATATTCTGCTCTACCCGTGCATGCACACTTATTTCTTCCCATGAGACATGAGTAACTCATAAAAGGTCGAACGGCAAGCGTGGGAAAAATTTGATTAAGGAAATGATATTTGATTTTCTCGTCTATTCTTGTTGTCGAGTTCGTTTGCTTCAGCTGGAAAGCTGTAGTTGTTAGAAATTTCTAGAGATGGGCCCATACCGATACCAATATCGGCACCGAAATTAGACTAAACCGATATATCGGTATCGGCCCTTCTCTGGAATTTTGTTCTAAAAACGTGAAATAGCAATAATTCGCTAAATTGGTAAGAAGAAAGTGGATGTTGCTGTTCAAAAGTATTTTGAGCTGCAAACATCAACACTCGGTGTTTAAATAATGTACGATACTATTCTATAAAAAGAATAGCTGTGTTCAAGTGATATTTTTCATTATTTAGCTTAAAAACGATCAATATAATTTAATTTTTGAATTTTCGTAAATTACCATGAACGGTAATTTACGCGGTAAATTACGGCGTAATTTACCATTTTCCAAAATTACCGTAATTTTCGAACCCTAGGAAAGCACTATTTCAGTGACTAAGCTCGCGAGTCGGCTCACGAGTTGTAGTGGCTCGATGCCTGTCGGCTCGGCTTGGCTCGGCTCGACCATAAAATAGCTCGCTCGGCTCGAACTCGGCTCGCTCGTCATGAGCTCGAGCCCGAGCTGGCTCGAGCTCGTGAACAGTCCTACCATAGACCTTTTGTATGGCATTTGGAGTGCAACTTCCCGCCATTTTTTAAAATACCGACGCGAAAACCCAAATGTCCCGACGGTCAAACGGCTGTGTCCCCTTGCAGCTTGACTTTATAGAAAGATAACTTACGGAAAGGTGCTTCCTTCATGACGACATGTACGAAACCACGCATCATGTTGAACCATCCCACAAGTAGTTTGTTCTCTTCACCACTATCTACGTTGTAATAGCTAGTGTTGCTACCCGGACACAAATCGTCGTCCATCTTGATCACGTCTCCAGTTTATTTGGTTTTAGATCGGTTTTCCGCTACCCCTTTTGTTCGAACTCCGATTATCTAAAGTTGGCTGATAAAATTTGATAGATTTAGTTTCACACTCACACAAAGGCCCTTTAGAAAGTAAGAAAAGCTGAGGTATAATAATACTTAATGATAAAACTCGTAAGAAAGAAAGTAGTCCTTATAAAATGTGCTTGAACTGTAATAAAGCTTTGATAATTCGCTAAATAGTCCCAACCGAAGCTGATCGACTTCACTCTATATTTGAAGTGTTAAACCAACAAAGGATAGAACTTTGAATAATTAAATCTAATGCCACGTTTGGTGCAAGGTTAAACAGAAAGATTAAGGTTATATGGACTTTGAAACTATTTACAAAAACATAGAATAAACTTTCACTTAAAAAAAATTACTTAAAGCTTAACGCGAACTACTTTAGGTATTAAGTAAACATTTTTATGCAAATTATGTTTAAACAGTCGAACAGCAGCTTATTTTTGACCGCCTTGTTTTCTTGAGACGCAACATCCGGTATGTGTATCAAAAAACGTTGGACATGGTTTCAAACCAGAGGGACTTTGGTACTGGACTGGTAACTTCCAAGCCCTGTCTAACGTCTTTGAATCAACATACCGAATGTTCCGTCTTGACCCTATATCAAGCAGACCTTTAGATATTAATTAAAAATTAAGTTAACAAAAAACTAGACACTCATTAAATATACTAGAGGTAGAAGTTTAAAGGTAAAAAATTACAAACGAATACTAAAACTAAGCATTTTCAAAAACTGAATAGCCAGTAGTTTTTTAAAAAAATTTTAGTATAAGAATTTATACTAAAATTTTTTTTAAAAACTACTGGCTATAAAATAAAAATTAAAAACGACTTAAAATACTATATACCTAATAATAAAACTTAAGTTGATAAAAAACTAAGCACTCGTTGATCATTTAAAAAAATACTAAAACTAAACATTTTCAAAAACTATTCTTATATTAAAAATTGTCAGAAATTACTGACTAAAAATAAACACTTGAAAGCGACTAAAAATACTAAAGCTACTAAAACTAATAATAAATGAAAATCGAAAATAAACTTTGAAGAAAAAACATACTTTAACTAAAACTAAATAATAAAAAACCAATTTCATAAATTGATGCACATGAATCCAATATTTAAACGAAACGTTAATATTAATTAATAAAGAAAATATTGAAGTTCAATAATATAACCGTTTATATTCACAATATTAGAAACTTAACTCTAAAACTATCGTGTAACAGACTAAGTCTTAGTAGGTTAAATTCCTACCTTATCACATAATAGAACTTTCTAAACAGGTACTTCACATCTTTATATTCCCTTTAACCTAAATATTATACTTATAATATTTATTGTAATAAAAATTTCATATTATGGCATTTGGAAAACTAAAACAAAAAAAAACTTTACTTACCTTTTAATTTAACAGATTGCTTTAATGAGACGTTCTAAACGATACGATGTCGCATTGTTGTATGATAAAAACCTCCCTTAATTAAAGTACGGATGTTAAAACGCCACAGTAGGCATGCAGTCACTCAAAAATTGCACTCAAAACGGTAAAACCCTTATCGAATTTTCGTTCCGTTATCAAAAATTACAGATAAGGCTTATCGACGATTTCGGTTGGCGAAATACGAAAATCCAATTTTACCTTTTCACTAACCGCGTTTAATTTTATAAACACACTTCGAAATAAACTACTACACTTCTGTTTTATTTTGAATAATTTCCATATCAATTAAATTCTTAAAATTAAAATTGATCCGGCTAACTACGAACGAAATTAAATTAAATTGTTATAACAATGCCATTTTACATTGGTATTAAATATGGAGCAATTTTCTTGGATTGTGAACGAAATTCCTTTTAAAATTGCATTAAATGCATCTATGTCTAATTTAATATTTCTCCATGGAGGCAGATTGCTTGTATCCAATGAAAAACGGCGTAAATTTCGATACATTAATTTTTATTTCTAAAAAAAAACCCACATCCGGACATGTGTCAAGGGTGTGAAAAAATATTACTATTAATTTTTTACAGCGTACGTCAAATTCTTACTAACACGCGAATTTCCGGAACTAAGATAATATTACGGAAGTGAATCTTTTTTACATTTTGGGGGTGTGAGTTAATTGTTGTTATTTCTACGCAAATTAAGTCGATTTCGACATTATAATTATCATACAACGAATAGATACTAGATTGTGGGAAAATAAATGGTGATGAAATAACGCTTTCAACCTAAACGCTTGGGAAGTTTGAATATTTTACGAAGTATACACAATGCAGAGCCGTATTTCATGACATTAGCAAATTGTTTATGGTGTTTTTACAAGCCAACATCGGAAAAAGTAGACGCCGAAGTGATAGTAGTAATACATCGGAATACATGTACATAAATTTTAAACCTTGACTTTCTGTATTTATACATATGTAGGACGCGATGGTTAAAGGGAGGCTAACAAGCAAAAGTGTTTTTTTTTTTTTAAAAAACTTTTTTTTAACTATAAAGTTCAATAACAACAAAATCAAAAATCTGTGCTAAATTAATCGAGACCTCTTTCAACTCTGATATAAAGATATGTTCAGACTGACACGGGAATTGGTTCAGAACTGATTTGTTTAACTAATTTTGAAACCCTCTTCATATTTCATAAGCAAGACGCTTCTATTCGTGCCATGAAGCTGAAAGATATGGAGTGGAAATAGCCATATGTAACTAAAACGTTGGCTCTGTACCCCCACTAACGGCACCGAAGTCCTCCCAGCATCCTCAGCGTTTAGGTAGGGTCGTACAGTACGGAATTGTAAAGGACTGTCCTAAAAATTGTAGCTATATTCTCATACAAATACTATGGCGCTACGTGGTAGCACTTAACAATCGTCTACCAAATGGTACGGGAGCTTGCAAAGTACACTGGGAGAGTTTCAGTGCCGTACTACGTATGTAAACTCTTCTATCTCTTAGCTCAGTGCAAGTGTCATCCCCCTACTGGGCGCATACAGTATTCCCTCTAACAAAAGCGCCCAGAGGGAGGGATACACGGTTTACACCCATCTCTACCGCCAACTAGTCTATATTGGCCGACTTTGATTTTACTGGTCTGAGGTCTCACTTTGAATCTTACTCTAAAATCTACTAGAATTCATAACCAAAACCAAAGTTGTAGGGTGACAGTTATGGTAAGAACTGTAATCCGTCATAAAATTATTCACTCTCCCTTCACTGTCAGAATTAAAAACATTGATATACATAGTCTAATATTACTCACTACTATCACAGCTGCAGTTACTCGGTCCTACAATCAGCACAATGTAGGTCGTTAAGACCCCAACAAAAGATAAGAAGGTCTCTTTGGTCACTGTGAAGTAATTACCAGCGGACAGTCCATATGGTCTTGATCTTAAACGCGAAATTAACAATTGTATCTCGTAGTATAAGTCCAAGTTGACGCATGTGCTTTGTCTGGACATCTCTCTGACAGTGTCTGAGATGCGGTTAATCTTGATGGGGATTTTCGAGTAGATAACGGTCAAGATCAAACTGCAAGCTGGAGGGGTTGAGTGAAGAAATATGACGTAGGCCCAGATCCACGAATCGTTTAAATTAGACTTTTCAGAGACGTAAGACAATCCCCGGCATGCCGACAATATTGCTTCACCGTATGATAAGATTATTAAGATTCCAAAGTATTCATTGACTTTCTTCAAAATATTTTGGACGTTCTTATAACTGAAACGAAATATAATAAAGTGTTAGTTGTTTTGCATTTTGAAAATGATAACTGAATATGCCCTAATCTGAACTATGTGTTCATTTTGTCAACGCTAGCACTTTTGACAGTGTCTCAGCAGGCGTCTTCTTTTACAAGAATCACCTACTTCTCAAAGATCATGTTCACACTTACACGAGAAACCAGTTCGAAGCGAATCAAAACGCTTCCAAAGTTAAGTGTGAACAAAACTGATATTCGAGAAGCTAATTACAAACGCGGTTTCTTGAAGTTGATTCGCAAACCAACTTGAAGCGGCTTTGTAGGCCAGTTTCTAGTTTTCAGGGGTATTCTACACTTGTACTTATATTTGTACGTGTACGGGTACTTGCACTGGTGCGTATATTTGTACTTGCACTTGTACTTGTACTGGTGCTTGTATTTGTACTTGTACTGGTGCTTGTATTTGTACTTGTACTGGTGCTTGTATTTGTACTTGTACTGGTGCTTGTATTTGTACTTGTACTGGTGCTTGTATTTGTACTTGTACTGGTGCTTGTATTTGTGCTTGTACTGGTGCTTGTATTTGTGCTTGTACTTGTACTGGTACTTGTATTTCTACTTGTACTTGTACTGGTACTTGTATTTGTACTGGTACTTGCACTACAAGTTATTGAGCATCGACACTAAATCCCTTCAAACGTTGCCTACGCTATGATATAACGTAGGCAGCGCTTCAAAATCATAAATTTCATGATAATGTATTTTCGGAAAATTTAATTGTTCTTGAAAGAGCGTAGATATGTAATTTTTTCAAATAATTTAGATGGAATAGATCGATTAACAGTAAAATCAGTTGATTGAATTAAATAGTGATTAAGGATTAAATAAATAGAAATAATTAAAGAGAAAATGCAATATCTGAAACGTTCAGTCAATTGGTAAGGTTATTTTCACCGGCCTTAGCAGACAACACCAACAGAAGCGTCTTAATGCGTGAACCGAGGCTGCCGAAATCGCTTCGAACTATTAATAAAGTCTGTTTCAAAACTAGTTGTGCAAACGAGTTGTCAACCCACTCATGTGCAAGTGTGAACATAGCATGAGCAAGCTTGCACCATAGGTGATAAGCCAGATGCCCACTGAATAGTTTTCGCGCGTTTTGCGCTCATGCTCCCATATATTTCAATGGACGCATTAGCGTGAACCGCTTGAAAATTCCTCAGTGGGTATCCGGCTTAAGTTTCTCTGCATGTAATTTATGGAATGGTCTTTAAGATTACAGAGCATAAGAAGTATCACAGTTATCTAATAAACTTATGGTGGAACGTATATTGATCACATCACACACCTTTCATAAAAGTCTTTTACAAACAACAAGTTTAATTTTCTCTCCAATTGCAAACGCTTCAACAATACGTCAAGAAAAAATCCCACAAGGTAGACGAACATAACCAAGGGTGCTTCCAATATTTGAAAACCTCCGTGACAGCAAAAAACATTGAGAACATTATCCAGTGTACGAATAACGCACGAGTCACGACTTGTCGCGTTAGAGTAGTATCCGAAAGTAACCAACTCTACTCTGATTCTTGACCTTATTGGGTGATAGACGCAGAACCCCGCTGCTTCTGATATACCAACCAAAAACAAAGCCAGGAGGATGACCAGCAACCATATCACAATCTTCTTACATTTTTCAGAAACAATTTTGCACTGAGTTACGTCATTCAAGTTGGCTAAAATTGTTAAACAGTCGTCTCTGAGTCGTCGCAAATGATTCTGCTTCCATATGAGCCACAAAAGAACACCTTGAATGCCGAGAAGTTTAACTAGTATGCCACTCAGACGAATGAAGTCGTATTTAGAGTATTCTTCCGTCTCTATATGAAAAAGCGTTCGAAAAGTGGCGATGAAAAGAAAAATGTGGTAGATCGAGGTAACCAACAACCATATCTTGAAGATTTTGATAGTAATCTTCCAGAAGACATCTTGCGTTATGATTTTAAATAATGTTTTGGAGCGTGAATTCAGACGATGTTGTAGTTCCATGATCATTGTGTAATAATATTATTGAGAAGTTTTTGCATCAAATTTTAGCTTAAGGTTTTGAAAGGCTTCCATTTAATGCGCGTGTCAGTGTGAAAACTAATCATAAACACACCCTTGGTAAATAACAATAACAATATCGATTTTATCAACAAAGGTCGAGTTCCAAGTGACAAATAAATGCAAAGCGACTATACAAATGGGAGTCCTTTATAAAATATGGGAAGTCAATAATGTTTTTTTTTCTTCTCAAATTAACTGTACCGTTACATATTGTTAAGGAATAAAGATAATGTGAAGTTTTTAGTTTACAATATTGAGAGATTTTTGAAAAAAGTAAATTTCTCTCTAACCATCTTTTTTTATAAGGATTAGTTTGATTTTCGTACCCCGTTTCTGACCAGGCCTGTAGTAATAGTAGTAAGAGTAGTAGTATCAAATATTTCGCTCATCTTTAACTATTTAAAGCAGGGTTCAAATTAAAAAACCGCATTGGTTTGATTTTTACCCACCATAAAAACCCACTTAGTAAAACCCATCACTAAGATGTTCAATTGTGATGAATTTGAACGCTAGAATAATTTCACTTTAAAGAAGTGTGAACATAACTCACATTTAGTGACATGAAGTATGAAATATTTACTAGACTAACGTTTGCTACGATTTAAACAAGTACGGTAGCAAAACAATAGAACTATTCTCGAGTTTTCATCGTTAGCCAATTAAGTCTTACTTTAAAGTTATCAGTTAGAACTTTAGAAGACATCAGAAGTAACAGATACGTAACCAAAAACCCGATAAAGGATAAACAAACGCTTCTGTTAATCACGAAAAAAACCAGCGCCACTCAGAGAAGCATTATTAGGATTTATTCTTTTAACCAGTAAATAGAGTTCTGTGGGCAAATGGTGAAAATTAGACCTTTCGAAAGCGTTCAAGTAAGTCAGAACGAGCTTGTCTATTTCAAACAGACACCAATCTTTACACATTGACTTCTACTGGACCATCACTGGAATATTTACGTTTTAAAAGTGATCAAGTGATCGGTCACCATTTAGGGACAGAGCATTATTATCGTCTACTTCTAAGTTGCAACTTCCAGAACTAAAACGAACTCTCTATATTTAAATTAAGCTAGTTACTAAAATGAGTCGAGAAACGCAGGGAAAGGTTCGGCAATGCACCTCCGAAAATAACCCTTGGTTTTGTCGCTAAAAAATCCAGCTTGTCAGTGGCGAAGAAGCTCCATTATACAGTATATCACAATAAATTTACCATATCATGGTTTCGTGTTAAAAATTTATGTAATAGCAGGGATAGATTTAACTTTAGAAGTAGGAATGGAGAACAGAGTAATGTGGGCGCGCGTTAAAGTTCTGGACCCCCTTCCACGGGACGAAAGGGTATGAAAGAAGACGCGGATCATAGCGACAGAGGTAAAAAGGAATTACGTCAGCAACGTCATCAAAACGTAGTTTAAGTCAGCCAATAAGATAATTTGATCTTTTCGTTACGTGCTGGAGGGAGGGGCTCTTTACTTGGCTATGAGTCGGGCTGAAGTAAATACTAACCGTTCTACATCCTACTTTTTAAATTAAATCTATCCCTGGTAATAGCAAGTTGGATCAATAAGGCTCCTACTTCTATACAAGTTATTCTATAAAGACAGGAATACATACATTTAATAGGAATCATTGTGTTCCCATGTCTCAAACGATAATTTTTATGCAGGTTTTATGGGTCGGGCTTGAGTACTTCAATCTCACTGTAACTTAATTAGTTCGTAGCAATAAAGAGGAGAGAGAGATTGAGATAGAAACGAGCTTTAAAAAATCCGCTAAAAAATGGGAAATTAGGGAGAGCAGTAAAAAAAAGCGACTCAAAACACTCCGAAATTAAGTGTGAACAAAACTTATGCTCGAGAAACTAATTACAAAAGCGGTTTCTTGAAGTTACCCCACACGGCTAGTTTAACGCGCATTTTTGGTTCCGATGAGACTAATCTCAAGGACAAGTGTTAGCAGACAGCACCTAAGAAGAGTACTGAGGCTGTTGAAATCGCTTCAAACTGGTAATGAAACGGTTCCAAAAATAATTGGACTAACAAGCCAACAACTGATTCGACCATTGAAAGTGTGAACATAATTACATTTAGTGACATGAAGTATCAAATATCTACTAGACTAACGTTTGCTACGATATAAACGAGTATGCAGTAACCAAACAATAGAACTAATCCCGAGTGTTCTTCGTTAGCCAATTAAGTCTTTAGTGTAAAAACACGCTTGAACGATATCAGTTAGAAGACATCAAGATTATCAGATACGTAACCAAAAACCCGATAAAAGACAAGCAAACGCTTCTGGTAATCGTGAAAAAACCAGCGGCGGTCAGACAAGCATTATTAGGATTTAACCTTTTAACCAGTAAATAGAGTTCTGTCGGCAAATGGTGAAAATTAGACCTTTCGAAAGCGTCCAGTAAATCAGAACGAGCATGTCGAACATTGCAGGGTATGTTGGAAGCCACAAATGTCAAAATTAGTACAACGACGTTGAACTGAAAGTAATTCAAGATTGCGTAGAAATGGCTGAAGTCTCCTAGGTAACCGTGGATGAAGTATTTGATCCCTTTGAAGGAGGCCAGCAAGGCGTCAGTATACCAGAACAAAAAAATGACACCAAACATCTTGTCAAGGTTTGCAATGACAGCTTCAATCTTTCGATACGAACCTCGTATTGATGTTACATCGGCTTTTGTTAAATCTCTTCGCATTAATCTCATATTACCGGCGAATCGTTTAACATAATCGTTTGCAGTTTGCATGAAAATAAAAGCCATCATTTTGACAGCCAATGTGTTCGCTTTCAAAAGACAACTGACAAAGCAATCAACCAGAACTATAACTTTACTATAAGAATGTCCAATAAGGTAGGTTTGTCTGAATGTAAACCGATCTAGAACGTCATGTTGATGATCCACATTCAACAAGGTGATTACGCAATAGGAAATCTCCAAAATACAAATAAAAATGCAGCTGAAGGTGAAGATCCAGATGCTTCGATTGAAACGTTTCTTCAAGGACGGTCTATCTTCTAACGGGTTCATTTTTCCAGACATCAGACTGCAGAAGGTATCCCGAAATAGTTGTCGACGCACTAGAACTGTGATGCGCACTAATACAAAGATTAACGTCCGAGTGGCCGATATAGAGTAGATGAGCACCAAGTCTGAGTGTTGTTGTACAACTGCCATGATGCTGAATATCTTGTTTATGCAATAGAATAAGATGTGGATCAAGTCGATGCTAAAGAGGACCACGATCAGTCGAAACAATCGGATAGACCATAATTTCTCTGGTGTATTTAAAGCTGTGGTTTCAGTGTATTTGGGTGCTTCTAACGTCGGTGTGACAGACATTGGCAATTTTAATAGATTATACGTTCAGAGGTAAAATAAAACTCAAGTTCTGTAGTACGAAATGAGCAAGACGGCAAAAGGCTTTTTGAAGAACGTTTTTGGGTGTGGTAAAGAAATATAGTGTGTGTTATATCGAAAACGTGTGACAGTTAATAGAAAATTTTGGGTGTGGTTCTCAAAACAGTTTTGAACAATAACAATCAACAGTTAGGTTTAATGGTCTTCTTAACTGCTACAAGTTAGTATTTACCTCTCCGAGGAACTGTTTATTCCATTATGTCATCCACCCTATCTTTATTGTATGCTATACTCCATCTGCGTCGTCTATTCCGCATAGACACCAATCTTTACACATTGACTTTTTCTTGGCAAGTGTGAACATAACTTAACTTAAGTACATTTAGTGACATGAAGTATCAACTATCTACTATATTAGCGTTTGCTATACGGCTGCTGTACTGTAACCAAACAGCAAAACTATTCCCGAGTGTTATTCGTAAGGAAAGAGTCTTTAGTGTAAAAAAACACATGAAAGTTATCAGTGAGAAGACATCAAGACTATTAGATACGTAACCAAAAACCCGATAAAAGACAAGCAAACGCTTCTGGTAATCACGAAAAAACCAGCGGCGGTCAGACAAACATTATTAGGATTTAATCTTTTAACCAGTAAATAGAGTTCTGTGGGCAAATGGTGAAAACTACACCTTCCGTAAACGTCCAATAAATCAGAACGAGCTTGTCGAACATTGCAGGGTATGTCAGAAGCCACAAACGTCAAGATTAGTACAACGACGGTGGGCTGAAAATAATTCAAGATTGCGTAGAAATGACTGAAGCCTCCTAGGGAACTGTTGATGAAGTATTTGATGCCTTTGAAGGCCGACAGCAAGGCGTCAGTATACCAGAACAAAAAAATGACGCCAAACATCTTGTCGAGGTTATCAATGACAGCTTCAATCTTTCGAAAAGAATCTCGTATTGATGTCACTTGGTCTTTTGTTAAATCACTTCGAATTGATCTCATATTATGGGCGAATTGTTTGACATAATCGTTTGCCGTTTGCATGAAAATGACGGCCACCATTTTGATAGCAAAGTTATTCGCTTTCAGAAGACAACTGGCAATGGAATCAACCAGTATTATAACTTTATTATAAGAATGTCCAATATTGTAGCTTTTCCCGAAGGTCAACCGATCTAGAGCGTCATTTTCATAATCTGTCGTCATGAGGGTGATAACGCAATGGGAAATTTCCAAAATACAAATAAAAATGGCGATTAAGACGAAGATCAAGATACTTCGATTGAAACGTTTCTTCAAGGACGGTCTATCTTCCAACGGGTTCATTTTTCCAGTCAACAGATTGCAGACGGTATCCCGAAATAGTTGTCGGCGCACCAGGACAACGATGCGCACGAAACCAAAGATTAACGAGCGAATGCCAGAAATAGAGTAGATCATCACCAAGTCGGAGTGATGTGGTACAACTGCCATGATGCTGAATACCTTGTTTATACAATAGAATGCGATGTAGAGTAAGTCGATGCTAAAGAGGACCACGATCAATCGGCACAATCGAATACACCATAAGTCCTTTGCTGTATTTAGAGCTGTCGTTTTAGTGTATTTGGGTTTTTCTAACGTCGGCGTGGCAGACATAGCAAATTTTAGTGGTTTATACGTTCAGAGGTTAAATTAAACTCAAGTTCTGTAATAGAACGAAATGAGCAAGGCGGCAAAAGGTTTTATGAATAACGTTTTTGGGAGTGGCAAAGAAATATAGTGTGCCATATAGATAAAGCATTACAGCTAATAGAAAATGTTGGGTGTGGTTCTCAAAACATTTGTGAGCAATAACAACAAATGTTCAGTTAGGTTTAATGGTCTTCTTAACTGCTACAAGTTGATATTTACGATCCGCCTAGTTCTTTATCCACTGGACTTCGTCTATTCCGCACAGACACCAATCTTTACACAATGACTTCTACTTGACCATCACTGGCGTATTTACGGTTTAATTGTGATTAAGGGACAGAGTATTATTATCGTCTACTCTTAAGTTGCAACTTACAGAACTAAAGCTAACTTAAGTGATCTGCCTCATTTGGCTAAATAACTATCTACATTTAAATTAAATTAGTAAAATAAGCCTAAAAACCGAGGAAAGGTTCCTGGCTGCAATGCACCACCTTAAATAGCCCTTGGTTTGCCGCTGAAAAATCCAGCTGCGCAGTGGCGGAGTTGTTGTTCCATTATACTGTATCACGATAAATTATAATTTACTTTTCTTACCTCGGTTTCACGTGAGAAAATGTGAATTAATAACGAAGAAAGTGAAACATTTTAATTATATTTTTGTAAATTAACTATTAATTATTTTTAGTTGTGACCAACTGAATAGTAGCTATGAGGAGAGGTATTATTCTGATTTCCCCAGCTTGTTAAAAATGTCCGTGTTTCACGAATTAGGTCAAATTCCGTATAGACATTTTAGACCCTCCGATCGGTTGGTAATACTATATTTTTCTCTCAGTCTCAACTTTTATTAAAAAATAAAGAAGGATTTCAAATCAATACATATCGCTTTTTTAAGTTCACGCAGATAACATATATATATGTAAGTGTTTACTGGCTTTTATCGTCTTGTAGTATCAATTCTATTCAAAGTTTGCCGTTTGAATTCTGCTAATCAATTCTTAGACGTTATCAGTACCTGATAGTCGTGATTTGGTTTTAAAAAATTTCCTTCGGTTCAAGTCGGTAATCGCATACATTAAGGCTTCTCTTGACGTGAAGATGATGTGGCAACGGACGTTTTTGGCTTCAATTGCCCTGTTACTAGGCTCTTGTGTTGTAAGCCTTCAAGCTGCGGGACATTACCAACCAAATTGGCAATCTTTGGATTCGAGACCTTTACCAAAATGGTATGAAGAAGTATTATTTATATCAGCGTCTAAATACAGTGCATTTCTAAAATGTGTTTTTAGTTTAAGTTTCGTATTTCTTCTGTACCATGGATGTATGACACCTCTCGTTGAGTTAAATTATCTTCAACTCTGAGCCACTTATTAAAATCAAGAAACGCGAAACATTTTATGAATTTATCACCCGCTAAGTTCAACCAAATTTTTAATATTTTCTGAATCATTATCTTAGGTATGACGAATCCAAGATAGGTATCTTCCTTCACTGGGGCGTTTTTTCGACACCGAGTTTCGGTTCAGAATGGTTTTGGTGGTACTTCAACGGCGAAAAAAGACCGCAGTACGTCGATTTCGTTAAGAAAAACTACCGTCCTGGTACGACGTACCAAGACTTTGCAAAGGACTTCACTGCTGAGTTTTACAATCCTGATCAATGGGCTGAAATATTCGAGGCGTCGGGAGCCAAGTATGCAGGCAACACTTAACAATAACAATTCGTTGCTGTTGTTCCTAATATTTTATGGTTTCGCTTAAGGTACGTTGTTTTGACAACTAAACACCATGAAGGTTACACACTATGGCCTTCAGAATATTCCTTCAGTTGGAACGCCATGGATGTTGGTCCTAAGAGAGATCTAGTTGGTGATTTGGCCAATTCTATACGCAACAAAACGGACCTCCATTTTGGAATTTATCATTCACTCTTCGAATGGTTCAACCCAGTATACATCGGAGATAGGAACAGTAACTTCACGAGACAAGACTTCATCAGAGTAAATAATTACCATTTCATAAACCTGCCTTGAATATGCATCTAACTTCTATGTCTTTTCTTTTTTCAGAGTAAAACTTTACCAGAACTATACGAACTTGTAAACCGTTACAAACCCGAGGTGATTTGGTCTGACGGCGAAGGTGAGGCTCCGAGCAAGTACTGGAATTCCACCCATTTCTTGGCCTGGCTTTACAACGAGAGGTAAATTTATGAAAAATTAATAATGGGACAAACTGATTTACTTGTTTTCATAGCCCCGTTAAAGACATCGTAGTAACCAACGACAGATGGGGAAACGACACTCCTTGCAAACACGGTGGATTTTACAGTTGTCAGGATCGTTACAACCCAGGTACTAATAACCGACACTTGCTGTAATCCAACTCTTTCAAATTTCCATCTTGAGTTTTACTGTCTTCAAATCTTCCGTTGTAAACAGGCAAGAAACAGAATCACAAATGGGAGAATGCCATGACCATCGACAAGAATTCATGGGGTTTCCGACGTGACGCTGCTCTTAAAGATTACTTGGAAATCACGGACTTAATCACACTTTTGGCGGAAACAGTTTCTTGTGGTGGAAATCTACTAATCAACGTTGGTCCGACGAAAGACGGACGAATTGAACCCATATTTGAGGAAAGACTGCGACAATTGGGTCAATGGTTGAAGGTCAACGGTGAAGCCATCTACGCCACCGAACCCTGGACTTACCAGAATGATACCATCACGAAAGGCATTTGGTAAGGAATTTAGACCTTGGCGCGAGAATGATATTAAGTAAACTGTTCATAAATGTTAGGGTTAGTGGACATCTTTCTTGAGAGCGTATATGTGACACATAATAATTGAGCCCTCATCAAAACTATCATTTGTTGTTGACATTTTTTATAATACACTTGCAGGTACACTTCTAAAACATCAACTTCGAACGAGTACCGCGGACAAAGTACTTCCGTCTACGCTATTTTGCTGAATTGGCCCAAAAGCAACAACGCCATCTTGGGTGCTTTAAACAAAGCGTCTCCGTCGACAAACATTCAACTTCTCGGATACCCCACCGCTCAATCTCTCCCGTGGAAAAGTGGTTCTCGGGGTGAAACCATAGTCGCTCTTCCAGCTCTAACACCCGATATCTTGCCTTGCAATTGGGCTTGGGTTCTCAAAATAACTGGCCTCCAACAGTAACAAGGCTTTTTCGCCAGTACAGGACAAGAGTTAATTGACCGCATGTTTTCTACATCCTAATTTTAAATTTTAACTGAGATGTAAAATTAACCAGATAATTGGCAGAAATAAATTAAGCCAAACAATTTTTGTTATACAAAATAAGAGTACTTTCTTGCATACCAGATAAGTTTGAGAATAGTGGTTCTGACGTAACTGATATTAACCTAAAACTAAATATTTAGGGTAGCATTTGGGGGGAGGGAGTATTCCTTCTTTTCTAGGGTGTAGGTTTAGTTACAAAAGGGCATTAATTGCGCGTAGGTGCTTTAGGGGCTATTTGTGTGGCGCGTATTCAGTTAAACTTTGACGTCCAGAAACTTGGCGCCACACTCCCGACAAATAGATTATTTCAATTTTCGATTTGTTAATCATAAGATATGTTCTATATGTTTGGCACTGGTTAGTGAGAGCTTGCTAAGAAGTGGCGTAGGTGAAACCTCAGATTCTCGTAAAACGAGGCCTGATGAGGCACTGTAAAAGGCTTAGTACAGACTAAATAGGAAGATGACTGCAAAATCGCCTCTATAGTCAATTCTCGCGTCGTTCTCGAACTAGCTCTCAGTAAGTCTCTAGCATTACGAAGAATATTAAGTGTCATACACTTTTCATAGTCAAAAAGGGACCCTTACCCCCGTTTTTCTACTCACCCGCTGCACTGTGCTCTACGAGAAAGAGCTTTGCTACCACAAAAATATAAAACATTAGCCAAATATTCTCATGGAACTCATAAGCGAACTTATTTGGTGTACTTGAGAGGTCCGTCACAAGGAGTCACACCTCTACGAGAAATACTCCGCCGCAGGAGATGACCCTCTACTCTTTCATGAAGTGCAATGATCGTAACAAATTTTATTTTTATAATTTATTATGGAGAGTATGATAATCTTATTTTTAAAGTAAATGTAGAATTCACATTTTCTACGGTTAAACAGTTTTATAATAACATTACAATACAGAACACTGAAAAATATGACATATACAAACAGGGTGTATTTCTATAAACTATTTACTAGGTTTATGATAGGATGTAGTAGTTGAGAGGCTACGTTTACCCCAAATTAAACATGGAAGAAAATAAGTTTTACAATGTCAATCTTGGGGAAAACCAAGCCCAGGAAAGGCAATAGTTGCGTAACACTTTTAAAGAATGCGCTCAACGTAGTTTTTCGAATTAGAACATAGAATGACGATGTAGGTGACTAAGAACCCCACGAAAGACAAACACATTCGTTTCGTGACTACAAAACAGCCTGCAATAGTTAGCCCTACGGGACTCGACGACATTCTGAACTTTAACAAGTCTAATTCCAAAATGAAGGACAAATCAACGCCATATTTTCGTTGAGCGCAGTCTTGCAATGAGTTGTAAGCCTTTTTGATTCTATCAGGGATGCGGGACATGAGGAAAATCAACCAGAGCATGATCACTGCCGTTTGGAAGTAGAACCAGACAATGTGGACGCATATGATTGGCTCCAACTTTCCTCTGAGTAGCAAAAACAGACCGTTACACGCCGAGCCCAATGCTTCCAGAAACCACAAGATCAAGAAGTAGGAGAACAGGGAGTCAACTTCCGAGATGATAAGTTGGATATCCAGAAATTTGTCGTGAATTCCGATAAGTTTATCAAACGTCAGGATCGGAATTCCTTTGAAAACAAGCATGTTGCAAATGTTAAAACGATATGCTTCATAGTCAACTACAATCTTGAAAATTACCTTTTTTAAGGTTAAAAACCAGGTTTTGTATACAGAGTGTTTCAGATAAGTATGTCATGAATAGAAATGTATGTTCTCTGGATCTGACTGAGTGAAAAGTTTCATAGAACATGTGATCTAAAACATTTAGCTTCAGACCAATAAAACAAGGAAGTTGGCACGCAATTGGAGTAAGACATATCAGAGTGCCCACTGCCCATCTTGTTTAGACAATTTCAATAGCCTCCAGTCTAAGATCGTAATGAGCCTTTGCCTAGCAGAAGTGCACTTTTACAGGTAGAAGTGTGCCTAACCTGGTAATGTAAAAGTAGTTCAAAGTGTAATAGCACAAGAGTTTCAAGGTTAATGTCTCTTTTAGTTGTGCTAAGTTAACAACGTTTTTAGAGGTATTGTTCAAAATGTCCACCATCCATTGGCTTTAATACACATATGTTTTAGACCCCATATGTTCTTTGACACTTTTCACTTAGTCTGACTCAAAGAACACACCCTTTAATTTATGGAAGACTTATCATAAAGAACCTGTATACGTTTTAGCAGGGATAGATTTAATTTTAGAAGTAGGAATGGAGCACAGAGTAATTTGGGCGCACGTCAAAGTCCCGGACCCCCTTCCACGGGACGGAGGAGTATGAAAGAAGAGGCGGGTTATAGTGACAGAGGTAAAAAGGAATTGCGTATTTTTCGCCGTCCCCGTCAGCAACGTCATCAAAACGTAGTTTAAGTGAGCCAATAAGATAATTTAAAACTTTTCGTTACGTGTAGAAGGGAGGGGCTCTATACTGGGCTATGAGTCGGACTGAAGTAAATACTAATCGTTCTCCATTCCTACTTCTAAAATTAAATCTATCCCTGGTTTTAGTATCAACCCAGGAGGACAGATAGGTTTGTTTCTCTCTCTACAAGAATACGACATAATTTTTAACTGCCTTTTACACAAAATATTTCTTTTGTTGGGAGTACAAAAAATGGAAATTGAACATGTGTCGCTGCAGATATGACCATAAGTTCATATGATATGTTTGTCATTGGTTACTGAGAGCTTGTCATGAAGTGACGTAAGTGAAACGTCATACATTCTCGTAAAGCTTAGTGTAGACTAATTAGGGATATGGACTAAAACTGCGTGTGGTCAATTCTCGCATCGTTCTCGAACTAACTCTCAGAAAGTCTCTATCATTACGAAGTATAGGAAGTGATTCTTAAGGAACATATCTTATAAACTTACGACTCACCATGTAAATTTGTTCTACGGCTCGACCAGAATTCCAAGTATATATTGTATTCTTGGTATTTAAGTCTAAACCTTGACAGAAAATACCTTCAATAAAATCCTGGAATTCAGTGATGGAATTTCCGATATTTTGCGCCAAGAAGGCGAAAAGAAACCACAGTACTTTAGAAGTGGAATTGAAAAAGGTGAACAATAGATTATCAATTACTTCAGAACCGCACAAGACAAAGGTAGACACGTCATTGTCGGAAAAAATCCCATAAAAAATCGTATTGAATCGTTCAAACGCTAGATCTTTTTTAGAACAAAAATCCATGCCCTCAATAGTATTCATTGCTAAAGTTGACATTGTGACTGCAGTGAAGATTATAATAATGTAGCGTCCGTTACTGCTCTGGTTCACCGGATTACGGGTGCGAATTTTCAGAACGAGTTGTCGGTAAGCTTCGTAGTTCTTCAAAACGAACACTTGAGCTATCAGAATGATGAGGACCTTCATGGAATTGAAGAGCAAATAAAAGACGTTCTCAAAATTCGCATTTATGGAATTCATAGCGAAAAAACACCTCAAAAATATCGCAACACCGTACACGAATGATATGGTATACCATATTATAATTGTTCTTTTGCAGTTTCTAACAAATTTTTCTCCATAACAGTCCTTTTGTCTCGCTGTACCAATTGTTTTAATATCAAGTTGTGGCTCTACCAAGCTACTAATGGAAGGACGTTGGACTAGAACCATTTTTATGTTCGGTTTGGAAACGTTTGGCTAATAAATAACCAGGTCAGGTCAGGTCAGGACTTTGAACGTGGAATAAAAATAGAATTATTATTATTATTAAAATATAAGATTGATTGTTGGGTGTGTCTCGTAAATAAAATATGAACCGAAGAATAAATGGGCGTTTCTCTTCCAATATATTTCACTTCAAAGAAAGAAGAAAGTGTTTCGAAGATGAATGCTAATAAAGAACATTTTGTCAACAGAAAATACTCTTTGAAGTAGATTACATAAGTTTGAGTATTGCGTGAGAGAAAAACAAAACACCACGAACTACGTATTCACGTTGAATTTGAAACAAGTTGGAAAAACCAAAATATTACCTCTCCGAGTCAAAAGGAGGACTACTACTACAAACTTATTTACCTAGATATGGAATTATTTCTCTTTTTGGAAGTAAAAATTTACCAATTATTAAAGCAGTATTCAAGCATAGCGAATATACATGTGGGATGGACAAAAGACCAGATGACGGTTGTATTGTTATGGTTCTAACAAGAACGGAGACGGGTTTTAGTTTAAAACGTAATGTTTATTACTCGCGGTCACAGAGAACTCTGGTCGTTTATTACAGTTTTGGTTTATTAAGAAACCTCGTATTTTTAGGCCAAAGGTTTTTTATCATCTATTTTAACTATATGAGTCTTTCTTTAGAGAGCTAGATAACATTGGTTTTTTAGCTATCGCTACATCTTCCCTTTTCAGTTAAGGTGGGTTTTACATTAATATACATGATTCTTACACTAACATCAGTTTGACAGTTAGAACAGCATAATTAATCTATCTGGACTTTTCCGGTGGCGCTGTGACCTTCTAACTATCGGATCTCTAGACTTCAAGTTCTGTGAATCCAAACGACCATCTTTTGACGAGGTGACGGATCTGGAGCCTGTTTGGTTGTCGGGTTCGGGCATTGGTCTTGAAATCGAACCCCCTGGAGCTGTGGCTGGATTTGGAGGGCTTGACAACCCTGAGACTGTTGCCGCTGTGGGAGATCTTGGCGTTGAATATCTGGCTGTTGGACATCTGTATATTAGCGATTCATCTCCTGTGTTGTGACCGGTGTTTCTACTCGGCCTTCTTTCATTCGCTTCGTTTCTGTTGTTGCGAAACGATTCCTTGACCAATCTCAGATGTCTTCGGTTTCTACGCCATCTTCCTCCTTCCTCTAGCTCGACTTCGTATGATCTGGGTGCTACTTCACGTATCACTTGACCTTTCCTCCTCCAGACTCCGTGCTGATTCAGTATTCGCACTACACTTCCTGGAAGAAGTGTAGTTAGTTCCTTTCCTCGCTCCTGTTGTTTTTTTTTCGTCGGTCTGTTGCTTTGAGTTTCTCTATCTACCCTGGGTAGTCTTGTTTTAAGCACTCTACCCATTAGCAGTTCTGCTGGAGACTTGCCATGTTCAAGTGGGGTGTTTCTAAAGCTCAATAGTCCCAGATGAAAGTCTTCTTCGGAATTTATGGCTTTCTTTAGTAGTCGTTTTGCGATTTGTACTCCTTTTTCCGCTAGTCCGTTGGACTGTGGGTATTCTGGGCTTGACGTCATGTTAATGAACCCATATTCGTCTGCAAACTCTTTGAACTCCTTTGAACTGAACGGCATGTTATCTGACATGACGATTTGAGGGATCCCTTGGCGGCCAAAAATCCGTTTCAGACATGAGATTACTGATTTTGCTGACGTTGTTCTCAATGTCTCAACTTCTATGTATGTTGAATACGCGTCTATGGCGACCAGATAGTCGTTTCCCGCATTGTGAAACACGTCAGTCCCTATCATGTCCCATGGCTTGTCTGGTGTCTCTCTTATGATGTACGGCTCTTGGTGTTGTTTATATTGAAACATGTTGCACGTGGGACATCTTTTGCATTGATCTTCTATGTGACTGTTCATGTTGGGCCAGTATAGGCATTGTCTCGCCCTGCGGCGGCATTTCTCTATTCCAAGGTGCCCATCATGTATGATTTTCAGCATGGTGCTCCTCATAGTCTTGGGAACGACGATCCGAGATCCTTTTAGGATAAGCCCTTCTGCTTCGGTCAACTCGTCTTGAACGCTCGCGTATCCTGAGGTTTGTGTGTTTTTCTTTTCCCAGCCTTGATGTATTTGCTCCAGGACGCCTTGTAGTTCCTCGTCCTTTGCTGTTTCTTCTCGCAAGCGACCTAGCATTGACTGACTCACTGGTAATGAAGTAATTACTGCGTTTATGTGGACTTCGACTTCTTCATGTGTGTCTTTATCTTCAGTTGATCTCATTGGTAAGCTGGCTCGAGACAACGCGTCAGCTAGGATGAGGCTTTTCCCCGGGGTAAAGACGATCTTATATTGATATTTCATGAGCTTCAGAAACAGTCTCTGAAGTCTTGGTGGCACCTCTGCTAGTACTCTGTTAGCCATTGCTACTAGTGGCTTGTGGTCCGTCTCCAGGATAACCTCTTTTCCATAAATGTAGTTGTGAAACTTTTGACAACCAAACACGATTCCCAGAGTCTCCTTCTCGATTTGGGCGTATCTTGTCTCCGCTGACGTCAGTGTCCTTGAGGCATACGCTATGGGCGACCAGTTATCGCCCTGTCGCTGCATAAGTACTGCGCCCAGCCCGTCTTTCGAAGCGTCTGTGGACACTTTTGTATCCTTCTTTGGGTCGTAAAACTGTAGTACCGGTTGCTGAGTCAGCACTTTCTTGATGTGAGTCCACTCTTGGTGGTGCTCTGGCAGTATCTGATGGTCATCTACGCTCTGTTTTCTGAGGCTTCGCAAGCTTATAGTATGCGCGGAGAGGTTTGGTATATACTTTCCAAGGAAGTTCACAACTCCCAGCGCTCTTTGCACCTCCTTCTGAGATGTTGGCGTTGGCATCTTCAGAATTGCTTCTATTTTCCTGGGGTCCGGTTTGACCCCGCCCTTGGATATTACTTCTCCCATGTATGATACTTCTGTGACTTTGAATATGCACTTCTGTACGTTGAGCGTGGCTCTGGCAGCTTTCAGTCTAGACAGCGCTTCTCGGAGGTTGTGGTCGTGTTCAGGTCCAGATCTTCCCCATACTATGACGTCGTCGTGTAACGGTCTTGCGCCAGCCACGGTTTCAAATATCTGACTAAAGTGCTTGAAGAATATTTCTGGTGCCGATGCGATTCCAAATGGCAGTCTCTTGAAGCAGTATCGTCCATACGGTGTATTAAACGTCGTCAGTAACTGGCTGTCCGGGTCTAACGGAATCTGGTAGAACCCTTATGCCGCATCCAGCTTCGTGAAGAATTCGGCGCCTGATAGCTCAGCTTCTATTTCCTCTTTCGTTGGCAACTGGTAATGCTCCCGTAATATGTTTTCATTTAATGTTTTGGGGTCCAGACACAACCGCAAGGCTCCATCCTTCTTTTCCCGGATAACTAACGGGCTTACCCACTCTGTCGGTTCATTGACTTTTCTTATTATAGACCGTTTTTCCAGTCTGTCCAGTTCGGCCTTTAGCTTTTCTCTCAGTGAGTAGGGGATTCGTCGTGGTGGAACGATTACGGGAATGGCATTTTCCTTCAACCGAATCTTGCATGATGTTTTCAATCGCCCGATCCCTTTAAATACCGTAGAGAACTCGCTTATTATCCTTGTCCTGAACTCTTCCGGTTCTTCGGATGGATTTGGCTCTTCAGTTTTCACCATGTCTTCCTTTACTCTGAACTCTTCCGGTTCTTCGGATAGATTTGGCTCTTCAGGTTTCACCATGTCTTCATTTACTTCGTAGATGAGTCTCACTAACCCCAGATTCACGCAAGTTTCTCGACTCAGTATTGGTCTCTCCCCATGACCAACCAGGATCATTTCAGTTGTCACCTTCGAGGATTTTACTTCAGCTACTACTCGTATTGCGCCGAAAGTCTCGATTTTACTACCTCCATAGGCGCTGAGTCTAACAGCCGATCGCGTCACGGGTCTCGGAGACATCTTCTCGTAGTAACGTAGTGGCAACAGGTTCGCTTGAGCTCCTGTGTCTAACTTGTAGGGTACTGTGACTCCATTTACCTTGATTGGTACCACCCAATCAGCCGCGCTCTGTCGTGCCTCGACGGCGTCGATTATAAATTCCTCTTCACTGTCTGTCTCGCGCTGCACCTCATCGACGTCTGTTGCATTACAGGCTACGGCAAAATGATTCCGTCCTTCACACCTGTTGCAAATCTTCCCATACGCCGGACATCTCTTCCGCTCATGTCTCCTTTTGCAGCGTTGGCAGTCTACCATGTTGACCTCAGGCTTCCGACTTCTCTGTCGACGACTGGCAGCCTCGTTCGGCTTGCTGTGTTTTCCTTGTCTTTGTCCACAGTGACCTTGACTTCTTGTGACGGCGTCGACGTTTTCTGCCTTGGACCCGTCAGACCAATGTTTGCATTTGTACTAGCATGGTTTCCGTTGCCTGACATAATTGTATGGCACGCTGCAAGGTGAGGTTTTCTTCCGCTAAAAGCGTCCGTCGGATTTTGAGATCCTTGGAACCGTAGACGATTTGATCGCGGATGAGCGAGTCCTCCAGTTGCCCAAAGTTACATGACTTCGCTTTGAGGCGCAGGTCAACAACGTACTGTTCGACGGTCTCTTCCTTCTTCTGCATTCTTTCGCGAAACACCAGCCTTTCGTAGGTTTCGTTCTTTTTGGGAGTGCAATAAGTCTCGAACTTGTCAACCACGTTGTCATAGGTTTTGGGAACGGCGACTGTGAAGACAAACGTGTTGAAAACGTCGATAGCTTCTTGTCCTGCAGCATGCAGCAACAAGGAGAGCTTCTGTCCGTCCGACCGGCCAGCGCTTGGAGCCGTGGCAACTTCGAAGAGTTCGAACCTTTGCCGAAATACACGCCATGCCGTGTCCGCATTACCGGATAAGTGAAGTTCCGGCGGTGGTCTTAAACCTTCCATTGTATCCGATAAAGCTCGTTCGCGAA
The DNA here is from genome assembly GCA_019434445.1 of Phalangium opilio. Classification (NCBI taxonomy): domain Eukaryota; kingdom Metazoa; phylum Arthropoda; class Arachnida; order Opiliones; family Phalangiidae; genus Phalangium; species Phalangium opilio. The sequence continues at coordinate 3,590,206 of JAEQBA010003137.1, forward strand.
GACGTGAGTCACGATTCTGACACCATGTATTGTTATGGTTCTAACAAGAACGGAGACGGGTTTTAGTTTAAAACGTAATGTTTATTACTCGCGGTCACAGAGAACTCTGGTCGTTTATTACAGTTTTGGTTTATTAAGAAACCTCGTATTTTTAGGCCAAAGGTTTTTTATCATCTATTTTAACTATATGAGTCTTTCTTTAGAGAGCTAGATAACATTGGTTTTTTAGCTATCGCTACAACGGTGGTGTTTAGAAGACAGTAAAAACACACTGGTGTCCATGTGGGATGGACAAAAGACCCGAGTACGGTGGTGTTAGACAGACAATGGAGTAATAGCCAGTGTAAGTGGAATACAATTTTCCAAGTTTCCGGGAACTGTAAATTCGGTCCGGAAATTGAGAACACATTTGCTCCGATTTGCAAACTGCGAGCTCGGTCCCCTTGGGTGTAACAACAGACAGACCCACAGACAGAGAGACACGTCGATATGTCATGTGACCATAGCCATTTCCATTTTCAATCGAATACTAATTTTCTATTCGAATTTAACCCCTTGAAAAACGATTACTTGGTTTAGGAAACTGTATTTGTATTTAAATCGGTTATTCGATTTTCTTTTCAAATAAATATTTTGTATTTAGAATACTCGTTTTTCTCTAAATACTAGTTCTGAATTAAACGAAATATTTTACGAAAATTCTAGTGTTCATACATTCCTAGTATCTGGAACCACAACTTCCAAAGCGACTACTCCAAAACATTGGTGTGCGTGTGTGATGACAATTCATAAACCCACAATAAAAATTAGTAATATATTTAGAATGTTTAATAAATTACAACGAACCATGAGTTTTCTGCCTACGCGTGCCTTTATTACTCAGTCTGTTAGTCAGTTAGGACCTCGATTTATATAGGTACAGATAAATAGATTTTAATTTTTGAAATTTAAATGATCACAAAATACAGCTTAGAACAACAATCACCATGCAAATATTCACAAAACTTACGTTTGTTAAAATTTATGTCGCACGGTAATCAAATACTGTATTTTTTTCGTTACCCAAGAAGTTTGAGTGTAAATATACATCATTTTTAATGTGATCATTTTAAAGGTTCCGAAGAAACCAAAACTACTAGATACGAAATCAAAAACCCAATAAAAGACAAGCAAACGCTTCTGGTAATCGTGAAAAAACCAGCGGCGGTCAAACAAGCATTGTTAGGATTTATTCTTTTAATCAGTAAATAGAGTTCTGTAGGCAAATGGTCAAAACTAGATCTTCCAAAGGCGTCCAGTAAATTAGAACGAGCTTGTCGAACATTACACGGTATATTAGAAGCCACAAACGTCAAGATTAAAACGACAACGGGAGACTGAACATAAATCAAGATTCCGTAAAAATGGCTGAAGCTTCCTAAGTAGTAGTTGAGGGAGTATTTGATACATTTGAAGGCTGAAAGCAAGGCCTCAATATACCAGAACAAGAAAAGAACACCTAACATCTTGTCAAGGGTTACAATGATAGCTTCAATTTTACAGAACGAATCTCGTATTGACGTTACTTCTTCTTTATTTACAACATTCTGAATCGATCTGATTTTATTAGCGAATCTTTTCACGTAGTCACTTACAGTTTGTATAAAAATAACTGTTACGATACTTAGAGCAAAGTTGTTGGTTTTCATGAGAGTATTGAAAATGTTGTCAATTGCTAATATGGGTCTACCGTAAGTTGGTCCAATATGGTAGCTTTTGCTGGAGTTAAATCGAAAAGTACCGCCATTTTGATCATCGGCATCCAACAAGGCGATAACGCAGTTGGAAACATCCCAAATACAGTTATAAATGGCGCTGATGGCGAAGATCCAGATACTTCGTTTAAAACGTTTTTTCAAGAACGATCTGTCTTCCAATGGGTTCATTTTTCCAGTCAGCAGGTTGTAGACGGCATCCCTAAATTGTTGTCGACGGACTAGCACAACGATGCGCACGAATCCAACGATTAACGAGCGAATGCCAGAAATAGAGTAGATGAGCACCAAGTTTGATTCACGTGATTCAATATCTATGATGCTGAATACCTTATTTAGAAAATGTATTGTGAGGTAGAAGATGTCGATGCTAAAGAGGACCACGATCAATCGACACAATCGGAGAGACCATAATTTCTCGGGTGTATTTAGAGCTGAGGTTTCAGTGTACTTGGGATATTCTAAGGTCGACATGACGAACTTTAATAGGTTATACGTTCAGAGTTAGGACTGAAACTGACGTTTCTCCAATAATAAGTTTCTAAAAGAACTGAGCCCGAAACGAAAAGGTTTTACGGAGAAAGTTCATTTGGGTGTGGTACAATAATGTAATCAAGTGTTAAATCGAAGAAAAAAAAACAATAATATTGGGTGCGGTTCTCAATTCTTTGTTGAACAATGATGACAACCATAAAGTTCTCAAAGGTAACGGTAATAGTTAGAATAGCGCGCTGTCGGTTAGCTGTGGCATAGGGGGCTAGCCACCACCCCTCTATGCATTGTAAAGGCGTTAGATAAGTGGCAATAAGTCGCAAGATGACTTGGTCCAATTAGCTAGCTGAACTTAACTGTCACGAGTTGATTTATTATCAACATAAACTTACGACGTTGTAACTTTGAGGAATGAAATAGTAGGATATAATTTCGAAATTCTCAAACGCAAAGTAATTTCATCATTACATTAGCCCTAACGAAGTCCAGTTTATTGAATTATTATTCACGCAATACGCATTTTCACAGAGGTTTTTAGGGTTGCCATTTAGAAGTCTCCGATGTCATAAGGACTATAAGATAAGTCACCAAAAATCCAATGAAAGATAGACAAATGCTTCTGGTAATGGTAAAAAATCCAGCGGCGGTCAGACAAGCATTATTCGGATTCATTCTCTTAATGAGCAATGAGAGTTCGAAGGGAAAATGCTCAAAAGAAGGTCGTCCAGAAACTTTCAGTAAGTTAGAACGAACTTGCCGAACGTTCTTTGGTATATTAGAAGCCAAGTACGTCAAAACTAAAACCATAATCGTTGAATGAAAGTAGTTGAAAACGGCGTAGAAATGGCTGAAGTCACCCAAAGAACCACCGATGAAATATTTGATTCCTTTGAAAGCTGAAAGCAAGGCTTCGATGTACCAGAACAAGAAAAGGAGACCCAGCATGTCATCAAGCGTTGCGATAACAGTTTCAATTTTACCAAACGATTCTCCTAGTGACGATACTTCCGCCATGCTTAAAACGGTCTGCATCGATCTGATCTTATTGGCAAATAGTTTAACGTAACTGTTTACAGTTTGTATGAACAAAACGGCGAGAATACTTAGAGCGAAGCGGTTGATTTTCAAAATAGAACCGAAGATGCTGTCAGCCATTAGTATGAGGCTACCGTACAGTGGTTCAATATGGCGGCCTTGACCGAAGGTCAACTGATCTACAAGTACATTTTGATAGTTTGGTACCTGGATAGCTATAACGCATTCGAACATATTCAGAGTGACCATAAATATACCGTAGAAAGAGAAAACACAAACACATCGTTTAAAACGTTTCTTCAGTGATGGTAGATCTTCAAACTGGTTCATTTTGCCATTTAGGAGATTGTGGTAAGCGTCATGAAATAGTTGGTAACGCGCCAGAATGTTCACACGCTCGCAACCAAAGACTATCATTCGAATGGTCGACATAGAGTAGATGATCACCATGCCAGGGTTATTTTTCGCAATTTTTATTATACTGAAAATCTTGTACGAGATGTAAAATAAATCGAGGCTGAAGAGTACTACGATTAATCGACCCAGTCGGGTGGACCATAGTTTTTTGGTGGAATTTGGTGAACAGGATTTAGCTTTCACGGAGATCGGAGTGACCATCATGATGAGCTCTAAGAGATCTCCAAGTGAACTGAGCAATACGATATAATGTTTATTGGAGAACTTTTATATTTATGGGCGAGGCACGAAAATACTGTTCTTTCATGGAAATTAGAATATGTTAAGTGGAAAATGTGTTTGGGTGAGGGAGGAATATGTTGGGTGTAGCTCTCTCCTGGCAGAACAATAATGACGTATAAATGTAACGGGTTTAAAGGTCTCCTCAAATGTCACAAGGTGATTTATTTTAATTGATATTCCATTATTTAGTACGTGCCTAAATTAGGTAATAATAAAAACGGATTTCTGTAATAACAACGTCAGAGCATGAAGATGTATAAAAATTACGTATTATGGATTCTCATCTCTTACCTTCCGTATGGAATTTCCCGCCATTCATGATGGTGCCCCTTCATCGGAGAATCAATATGACTTCCACACCTCCCCCGCACACCCAAACCTTGTGAGAGCGAGGGAAATTCGTATTTTCTCTCTTTGAGGCGCATGGGCAAATTTTAAAATTCACTACTCAGGATTATCGGGACCAATCTACTTCCGAGTCAGAGGGTAACCTCACATCGCATGTTTGGTGGCCAGCTTTTTTTGTAGTAGTTGGGCATTCATAATACCAGAAGAAAATAGGGGAAGTGGGTAGCCGTAGCCTTGAGCCATACAAGTCGTCCAGTGATTCTCACTTACAATGGTCGATTCCCCTACCACCCTTAAAATTTGAATCTGGCCAATCGGCGCGAAGCATAAAATAGTACCAGATTTCATTGCGAACGCCACCATGTAGCGAACTGTGGAACTAACTTGTGTAGTCTGCTTATATTTCTGCTGTGCTTCAGTTTGAGTTAGGGTTACGTCAGGCAACGGGTTAATGCGGATATTGGTTTAATTAAGGACGAAAATTCGGTTATTTAATAAAATGAATGTCGTTAAGAGTACGCAGTGTGATTTAACGTACAAGGAAACTACCGATAAGAAAACTCAGGCTGTGTTGAAAGGAAAAGCAAGATCTACCCAAACCAATCCCAATGTTAAAAATCAAACTACAACAACTTGGATACAACTTTATTACTTTGAACTCTTCCCTATCACAGTTTAAAACTTCGGACAAGTTAATTTTTTCCCTGGAACTTAGAAATACCATTGTATTTAAAAATAAAGACATATTTTAAAATAAGTTATGAATTTAGTACTTACCACTCGATTCCAGCCTCTGCCATTCTGCCTGAGTGCCTCACTGCCTCTAGCAGACGCCTCTAGTCAGTTGGAAGGCGTAGGACCGTACTGTCCACAGAATTACGTCACTCGTGTGTTAATGCGCGTAAAAATCCTATCTCTCTTCACCCCCACGGGGAGGGAAATGGCGCGAAAAATCCGTAAACGGGACGCCTCGCGAAGTTGCCCAAGCTACCCACTTCCCCTATTTTCTTCTGATAATACCTAGTATTTATACATTTCCATGGTCGGATTACAGCTTTGCCTCTGGTATCGGGGAGAAAAGAGGTAAGATAATTGGCGACCTGCAGCAATGAAAGTCTCCCGGTGTACCTCGCGCTCGCCCCTACCCTTCGGTAGGCGATTGTTAAGTGCTGCCGCGTAGCGCCGTTGCATTTGAATAAGAAGCGTCTTCTATGTTTTAGACCCTACCTAAACGCTGAGGATGATGGGAGGTCTTTTCTGCCGTAGAGAGGCAACGTTATAGGTACGGGGTATTCACTACATTCCTCTCTCCTTCAATCTGGTTCCATCATCGAAGTTCGAACACTTCATTGAAGAACTTCGTCTGCTTATGCTTTGGCTCCAGCCACAAACTTACTCCATCTCTCTCCTTCAAGCTGGTTCCATCATCGAACACATCATTGAAGAACTTCGTCTGCTTATGCTTTGGTTCCACCCACAAACTTTGTACAACGCGACATCTAGTGGTTAAAAATGGAATTTTGATCTCTATTTTCCCGGTTAAAGAATTCATTCGAAAATATTCAGCAGCGGCAGGAAAGCAAAGCGGACAACAACAAGTCGGGAGTGTGGTACACTCCCTGAAAGCCAAGCTTCTGGGCGACAAAGTTTGAGGGAATAATGGACTTGTCGGCGATCCTCCCCGTGCCGACTAACCCGTTTCCACAGGCGGTGACTAACCCCAATTCCACCATCCGTAACCGCCTGTACAGACCTCATTTCCTTCCCTGTTTAATCACATACGGCTTAGCACTTCGCTCGCGGCCCGTCAGTAGTGGGCCGCGTTGGGTCTCAAGCTCTAAATCTTTCTGGAGCACAAAGCCCCACGGCTATTAATAAAAAATGTCTTGATTAGAATCAAGACCTAAAAAGTATCGATAAGACTGAGGTTATCACGTGACTGAAGGATCAGATATTAATTTTTCTTTTTAATTGAAACTTAAAGGCATGTTTAAGAAAAAACAACGTTCCATTACCGTTTTTGCTGAAATAAATTATTTAACTGGTAATCAATTTCAAAAATTTACTTATCTCGGCTTTTCGACCACAATTCCATTCCCCGAAAACATTTTATCATTACATTAATTACTTTTGGGAGAGTACGTGTATGGTTTTGCGTTTTAAAAGGTTCCTTAAGACGTTACATTCCCATTCGTGACCGGCACGCTTCGCAGTGGAACATTTTAATAATTATAAAGCAAATGGCGCCAAATTCAATAGGGACAGTAAGATTTTTACTCGCACTTTTGCAAAATGATGTAATATCAAGTGTACTTTAGCCAACCGTCGCATTGTTCTTTCTCATAGTTCAGGGTATGCCCAATTTCTCTCTCTGGTTTCTAACAATGGTTAGAGAGTATTTGATATGGCACGGCACAACGTTATATACATTTGTAAATTCTAAGTAGCACAAAAGGAAAAAGAATCCATTTTTTTATATTTTGGTTTGAAAGAAATAAACTCATGATAGTAGTTATAACGAACAGAAAGACAAGGGAATGGCACCGGAAATGAGCAGCAAAAAGGGAGGAAAGTTTGGTTTGTTCGTTCAAACCTTAATATATCATGAAATATTCAAGTGAGGAGGCGGCACTACCTAGAAAGATTGATTTTGGCAGATAACAGCGAAAGAATTATGTTCTACACACTACTACACACTATGGGAGAGTTTCAGTGCCGCTGGTCGCACATGATGAAATTTCAACTCCAGTTTACATCAATTCTCCCTGGTCTTACTAGTAGCAGGTTAAGCTATAGTTTGCTCAGTTCCTGTTAGTCTCGAAAGGGTGATATAGAACTTGTAACTTTTAAAAGGTTGTTGTCATGGCTAAAAAGACCGCTATTACAGTTTTTTATTGTTTAATAGCTTATTTTGACACGTTATCTCCCAAAAGTAATTAATGTAATGATAAAATGTTTTCGGGGAATGGAATTGTGGTCGAAAAGCCGAGATAAGTAAATTTTTGAAATTGATTACCAGTTAAATAATTTATTTCAGCAAAAACGGTAATGGAACGTTGTTTTTTCTTAAACATGCCTTTAAGTTTCAATTAAAAAGAAAAATTAATATCTGATCCTTCAGTCACGTGATAACCTCAGTCTTATCGATACTTTTTAGGTCTTGATTCTAATCAAGACATTTTTTATTAATATCTGTTCCTTCAGTCTTCATTTTAATTAAGAATGTTAAGAAACTGTTTTACATTTTCAAAATCTGCACTAAGCAGAAACATATATAAAGGGGACCATAACTTTAGCTCAATCAGACATTTATTTATAATGATACTTCAAAAACGTAAATCATTAAAAGTTTGGGTAAGTACCCACAAGTACCCACAAGTACCCACAAGCACCCACAAGTACCCACAAGCACCCACAAGTACCCACAAGCACCCACAAGTACCCACAAACACCCACAAGTACCCACAAACACCCACAAGTACCCACAAACACCCACAAGTACCCACAAACACCCACAAGTACCCACAAACACCCACAAGTACCCACAAACACCCACAAGTACCCACAAACACCCACAAGTACCCACAAACACCCACAAGTACCCACAAAACCCACAAGTACCCACAAACACCCACAAGTACCTACAAACACCCACAAGTACCTACAAACACCCACAAGTACCTACAAACACCCACAAGTACCTACAAACACCCACAAGTACCTACAAACACCCACAAGTACCTACAAACACCCACAAGTACCTACAAACACCTACAAACACCCAAAAGTACCCAAAAGTACCTACAAGCACCCACAAGTACCCACAAGCACCCACAAGTACCCACAAGCAAACACAAGTACCTACAAGCACACACAAGTACCCAAAAGTACCTACAAGCACCCACAAGTACCTACAAACACCCACAAGTACCTACAAACACCCACAAGTACCTACAAACACCCACAAGTACCTACAAACACCCACAAGTACCTACAAACACCCACAAGTACCTATAAGCACCCACAAGTACCCAAAAGTACCCACAAGCACCCACAAGTACCCACAAGCACCCACAAGTACCCACAAGCACCCACAAGCACCCACAAGTACCTACAAGCACCCACAAGTACCTACAAGCACCCACAAGTACCTACAAGCACCTACAAGCACCTACAAGCACCCACAAGTACCTACAAGCACCCACAAGTACCTATAAGCACCCACAAGTACCCAAAAGTACCCACAAGCACCCAAAAGTACCCACAAGCACCCACAAGTACCCACAAGCACCCACAAGTACCTACAAGCACCCACAAGTACCTACAAGCACCCACAAGTACCTACAAGCACCCACAAGTACCTATAAGCACCCACAAGTACCTATAAGCACACCCACAAGTACCCACAAACACCCACAAGTACCCACAAACACCCACAAGTACCCACAAACACCCACAAGTACCCACAAACACCCACAAGTACCCACAAACACCCACAAGTACCCACAAACACCCACAAGTACCTACAAACACCCACAAGTACCTACAAACACCCACAAGTACCTACAAACACCCACAAGTACCTACAAACACCCACAAGTACCTACAAACACCCACAAGTACCTACAAACACCCACAAGTACCTACAAACACCCACAAGTACCCAAAAGTACCTACAAGCACCCACAAGTACCCACAAGCACCCACAAGTACCCACAAGCACCTACAAGCACACACAAGTACCCAAAAGTACCTACAAGCACCCACAAGTACCTACAAGCACCCACAAGTACCTACAAACACCCACAAGTACCTACAAACACCCACAAGTACCTACAAACACCCACAAGTACCTACAAACACCCACAAGTACCTACAAACACCCACAAGTACCTATAAGCACCCACAAGTACCCAAAAGTACCCACAAGCACCCAAAAGTACCCACAAGCACCCACAAGTACCCACAAGCACCCACAAGCACCCACAAGTACCTACAAGCACCCACAAGTACCTACAAGCACCTACAAGCACCCACAAGTACCTACAAGCACCCACAAGTACCTATAAGCACCCACAAGTACCCAAAAGTACCCACAAGCACCCAAAAGTACCCACAAGCACCCACAAGTACCCACAAGCACCCACAAGCACCCACAAGTACCTACAAGCACCCACAAGTACCTACAAGCACCCACAAGTACCTACAAGCACCTACAAGCACCCACAAGTACCTACAAGCACCCACAAGTACCTATAAGCACCCACAAGTACCTATAAGCACCCACAAGTACCTGCAAGCACCCACAAGTACCTACAAGCATCCACAAGTACCTACAAGCACCCACAAGTACCTACAAGCATCCAGAAGGACCTACAAGCACCCACAAGTGCCTACAAGCATCCAGAAGGACCTACAAACACCCACAATTACCTACAAACACCCACAATTACCTACAAACACCCAC